>CM053595.1:305144573-305176332 GCA_028646575.1 Pseudocheirus occidentalis
AGTTTAGTCCAAGGGGAGGCCTTTTCTTCACTTTAACTCTGGGTGGTCTCTCTGATTCCCTGGATCCCCTTCCCTGGTCCCAGCTCCCTCCTGAATCTGCCAGACAATCACCTAGATTCAGGAGCTGAAAGCTTACAAGTTCTCATCCAGTCCTCAGGGATGAACAGCTCCCAGGTCCTTGTCCAGCCCTCAGGGCAATCCTTGGCACACACTGAAGTTCACAAGGTTCAGCACACCTCAAACCCTTCAGGACTTCTCTTGCCTGGAACTCAAGGATCAGCCAGGCCACCAACAAATAAAGTCCCATCCTGTTCATGTCTTCAGTCAGCCACTGAGGAACCAAATCCAAAATCTGTCTGTCTCTGTAAAAATTATTCCTTATAAACACTGGCCTTCTCCCAAGTCCACAGGGGAGTGTCTTCCATGTCAACAGGGGAATTCACACCTTCCAGATAAGGCTCACACCTTCCATATAGAGCTCACACCTTCCAGACAGAGCTCACACCTTCCATGCTTAGCCCTCAATATCCAACAAATTTATTACCATTACAACAGGGAACTCATTGCCTTATGAGACATCCCACTGCACTTCTGGACAGCTCCAACTGTGGGTAGTTTTCCCTCTGACATAAAGTTTATCTGTCTCTTTGCAGCTTCTACTCTTTGGCTCCTAGCTCTCCCTTCTGGGGCTGGGCAGAACAAGGTTCATTCTTCTTCTCTGTAATAACTGTTCAGTGCCTTCCTCTTCTTTTTCCTGTTTCTCTTTTAGTGCTTAGGTCTCCAGTAGCAAGGCTAATCTAGCTAGAGACCATAAGACCACTTTTCCTCCTGGGGCAAGAGTGCTTGAAGTCCAGACTTTCTCTTGGATGGGCCACCTCTCTGGGCCAAAGGGAATGAATGCAAATGAGGTTGAGAGACCTGGGCTCAATTCTAGCCTCAGTTGAGTACTGAGTACCAGACTTCCTCCATGATGGAAGATTGGGATAATTGAAGCAATGATTTCATTGGCATAGGGAATTCTGGGAAGAGGAAGTTCCATCTACCAAGGAAGCCTGTGTCTTCTCTGAAATTTCTAGTCTTAAAGAGCTGTCTCGTGCACTGAGAAATAAAGTGACTTGTCTAGGGTCACACAGTCTGTATGTATCAGAGATAGACTTGAACCTCAGTCTTCTTGGCCAAAAAGTGGGCTTTCTATCCTATACCTGTGTGACCATGGATCAATCCCTTCACCTTTCTAAACCTCAGTTTCCTCACTTCTCCATATAATTCTACCTTTACTTTCCCCCCCCCCACATACCCCATATTGGAATCTTGGACTGCCCCAGGAGATGGGCTCTGTTTAAGTGAGCTTTTACCTTCTCCTCCAGGAACCGTGCCTCCACATCACTCCCCACAACATGTTCCTCCACACTCCTTTCTAGCTCCTCTCCTTCTTAGGAATCATCTTCCCCCACTAGAATGTATTAAAGTCCTTAAAGTCAGAGATTACCTTGCTTGCCCCAGCACTTGGCCCATAATGGGGGCTTAATACATAATGCTATCTGCTTATCTATCTATCTATATCTATCATCTATCTATCTATCTATCTACCTATCTCTACTTATCAATCCATAATCCATCCACCTTTGAATCAGCTATTGTGGTTGTTCAGTTGTTTCAGTTGGGTCAACTTTTCATGATCCTGTTTGTGGGTTTCTGGCCAAAAATACTGAAGTGGCTTGCCATTTTCTTCTCCGGTTCACTTTACAGATGAGGAAATTTCAGAGATTTCAGATACATATCCATCATGCACACCATCTATCCGTCCATTCACCCATATATCTATCTATCCACCATCTGTCTATCTGAAGAGGTTACCCAAAGAGGCTTAGGGTTGCCCGAGACCCCAAAATACCAACATGCCGGGTCCTGCTGAAAGAATTCAACTCAAGTCTTGTTAGCTAAAGAAAAACAAAGTTTATTGAAAGTTCAAGTTCACCATATGGGGTAGACTCTTAAGAAGCCACTCTATAGTCAGTTAGCCTATCATCTAGCTACCTATCTGTTATCCTCATTATATGTCAAAGGGAAGATGTGAACTGAGGTTTCCCCAGGCTGGAGGACAATTCTCTGTCCATTATACCATGTTGACTTCCCATCCACTTTTAAAATCTCCTTATTAGTCAGTTTGATTCAGTTAGTATTTGGTAAGGGACTACAACATGCCAGGCTCCACGGTAGGTGCTGGGTATACAGACACAATAGTCAAACAATTATGAATGAAATGCCCAAGTCCAGTGTGAGAGGCTGAGTAGGGCTGGAAGCCTGAGTCATTCCCACAGTGCTGAGAGGGAGGAGGAGTTGGTTATAGCTGCTGAGGCTGGAGGGGGCAAGGGAGGGCAAGAGAGGAAGCAACCCCCTGGGGATTAAAAAGCCCTCTCTAATTCTGAAAGTGGTGAGCTGTGAAGGGCCCAGCCAATGAGAGCTATGGGAGGCCTTGTCCCCCTTCCCCCAGCCTCCCGCAGGTGTTCAGGGTGAGGAGGGGCCCTGGTCAGGGGCATGACCCTTACAGCAATGGTGGCTGCCCCTGTCACAGCTAATGGCCTGGATGCACCCGAGCTGTCAGGAGTAGGATGGGCAGGGAAGGAAGAACTGAGGGCGGGAGGGGGCTGAAGGAAAGTGGAGGAAGGAGGGGAAAGAGAAAAAAGAAAGGGAAAGTGAGAGAGAGGAGTGGGGAGGAGAAGGAAGGGAAAGGGAGATGATTGAGAAAAAGGAAGAAAGAGGAGAGGAAAGAGAAGAGAGGAAAGGAAAGGAGAAAAGTAGAGAAGAGAGGAGAGTAGAGAGGGGAGGTGAAGGGAGAAAGGAAGAGAAAAAGAGGAGAAGAGGAAAGAGAGGAGGGCAGAAGAAGAGACACAAAAAGGGTAGAGAAGGAAAGAAAGAGAGATAGCATGGTGTGCTAGAAGGAATGTCTAGATGTGCCACCAGAAGACTGGTGTCCAAATCTTGTAGTGTTACTTAATACCTGTGTGATCTTGGCAGGTCAATTCAGTTCCCCGATCCTCGGTTTCCTCATCTGTAAAATGGGTAGATTGGATAATCACAAAGTTGCCTTCCAGTTCTAGACCCAAGATTCTATAAAAAAAGAGGTAGAGAAACCTGGGTTTGGGGGAAGGGAAGGGAAAGAAGGTGAGAGTCTGAGATTTCAGATGGAGGAGACGGAGGTCAGCAAGTACAAGTCCTTGGCCAGTGGACATAAAATTCCTATCTGAACCTGAGCTTCCCCTGCACTTGGGCTTTCATTCTCTCCAGCCTCCCCTAGAACCTTGCTCTATCTACCATCCCCTTTCTCTTGTGCATCTCCACTGGCTTCCTCTTATCTGAATGCAAATATACTTAAGCCTCTCTGTTCCTTAAAAAGCTGGTCGTCTCCTGACTTAACTAGTCTTTGTGGCTAATCTTGAAAAATTTATTTATACCTGAGGCTTCCTCTCCCTCACTACCCACTCTGACCACAACCCATAGCAATCCAACCTTCTATCCCCCTGATGCTCCAGAAAAGTCTCTCTTAGAGATCACCCATCACCAGATCTCATGGCCTTTTCTCAGCCTTCATCACCTTCTTGACCTTTTTGAAGGTCACACTACCGATGCAGTGGATAGAACCCTGGGTCTGGAGTCAGAAATATCACTTACATGGATCATAATTGGGTTTCCCTTAATAAAATAAAAGTGCCGTGAGACCAGAGACATTTCATTTTTGTCTTTCTGTCCCCAGATGCTAGCACACTGCCTGCTGCACAGTAGGCACTTTATAAATGCTTATTGATTGATCAATTTATATGGATTTGAGGCCAATTCATCTATCTTCTGTCTTCTTCCTCAGCCTACAGGACTGTGTGCAGTGTCAACGGGCCTTTGGTTGTTCTGGATAATGTAAAGGTAGGAAGATGGGGAGTGAACATGGAAGAATCTGAACTCCTTCCCTGAAGCTGTATCCCTCTCTCTCATTTCTGACCCACAATGCCCTTCCCCAAATTCTGTCTCCCCATTCTTCATTGTACCCCCAACACCTGCTACTGTTCCTACTAAACTCTGCCTCCCTAGCCCCCAAACTCATAAAGCCACATTGTAAGGAAAAACATCTTTCCTCCCCAGTCCCTGACAAACACAAAATATCTCCCCTTACCCTCCATTTGATGCCAACGTAACATGACAAATAAATCTATCATGGTGAATACATTTTTATGGTATAGTAGAAAGAGCCTTGGGCTGAGGGGTGGGGGGAAGGGTCAGGATTCCTACTCCCTGCTCTGACACTGACTCCAAGGGTAACCCTGAGTTACCCTCTATTTACCTTCTACAGACCTCCACTTTCTCCCCTATAAAAGTTGTCAATGCTGACATTCACCTAGGCCCTGTGAGGGATTAAGTGAAATGGTGGGTGGGCAAGGCCCAGCATCTTTATATTCTAAGGGTTATTATGATGATTATAATAGTCCATATAGATATGTAATTCAAGGGTACAATGCCACTAGACTTCAGGAACCATTGACTTGGGAAGCAAATAAGTCTCACCACCAAGTGTCATATCTAACCAGAATTAACCCAGTTCCATTACCCTCCTTCCACCCCACCCCAAACTGCTTTGTATATGCCTTATATTTACTTTTCTGTGTTCATATTATTATATTGTTTCACACACACCCCCAAATACAATAGAACATAAGCTTCTTGAAGGCAGGCACCATCCTCATGGGGTCACCTCCTTGGAATGTACCAATTAATCAATCAGTAAGCACTTAGTGAAGGCCTATGTGCTAGGCTCTATACTAGGCACTAGATGTACAAGACAAAAAAGCAGAGGAGGCATTTCTATGAGATGGAGGTGAAGAAGGCATTAGGGTAATCAGCGCAGACAGACACCGGCATGGCAGAAAGACTCCTAAACTGAGGGGCAAGTTCCAGTCCTGTCTGGCTCTGCGACTAATTTACTGTGTGGCTTTGGGAAAGATTCTTTTCTCTGGTCTCAGTTTCCTCATATGTAAAACTGAAGACACCTCCCAGGTCTAATGTTCTGTGAAACTACAGCTTGATAAGAAACAGCAAGCTAATCCTAGGTCAGCTGGGGCTGGGTGTGGGGGCAGGTAAACACAGTGCTAAGATGCTGGAACAGGAATTTCCCCACCCAGGTTCCAGAATCCATTGCCCTTTCAGTTCCAAACGCCGGGTTCTTCATGTTTGTCCCCACAGCGCCATCTCCTGACAACCCCTACATTGTACAAAGAGCTCGGTCCCTATAGAGCATCTGTTCCCTAATAGAGAGAAAACTTCCTGGGGAAGCATGCCCAAAATGGCGGGGTCCTCCCAGCCCCAGCCCAAGCTCTCAGCCTCCATTTCACTCCATTTATCAGTGAAGCGTGGTGGAAGAAGCACCAGTTTTTATAGTGAAAGGGACAAGAGCAGGGGCAGGGGCAGTTAGAGAAAGTAACAGAGACAGGAAAGGAAGAGGATGGGAGTGGGGAGAGAAAGATGGACAGGAGCTGAGAGAGATTGGGAAAGGGAAGAAGACAGGAATAGACAGAGAAAGGATAAGAAAGACAGACAGGAGGAGGGAAGGAGATAGGAAAAAGGAAAGGGACAGGGATGGGGGCCAAGAGGGCGTAAGGACAAGGGAGAGGACAGAGGACAAGGACGTAAGGACAAGGATAGACAGAGACAGAGGCAGGGAGAGAAATGGGAGTAGGGAGAGAAACAGGAACTGAGAAGGAGATAGGGATAGGGAAGCCAGGAATAGACAGAGGAACGGGACAGAAACAGGAGCAAAGAAGGAAGGTAAATAGAGAAAGAGAGAAGAGGAGGGAGGGAAGGAGGGAGAGAGGGAGAGAGAGAGAGAGGGAGAGAGGGGGGGCAAGGAGGGAGGGTGGGTGAGAGACAAGCAAGGAAGAAGATGGGGACATAAAGGCAGCATAGATAGATGGGGGACCTGAAGTCAGGAAGACCCTACTCTACCTCAGAAATATATTGGCTGTGTGGCACTGAGCAAGTCACTTAATCTTTCTATTCCTCAGTTCCCTCATTTGTAAAGGTGAAGGAGTTGGACTCGATGACCCTTAGTTTCCCTTCCACCTTTGAAGTCTGAAATCTGGGTTTGGGGAAGAGAAGGTGTCAGGTACAGAAGTAGAGAGGGAGACAAGGACAGGCAGAGACGGTGACAACAAGTAAAGGAGAAAGGGGCAGGTACAAGGACAAAAAGATGGACAGATAGGGAGAGGAGCAGAGACAGGAATGAGGGCAGGGGTAGGGGCAAAAGCAGGAGCAGAGGCAGCGTAAGAATCAAGTGCTAGAAAACTCCTTTGACTTCAGGGTTTCTGCCTTGCCCACTTGTTCTTGGTTTTGTCTACCCTCTTGTGGCCAAGAGCAAGACCACTGGGAGCAGGGGAAGGGATGATTAGAAAAAGCAACAGCCTCTGGCTTCATTCAGTCCTGCCCCAGGTTTTGAGGGGAAAGGGGGGGGAATCAATGACTCTTTCATACACACACACTCATACACACATTCACACATACACACTCACAAACACACACATATTCACTCACACTCCTCTCTCTTTCTCTCTCTCTCTCTCTCTCTCTCTCTCTCTCTCACACACACACACACACACACATACACACACACACACACACTCACCATCCTCACAGCACCAACAGGTCCTAAATTCCCTAGACATCCCTCAGAGTCTCAGCAGGGCACAGTGTCACAGCCTGGGCAAAGGTCCAGAGACAGGAAATAGAATGTCATGTGTGAAGAAGATTAAGATCTCAGCAGGGATATAAACCCTTCTTGGCTCTGCTTCTCCCCACCATGGGACCCTCTGGGGAAACGAGTGCCCCATGAGCAGGGGAGATCCAAGGCAGATGAGCTCACCTCCAACCCCAGCTGTCTCCCTTGCTGTGTGACCTTGGCCAGTCACATCTCTTTGGTCATATTTCTTCCTCTCTAAAATGAAGGAATTACAACCATACATTTATGTAATCAGGATTTTATTTTTCTTTCTTTCTCAATTAGGAAGGGATGACAGAAGGAAAAGAAAGTTAATTTTCTCTGCTAAAAAAATAAACTTTAATTTTAAAAGGAAAGAGTCCTGACCCCAAATTATGAAGAGCAGATGTGATTGTAGGGGAAGGAGAATTAAATTCTATGGAGGAGAATAACGGTAACATTTGGGGGCTCAAGACAAGTTTGTGATCTCATCAGTCTGGAGGTTCTCTCCAATGACACGGCCAATCACAACTCATACCACCAACCCCCCCCCCCAAATTGTATAATGAAGGAACCTAGATGCCTTCCAAGGCACCTTCATCATTGTGCTGGTAAATGTTTAACAACCGGCTCTCCAGGGAGAAAACGTTTCTTCTCAGCTGAATCTGTCCTTATCATGTTCATTACCGCATTTTCTTACGTCTCAACAGTCAACAAAGCCATAAATGGATCCCTGATTTGTAGCAAAGTGAATGAGCCGGCTCCTGCACACCCTTGGGCACCTGTTAGCTCTGCCTTGATGATATTTTTCAAGTGAGGAAACCACAGTTCAGAAAGGGTGAATGACTTGAGCAAGGTCACACAGTAAGTCAGTGACCGAACCCTAGCTCCAGACTCCTCTTTCTTGGCACGGGAAGGAGTGGGTGGCTGACCAGTGCTCCCCTCTGCCTTCCTCACTCTCATCTCTTTTTCCTGGGCTCTCTGCATTCTCTGTAGTTTGCCCAATATGCTGAGATCGTCAACTTCACCCTTCCAAATGGCACTCAGAGAAGCGGGCAGGTCCTGGAGGTGGCTGGCACCAAGGCCATCGTTCAGGTAAGAAGGCAGACTCCGTGTTGGTGAGGAGAGAGGGGAGGGTCCTGCATCTCTGCTCTGCATTCTGGCCCCTCCCCACAGAACACCCTCCTCCTTTCTCTCTTCAAGGCCCAGCTCAGATCCCACTGCCTCTAGGAAGACTTCTCTGATTCTACCAACGGTAGCCCCTAGTGACTACTCTGAGGTCCAACCCTAGTCTAGACTGCTCTGAGCTGGCTCTCAAGTGGTTCCGTCGGTGTAAATATTGTCTCACCAACAAGACTGGGAGCTTCCCAAGGGCAATTCTCCCTTTGTCTCACCACGTGGCATTCTATAAGGAGTGGCAACACAAAGCCTTAAACATACATACAAAGTACATGCAAAATTGATAAAAGGCAATTACGGAGGGATTAGTAGCTGGAGGAGCAGAAAAGGTGACATTTGAGCTGCGCTATGAAACAAACTAAGGATTCAAAGAGGCAGAGGTAAGGATGGAGAGTATTCCAAGTTGGTGTCACAGCCTAGGCAAAGATCCAGAGATAGGAAATGGAATATCACGTGTGAAGAAGATTCAGAAGACTGGTTTGGCCGGACCACAGATTTCATGAACATGAGTAATGTCTGGAAAGGCAGGTTGGAGTTAGGTTGCAAGGCTCCTTGAGGTTCTTTTTTGTGTTTTTAGCCCCCAGTGTGGTACAGTGGAACCAATTAATGAATATTTATGGGATTAGATAACTGAATTGGATCCTGGATCCTCACATTTAACCACTGGGCCTTAACCTCTCTGGCCCCACAGCAACTCTTGGGATCTTCCTCCTAAGTGACGGATATAGGATAGTTTGGAACCTTCATCAGTGAAAGGAGCCCCCACCTCAGTAAAATCACACACCCTTGACATATTGACCAAAGGCGCAGCCAGAAAGAATTCTAGCCCCAGAGTCAGAAGATACCTGGGTTTGAGTTCTGCCTCTGACACAGTCCGATTCAAGGCCCAACCTAGACACTTCCTCATTATGTAACTTGGCCAAATGACTTAATCTCTCCCAGACTCAGATCCCTCATCTGCAAAATGGGACAACAGGTACCTCACAGGGTTGTTTGAAGATCAGATGGGGAAATGTATATGAGAAGCAATTAGGAAGGGTTAAAGTTGTGATAATATATACACACAACAATATAAAATGTATGAAATGTGATGTTTATCATGATGGTGGTGAAGAGGATAACTGACAGTTATACAGGGTGTCCCAAAGTACTATGGCACAGTTTTAAGCTATTAAAGCTATATTTGATATTTAAGCTTTTACAGCTTAAAGCCGCACAGTGCCTTTGGGGACGGCCTGTTTAGCTGTCAGTTATCACCATCACCACCCTCCCCATAACCTCCTTGTCCCCTCAGGTATTTGAAGGGACCTCGGGGATTGATGCCCAGAAGACAACCTGTGAGTTTACTGGTGACATCCTCCGCACTCCTGTATCTGAAGACATGCTAGGTAAGGAACGGGGGGAGGAAAGGACAACTCCAGACACAGGCAAAATTGTCAGCCACCTCATAAGATGCTGCAGAGACATCATCGTTTGGTGGGTGGAAAGAGTTGGAGGCTGAGGAAGGACATGGGTTCAGACCCCACACTTGCCATTCAGGACCTATGTCACCTTGGGAAATTCACCTAATATTTCTGGGCCTCAGTTTCTTCACATATAAAATGAAGGACTCAATGACCTTGAAGGTCCCTTCCAGTTTAGAATGTCAAACTGAGGAAGGACCTTAGAATACAGAACGTCAGAGCTGGACGGACCAAGAGCATACTTTTTTCCTATTTAAAAGATGAGGAAACATGCTCATAGAGAAAGTGCTTTGTCCAAGATCACCCAACTAATAGAATCGAAGTCTTCTGAATCTGAGTCCCATTCTCTTCCCACTATCCCAATATGCTTCTTGGGAAGGGCACCGGAAGACCTTGTGTGTTCCCAGAGTACTTCTCTACCACCCTCCAGAGGCCCTGCCTTTCCTCTTCCATGCCCTGGAATTCCCCTCTATTAGAACTGGTTTCCTTGGTTAGATGGAAAAGATGAGAACACTGTCCTCAGAAAACTCCAGCAAACATGGGACAGGGATTGGGAGAGAAAACTATTGGAACAATCCCTGGATAGCTAGAGGGTGTCAAGGCAGGGAAACAGACAATTAAGTAATTAACTGTTTTGAATTAAGTAATTAACAGTTAACTAATTAACAATTAACTTATTCCTAATTTTTTTCTGAGCTCCAAACATTTCTCTTATTCCCTGACTTCTTCCTATTTCCTTCCACTTAGGTCGAGTTTTCAATGGTTCTGGCAAACCCATTGACCAAGGGCCAGAGGTTATGGCTGAAGATTTTCTGGACATCAATGGTGAGTGGCCAGTGGCTGTGAGTGGACTTCAGGATCCCTTTCCCCATCCCTAGGGACTGCCCTTCAGATCCTCTTCATGTCCAAATATATCCCTCCACCCAACAATCTATCCCCTGTAACAAAAAATAAAAAAGGAAGAGAGAAAGAAATCTGTTCAGCCCTCTGAAGCCACACATCAGCCATGTCTGGTAGCATTCAGGACGTGCCAGAGCTAGCTCAGCCAGCTTACCAAAGTCAGTTCTCTAATTCTAGGTGTGAGCTTTTACACTTTGTAACTCAGCAAATCCTTTCAGTCAGGGCACGATTTATTGCTCTGTTGATTGTCTACACCAGGGACCAACTTGCCTCGAGGCCACATGTGACCTTCTAGGTCCTTGGGCGCAGCCTTTAGACTGAATTTAAGTTTCACAGAACAAATCCTTTTATTAAAGGAATTTGTTCTGTAAAGTTTGGAGTCAATGAAAAGGCCACACTCAAGGACCTAGAGGGTCACATGTGGCGTTGAGGCCACAGGCTCCCCCACCTCTGGTCTAGACTTAAGAGAGTGCTGGAGAAATCATTAGCAATGCAGATAAGTGTGGTCATTCATACATTATCTGTTGTTCCAGTCCCACCACAGGTCTCCCCACCTGCCCACCTTGGCAAAGAAGGGAGGGGGCTGTGTTCTTTCACTCTTCTCTAAGACTGTCCACAACAAAATATTGAATCCTAGACACAGAAGGTCCTTAGAATAGGAAATGTCAATACTGAAAGAGACCTTAGAATACAGGCTGTCGGATCCAGAAAGAGCCTGAGAAGGTCAGGTGTGGGAAAGACCTCAGAACAGAAGGTCAGAGCCAGGACGGACCCTAGAACATAAAATGTCAGATTTAGGAGACGTCTGAGGACGCGTCAGGGCTGAGAAGGGTCTAAGTAGACAACGTCAGAGTTAAACAGGCATCTGTTACATCATTTTACAAATGAGGAGACTCAAGACTGAGAAGGAGGAAGTGACCTTTCCGGGGTTGTCCACTGAGTCAACCACGCAAGCCCAGTGCAAGGCAGGAGATCAGCACAGGACTTCATGACGTTTATTACTAAACCAGTCCCACTGCTGTGTATCCTCAAATATCTGAGTGTCCTCTAGGGATTATTTCATCATCTTCAGGCTGCTCTCCCCGCCTTTCCTTTTCCAAGGGCTCTTTCCTCACTTATGGGTCTGGGGACTATAGTCTGAGGGAAAGCAGAGGCTCATAGGATGTAGCAAGTCCCACCCAAAACCTATCTCACCCCCTCCCCACCTTCCGGCCCCAGGTCAGCCAATCAACCCCCATAACCGCATCTACCCTGAGGAGATGATCCAGACGGGCATCTCACCCATCGACATCATGAACAGCATTGCCCGTGGCCAGAAGATCCCCATCTTCTCTGCAGCTGGACTCCCCCACAATGAGGTAAGAAAAGCTGGGCTGGTGTCCATTTGGGCACACCTGGTACTCATGGGGGAACCCAAGGGCTCCACAGCCTGTCTGACCCTGGCTAAGCCTGGTGTCCTGGCCTCTACCTTCCTCTGGGATGCGCAGGAGCCTGGGATGCTTTCTGGTCCTTAGGCTTATCAATGTATCAGTGCTGCATGGTGAAAAATAAGCTGGCTGGGAGTCTAAAAGGCCTGGGTTTGAACCCTGCCTCTCACTCCTATTAGCTGCGTGATGCCGCCTGGGTCACCTGTTCTCTTCCATCTTGTTTCCACATATGTGAAATGGGTACAATAATACCTATGGTATCAACCTACCTGGGTTACTATGAAGATCAACCAAGAAAATGCATAAAAACATGCTATGAACTCTGTAATAAGAGCTGGCATTTTGGGATGTTTTACATACATTAATTAGATTACATCACATAATAGCATGTATCATGTCATATCATATCAAGCTCCCTTCCCCCACCAGCAGCTCAGTGCCTTTGGGAGGAAAATGTCAACTTTCCCTGAGGGAGGATCCATTCCATCCTCTGAGCATGCCTCAGTTTCTCCATCCGGTCATTTAGTCATTCTTATTCCCCAAGTACCAGCACATGCACACACATATGTACACGCACACACATGTTTTATTGTTGTATGGTTTATAACTCTTGGCTTTACTTTGAGCTTCAGTCTTCCCACCAAAAATGAGGAGACACAATATAGCCCTATTTAAAGGGCTCTGAGCTCTCTGCAGTCTCCTAGGATGGAATAGGGACTCCTCACATTCTGATGTAGAAATCTGTCTCTTTCTTTCTCCCTCTCCCTATTTCCCTTGTTTCTCTCTGTTTCTGGCCCTGTCTCTGTCTCTGTCTCTTTCTCCATCTCTCTTGTCTGTCTCTCTTCTCTCTCCCTTCTTCTCTCTCTCTCTCTCTCTCTCTCTCTCTCTGTCTCTGTGTGTGTGTGTCTTTGTCTCTCTCTGTCTCTCTCTCTGTGTCTCTGTCTCTGTCTCTCTCCCCCTCCCTCTCTCTTTCTGCCTCTCTCTCTCTCTCTCCCTCTGTCTCTGTCTCTCTCTCCTTCCCTCCCCCTCTATCTCTCCCTTCTCTTTCCCTCCCTCTCTTTCTATCTCTTGTTTGTCTCTCTCCCTCTTTCCCTCCCCCCTCTCCTTCCCTGCTCTCCCTCCCTCTCTCTCATCTGTCTCTTGTCGGTAAGTCTCTCTCCCTCCTTCCCTCCTCCCCTCTGTCTCTCCCTTCTCTTTCCCTCCCTCCCCCTCTCTCTGTTTCTCTCCCTCCTCCCTAATAGATCTTTTTGATCCCTAATAGATTGCTGCACAGATTTGCCGCCAGGCGGGGCTGGTGAAAAAATCCAAGGATGTCATTGATTATCATGAGGATAACTTTGCCATTGTGTTTGCAGCCATGGGGGTGAGTGAATCAGAAAGTGGGTCTGAGACTCTCACGGGTCCAGATGGGGAGGAAGGGAGGCTCTGTGATGGGTGACTCCAGACAGCTTAGAAGGAAGGAGAGAAAAGGAGGAAGAAAATTTCCAAGACAAAAGGTCTTGGAAATCAGAAGTTAGCAGGGAATGGTTTCCAGTATGGCCCAGGAAAGTGGGAGCTAAGGGAGAGGAGATAATTGTAGGGAGGAGGCAGGCAGCCTGACCTGAGAGAACTTAGCCATGGCTCTCAGCAGAACTGTAACTAAGGCATGACATTGGGGCTTCCAGGATGGTGGACTTTAGAGGCTCTTGACCTTAAAGCAGGCTGGCAGCACTAGCAGAAGGTCCTCCAGTAGCACAGAAACCACTGAGCACAGAAACCACCTAGTCAGCAAGGTCAATTGGTGGGCCAGGGTGCCCTGGGTGACATTATAGCTCCAGCTCTCAGTTTAAGAACCAAGGCTTGGCTAAGGACCATAGGGGAGAGCTGGGAAGGCATTGCCCCACCCTCCTTCACACACCCCACTTCCCCAGCTGCCCTTCTCAAACCCCATGCCTGCTTCAAGGCTAGCTCAGCTACCCTCTGAGGAAGCCAGAGGAAAATATACATCCAGGTCCCATCCTTCAGAAAACAGTCAGATTTTCTCTTCTTTCCCTCCCATCATCCAGTGGGGAAAGAGGGAGCTGTCCCTTTCGTGTCCCCACCTCACCTGTGACCTTCCCCCACTCAATAACCAGGTAAACATGGAGACGGCTCGATTCTTCAAGTCCGACTTTGAGCAGAATGGCACCATGGGCAATGTCTGCCTGTTCCTGAACCTGGCCAACGACCCCACGTGAGCCCCCTTAGCTCCTTAGAACCCCTTCTCCTCCCCTGCCCACATGTATGAAAAGGCTCTGACTGTGTGAAGTCTCCTGGGATGGAACTTGGACTTCCCACATATTCTGATGCTCTCTCTGTGCCTGGCTTTCTTTTCTCTGCCTGTCTATATATTTGTGTGTGTGTGTGTGTGTGTGTGTGTGTGTGTGTGTGTGTGTGTCTTGGTCTCTCTCTGTGTCTATCTGTCTATGTCTGTCTCTCTCAAAACTCACTCACTGAGTGGCACAACAAAGGAATACAAAATTTAGAGAAGACCAGGTCCCTGCCCTCCAGGAGCTAACAGTCTTGACAGAAATAAGACTGACAATACAAAGTCAAACTGAAAGGACCGGGAGGCATCTCCTAAATGGGTTAGCACTTTCCTTCTGAGGGAGGCTGGTGGGAAGAGGTTGCTTCTAAACACAAGACTTGGGCTTTGATCACCTGTCTTCTGGACATTCCGGCCTTGCTGATCCCCCCTGGCCTTGCTAGGTCACCCCCACTCTCGATCATCTATTGGTGAGAGGCAGTGTGGTACGGTGGCTAGGGCAACAGACATGGAGGCAGCAGCAAGACCTGCTTTCCAGTCCTGGGGTCTGAGGGAAACCCTGGGAAGTAAAGGAGTTTCCAGAGACTGGTGGTGCCTTCCAAGTGTCCCACAAGAGGGTGAAGGCCAACGGTCAGCACCTGCAGCTACTGAGCCTCCCCTTCTGGAGTCAGGCAGAGGATTCTTTGGCCTCGACAGTGCTGGCTTGTGCCCCTCTATTCAGAAAACAACAAATACATCTTATCTACCTTTTAAGCGGAGAATATAGGACAGACCCACGTTCACGCCCCTCTTCTCCTCAACTAGTTGTGTGACTATGAGTAAGTCACTAAGACTATCCAAGCCTCAGTTTTCTCATCTGTAAAGTGGAGGCAGTAAAACATCCCTGCCTCATGGGGCTACTGTGAGACTGAAAGGGAGTAATATGCATAAAACACATTGGAGATTCCAGTCATTATTATTCCCAAGACTCTGAGTGTTGCTGGAGCAAGCTCCCTACAGATTCATTTTTATTTCCAGTTCCAAATTCTCTCCTCCTCCCTCACTCTCCTCCACCCATCGGGCAGGGAAGAAAAACAAAGGCCATTACTAACATGTACAGTCACAGAAAACGAATTCCTGCATTAGCAGCGTCCAAAAGAAGGGGGAAAAAAAGAGAGAGAGGAGAAAACTCTGTCCTGTGAGTCCCTCAGCTCCATCTGGAGTTGGAAGGCACGATTCCTTGTGAGGAGGACGCTACATGTCAGCCAGCTTCTCATTTCCCAGACTCCCTGGTTGGGGGTGGGGGTAGGGGCATGTTTGAACCATCACACTGACCTTTTAGTCCAAACGAGACGCTCCATCATCAAGCTCCAGTCTTGACTCAGATGGACATCCACGTCTGCATGCATTCCCACCCCCCTTCTCCTCTCTTCCTACGTCTGCCTTTCTCCATTGCCTGGGCTGCTTTGGCATGACCTAGAGAGGCACCATGGCAGAACGGACAGAGCCAGCCCAGAACAAAGAGCAATAATGGCGGACACGTATATAGCATGTTGAGATTTGTAAGAGGCTTTACATATATTAAATCACTTAGTCCTCACAACAATCCTGGGAGGTGGGTGCTATCATATCCCCGTTTTATGGGTGAGGAAACTAAAACCGAGGCTAAGTGACTTGCCCAGGGTCACACAGCTGGTAAACAGTAGGTGAACTCAAGTCCACCTACTCCAAGTCCAGCACTCTATCCATTTCCCTGGGTTCAAGTCCCACTTCTGCTAGAGACCTCAGGGACATCACCCAGCCTCTCAGTGGCTCAGGCAGCTCTCGAAAACAATAAGCCACAGAGCAGGGACCAGTTAGCTCAGGTGGAAGGTATGTCCTCCGCCAATGAAAACACATCCAAAAGAAAGTCCATCCACGAAGAAGAGCATTCCTCTGTAACGCTGCCCCCCCTGCCCCCACTCTCCCCAGCAACCTTCTTAGAGGGTCAGTTATGGCTGTGTCCTTGTATGTCCTGTGCCTGGAGCACAGGTGCTTATTCTGTTCCACTGAACTGAAGTGAACTGGAGCTCAGGAGGTGGCTTCACCACCCATGCCCATGAACCCAGGTGGAACCTGAGGGCATTAACTCCCTTCTCCACTCCTCGTACCCCCAGGATCGAAAGGATCATTACGCCTCGCCTAGCCCTGACCACAGCTGAGTTCCTCGCCTATCAGTGTGAGAAGCATGTGTTAGTCATACTGACAGACATGAGCTCCTACGCAGAGGCCCTGAGAGAGGTGAGGCTGGGGCCTGGGGGAGGGGGTGGGGATGAGGATGTGGGGAGGGGGGGACAGGCAGGGAGGCAGCAGAAAGGCACCATTCCAGTCTGTCCTTAGAGCCAGGAACTCTGGGAGAAGAGAGAGTTAGTGGACCCCAACTCCTTTGACGAATCCTCCTATTCCAAGTTCTCTTTCTGCTTTTCTGCCTTAGTCTATCTCTCTTCCTGCCCTTCTACTGCTGTTTCTGTCTGCCCCATCTTTGGATGACTCTCTCTGAGTCTCTGTCTCTCTCCCTGATGCCCATGGCGGGCATACCCAGGTCTCAGCTGCCAGGGAGGAGGTCCCTGGCCGACGTGGTTTCCCTGGGTACATGTACACGGATCTGGCCACCATCTATGAGCGAGCAGGCCGAGTGGCAGGCCGGGCAGGCTCCATCACGCAGATCCCCATTCTCACAATGCCCAATGATGGTGAGGCCTCCCCTGCCAGCTTCCTCTCCACCTCCAACAACATCCCTTGCCATCTCTCCCCTTGCTTCAGTCCCATCTTCCACTTCTCCCCAGAGTCAGAATGCCTGACAATTGACAAGTCCCTTAATCACTCTGTGCCCTGGTTTCTTCATTGGTAAAATGAAAAGGGTTGGAGTAGATGTCTCTTAAAGTCCCTCCCAATCCTAACAAATCTGTGATTCTCTGATATTCATCAGAGATGACATGGCTTCTTGGTCTGATGGGGAGAAGGTGGTTCCCAGTGGCACTCAAGTCCAAACTCTCTGTTCCAGATATCACCCACCCCATCCCTGAC
This sequence comes from Pseudocheirus occidentalis, assembly GCA_028646575.1. Lineage (NCBI taxonomy): Eukaryota > Metazoa > Chordata > Mammalia > Diprotodontia > Pseudocheiridae > Pseudocheirus > Pseudocheirus occidentalis. The sequence continues at coordinate 305,161,608 of CM053595.1, forward strand.
CTGACTGGCTTCATTACGGAGGGACAGATCTATGTGGACAGACAGCTGCACAACAGACAGGTGCCACCAGCTCCCCTCCCCTTCCCAGTCTTCCTGCTCCATGCCGCTTCTTCTCCCCGCACAGATCTAAGGTCTTTGATCCACTCAGAAGGAGACAGGCAAGCAGATGCCTCATTTCCACAGTCTGTTAAGAGAATGGACACAATCATGGGGAGGACTGGACACTCCCTCCTTTAGTGGGGAAGCTGAGGCCAAGGGAGGATGAGTAATCACAGTGGGTAAATGGAGGAGCCAAGGCCTCTGACTTCAAACCAGCACTCCTTCCACTACTGAAAATGGCCTCCTCTTCATTCCCCAAACATCAGTGTGTCCCAATGGCCCAGAATTTAGGGATAAGGCCAGGTCTCCTTTCTCTTTTTCCTCACCTGCCCTATCTCATCCTGATTAGAAAAAAGGGATCCTGAAGCCAGAAAAATGACCCACTCGCAATGTGTGCAGTTGGCTTCTCATCTCCGACCAACGGGGAGAAGGCGTTCGTGGCGCCGTCAGCCGGCCAATAAACACTTGTTAGACACTGTACCTAGCGCGCCGGCCGTGCAAACTAAGAGCAGCTCGGGCTGGAGGCGCTCCCCTCTTCTATAGGGACGACGTCTTCTATACGCCGGTGACTCTGTGCACCCAGGACCTCTCCAGAGCGGATGGAGGAGGCTCCAGCGGGCGGCATCCCCGCTCCCCTTTCTGCCCTCCCCTAACTCCTGCTCTCCCTTTCTTCTCCCTCAGATCTACCCTCCCATCAACGTGCTTCCCTCCCTTTCGCGTCTGATGAAGTCAGCCATTGGCGAGGGCATGACAAGGAAGGACCACGGGGATGTCTCGAACCAGCTGGTAAGGAGAGGGCGCTGGGGGGACCAGAAGCAGCTCTGATTACGCAGAGCTCAGCTCCCTCACCGCTCCGCGGCTGGAGGCCCCTCTCCACAGTCATCTCTTTGTGTGGGATATGGAGACGACCCTTCACCCATGTCTTCTTCCTCTGAGATTTCGCCATGGTTGCGGCGGTGGTGGCAACTCTGGGTTCTTAAAAGGTGCGCCAGCGCAACATGAGTTGGGCAAGCTTCTCATACTGACCTGGAGAAAGGCCTTGTGCCCAAGCATCGGCCCAACTAACCTCAGAGGGACTTATCAGGGGCAGCGAGGTAGTGGAGTGGAGAGTCCAAGACTTAGAGTCTGGAAGACCTGAGTTCAAATCCTGCCTCAGACGTTTCCTAGCTGTGTGACCCTGGACAAGTCATTTGTGCTCTGTGTGCCTCAGTTTCTTCATCTGTAAGATGGGGATAGGAACAGCACCTACTTCACAGAAGAGTTGTGAGGATTAAATGAGATATTTATAAAACTCTTAGCACACAGTGGGCACTTAATAAATGCTTGTTAAATTCTTTTAATCACTAGAGTAGCCAATAGGGGAAAGACATTTTTGGCCAAGCTGCTGCTTTTAGAACATCTAAGCTAGAGAAGAGCTGCAATCTGGCTCAGCGGAGGGACTACACACACAGTGAGTTATCACAGATTCATAAGTATTGGAAGCCTAAGAAGGGCAAGACCAATCCCCTCACTCATGTATTCTTACCCCTAGCTCTCTAAACTTTTGTCAATATTTTGGCACATCACGTCTCAACGTAATTGGTTTCTTTGGTAATCCTCTGTATTTTGTGCATTTTAAAACATTATTCCTAAAAGAGAAGGCTGCCAAAGGGGTCCGTGACTGAGAAACAATGAAGCAGCACATTTAAACCCTTTGGTCTTCTCGGAGGGGGACCACAGCGGTCATAAATGGGATTGGGGCAGCTAGGTGGATAGTGGATAGAGTGCCAGTGTGGGCCTAAGGTCAGGAAGACATCCTCCCGAGTTCAAACCTGACCTCAGACCCTTACTAGCTGCATGACCATGGACAAGTCACTTCACTCTGTTGGCCTCAGCTTCCTCACCTGTAAAATGAGCTGCAGGAGACGGCAAACTACTCCAGTAGCTTTGTCATGAAAAGCCCAAATAGGATCACAAAGAGTCAAACACAACTGAACAACAAGGAGTTTGGATAATTCAATGCAGCCCGGTCCCCTTCCTCAAGCCATAACTCGGAGTCCATGCTCCACCCCAGCATTAGCAAGACTTGATATTTCATCAGAGTGGGCATTCCCTCCACTGAGCCTCTCATGGATTCTCCACAATCTAACAAATGGTGCCCTTGGGCAGCAAGCTGCCCTTGGAATTTAACAAGGCTGGGAATGGGGTGACAGACCCACAGACTGGATGAGAAGCCTTTTCTGTTGAATGGCATCTGCCGACATTTGGGTTTTGCTGGCACAGATTTTGAAGCCCCAGGGTGACCCCACCACCACCACGGGCACAGTGAGGTTTCAGAGGAAGTAGAGCCGTTGTTCTATGTGTTACTTATATGCCCCTTTTCATATGAAGAGGATAAGGACCAGACCTGTGATTTCACTGGTCTAAGGAACTTCGAGGTTGAACAAACTCCCCCTACCAGTGCCCATCAGCACCTTCTCTGCAACCCACAGTCTAGAGCAGCAGTTCTCAATCTGTGGGTCGCAACCCCTTTGGGGTCAAACAGGGTCGCCTATGACCATCAGAAAATACACATTTCCAATGGTATTAGGAATGAGACACGGCTCCTCTATCCATCTCCAGGCAGGTCAGCCCACATGCAGCCCACAAATGAGCATTTTTTTTCTTTTTTTTTTTTCTGCAAACGAGTATTAAAGAGTCGTGGCATTAGGAAGGTTAAAAACCGCTGCTCTAGAGCACTGCAAGTTTGTGAGCTGTCCAGGGTCACACAGCCAGAATGTCAGGGCTTCCTGTCTTTGAGGCCGGCTCTCTACCTCCTACTGCATACTCTACAGGTCTCATGTCACATCATTTCTTTTGTAAGGAACTAGGTTTGAACATCAGCTTTACTTCTTAGTACCTGGGTGATCATAGACAAGTTACTTCCCCTTTAGGTCAATGCTGCCCTCACCCCCCAGGCAAAATAATTACAGATACAGAGATGGATCTCCATCTTCCCTATTTTTAAAAAGTGTCTGATGGCTGCTCTTTTTAAAAAAACATCACTATCTTCCCAACTAGCCCCAAATATAGCCCTCTCCTCTAACACTTAAGTTTGGTTAAGTTCAGCAAACCAACAAATGAACCACATCTGCAGATGCAGGAGTCATGCATCCCACACCTAGAACCTGCCACCGAGAAGTGAGAGGCTTAGCTTCTGTCATCACAGGTCACTAAGCTGATCTGAGTCCTGATGTCTCGCAGGCTCATTTTCTTCTCTTTTATCATAGTCATCCTGTCCCCTTGGTTCTGCTTGCTTTCTTCTGCATCCGTTCTTAGACATCTTCTCAAATTTCTCTGAATCTTTCAGATATTCGGCCTTTTCTGAGACTCTTTCCAACCCTAAATCTATGACTCCATGACCAGTATAGCACTTGCTGCCCCATGTAGGGGTCCATAAAAAAGCTACCCCACATCTCAGGTTCATTGTCTTCGTCTAGCTCACGAGCCCACTAATGTATTTTCTTTTTACCAACCATCCAGATGCCACATTACTTCAAAGCAAAAGACATTTAAACAGAGTGCATTAAATGTCAAGAAAATATACTCTGCACAATGTCCACATGGCGTCCCTTCCCACAGGTTATCATTATCAGTGGAGGAAGGCACATGTGCAGGTACATTGCCAGGGAATGTGTATGGAAGTATTTGCTTGAGCACCTGTGACCTGGGAGTAGCTAGAGAGGGCACACACCTGGGTACATGCCAGGGCCCGGCGCCTCATCTAGGATACTTCCAGGGCTTAGGGCATGTGGAAGTTTGGCCCAACTCACCTCCACCTCTGCAGAGTTCATGATACTCTCTCTGGTGAGGTAAATGAGCAGCCACTAACTAGCTGTGAGACCTTCATCTATGGAACAGAATGTAATGGAAAGATTCCCAGAACACAAAGTCAGGTGTCTTGGGTTTGAGTCCTGTTCTGACCCTTGTTCACTATGTAAATCAGGGCATGACAAGAAGTGCTTATTGACTGACTAACTGACCTCTTGGAACTTCAGTTATATCATCTGTAAACTGGGGATAATGATTCACTTAAATTACCTAGCCCCCTGAGCTTCCTGGTGAAGTCTGTTGGAGGTAGAGTATTTCTTGGCCTTTCTTCATGTCCCCGGGGCTTAGTATGACTTAAATACTGAATGCTTGTTGACTGTGAGCTGCCTTATTCTGGGGACCTCAGCCTTTCCGTCTGGAAATTCAGGGGAGTTGGTCTAGATCAGCCAGGATCCTCAGTTTACAGCTGGAAGAATCCTCAGATGTCACAGAATCCAATCCCCCATTTAAGAGATGAGACCCAGAAAGACTGGCTCAGGGTCACACAAGCTAGTGTCTGAGGCAGGACAGGAACCCAGGTTTTCTTGAGTGCATGCCACACACTCTAAGGTTCGTTCTAGCTCCCAACCTGTGATTACCTGACTTCTAAGGGGAGTCCAAATTCTGAAATTCTGTGAAACCCACGGTGAGGTTATGGTGGAGGTAGGGGGGTGGGGTGGGAAAGGGGAAGGAGAACAGCCCATTTCCAGGCCTCAGGTTGTCCTGTGTCAGTCTCTCTCCAGAGGCCAGGGCCCAGGGCCCAGGCCCCAAGCGCCATCCCTCTGTTCCCTCCCTACAGTACGCTTGCTACGCCATTGGGAAGGATGTCCAGGCCATGAAGGCGGTGGTTGGGGAGGAGGCCTTGACCTCAGAGGACCTGCTATACCTTGAGTTTCTACAGAAGTTTGAGAAGAATTTCATCAACCAGGGTAGGAGGTCTTGGGAGGATGGGTCCTGTGGAAGGACTGAGCAAGAGGAGTGGGCACATCTGTCTGACGCCTTCTCGGTTTCTTCTCCTCTTTCCCAGGCCCCTATGAAAACCGCAGTGTGTTTGAATCCCTGGACCTTGGCTGGCAGCTGCTACGCATCTTCCCCAAAGAGATGCTCAAACGGATCCCCCAGAGCGTCATAGAAGAGTTCTACCCTCGAGAGACCTTGCACCAGGCCCTGCCCCCGAGCCCGGGCCCCACTGACACCCCTGAAGCGTCTGACTCTTTGCTCTAAGGCTGCCCCTAGATGGGTGGGACCATGCCTTGTGCCCAAACCCCACTCTGTCCACTAACCTCTCCCTAGCCCTAGTTCTGGGGCCTCTGACACACTCTGGTCACTCCCCAGGCACTGATGGCTACCATCACCCAATCTAAACTCTATCTGCTTCCCCCCCTAACCACATGCTTTTAGGGTAGCTCTGCTCCCAGACCTCTGCTCCCCCTTTCCTTCATTACTTCTCCTCCCCTCCTTCCAAATTCAGGTTCTTGGTTCCAAATCTAGGGTTCTTTTCACTGTACCTAAGCTCTGTTCATAGAAAAAGGTCCAACCACAAATCAGGGTCAGTCCCGTCTCTTGTTCAGACCTCAGTTTCTCTGGCTGGTAACTGGGCCTTAATTATGCGCCCTTACGAGCTGAGTCTCACAGACCCACACACTTTGCTGCTGAGTTACTTCAAGCCTCTGGACCACAGTCTCCAAAGCAGTGCCCTGAGAGTGGTCTCAGATCTCTGGTCTCAAAACTCCGGATTCACATGGGAGGTTCTATTTCTCTTTCTCTTTCCCTATCTTTCCCTCTCTGTGTCTTTCTGTGTGTGTCTCTCTCTCTCTACTCTGTCTCTGTCTCTCTGTCTCTGTCTGTCTGTCTGTCTCTCTCTCTCTCTCTCTCTCTCTCTCTCTCTCACACACACACACACACACACACACATACACACACACACCCCAATATCTGGCAGGTTGTTGCTCAGGACAGATCCCAGGTTGGGTGGGTGCCTAAGCCCCAAGCATATGAAAGATCATTGTACTAGGGACTTTCCCATGGGGTTTGCCACCTTGGGGAAGTGAGCAAATCTGAAAGTGGATCTGAGATTTGGATGGAGTGGGAGAAAGAGAAGGACTGGGGGCCCCAGCAGCTTCTGGAGAAGGAAGACCTGAGCCTTGAGGGCAATGACACCGTCCCACAATCTCAGCATCATGGAACCATAGAATCCACAGCTGTAAATCCAACCTCCTAAATTTGCAGAGAAGGAAACTGAGGCCCAGAGAGAGTCAGTGCGGCCTAGGTCTTAGAAATGGAGGCACCTTATGTTTTAGCACCATCTGAAACAGCTCCAAAACTTAAGATTCTGAAACTCCTCTCACAGATCACAGTCTCCTGTCCTTCTATCTCTCCTAAACAAGTCCTGCCTTCGAAGACTATTCTAAGGCCTTTTTCTTTTCCTGATCCATCCCTTTTCTTCAACAAAGCACTGCGCTCCCACCTTGACACGACGCTCCCTTGTCATTTGGAAGTTACGACTCCACCAGTCCCCGACTCTGGGTCCCCCTCACTAACCACCTTCCAGTCTACAGCCTCCCACTGCTGCTGGGGGATGGCAGGAAGCCGTGCTAAGGGCACCATCTTCCTGCTGTGCCATCCTCCCTTGATCTTCATCAGATACTGGAATGTTTTGCCATTTCCTTCTCTGGCCCATTTTGCATATGAAGAAACTGAGGCAAACAGGATTAAGCGACTTGCCCAGAGTTACATGGATAGTTAGCGTCTGAGGCCAGATTTGAACTCAAGGAGATTGAGTCTTCCTGACTCCAGGCCTGACCGTCTATATCTGCCCATAGCTGTAGTCACTGTTTAAACTGCTCTCTAGGTTCTGCTCACTTCACTCCGCATCAGTTCATACAATTCTTTCCAAGCTTCTAGGAATCTCTCTTTTGTCACTTCCATTACATTCACATTATGATTTGTTCACCCATTCCCTAACTGTTGGGCACCTTCCCCTCCTTTCATTTCACAAAAAAGTGTTCCTATGAATATGTTTTTACCTAGGGGTCCTTTTCTAGTTTTCTTTATCTCTTCAAGGGTATATTAAAGAACATACAATCCAAGTGACCTTTGAGGTATAGTCTCTAACTACTTTCCAGAATGGTTGTGCCAATTCACAGCTCAACCAACAATCCATTAGAGCACCTGTCCTCCCTTCTCCCCTCCAACAACTGCCATTTTTTATTTTGTCATTTTTCCCAATCTAAAGGGCAGGTAAAGGAATACCGGATTTGTTTTGATTTATAGTTGTCTCATTATTAAGTGATTTGGAATATTTTTTCATATGATTGTTGATGGCTTCAATTTCTTCCCTTATGATTTTTCCATTCTTCCATCTCATTCCTTCCTGGCCCCTTCTATGACCTAGCTCTTCCTGTCATCCATCTTCAGTCTCTCCCTATCTAATAACTCTCTCCCAAGCTCAGTTTTCCCCAGTAGTCTCTTTCCCATCTGTCCAAATTAGCAAAGGGGCTGATCTGCCAAGAAACTTATTTAGATTTTAATGAACTTCACATTTTCCAGCTCCTAGATTCACTTTTGGCTTGCTAGAGAAGGTTCTAATGCCAGTATTCCCTTAGTTCAGGTTCAATGTTTGGACAACATGAGGCACTCAAAGTCATTGAATAGTTAACAAAAGGAGGTTCACTTTGCCTTAACACAACAAGGATATTCAACAAGAATACATTGGCACTTAGTTTCTCCTCTCTATGTGGAACTCTTTGGTTATCAGGGCAGGATACAGTAAAGGGCACAGTGAGTCACATGTTCTAGGTCCAAGATGCCCCAATTATCATGTCAGGGATTTTCTGTGCCAGTTAGTGACCAGGAAACTAAACTGGGGGAGGGGCTGGATCACAGGGACAGCTTTGTCTCCTTTTAAGGGAAATTAATCCCTACCATAGAAGGATGGGTTGAGGTTGTTATGAATAGGTGGAAATGCAGTTAAATATAAGTGCTATCACAATTGGGTTTTTTAGCTTCCATATCACCTCGCTAATTCATACTAAATTTTCAGTCCACTAAAACTCCCTAATATTCTTTTTTAGGAAGGAAGTATCAGAAAATACTCAGCCATGGCACTTGAGTCCACTTGGGGTAACTACTTTGAGGCCTCTGGAGAGCAGACCATCATGAGCTCCAAGGGAGGAGCCCACTGAGATCTGTCTGAGCTTAGGGCCAGGTTCTCCACACTCCCTGGGTTGGAGCAGGCGTATGGACAGAGAATGTCAAACAGGGAAGTTCCTAAACTGACACTGAGATCTGCAGGTCACAGAGGAAACTAACTACCTGCCATCTCATGCAGGCAGAAGAGCACCCAGAGAGGAGTCAAAGGACCTGGTTCAAATCCCAACTCTCCTACCTGCTAGCTGTGTAGTCTCAGGCAAATCACTTAAGCTCTCAGGCTGCTGTTTCCTCACCTGGAAAATGAGGGATCCTATGAGACCTCAAAGGGGCTTTGGGGACCCTTCCATCCAATGCCATCACCATGCCCAGGTCCTCAGACACCAAATTCACCAGAGACAGATGAGATAGCCTCTCAGATCTCTTCCAGGTCTAAACCTAAGGTTCTCTGATCCAACAAGGAGCCACCATGGTGGGGGGTAGGGGAGGGGAGGGACTCATTACCCTGAAAGAGAGGTCCCAGACTGCAAAAGGAGACAGAATCAGGAGGGGCTCAGACAGATCCTCAGAGGACGAGTTCTTATTTCACTCAGCTAAGGACAGGAGTTCTGAAGACCATTCCAACTTTGGATGATGTCATGGAGGGCAACCATTCTCCCCCAACTCCATTATGGAGATTCCCAACATTGTCAGAATTCTGGGTTAAAGCAATGCTGGGTCAGACTGCAAAGGAAATTAATCCAAAGTTCAAGTTGTCTATGATTATATGATACAAAAGGCAATCAATAAGCATTTGTCCAATTTGTTTAGGAAGAGACTGAGTCAGAGAAAAAGAGGGGCTGGGGGAGGATGAGAGGGAGGGAGAGGGAGAGAGAGAGAGAGAGAGAGAGAGAGAGAGAGAACTTAAACCCTCAATCAGCCTGTGATGCAGGGCATTTGATGGCACAAGAACATAGGACAATGTGGCAGAAATCCCTCTAGTGGGATAAGATCGGGTGGAATAAGTGGGAAGGGACAAGAGCAGTGAGTGGGGACCACACTTCCACACCCACTGAGGGCACTACTTGATAGGCAGATTTTCAGGAGAGAAAACCTCCCAGTGCTTTTGAAACAAGAACTGAACCCCTTAATCTGCTGCCCTGTTTCTCTCCTAAGGAGAAAAGTCTGACTTCTTCATTTGTTCTTTGTCATACAGAACAAGTAGATGCTGTCAGAAATCTCTGTTTGTGTCTTGTGTTTGCTGATCTGGCTGGATACCATGACCTCTCTTGGTCGGATCAGCCATGAGAAAAAGAATTTTAACCCAAGAAATAAAAAACACTGTCATTAGGTATTTGGCTTATTAAAGCTTCACACTGGCAAATTATATGATAGCATGCTAAATGAAATCTATGAATTTGTGTATTTCTCTCTATAAACAACTAATGCTTCTCTCCCACACCCAGAGCCCAGCCCAGCTTTCTTTATCCTGACAAATACTGCTTAGTAAACTCTACAACAGTTTATTCTGAAGAATGATTGAAAGCAATGCCCCTCACAAACACTATTATCAGTTATAGGTTTGCAATGACTGTAGAACCTTTGGAGAACAACTAGACAATTATGGCTACAGAACATTATTTTCCTCTTTTCACATCACAAATTGTAAATTGGTGGTTAGACTCCACAGTGTCTTACTCCCCCCACACACCCACTCTTCGATGCCATATGAAGTAGCAAATTAGCTTTATGTCTTTCTGTATAGTAAGTTTCACAACTGCCACCAGACCTTAATGTCGTGTGAGGTTTTCATCCCTAGGCCTAGAATCTGCCAACTGCCTTGGAAAGAAGAGGTTCCTCACCTGGAAATTCCCTATTCTAATGAAATCACAGCTTCAGTCCCTGGCCCTATTCACCTGAATCCTTATGGTCTGCATCACAACGTGTTAACTAGGAAGAGAGGCTTCATGGGGGTCCCAGATTGGACCTGGCAGTTAAACTACCCAAGAGATACTATTCCATTTCAAAATTTCTTTCCTAGTTTGAATGTTTGGTTAGCTCAGAAGCAGATGAGATTGAACTAAGCAGAGGATGGTTATGAGAGGAGGTGCCATTGGCCCTGACTTCGATGGGGAGATGAAGCTGTTCCTGCTGAGCCAGAGAGGGAAACTCCACAGGAGAATCTGGGATTGGTAGGACAGCCCAATCCATGGGTGAGAAACACTTATTTAATAAGTGACTAGTAAGGGGCCTTTGAGTAAGGCACACCCCTTCCCTGGGGCCTCAGCTTTCTCCCAGTAACATGACAAGACTGAACTCCATTGCCTCTAAGGCCCCTTTGCTGAAAAGCTTGTGATCATATTAACACTCCATATGAAATACGGCACACTCCATGAAACTCATTTTTAATAACAGCTTCCCAAGTTCTTCCGAGGAGGGGCTAACTACACCAATGATGATCAACACCCATACAGATTTTGAGCCCAAAGGCATTGGAAAGGAAGTGGAGGCACTAATTGTAGATGGCTTTGTAGATGTAAATGTAGAACTCAAGGAACTCAGCCCAGAAAGGGAAAAAGGATCTGAAGGTAGCTAATGAGGATGTACAGACCAAGTGAGGGGTTTTTTGAGGGTAAGAGAGATATGAATAAGTTTGTAGGTTGAGGAGAAGCTGCCAGCAGACAGGGAAACCATTCCATCCCTTCCCATCTCTTCCAGCCATCACCCCCCACAATCTTCCCCAATTCTAATTTTCAGGCTCTCCCTATCTGGTGGTTCTATCCTGGTTCACCACAAACACTCCAGCCTACCATTCCCTCAAGCTGTCTTCCTTATCTTCCCTAGCTTTTTCCATCAAAGTCCTAGAAAAAGCTGCCTATACTTGTTCCCTCCACTTCTTACCTCACTCTCTTCTAAACCCTCTACCATTCAGCTCTTGACCTCATCATTGAACTGGAACTGGTCTCTCCAGAATTACCAGTGATCTTTTCGTCGCCAGATCTAATGGGCTTTCCTCAGTGCTCATCCTTGTCAACTTCTCTGCAGTGTCTGACATACCCTCTCCTAAGTTCTCCTGACCTGATCTCGCCTAGCTCTCCACTTACCCACTCCTCTCCAATCTCCTTTCCTGCATCGTCACCCCTGGCATGCTCACGAACTCTGGGGATCCCCCAAGGTTCCAGCCTAGGCTGTCTTTTCTTCTCTTTCTACACTGTGCTGGTGAGTGCATCAGCTCCCATGGGTTCAATTACCATCTTGATGCAGATGATGGCAAGGTATGGCCATCTAGCCAAAAGATATGGACCTTGAGTCCCTACTCAAACAAGACAGATCCCAGGTGAAGGTGAAATATCTATTCAGTAGTTTCCCAAGTGTCCTGGGAATCTTTAACTCCTAGGAAAGTATAATAGAAGTGATGGGTTACTGTTTTACATTTTAAGTATTTGTGTATTGGGGTGTGTTCTGCCTACTGGGAAGTCTAAACAGCAACAGATCGAGAGACATAGATACATATCTTTCCTACTCCTCTCCAAGAGATACTATCATTTCTGCCTGGAGAGGAGCAGGATAAGGAGCCACAGGGCTGGCTGCTCAGTTCTTCTCAGAGAAATAGAAAGCAAACCATAATTATAACTATCCTCCCCCAAGCCCTTAAGTATTGCTGATTTTTAGGTTCAAGTCTCTTTCCTAGATACTATTTCTTATAGAAAGAAGGCATGTCAAGCTTATTCCTTCCTACCCACTTGACTCCTTTCCACCAAATACACAAAAGACCATCACAAATAGTGATGTAGATAAGTAAACTCATTTGTCCAAGCAAGTAGAAAACAGAAATCAGATTAACTCTGCAGATTAAAATATAGCAGAAAATGCACAAGAGTGAGAGAGCTCTTTACAAAGGAGAGAGCTGAGATCTCATTCCATCAAGAGAGTGAAAGGACCCAATCTCACCCAAGAGAAAAATTCCCCCAGTGTCTTAAGGAGACAAGCTGGAAATCCTGGATGCGTTAAAGCACTGATTCCTCCTACATGGTTGCCACTTCCAAAGCCTTTTTTCTCCTTGGAATTAGTTCTGAAGTCTGGAACTACGTGTCCACTCTTGAAGAAGGAAAGAAGGCTGTCTCTCTGCCCCCCACACAAGCACACAATCAGATATCGTTCTCTCCACAATTAGGAAAAAATATTATAAAAGTGCCACAGGCTTGGGTGGAAACTAAGGCCACATTCCAAAACGTGTAAGTTTAGTAATTTCTTTGGTGGTGGCAGGAAGAAATAGCTGCCCCTATACCTGATGCCCATTACTTTATACAGTAAGTTATTGGTGACTTTTCTGGAAGGGACCCTGGGACAGGAGTCAAAGTTAATTTTTACATACACATTTTCCCTGGGACACTAAATCTGGGGTACGCTGACCCATTTTCTTTCCTTTTGGGGAGGGGGAAGAGGGTCAGCCTTCTCCTGGGACTGAAGCTGGTTTGAGTCCAAAACCAAGTTCCTTTTGGGAAAGGGCCTCTGGAGTCCTGGGTGATAACCATGTCTGCAAATACCATCTTTTAAGTCTGAAGCTAGCATGGGGACATCAGGAGCACCTTTTAGGAGGTCAATCTATTCTGTGACTCCCATTTGGGGATTTCTTGACAAAGGCACTGGAGTGGTTTGCCCATTGACTTCTCCAGAGCATTTTAAGGCTGAAACTGAGGCAGTGTTAAGTGACTTGTCCAGGGTCACACAGCTAGTAAGCACCTGAGGCTGGATTTGAATTCATGAAGATGAGCCTTCCTGATTTCAAGCCCACCATTTTAACCACTGTCCATCTAGCTGCCCGACCCTTTTAGATGTGAGTTCAAATCCAGCCCAAGATGGTTACCAGCAGAGTGACCCTGGGCAAGTCACTTACTTCTGCCTGCTTCAGCTTGTTCATCTCTACAACAGGGACAAGAACCAGGGTCGTTTTATAAAACATTTCGCAGATCTTAAAGTGCTACATAAGGGCTAGGATTATTATCATTATTGGTTTCAACCAAGCCTGAGAAAGGTTAAATGAGTCGCCCGGGGTCACACAACCAGAGGCAGAGGCAGATTTTGAACCCAGGTCACCCCGCTTCCAAGCCAGGACACCACTCCCTCCGCTCTCCTACTTGGAGCGGGGTTCGGTAATCGCGTGGGGCACGTTCCCCCGTCAGCTCCCAGGCCACGTCCCCCTTCCCAGGGAGTCACGAGTGGCTCCTAGACTTCATTTCCCAGGAAGCCTTGGGGGCACGGAGGGAGAAAGCCCCACCCCTTGGCTTGCATAAACACGCCGAGTGATGACGTCAAGGTAGGTCGCCCGCTTCGTAACGAGGCTTCAGGAGATGACGGTGATTCCAGTCTGGCCCAGGAGGGCGGCAGGAGCGGGAAGCGCGGTCGAGGAGGCAAGAGATACCAGGAGACGACGGAGAGACCTCGGTCTGGGAGAGTCTGGGAGGGCCCGGAGGCGGTGCCGGGGCGCCATGTTTGAAGCTTCAAAGAAAGCCACGTGATGAAACCCAGAGGCCATCTCTCGTGATCACGTGATGGGGAGGGGGAGGGGAGCAGGGGCAGATAAACAGAGAAGAATCTGTGTCTGCTGAGATAGAAGCAACAGGCCAGAAGCAAAGAAGTGGAAAAGGAGACGTAAACATGGAGACAGAGGCAACAAACAACGAGACAGAAACACAGGAAGAGGCAGAAACGAAGGCCAGAGATAGATGCGTGCACAGATAGAAAAAGGGAGGGACGACGACAGCGAAGGGGTGAAGAGCCCCCCCCCAGCGCCCCCCGGGCTTCGTCAGTGACCCCTCAGCCCCTAGTCCACGAGCGCCCAAGAACCACGTGCCACCACTGGACCGGAAGAGCATACCGGGAGCGGAAGGGCCGTTCGGGCGGAAGCACGTAGCTTTCTTTGTGAAGAGCCAAGAGCTCGGGTCAGGGCTCGAGGCGGGGGCCCATGGGGGGGGGGGTGAAGGAAGAAAGAAGGTGCCTGTGACGGGACGCACGTGCTGTGAGCGGCGCTTTAGGAGTTGGATTCGGAAACTTCCGAAGACTTGTATGAACCAATGCAGAGCCCAGCTGAACAGCAGGCACATGGCCAGAAGGGCTGGAAAGACGTTGGGGCTTTAACCGGTGCCATGGCCTGTGTGGATCCCTTAGGGCCGGTGGGGGAGCCTCCTGACAGAGGAGGGAGGGGACCTGCCTTTTGTTCACGGCTGTTGTCACCCTGTTTTGCTTGACTGCATTTGTCACAAGTGTTTGGTTTTCCTCCGGTGGGAGGTGGGTTGAAGGAAGAGAAAATAAATGCTTGTTAATTGAAAAAAAAAAAGATTGAGGGGGAAATATTCATGCAAAGTCACTGGCCCTCATAGACTTCGGCACTGATCTTCACAAACCTAGGCAGAGAAGGTACTGATGAGGTGTAGGCTCTGGGGACACCCCCCCCTTTTTTGAGCTCTCCTTGAGTCTTTGAGGTACAGGCTTTGGGAAGGTAAACCTTCCCAGGGAAGACAGTTGCCTGTCATCATGAGCCTTAAGTTGTGGCTCTGCCCAAGTCTTTAGCCCCCTTTGTTCCAATAGTTTCCCACCCTTGAACTGGCCTAGCCCACCATTGTCTGTGGTCTCCAGGTGGCCTCCAGCAACTTCCCACCCTGAACCACTC
>CM053595.1:305176832-305250753 GCA_028646575.1 Pseudocheirus occidentalis
CCTTTTCATTGCCAAGAGGTTGGGGGAGATACTTATTGGCATATTCAGTCAGAGCATTCTTGACAGCTTCTAACTGAGTTGCAAATTGGGTAATTAAATGCTGTTCTGGGTCCACCAGGATGTCAGAGATTAAGAAGGGCCTGCCATACATGAGTTCATAGGGGCTAAGCTTGATATTTTCTCGAGGTGTGATTCGGACTCTGAGTAGCCCATTGGGAAGATTCTTAACCCAATCTTCCCGGGTTTCTATGCATAGCTTAGTAAGGACCCGCTTAAGGGTATGATTCATTTTCTCTACTTTACCAGAGGATTTTGGATTCCAGGCTGAGTAGAGATGGTAATTAATTTTAAGAGTCTTTGCCACTGCCTGGGTTATCTGAGAAATAAAAGCTGGGCCATTGTCACTCTGTAAGGAGACAGCAAGCCAAAACAAGGTATAATTTCCTTTAATAGGAACTTTGATACCTCCTGAGCCTTTTCAGTTCTGCAAGGGAAAGCTTCTACCCAATTAGTAAAGGTATCAACAAAAACCAAAAGAAATCTGAATCCCCTACATGGGGGCATATGTGTAAAGTCTATCTGCCAGTCTTCACCTGGGTAGGTACCCCTCCTCTGAACAGGTTTTAAAAGGAGGGGGAGGTTTGACTGCCCCTTCAGGATTCACCTGAGCACAAGTTGGGCAGGCCCAACATACTTGTCTGATGGTTTTCCCTAACTTACTGCCAGTAAAAATGTGTTTTATCAGAGACCAGAGGGCATTCTTCCCCAGGTGTGTGGCCTGATGTAAGCCAAAAAGAAGCTTCCACTGACTTTCCTCTGGGATAAGAAGTTGTCCTGAGGGTGTTTGAAACCACCCAGAGAATGAAAGAGAGCATCCCCTTTCCTTAGCAAGGGCCTGTTCTCGATGGCTGTACGAGGGTGTGAAGGCATTGGGGAGCTGTGGTATTAAAGGAGCCAGTACAGCCAACTGGCGGGGAGCATTCTTTGCGTCGGTGTCTGCCAGGTGATTTCCCACAGCTTCATTGGTACCAGTTACATAAATTACATCTTCTGTCTACATCTACCTAACACTTGCAACATCTTTATTGCCTTTCTCTGCCCTCTCACTCTGAGGTTTTCTTTCCATCTTTCCATGCTTACTCCAACCCTGGAGGAGGTGACATGATAAGAACTTCTCTCTTCCAAAAGGGTTTATGATCCTGTTTCCAGTACTTATGCATCTAACTCCATATTATGGTTAGGTGAAGATAACTATTGCCAGGAAAGGACAGAGAGCAGAAAGCCCAAGAGTATTTGGGGAGAATGGGATTCCAAAGCACATTCCCCGGAGTAATGGTCAGGGTTCTGATGAATGTGGGGGTTGGGAGGGAGAGATTTGTAATAGATGAAAGTACTGCCTGAGAGAGGGAGTTGGGGAATGTTTTTCCATCAATACGTCCCAGACCACTGTTGCTCCCCCAACCAACAATCCCAATTCCTTCTTCTCTTCCCTGCTATCATTACAGGAAATACCCTCTGATGCTAATAGTGTTGAATAGAATAACAAAGAAGCCTCCTTAGGAGAACTAATTCTTATTTTTGATGAGGTACAAACTATTCCTCAGGTCTTGTCAGAAAGGGACAAGTAAATCATTGTTTGGAATGACAGGTGGCATGTTTATTTTTCTTCTTCATCCTAATATCTAGCAGCAACTGGCTCCCGTATTATATTATACTGGTATGTAGCTATATGACAGTAGCTAATGGTTTCAGCATTTTCTATTGATGTAGGACCATAGAGTAGCTAGATGCTGTAGGTCCTTATGAGGAAAACTGAATGGTTACTTGTATATATCACACTTCTTCAGATTTCCCCCCCCCAAAAAAAAGAAAGAAAAAAGAGGAAGTGACAATGCAG
Organism: Pseudocheirus occidentalis; assembly: GCA_028646575.1. Classification (NCBI taxonomy): domain Eukaryota; kingdom Metazoa; phylum Chordata; class Mammalia; order Diprotodontia; family Pseudocheiridae; genus Pseudocheirus; species Pseudocheirus occidentalis. The sequence goes on from CM053595.1 coordinate 305,178,730, forward strand.
CAAGAAGGCCACACCAGCAGGCATTCACCATTTCTTCCCACACAGCTCTGCTAACTGTTTCTTTATCCATCTGATCCGATGCTGATTGAAAATCTTGCTGTTCTGATGATTGTGCTGGTGAAGAAGTTGTTTTGGTGGTGGTCTGACTCTCTGTTTCCACCTGTCCTAACTTTCCTTCAGTCATAGTGGTAATGCCACATACAAGGTCCAGCAAACAGTGGAATGCCACAGACATGGCATACCCTTCAGGAATAGTTGGAGGTTCCACTTTATCTAGCATCTCAAGGTAGGTTGCTTTGGTGCTCCCCTGAACTGTGACAGTCAAGACAGGAATCCAGTGATTACAGGAGCACCTCAAGCACATAATCCTCTCTCTTTTGTATCCCCAGCACTTAGCAAGGTGCCTGGCTTAATAGAAAGTGCTTATTAACTGATTGGCCAAAAGAAAGGTGATCGAAGAAGCCCCTAATCAAATGAAAAGGGTCCTAGGATCAGCCTCAGTCTTCCCAGAAAGGTCAGTGGGCCACCTCCAGATTAAGAGGCTGACTTGCTTTGACTTGAGGGAATCCAAACAAGTTGGAAGTAAGGTTATTGTGGGCCAGTGAAAGGGCCAGGGTGAATGGAAGGCAGGGCCTCAAACTCTTCCAGAGGAATCTCAAATGACTGCTACAGACCTGTCCTTCTGGTTACATTCTCCAATCTCTCGCCAGCCCACCCCCAGCTTTTCAGCTTCTTTCTGTGTCTTGTCAACACCCATTAGAACTCTAGTTCTTTGAGGGCCAGAGCCTGAATTCTCTTTGCTTGTATTTGTATTCCCAGGCCTTAGCCCAGTGTCTGACATATCTTAATAGCTTAATAAATGCTTGATAGCTTCTTTAATCATTGGAATTTCTAAGGATGTTACAGTGCCAAGGAAGGACCTTTAGATCTGTATCATCAAAAAAGTAAAGTGTGTGCTTAGGAACTGCTTCAGGCCCTGTACAAAAGAGGCAACTAACCTGGGGGGAGGAAAAATACCTTAATTTTAGCTAATTGAAGAACCTGAACCCACTTATTAGCAGGATGGCCGTTAACCTTCTGGGGAAGTTAAGACATGTAGGTGGGCAGTTTTGCCCCTTCTTTAATTCCCCAATGGGTCAGTGGCCATTTCCTCCAATAACTTTATATGGGGCACGACAATGCTGCCTTTCATGGTCTGTCAGCCATTGGATCAGAAATTGCCTTTTTTCCTGGAAGGCCAAAACTTTCGGGGATATGTGGATAAACTGAAGCACATGGGCACATTGAGGCATCTTTTGTGCTTCGTGCGATATGTCTGATTGTCTGATTAGCCCATTTCACAGACACAGGGTGCTTGAATGTGAAAATGTTTACTTCCTTTTACGGAGCAAAACCTATCATTCCCTGCCTCAAAACTCAAGAAATAGCTTGGGAAAACAGAGGATAAAAGTGAAGGGACTGATCATTTCTGCTGAGCAGGGAAACAAAAGCTCTCTCGATGTTTGCTCTCATTGCAACTGCTTCTTTCTGCTTTGAGCGTATCATGTCAAGGACTCTTTCCATCTCTCCGTTATTATTCACCCTCCATTTGTGGGGAAATCTTTCCAGGATGAGAAATAGCTATATATTAACATAAGTCTTGCTGCTACATTTCCAGTACCCTGTCATGACTTGGAAGAGGCCGTGGTTCTCCATGATGACACAGAAGAGATGTCTTTTCCCCAGATTTTACTTATACTAGTTACCAACTCCAAATAGAAGTCTGAGGTATCATTGTGAATCAGTTAACAGAGAGCTATAGAGCTGGCTTGCCCAAGTAGCCCTCCTTATATACAAACACAAGTTTGTTGAGAAGGGAGTGAGTTCTAAACCCCTGTGTCTTTTCTCATCTTCCCTAAGGTGCTTGTTTCCATTGAAAACTCTTGTCTAGCAGAATGGGGAGAGGAGAAGGGGAGGCCAAAACACAACCTTGCCTACAAGACAGCAGAATTTGATGAAAGGATCTTTTTTTTTGCTTTTCAAAAGTAAAATGGGAACATCTCTGTTTGGTAGAAAATTCGTGTGTGTGTGTATATATATATATATACATATATATGGATCTGAGGGTTTACATATCTTTACATACTATACACATTTATAAATATTTATATATTTGATATAATAAAATTTATATATTTATAAATTTTATATAAATAAATATAAACCTTTATAAAAGTTAAAAGTGCCTTTATTCATTCTCCTGAAATAGTCAGTGCCTTCCTTGCTCAAGAGTCTTTCTTTCCCCCTGCTTTCAGACTAATGTGGCACTGCTAAAGTAGTTAGAGGAAACTACTTGTGAAGTTATTAAATGACAAACTTCTGTATTTTGAAATGAGGCATTTGAATAATATAATTAGGAACCACTTGCATTGGATGACTTTAATACCTTGCTTCTGTTCAGTCTTCCAAAAATCCCTTTATTCTCACTGCCCTTGAATTCTCGAGTCAAAGTTGGGCTTCTAGTCCTCTGAGCCGTGGTGGAAACTGGCCCCTTGGTGGAGGTTGCTGCATTACTGCAGGCTGTCAGTAAGAGAGGGCCTGGGAGGCCGGTCCCCAGTTCTCATCCAATGTGCTAGGCATCTCCAGGTGGATAGGCTTTGGGAACTCTGCAGGCTGGTTAAGGAATCCTCATTCAAGGAAACACAAAGAAACAACAGCCTGTTCTTAGCTTCATTTGCCGTGTTTCCAGGTCATCTATTACTTCAGTAACCTTTAATAAACTCTGCTGAGATACATTTTGTGAATGAGTTATCTTCTGTCTCTCTAGGGTGGCCACCAGCTTACCACAGAAACACCCATTTAGAAAGCCTTAGCTCCTGGAACCTCTAATTTTTCTATTTTCTAATCCATAAAATGGACATTTTAGTAGTCCCTTCTTCCTTTTTCTATTAGGTAGTGGGGGAAACAGACAAAAGAATTTGATTACCTCACCTGCTTCTAACAAGCCCCTGAACCCCCAGACTAATACAGTAGGGAGCAGCTAACTACAGTTACCTTTGATTCTGTAAACATGATATTGGCCCACTGGGACCTTCGATTCACCCAATGATTGTCTCCTCATACCTGATTTCATAATTGACATTGATATATAAAGAAATCAACAAATGTCCACCCTGCTTTCTTCACCAATTAGGACAGCTCCTGATACTACCACAGCACTTACTAATGGTTCACGGAGAACCTCAATCTGACCTAAGTAGGGGCTCAGCAGAGGCTGGATCTCCAGTGGAAATGCTGATTCCTATAGATATTATCATTTAGGGAGAGGGTAACATGGAGTGAGTGGGTCCCGTGGAGAGTTCTCTTTCTTCATTAATACTTAGAGGAGTTCTGCTGTCACTTCCTTGAATAGTGCTCAAGAGGGGCTGAGGTGATGACCTACTTTATCCTTCAACCTGAAGTTTCAAGATGCCTAATCTGTTCTTACTGACTCTAAAAGAGAACATGGCTGCTGAAAGGGCTTCAGGACCATTGTGGGGAGGTCATGACACAACCTACCATATATGACTCTCTTTGGATAAGGATAATGGAGGATTCTACCCAATTGAATGTGATGAAAAGTGTTAGAAGTCTATTAGAATCCTGTGATTCTAAGGATTGGTGAAAAATTCTGAAATGCATGGAGGCTACCAGTCAGTCTAAGAAAGAGGTAGGGGGAGAAAGGGGAATCAGACTGTGCTTGACACTAGAAGTCTCCAAGGTTGGGGTCTACATCACACTTCACATAAGCAAGCAAAGAGGTTTGCCCTGATGCTTAGCCATTCTTTGGAAATGGAACCTATATTCATACCAATTCCACTGTGCCTTGTATGACCAAAAACATTTCAGCTTACTACACTTTGATGTTTCTATCGGGTCTTGTTGGAAGGCAGTGTGGTACAGTGGGAAGAGAATGAGCTTCAGAGTCAGAAGCTCTTATGCCTTCATGTCTACTTCCTGTGTGACCTCAGAAAAAGTCACTCCCCAGGCCTCAGTTTCTGGGTCTGTAAAGTGAGGACACTGGGCAAGATGGCCTCTTGAGGTCTCTTCCAACTCCAATTCTCAGATCTGCATGGTGGGCCACCCCAGCAGTATCAGTACGTACCAGAACAAAATGCATCCATTATTCTCTGTAGAATCCCCAAAGCTGTTCTTGGGTCAGACCAGAAGTCCTAGGAGACCCAAACTGGGCCAATTACACCTTAAAGGTCAATTAAATATTACTGGAGACTTGATAGTATTTTCCCCCAATTGTTCCCAACATGGTTTATACTTTCTAAGTACCTCACATTTTCGGAACCTGTTTAACAGTCCCATGAGGTACATAGCACAGATATTATCTGTACTTTACAGTTAGAAAACAGGCTCCAAAAGAGGGGGAAATGCTCTGGCCAAAGAGAAAATGACTTGACCAATGTCCTACAGCTGGCAGGATTCAAACCCAGGTCTTCCTGACCCCAAGTCTCACCCTCCCCATTACATTACGTGTTGTTATGGTATGTGAGGCTGAACAGAGCAAACGTGAGAAAGGTGAAGCAAAGAAGGATCTCCTGACACTTCCTAGCTGTGTGCCCACGGAGCTTCAATTTCTTAATCTGTAAAGTATAAATAATTGCAGTACCTCCCTCCCAGCTTGTGAAAAACAAATGATAGAATGTCCATAAAGAGCCTAGGAAGCCTTCGATCTCCCTCTACATGGTAGCCGCTATTACTGTTACCAAGGAGTTGTATCTCCTTTCTGGTAGAGGGAAGAACACTTGCTAATTAACCATCACCTTGGGCATAGCAAGTCTGATGATGGCGACTGAAGTCCAAAGGATAGATTGAGGTGACCCGATCACACCGCCAGGGAAAAGAGTTGGTGTTTACAAGGACATTCTAGAGCAGTGGTTCTCAACCTTCCTAATGCCAAGACCCTTTAACACCTGTATGTAGGCATATCTGCATGTGGGTAGACCCACCTGGAGACAGATAGAGGAGCCGTGTCTAGGTTCCTAAGGCCATTGGAAATCTGTGTTTTCTGATGGTCTTAGGCGACCCCTGTATAAGAGTTGTTTGACCCCCAAAGGGGTCGCAACCCACAGGTTGAGAACCACTGTTCTAGAGCAAGAGTTCTGAACTTGTCCACAAACCACAAGGGACCTGTTGATAGGTTTCAGGGGGTCCACAAATTTTTTTTAATATTTTGATAAATGTTTCAGTATAATCACTTTTCTTTGTAATCTTATTCATTTTATTTTATGCTTATCAAAACATGACTCTGGGAAGGGATCTCTACCCTTCACTAGACACCAAAGATGCAAAAAAGGTTCAGAATGCCCATTATCTAGGCTGGGTAAAGGGGGGCCTCTAATTCTATCAAGTAAGCTTAACTAACTAATAAATAATGCTTATACCTGGAAGAGTCTGGAGATATGTGGGACTTGCTCACTGCAAACATGCAGTGAAAGAATGAGTATTTCTTCTTATGATCATCTGGACATATGTAGCATTTTAGATATTTTTGAAATGCAGAAGGCAAAGTGAGGCTCCATGTAATTGGTAGAACGGTATTTGATGGTAACCATGGGAGATGTGGGAAGGTATGTGAAGAGGTAATAGCTGGTAAGAGATCTCCCAGTAACCCTATACCTCTTGCAGAATGCATTTCTTTTAGTGTGCTGGGCATTTATCATCTTACCATGGAATGTCCAATACATACCATCAGAACTGCCAATACTCACCTATGCAAAAATAGCATATGTAATTTTTAAATACAAATGGAAGAATGACTTTTTAAAAATAAGTACTTAAGCACAAATGTATGGTCCTACAAAATAACATTTAAGCTAGTGGATCTGAGTATACACATATACACACATACACACACATACATACCTTGGGTCCTTTCAAATTCCTATAAGGGTAAGAGGTGAATAATTAGAATGGATGAATTCGTGTACTGCTTTATGTTTTTGGCATGTGTCTTTGTATGTATGTTTATATACATATACACACATACAGCACTTTGCAAAACTTAAGGCACTGTATAAATGTCACCAATGATTCTTCTTCACCTCTTGCCCCTCTGGGTATTTGAAAGCCCCTAGGGATCAAGACCCAGAAGCTGGGCTGTGAATTCCTGGGGACATTCTTTAGAATCCCTCGTCAGAGAAATGTTGCCTAAGGGCTGAGGACAGGAAGGGCGCCATTACCTGCATTCTGAGCTGTCACATAGAAGAAAAGCTAACTTTGGTCCACTTGGCTCCAAAGGGCAGAGTTCAGGAGGATGGGTGGGATTTACAAAGAGGTAGATTAGACTTGATATCAAGGATAGCTTCCTAACAATTAGCACTGTCCAGAATGGACTGGGCTGGGATCAAGACTGAGGAATCCCCTTCCTAGGGAGCTTTAAGCAGTCTGAGTGGCTACCCATTCATGCAGAGGGTGTTGTGGAAGGGATCTTTGTTCATGTAGGGATTGGAGTAGAAGATCTCTGAGGGTCCCTTCTGATTCTAAGGTTCTAGGATTCTGTGATGTTAATTGATGTAGCATGAAGCCCTGTCCCCCTCACATTTGGGCTCTCAGAAAACAACCCCAGACTGGAAGGACTCTGTGCCTCAGCATATACTGGAAAACCACAGTTCATGAGCCCCCATGTGTGGGTTGTTGTTGTTGTTTTTCCCACCAACCAGAGGTCACATTAGTTAAAAGCAAAAGACATTCAATCAAACAGCAGCAAAGACTAAGGGACAAAAAAAAATCCTTCACATGCAAGAGATACACTCCCCTCAAGTGGCCAACCTGACCAGCCAAGAAGAGGAAGCATAGAGAATCATTCAGTTAGGGAATAAGCATGGGGGATACATAGACAACAATTAAATGGTACCGTGGATAGGGTGCCCAACCTGGAGTCAGGAGGCCCTGAGTTAAAATCGAACCTCAGACACTAGCGGTGTCACTCTGGGCAAGTCATTTAATCCTGTATGCCTCAGTTTCCTCATCTGTAAAATGAGCTGGAGAAGGAAATGGCAAAGTAGAACAACAAAATCAGGTGTACATATGTAGGAAAGATACTTGGCCAGGGAACACATGTGACGGACACACTGGGAAAACTCATAAGCCGGAAGAACTCACTCTCGCAGATGTGGCAGAGCCCCAGATGCGGTATGGTGCTGTCCCCAGACCTCACTCAGCTCCTCTCTCCCAGCAACCTCCCACAGCATCGCTCTTGTTCTCTGCTACCATCTCTTGGTCTTCAGGCACAATGCACCTTCTTTCCCACAGGAAACAATCTCCCATCTCTTTTACAGTTTATGGTCCTAAGAATTATTGTAGCCTTTTTTGTGATACAAACCCCAACCAGATAGCTAAGCCCTCAGGCTTCTTGAATCACTTTTGAAATGACTTCTCCTTGATGCCTCTCTGGTTCTTTCAATCAAAACACTTCTTCAGCTCAGAGGGAGAGAATTGCTTTCAGCTCTTCAGCATTTCAATTATTCTCATCTGTATCCATAGAAATCACTGGGCCTGACTAGAGAAGAACAAAAAAGGTTGATTTTTGTCCTACAATCCCCTCCCCTACCCCAGGAACCAATTGCCCTACTCCCTACACCAATCACAATAATTCACTTATCTAGTAAACTGAGATTTATAAGGTCCATGTAACCAACCCTATGAGGTAACTAGTATAGATATTATTATTTCAGATAACAGACATTAGGAACGTAAGGCCAGCAGCTCTGGATGGAATTCAGGGTCACTTCTCCTTTCCCTGGGTACTAGACACAAACCCAGGCTCACAGATTTCCCCAACCCAAGGAAAGACTCCCCCAGAAAGCATCAGAGAGAGTTCTGGAGTACAGTGTCCTCAAAACTATCATGTACCATATCAATAATCCCCCTAGGAGAGGACACACAGTCAATCCTCAGCATCTAAGTGTGAGTGAAGTAATCAGACTCCTTCCCTTCCCTCCTGATTGGACAAGAAGTGGCAGCCTGAGGGCTCTGAGGATGTCTAAGCTCCTTTTTGAAATAAAGGATTTCATAGGCAACTACTTAGTCCAATGGACAGAACTCTGGACCTGGAGTCAGGAAGGCCAGAGCTCAAATTCTGCCTCTGACACTTTCTAGTTGTGTGACCTTGGGCAAGTCATTTAGGCCTCTGTGCCTCAGTTTCCTCAACTGTAAAATGGGAGTATTAACTCCCACAGTTTTCATGAGGTTCAGATGATGTTCCACACGTATAGGGCTTTGCAAACCTTACAATATACAATAAATGTGAGCTCTTACTGTTTGAAATCTTCTAGTTCAATACCTTCATTTTGTAAGTGGAAAAACGGAAACTCAGAATTTGAATGACATACCCAGGTTACGCAGGCAGTGTGAGAAAACTCAGATGCAGGTCTTCGGTCAGATACTCTTTCCTCTAGACCAGGGCTCTCCAAACTTTGGGGTTCTGGCACCTTTATTGGTTAAAAAAATTGAGCATTCAGCCCCAATATGTGTATATGCATTTTTATTTATAAATCATATGCTGGTACTCCTATATCATCTACATTCTAAAACAGAGACAAAAAATAAAAAGTTTTCAAAGAATTAAATAAGCAATATTTTATTTAACAGTACAAAAAACAACCTTTGGAGCTCTCTAAAAAACATTTAATATTTTTATGAGAGAATTATGATTGAATATGATTCATTATTTTTAAAAATAATGGTTTATATATAACATTATATCTGGTTCTAAATTCTTTTTTTCAATACTTAGTTTCAATGGCAGTTGTAACTGGAAAAGGCGCAAAGATATGTAAATGTAAATAGGAGAAATGCGTTATTGGCTGTCCTTAATAAATCATAATACTCTTATATAAGACAAAGTCTTATAATCAACTAGAAGATCATCAATAGACATGAACATTGCCAAATTCAAAGGCCAGAAAATACAACTGCAAGTTAAATCATCAATCTCTTAATAACGAATCTATAATAATAACACTGACCCCCAAGGTTGTTTTGAGAATAAAATGAGGTGATATTTAGGAAGCACTTTGCAAACCTTAATGCTCCATATAAATTCTAGCTGTTATTATAATTTTAGTGCTCTGCCCTAATAGACCAAACTGTCCTTGATGCTTTGACAAGAAGGAGGTCCCAGACAGGCTGGAGGCTGAAAGACAAACGGGGCCAGGGGCAAGATAGAGGAACTGCATGCAAAATGGAGTTGCCTTAGCTTTCTCAGCTACCCAGAAGAAATAGTATAGGTCAGAGGTGAAGTGAAATATCTATTAAGAGTTCCACAAATCTCCTGACTTTTCCTCCATCATATCAGACGTCATGAAATACTGTATTGTGCCTTAGAAAAGTGGCTATTTGTCAGTGTTGCTGTTCAGTTGTTTTTCGGTCATGTCCCACTCTTTGTGACACCAATTGTAGTTTTCTTGGCAAATCCTGGGGTAATTTGCCATTTCCTTCTCCAGCTTATTTTACAGATTAGGAAACCAAGGCCAACAGAGTTAAGTGACTGGCCCAGAGTCACACAACTACTAAGTGTCTGAGATCAGATTTGAACTCAGGAAAATGAGTCTTCTTGACTCCAGGCTGGCGCTTTATCCACTGCATCATCTAGCTACCATATTTGTCAATGGCTGCCTATATGTCTAGAATTTTAAGAACATCTTTTTGATACAAGAAGTAGATGTCCCTTATCTGATCTACTTTGTACCCTGATAACACTTCCAGAAGTCATCTTGTTTGCACTTTTGACATCTCACACTCACTGTATCCAAAATGGAACTCACCTTCCTCATCTCCCTACCAAGCACACCTTTCTTCCCAACTTCCCTATTTCTGTTGATAACAAGCAATAAACGTTTATTAAGTGTCTACCATGTACCAGATAGACACTGCATGTCACAAAATTGAAAACAGCTTCAGACCTCCAAGAGTTTACATCTACCACCATGCTCCCATCTAGTCACTCAGATTCAAAAACCCAACTCTTCACTCCCTCACATTCCATATTCAGTAAGTTGCCAAGTCTTGTCAATGCTGTCTCTGAAACATTCCTTACCTCTGTCCCATTCTCTTCACAATTACGCAGTTCAAGCTATCACCACCACTTTCTTGACTGACCTAATTTAATAACCTCCTGACTAGTCTCCCTACCTTTAATCCATTCTCCATACAGCCTCCAAGTTAACATTCTTAAAGCACAAAACTGATCATATCAGTCTTATACTCGAAACATTTCAAAGGCTCCCTATCACCTCAGGTATAAAATATGAATTCTATTGTTTGCTTCAATCTATAGTTCCAGACTGAAGTCATATAACTCTCCTTTACCCACTCTACAATCTGGCCAAATTCACCATTTCCCATATCCATGTCCTTGAACAGACTGTCCCCCATGCCTAAAATTTACTACCTATTTATCTTAGTCTCTTAGAATCTCTAGCTTCTTTCAGGGTTGAGCTCAAGTGCCACAAGGTCTAAACCTGCCCACATCCCCATCTAGTCCCAGTCCCTTGGACCCAAGTACCAAGTCTCTAGCATTGCCATAATCCTACCCCCAACATCCAATTCTTTCTCTCTTTCCCACTCAGCTTGCCCACTCCCCAACTTTTCGCTGGTTCTGGATTGGGGAGGAGAAGAAGGGAAGAGGAGTAGAGAAGAAAGAAATCAGGGGAAAACAAAGAGCTCCCTGCCCTACTCCTATGTTTCTTTCAGGAGAAGGGGAAGGGAAAGAAGAGAACAGAGAATGCAGAGCCTGGGCAGACAGGTAGGGTTCCTCTCCTGACTATTTGCATCTGGACCTTGGGCCCCAACAGGGAAATCCTGATTCTAGCTTAGTGTTTCCCTTCCCCCTCTTACTTATTGGGGGGGGGGGAGAAGAGGAGGAAGTGAAAGGAGGTATGTATGGCCTTGTACAAGGTAATCCATCATAAAAGGGAGTTGCCATGGGAAGATGGTCCTGACTTTTGTCGGGCCACTGGACTTTGATGAGAGTGAAGCTGAGGACTTTGTACAATTCTGCCTCACTTAAATCCAATTCACAAGCAAGACAAGACATCACCAGGAAACACCATTAGTCCTCTTCAAAAATAAAGGATGAATGATGGTGCAGCACTGTCCTTGGCACACCGAAGGTGCTTAAAAAGTGGTTTTGGAAGACCCATCCATCAGCCTGTCCTTAGCCATGTTCTGATCTTGGTCATTTGCTGAGGGAAGGAAAGGGAAGTGACCAAGCATTTATTAAGCACCTGGTATGAGTGGGCAGCACTAATGCCTAGTACTAGTGCCAAGAACTGTACTATACCTTACAAATATTATTTCTTTTCATCCTCAACAATAAGTGAGGAAACTGAGGCAAACAGAGCTTAAGTGACTTGCCCAGGGTCACACAGCTAGCTAGTATCTAAAGTTGGATTTGAACTCAGGTCTTCCCAATTTTGAGACCCAGCACTCTGTCCACTGTACCACCAAAAGAGACAGGAAGCCTGCCCTCAGAGTTGGGACTGTTGGCACTCATACTTGTAACAAAAAAGAGTAACTGTGAAGGACAGGCTTCTAAGAGGCTTTCAGAGGGGAGAGATCAGTGTGAGCTGCAGAGACTGTGTTGGAGGACACTCCCGGGGACGCCCCAAACCTAGCCTGAAGGCAGACAACCAGGGTAGCCTCAGTTCCTCTACTGGAGCCCCCCTTCACCCCTCCCTTCCTCTCAGGAGAATCTACTGAGTTCTCTGAGACCAGCAGCCCTCGGGGCTCTGGGCAGGGATGGAGGGGCCTGATTTCTGCCCTTGATGACTGATTTTTCTCAGTGTTTTTCACTTCCACTTCCACTTCCACTTTTTGGTTTGTTCTGCTTAAACTAAAGAGAAGGTGGGGGAAGGAGCAACTGTTATGAGTTCAGTGGGGCTGGCAGAGGAGGAAACCTGATACACCATTACATTTCACCCAGGCAAGCTTCTTGGAGAGTCAGGGCATGAGAAAAAGGGGGCCCCAAGAATCAACTCATCTATCCTCCTATATGGCAATTAACCTGGGGTGGGGAAGTGCCAAGGAAGGGGACCTACATCCTGTTTTTAAGGTCTCCCTGAGATGGATTAAATAAGAGTTTCCCCTCCCTGAGTTCTAGGCAGATTGGTAAGAAATAGGCTATCTCAGATTCTAGGGGTAGGCAGAAAGGGCATGTGGTATGGGGTCTCTGTGCATGCACATGGTTTGTACCATGAAGTGGTAGGACCTTTGCCCAGAAAGGGAAAAAAAACCACCAGACATCCCACAGCATGGTGGGGCACAGAGCCAAAAAAGGGTGTCAAACCCCATACTGGCCTATTGCCCAGTCCCTCCAGCCGAGGCTCACACAATTTAGCCAATCCTGCCCCACAAACCTCAAAGTGCTTTCAGGGGGAGAACCAGGGCAGCTGACAAAATCCATGATTCCCTTTCCTTTTCTCCTAATCAGGGAGAAAGAGGATGTGAGAGAATGGGGGAGGAGAGCAGGAGTCCTTTCATTATAAGGATCAGGGGGATGGGCAAGAAAAGAAGCTTAAGACCTTCTGCTCTTTCTCTGGAGTCCTCATTACCAAGGTGGTGTTGGACCATGTACCTAGTGGAGGATCCTAGGAGTGTGAACAGGAAGGGCCCTTTGAGACCATCTGACCCCTTCATTTCACAAGTGAGGAAACTGAGAATCAGAGGTTCAGTGACTTGTCCAAGGTCACATAGTCAGTAAGTAGCAGGGTTGGGATTTGAACCCAGATCACTTGAATCCAGACTTGATGATCTTTTCCCTCTGACTGCAAATTCAGCATTTTTTCCTCCATATCATTCTGCATTCACTTACTCATGTGAGGCAGTGTGGTATTTAATAGTTCCCTGGATTTGAATGTACTTGTTTGTAGGTTGTCTTCCCCATTAGATCATAAGCTTCTCAAGGGCAGGGACAAGTCTTTTCACTCTGTGTGTGTGTGTGTGTGTGTGTGTGTGTGCTTTTTTTTTGCAGGGCAGTTGGGGTTAAGTGACTTGCCCAAGGTCACACGGCTAGTTTTTTTGTGTGTGGGTTGTGTGGGTGTGTTAAGTGTCTGAGGCTGGATTTGAACTCAGGTCCTCCTGACTCCAGGGCCGGTGCTCTATTCACTGCGCCACCCAGCCACCCCTAAGTCTTTCCACTCTTTACTGTATCTTCAGTGCTTAGCACAGTGCCTGGCACATTTTTGTTGACATTCAGTCATGTCAGTCATGTTCTACTGTGACACCTAAAAAGTTCAAGAGACGTGATTTCTAGATAATTAATCATTTTTAATCATGCTAGCAATAATTAACAAAGGGGGTCGAGGACACTCTTAAATGACCAAGATGCCTCATGGAACCCACTCAGTGCTTGAATGCCCTTGGAAGAGCAAGTGTTCCTGAGAGGGGCTATTGACTCTGATTAGTTAGCAAGTAATGAGGGAGAATGAATATTATAATGAGAGTTGGACCCATTCCAGTGCCGGGCTGGGGGATGTGACTCTGATCTGTCATTTCCTTCCAAATCACCCCCAGCCTTGGGCAATCTAATCAAAGAATGTCTCCTCCTCCACCAAACACTACCTGAACAAGAAGTCTTACTGACTTCAGATCTGGTATCTGCCCCTGGTAACGTTCTGAGTAATCTTCTCTGTAGGGAAAGGATTAGTTTACTTGTCTTTGTATCTCGATGGAATGGGCAGATGAGAACAATTTATTCCAAGGGCCATGAAGGCGGCTGAAGCAGGATCTGTGGAACACCTGGAGCTTGGTCAGACATGGAAGATCCCAAAGTCATCCTCTGCATGCCAACCATCACCAGTTGTCCTGACTTTTGTCTTGCCACTGGACTCGAATGACTCTGGAAGAGAGAGCAAGCCAAGAGCTTTGCACAATTCTGCCTCTCTTAAATCCAATTCACTCTTGAGTCAAGACATCACTCTATGATGCCATTGGTTCTCTTCCAAAACAAAGGAAGAACATGTTAGCATAGCGTCTGGCACAAAGCAGCTATTAATTAATAAATGCTTGTTGCTTGATTGACTAAATGAGAGACATAAGAACAAGGATTGGGGCAATGCCTAATTGTGATTCTGTGAACTGTTGGCAAAAGCCCATGTCTGGCAGCCAGCGGTGGGTGTGTAAGGAAGCAGACATCATTAGTCATGACCAGTGCAATGATTGCCTGGGCTTAGCTAGGCTTCGTTGAGAGAGGTGATGCTGTGGAGAATCATGAGGAAGCAACAACAATGTCAGAAAAAAAGGGAATCAACGAGAACATTTCTTTCATTTTCAAAAGGGCCGTGTAAATTTCCATTACTATTATTACACCATTATTATCGTTCCATGGCTACAGATTGAATGGAGGTTAGACAGCAGGAGAGACTTCCTACATCATGACACTGAAGAGGCGTAAGTTGGGGACCCGGTGGGACCACCTTCTCTGGAAGGCTGAAGGGAATCTCACCTGGTTGAGACGAATTTGTCATTGCATTCCAGACCCCCATCCCAGACACTTGGGTAGACTAAATTAAACCAGGATAAGACATTCATAAGATTGAAAATTCTATCACCCTCCTGCATGAACCAGTAATGGAAGTCCCAGAATGTAATCACAATGAATTAACAGGTATTAAGCTAACTGTTAAGATGCCCCTAAGTCCTGGTCCATTTTTGAGGTGCAAATAATTATCTGATTGAATCAAGAGCTCATTTACTGAACAAACCAAATAGCCAGGCTTGTAGGAACATTAAGTAACTAAGCCCTGAACCGAGTTCAATAGTTTCTGAAATGGAAGAGATGGAATGAGCAGCCTATGGAAAAGAACACTGTGGAAGGGTATAAAGAAACTTCCTTCCTTCCAAGCTACGTGGCTTTTGGGAGGAGGGTGTAGAGAGGAGAGAGACCAGTAGGAGATACTGTATCTACCAATATCTAACAGATACACTCTCCAGGTAGGCATGGATAAAGAGCCAGTCATTCTAAGAAGGAAACAGTTTCAAGTATTATGACCCCTGGCAGCAGAGAAGAGTCCGGGAACCAAGTTAAACAGTGCCCTCCTAGCAGAAAGCCTACATGCAAAGGGAGCTGTATGAAGACACCATGGAAAGAGAAGACTTTCGAACCCTACAGTATCTATTGGGAGTTTTGAGTTGACTCAAAACATATGACAAATACATATGACTGCATGTGTCCTCACTACGATTGTACTTTAGATCTGAACCTCCCCTTCCCTTGGATGCTGTGTGTTTCTGGAAGAGTATGACCCAAATTTGGGTGAGGGGGGATGTTTTATAACAACTATTTTTGCTATGCCATTTGAGCAAATTACTTTGATCAGAGCTAATTATGCCTACTGGCTGATTACTCCTAAAAAAGCACCAACTGGTGCTTGTGAATTCAAGTTGTAGGTGATTTACAAACCTGTGTATAGAGCCTCAGGCAGTAGGCGCCATCTGGACCCCAAACCTTGAGTATTAATGCAGGTTGGGGAACAGCTCACAGATGGAGTGTTTCACATCCCTGAAACGGTGAGGTAGATGGGGTAGGGTGGCCTAGAAGATTGTTTGTAACTCTAATATTTGGGGATTCAGCGAATTACCTGGCCTAGTTTACTGGTTCATTTCAAATCAAAATAAGTGTAACCATCTCTGACTGGGAAACTGTGGGAAGAACTAGAAAAGATAGTCCCACCCTCTGGTGGCTTCCAATTTCATTGCTGGGTAACAAGAGTCATATCCAGGAAACAGAAGATAATCATCTTGTGGTTCAGACTCTTGAGTGGTAAGATTGCATGGAAGAGAGAGAAATTAGTCTGGAGAAAGTAGGGCAGTCTGCCTGGGGGAGGATGGAGCTGAGTTGGACCTTTCAGTGTGGGGGTTTGGGTTAGGGTAGGATTTAGAGAGGGCAGAAAAGATAGGAGAAAAAGGAAGAAGGCATAGAAATTGAGAAAGGTTGTTTGGGAGCTAGTGACAACGCCTGCCTAGGGGGGACAGTTTGTATAAAGAGAAAAATGAGGACTAAGGACATAAATCCATAAGAATTAGAAATTGAAGTGGGTATTGAGACCCTCAGATCCAGCCTTCTCCTTTCACAGATGGAAAGACTGACTGAAAAGATCAGAGATTGAATGCTCAGGGAGCTCAGAGATCATCTCCTTCTCCCGCTCCCCTCATTTTACAGGCGAAGAAGGAGAGGAAGGGAGGAGCCAGAGGTTACATCAGTATCAAGTGGTAGCAACAGGATCCATCTCTAGTTCTCCAGAACCAGTCATCTTTAGGGGTGCTGGAGAGACTGTATTATGGACTTTGTCCTGTAAAGAGTAGGAATGATTAATCTGTCCAGGGTAGATTTGAAGAAGAAAGTTGAGACTAGTGAAGTGGAAGTAGGACAAGGTCCACCCCTGCTCACTTTTTATTCCTCCTTCTACCCCCAACACACAATCATGCACACACACAGACCCTAGGCCACACAACATTATCTGTTCATCCCCTCGATACAAATCAGAGATGGGAAGGCAGTTCTAGAACAGGGTTATAAGGATAACCAGAGCTCCAGTGGGAGGAATGCCAAACAGATTCTCTGGCTGGTAGTCCCACCATGGGGTGTCAAGCAGGGAAGAGGGCGGGGACAGAGACAGGGAAAGAACCAAACCAGAGCACACTTCTGTTTTCTCCAGGCTGCAGAGCAACAAAGCATGGAAGGCTGTGGTGAGGAGCAGGAGGAAGGTCTTAAAGCCCTGGCAGGTAAGAGACTGCCCCCCTTCCCATCAAGTCAGCAGGTGCAAGGAGGGTAGATGAAGAGCCCCTAGAGGAGGCATAAGGGTGCAGAGAAGAATTTCAGCTTTTCACCTTTCATCAAAAAGAAATAGGTACAAAGACAGAGAGACACATACACACATGCGCACAAATGGGCAATGAGAGACACACACAGCAGAGAAAGACACGATATAAACACAGTAGGACAACACCAAAGCCCAGCACACCAGATACAGACACACAGATACTTAGACTAAGAGGACACACTGTGGACCAAGCCACTGACACATGGGAGGCTCAAACCAACACAGTCTCTAACACACAATCTCATTTGGTCCTATGACTTGCACTCATTCCTGAGAGGCCGGAGATCATCAGTGGTCAGATAGCTAGCCTTGGAGTCAGGAAAATGAGGGACTCAGGTCCTGTTTCTGCCACATGCTGACTGGGTAAGTTATTCAGCCCCTTGGTGGGGGCTCGAGGCAAACTTCTAAAAACCCAACTTGCAGAGCAGTCACTGATACACTGGTAGAGGGAGTTTCCTCACAAGGGAGTTCCCTACAGCAATAAATTCCTATGCCCAGACAAAAAAAGATGTCCTTTGTGCCTACCCTGGCTTCTGTCTGTCCACCCCTCTATCTCTGGTTTTATGGACTCCATCCTCAGGAAATACCCACTGATTTAAATAACTGCATCTAATCGAAAAGATCATGGCAGACACTTCCTCTTTCCTTCCCAACCCCCTTTTCCCCAGGGTCTTAGCCTGTTTGCAACATCTGCTGTGAGTTACTCCCAATGATGACTTCCCTTTCACACAGGGACCAAGACAGTTAGAGCCCTCCTGCCCCAGTCCTGGGAGAAGCCATTCCAGATGGGCATTGAGTTAATCTACAATCTACTGTCTGGTTGTGACTGGGGAAGAAGAAAGGGAGGGATCATAAAATGTGTTCCCAGCTATGATGGTAGACTTATTAAGGAGGAAAAAGAGCCTTTGGGGTAGGTGCCTCTTCAAAGAACCTTGGTCAAGGGAAGAATCCTTTGTATGGAGGCAGATGGGAATATTTTCTCTCCAACAGAGGTAAACCTGAACCTGTCCTCTCCTTCCCACTCCCTCCCCCACAAAATGCCTCCTTTCTGTCCTAAAACTCACCTTCTCAGTTAAGGTTTCTCTGATTAGACACAGTTATGTCTAATGTTTAAGCCAATGGGTATTTACTGTGGATCTATTGTCCCACTGGTATCAAGTTGGGTTTGGTACTATAGGACAAAAAAGGAGGAGAGAGTGGAGTCCTGACCTCAGGGAGGTCATACTCAGCTTGGGGACACTTCTCACCAATGTACCCCAACCCTGGTGTCCATAGATTTGTTCGGTTGCCGCTCATTCTGTCCTTGTTTCTGTGTCTTTCCCATCAACATCTGCATTAGACAGGACTTGGGTCCCCATCATCAGACCAGAGATTCCTTGACTTTATTTCCTATCACTTGCGCCTTCTGCCACTACCTCCTCCTTCACCTTTACCTCATATAAAGATACAGCCTTATTCCTTATTTTCAAAACCCTCCTGCACTAGTGATCCCATCCTATCCCATCTCAGCCAGCAGATTGCCCCCTCTGTCAGCCTCACTTTTTGACTTGTTTTCAATCTCTCCCTATCTGCTTACTCTGTGTCCATTTCCTATAAACATGTCCATGCCTCCCCCATCCTGAAAAGCCATCATCTGATCCTTCCATAACCTCCAACTACTCTCCTTTATCTCTCCTGCCCTTAGTAGTTAAAATTCTTGAAAGAACCTTCTTCAGTTAGGGCATCCACTTTCTCCCAATCGATTCAACCTACAACATGGCACCAAAACTGCTCTCTCCGAAGTCACTAATGATCTTAGTTGCCAAATCCAATGGCCTTTTTTCAACCCTCATTCTCCTTGATCCCTCAGACACCATTGATCACCCTCTAGGTTTTCAGGACACCCCTCTCACCTGATTCTTCTCCTACCCATCTGACCATTCCTTGTCTGCCTCCCTGCCTCCTTTGCTCCCTCTTCATCCGGATCATGCCCTGTAACCCATAGGTGTCCTGGCAGGGTTCTGGCATGGGCCCTCTTTTCTTCTCCCTTTATTCTACTTTACTTGGTGATCTCATCAGCTCCCATGGATTTAATTATCTTCTCTATGCTGACAATTCTCAAATCTCTCTCTGTGGACCTCTAATCTCACATTCCCACCTGTCTTTCAGACATCTTGAACTGTATGTGTGGTAGATATCGTAAACTCAATGTGTCTAACTCATTCTCTTTTCCCCCAAATCCTCCCCCGACCGTGCTAACCTCTCTGTTACTGTCAGGGGCACCACCCTCCTTCCAGTCACTCAGGCCCAAAGCCAAGGGCTCATCCTAAACTTCTCCCTCTCTCTCACCTGTCCTATGCAACCTATGCCAAGACCTGGCAATTTCACCTTTGCAACATCCCTTGCATAAGCCCCCTTCTCTCCTCTGACACTATCTCCACCATGGTGCAGGCCCTTGGCACCTCATCACCTTGGCGATTACAGTCGCTGCTAGGGGTCTGCCTGCCTCCAGCCTCTCCCCAGTCCAGTTCATCTTCCATCCAGTCACTAGTGTTTTTCCTAACACGTAGGTCCAATCATGTCACTCTTGCCCAATAAACACCAGTGACTCCCTGTTACCTCCAGGAACAAATAGAAAATCCTCCTTTTAGCATCCAAAGCCCTTCATATTCTGTTCTATACAAAGCCTCCCGCCTTTCCAGTCTTATTACTGCCCAACAAGTACAGTGACACTGGGCTCCTGGCTGTTCGACAGACAAGACCCTCTGTCTCTCAGCTCCAGAATTTTCTCTGCAAGCTCTCCTTGCCTGGAATGCTTTTGCTCCTTTTCTGACCTCCCTGGCTTCCTTCAAATCTCAACTAAAATTCCATCTTTTCAGGAAGTTTTTTCCAACCCCCCTTAATTCTAGGGCCTTCTCTCTATTAATTATTTCCCATTTGTCCCATATATAACTTGTTTGTACACATTTGTCCGTTTCACCCTATTAGATTGTAAGCTCCTTGAGGGCAGGGACTGTCTTTGTCTCTTTGTATCCCCGGTGCTTACACAGTGCGTGGCACATAGGAGGCACCTTATGAAATCTTGACTGATTGATTGAGGGCAGGACTTGTTTCTCCTCCATCAAACCAAAGGCTTCCCCATCAGATTAGGAGCTATTTGAGGGTAGGGTCTGTGCCTCCCCATCACACTCTATCCCACCCAGTCCTATACAAATTGCAGTATAATCTTGACTCACATTTATACAGACCTTTAAAGTTGACCTGTAGATAAGGGCCACATTTTTATACCCATTTCACAGATAAAGAAGTTATAGTTTAAAGGGGTGGAAATGCCCCATTCTAAGGCACACATTTAGTGTGCCTTAGATGCCAGAGCTGAGACTGGCCTCCAAATCCATTGAGCTCTTCACCCACTTCATCCACTCTACACCCCAGTACTTTACAGGGTCATGAGTGACTAGAGCAAGAAGAAACTTCTCAAGGAAGTCTTCACTGAAGGAAAGCCTTTGAGCCCTTTGGAAGGCCTTTGAGTTATGTGGGACCAGATGAATGTCACTGGGTGAGGGCAGAGAGCCCTCAAGATCAAGGCAGACTTTCTCTGAGAGCCTGGAATAAGCAATTGCTTACATCCGGTGGAGTGGGTGTAACAGGGTACAGATAGAGAAGAGAGTCCACAGGGACAGGCCCAGGAAGAGGGTTGCCATGGGGGAGGGCCTGAGTTAGGTCACAAGGGACCTGTATCTTCCAGCTCTCCTTGAAGACATTGGTGATGACAGAAAGAGCAGCTATGCGTCTTCCCTCTCCGAGGAAGCCAGCACATCTGAAGATGAGGAAGAAGAGCTGGAAGAGGTATAGAGACCCCTACTAAACTGACACCACAATCCTACCTCACCCCTCCCCAAATCAACTGACCCAGAACCCACAGGCTTCTCCTGTGGAGACAGGCCTCAATGATCCTAAATACCTGGCCTGAAAGCTCTGGCTATACCTTCAGAAAGGAGAGCATGACTTTTAGGGGAAATGACCCTAGTGACCAAAAAAATCATAGATGTCAAGCTAGAAGAGAACTTAGAGGTGGTCTAGTCCAGACTTTTCATTTCATGGCTGGGAAAACTGAGGCAGGGAGAGTTTAAGTGATTTGTCCAAGGTCACATAATCTGAAGGCAGTTCTCATATACAAAAAAGGTGCCACCAAGATGGTGAGGGGATTGGAGACCGTGCCAGATGGGGGTCATCTGAAGGGATCATGAACCTCTTGAGAGCAGGGACTATGGCCCTCACTAGGAGATTGACCAAAGAGGCTCAGGAACCCAGGGTGGGTGCACAGCCAATGCCAATTCTCCCTTTGTCCCATTTCAGCAAGGAGCCTGGGAGCAGGGCCAGAAGCAACTGATGGAATTAGAAGAGGGTGAGTCCATCTCCAATCATCTCCCCTTCTCCCTGCCCTCTGCACCCCCTAGGGAGAAACAGGAAGGCAAAGTCCAGGAGCTTACAGGAGAGAGAGTGATCAGGACTGGCAGGGGTTGCCCACTAGACTAGCCAAGTCATTAGAGTTCATGAGGCCTGTTGTGATACTTTGGGCCCTTGTGGTCTACCAAGCATTTCACAAATACATATCATTGGTAGAGGGGACCCCTGAGAGTGTTGGACTCTGGGGGACAGCCCATCCCCACTGCTAGGGGCCCAGCTCCTAAGCCCATCACAAGAGATGGCTGCATTTTGGAGAGTATACACCCTTAGAGACCCCTGGATGCCAGAAAGGTGACAAAACATGTGCCCTGGTCATGGGCACGATGACCAGCTCTCCAGGCCATCCACTCTATCTCTGTCCATCTTTAAGTGTGGGCTGAAGCTTAGGAAGTAGACCCTGGACATAAAACCACACTTCTGGATGCCAAGTTAGAGGCCAGGACAAAGGCAAGGATGGATGTTCGGAGGGCAAAGGAGTTACACACAAGGAGTCAGTCCCAGGTCATGATCAGGGACCAAGCTGGGGGAAGCCCAGGGCTACTGAGAGCAGAGCCCCAGACCAGGATCACCAGCCTAAGCTGGGGAGAAGACTGAGTGGTCAGCGGGCCAGGTTATGGAATTCTACCCCTTGGAGGGAAATCCAGAGAGGCCAGGCCCTAGGAGGCCTTGTTCTAGCTCAGTGAGAAAGGACCCCAAGCAGAGGCTAGAGCAGTCTATCACTGCCCTTTCCCCAGCCTCCCAGGCCCTGCTGGCTGAGCTGTCCGTCTTGGAGGCTGAATGCAAGGTGGAGAGGTCATGCAGGGAGCAGGCAGAGGTCTACGCTGCCCAGGTGAGTAAGACTCCTCCTGCTGCCCCCACAGAATGGTCTCTCCCCCCTTCTCCACCTCCCCAGCCTCCTTGCCACATGTGGCCTCTTGTCTCAGGAAAGATTCATTCAAAGTCTTACCATCTTCCATCCTCCAAACCATTATTTACTTCAAGTCCTGGTGATTTCATCCATGATGGGTGGTGGTGATGATTCCAGACTTTGAGTCAGAGAACCCGGGTTCAAATCCTACCTCAGACTCTTCCTTCCTGCATGACCCTGGGCAAGGCAACTCTCTCAGCCTAAGGCTCCTCATCTGTAAAATGGAAGCCTGCCTCCCAGGGTTGTTGTAAGAATGCCCAGCGGTATGACTCGCTTCCCTCAGATCCCTGCGGCCCTTCCCTCCATCTCCACAGAGCTCCGCTCCTCTGCTCCTCTGCAGGGTTCCTCATGAGTTTGCCTGGTTAAAAAAAAAATAATAACCAATTGGTAGCCAACCCTCCAGAAGTGATCTTGCCTCACTCACTAGGCTGGTCTCAAATGACGGACGCACAGACTCTGCTTCTATTTATGAGAGAGACGCAGAAACAGAGACACAGAGAAAGAGAAAGAGGGAGGGAAGGACATGAGACTAAACAAAGAATGAAAGAAAAAAGAGATGCTTAGACAGGGAGCTGGCAGAAGACTGGAGAAAGAGAAGCAGGAGTAAATGTATACGTGCATATATGCATTCACACATGTATGCAGACATGGAGATGTTTTTTTCCTTGCACATGCCTCATTGTCTACACGTCTGCACATGGGCTCCTTATCAGAGCGTGAGACCCTTGAAGGTAGGGACTGTCTTGGCCTCTCCTTAGCGTGGTACGTGGCAAACGGTGGGTGCTTAGTAAGCGCTTACTGGCCAATGGTCTCGTTGGATCTTGGGAACAACCTCAGGAAGCTAGAGCCCCTTTTATCTCCATTGCACAGAGGCTGAGGAAAGCTCAGTGAGCTACTGGGTCACACAGTTAGTAGTATCTGAGGGGAGTCTGGAAACCATCTGAGTCCAAAGTCTCCAAGGAACAGCCTCTCTGCCTCGTGACCTCACTTGCATTTTTGATTTAATGCTACCATCTGCTCAGAAGACCAGAGTTCGAATCTTGACAGGCCACCTGCAGGACTTTGAGGAAGTCATCTCATCTTTCTGACTCAGTTTCCTTATCTCTAAAATGGGGTAACAACACTTATACTATCTGCCTCACAGAAGTTTGTGAGGATCCAGTGAAGAAAAAAAATTGTTAAAATTGCCTAGAAAACTGGAAAGCTCTGAATGATTATCTGTGCTTCACGGGCCCACCCCCGTCTGGTCTGGGGAGGGGGAGACAGCATGAATGAGTGAACCTCTACTTCCTTAGCTCAACCAGGCCCCTGTGACCCATCCCTTGCCCAGGTGAAATAAAATTGGGACTTAAATCTCTATTTAACAGGTGGGGAAACTGAGGCTGATGGGAAAAGTGAAAGTCTCGTCCAAGCTAAGGTAGTTGAGGTCTAACTCAGCTCTCTCAACCAAAAGCCTGTCCCCCAAGCCCAGAGGGGCTCCTTGAGGTAAAAGGGGACCAGGAACCCCCTGAGAACAGGCAGGGGCTGCCTCCCCACCCCCACCAGACCAAAGGGCCCCCTGGGGGCAGGGGATGTGTCTCCCCAGTCAATGAGCACGCACCCTCCCTGCACTCTTGTTCTCTCCTCCACTCCAGGTGAGCCAGGAGAATAAGGAACTGAAGCGGCTAAGCCTCGTCCTCCTCCCCAGCCTGGGCCCTGAGCCCCTGCACATGGCACCCCAAGAACAGGGTCCCCCCTTAGAGCCCAGCCTAAATCCAGAACAGCAACACATCAGAGGTGAGAAAAAAGGCCGTCCTAGCTCGAGCTCAGGGTGGAAAGCAGGGGCTGAGCCAGTGAGCAGAGGGCGGGAGCCCGCCCCTGCTGTGGTTTCCTCACTCATAATAGGAGGTGAGCTTAGAGAAGTTAGGCTGGCCTGAACTCCCTCTTCTGCCCCTGGGAGCTGAGGAGCCCCAGGCAGAACTAGCCCCTTTCCCCAGTGCGAGAAAAGTATCCTGGGCCAGGGATCTCATGGTCCCAGGGGAGCCCATCAGGTACTGAAGAGCTGTCCAGTCTCAGGCAGTGAGTACTGCTCAGTCCCCAGGCCTAGGAATGGCTACCAACATCACCAGCCCCCCTCGAAGTCTGAGGGCTTTCCCCAAGCTGAGCTGCCTCTGTTTCTCTCAAGATCTTGGGGCTCAGGTGGCCGAACTACTCCAAGAGAAGAAGGAGCTGGCCCTTCAGGTGCAAGAGCTCAAGGGGCAGCTGAAGAAGCAGGAGGAGCAGGTAGGAATGCCGGGGGCCTGCCCAGCCTCTCTTCTTTCAGGCTCCCTCCTCCCCTTTCCTCCCTTCCCTCTCTCTGCTCTGGCCCTTCCTTTCCCTCTTCTGGATCTGCGTCCCCTTTTTACCCTCTCTTTATCTGCCCCCTTCCTCTTTCCCTTTCCTTCTGGCCCCCTCCCACACTGGGGGCTGCAGGCAGTCCTGGAAGCAGCACCTTTGGGGAGGGGAAAGAGAGAAAAAAAGAGGGAGAGGGAAAGACAGAGACAGAGACAGAAATGGGGGGGAGAGAGAGAGAGAGAGAGAGAGAGAGAGAGAGAGAGAGAGAGGGAGAGGGAGAGAGGGTGAGATGGGGAGAGAGAGAGAGACAGAGAG
Source organism: Pseudocheirus occidentalis (assembly GCA_028646575.1). NCBI lineage: Eukaryota > Metazoa > Chordata > Mammalia > Diprotodontia > Pseudocheiridae > Pseudocheirus > Pseudocheirus occidentalis. The sequence goes on from CM053595.1 coordinate 305,203,567, forward strand.
AGAGAGAGAGACAGAGAGAGGAAAGAGAAAAAGGAGGAGGAGGGGGAGGAGGGAGGAAGAGAAGAAAGTAGAGGAGGAGAGGGAGGAGGGAGAGGAGGAGGGGGAGGAGAAGGAGGGGGAGGAGAGAACTGTTGAACCGGAGAGCTTCTAAGCCCCCCTCTGACTAAGATCCCACTCCTCACAAGACCCAGCAGAACAGGGTGTGGCTGAGTGTGGACCAATGGAAGTGAAGGCTGAAGCGCCCGTCATGCCCAGCCAACCCTCTGGGAGTGGCACTCTTTGCTAGCTTGTAATCTGCGCTGAGGTTGGACCCCTCCACCTCCCTCTCCCTATTGGAGGAAATTGAAAGATTTTGGGGGGGGGCAAGTGGGGAAGGACCGAGGAGATGAGCTTGGGGTGGGGGCAGGGCAGAGGTTCTAGACCAGTGGTTCTCAACCTGTGGGTTACGTTCAGTTTGTAACAATGAAAATACATCCTGCATATCAGATATTTACATTATGATTCATAACAGTTGCAAAATTACAGTTATAAAGTAGCAATGAAAATAATGTTATGGTTGGGGGGTCACTGCAACATGAGGAACTATATTAAAGGGTCATGGCATTAGGAAGGTTGAGAACCACTGTTCTAGAAGAATATTGGGGAAGGCAAATAAGAGAGATCTATAGAAATGGGGTCCCCAGTATAAAGCCACAAAACAATCATGCTGTGTCATCTCAGGCACCCCTGGGTCTCTGTATCCTTTACCAGATGACCTCTGGCATCCCTCCAGACTCTAAATCAAAGACCCCACGAGCTAAGGAGAACTAGAGGGCTTGGGAGCACCAAGCCCACATGGGCATCCTCTGGGGAAAACAGGCACCTGTGGCTCAGCCCACCGTGCCCTCAGCCTGACCACACAGTGTGGGACAGCCCCCAACATCCGGCCCTACCAGTATTTTCATCCTCTGCAGGTGACCCTCTGTCTTTTCCTTCTGTCTGAATCCTTCAGGCCATTGAACCTGAACCCTAAAAAAGGGAAAGGCCATTTCCCAAACTTTCCCAAGCATTTCTATCTAGATACTCAGTAATCCCTTTAACTGTCCTTTCATGGCCCTCTGACCCAGTCCTGCCTCAGGCAACTTGGCCCTCCTGATCCCATACAGTCTCTCTGTATAAAAGTGTCACTCTAACCCCCATTAAATTCTGCAGATTCTTAGAATGTCACCTGCCCAACAGGTGCTACAATAAAGCCCCCCGCCTCCGTGACTGAAAGAAGGCTTGAGTGGCTGAATTCTTTCCAGGCAGACCCACCCTGTACCCTTGAATTTCAGGTTCCTAGCACCCCTGGACTGCGTCACTTCCTGCTTCTCTGTCCCTGAGTCCCTGAAGGAGGGGGTGTCTGTCCCCGTCCCTTGGTGCTTCTGTCCACATCTCCCTGTTTTCCTCCCTACTCTGTGTCTGCAACTTCATGCCTACACCTGTTTGCCCACATCCATCCCTCTGTGTGCTTGTGACTGTCCACCTCTGAGTCTGTGTGTGTCTGTGTCCATGACTGTCCACAATTGTCTGGGCCTCTGATATCTTCCATACTGGCCTGTCTGTGTCTTCCTCAGCGATCTGCATGTGTCTTTCTGTTCTCATGCCTTGGCATGTTGGGCCATGACTGTCTGTGTATAGGCCCGTGTTTCTGTGTCTGCCCAGATCTCAGGGGTTCCTGTCCCCAATCTTGTTCCCACAGATTCAGAAGGAGCAGCTGGAACGGAGCTCCTTGCAGATGTCCATGGGGCAGTCTCAAAGAGCCCTGGCAAAAATGAAGCGGGGTAAGTGAGGAGCATTGGGATAGGGGAGGCATGCACCCATCTATCCCAAGTCAGCTTCTCCCATCCTAGCCTTGGAGGGGGCAGTTGTGGAGGTCACAATGAGGGTCCAATATTTCTCATTTATAGCCTCCCAGCCTTTCCCCAGACCCTGCCAGACAGTCTTTTCCCCATGCTGTCCTCCTTCACGCTCCTCCTTCTTCCCCTCCCTCCCAGTGTCCCACCTCATACTGCAGGAGTGTGGAGAGGCCTTGGAGCAGCTTAACCTAGAACAGGATCTGCGCCAACAAGCTGAGATCTTCGCCCACAAGGTACTGTCTTGGCCCTTTCCCACAGCTGATGTGTGTGACTTTGTGCCTAATAGCCCCTGTGAGCAGAGGATTTTAGTACCCAGCAAGCAAGGATTTATAAAGCAGCTACTGTGTGCCAAAGCCCCCACTAGGACCTGGAGATACAGAAGGAAAATGAGCCCTGCCCTGGAGAAGCTAACATTCTGTCCTGGAGATGCATACCCACAAATGTAGAAACAGAGTCAGAGTTTGAGAAGTGGAAGGGGATTGGACAGGATGAGCCTCCAATGATTTTCTGAAGTTTTCAGCCCTGCCCTGGCTCGAGGGACCAGCCCCTGTGCTCACCTTTCACAGCCCACCTTTCCTTCCCCATCCCACCCCATTCCAGATGCTGGTAGAGAAGAAAGAGGCCCACCGACAGAGCGCCATCCTCCTGCAGAACCACGCCCCCAGCAGTCAGCTGTCCGCAGCCCTGCAGGAAGTGGCCGCACTGAGCAGAGCCCTGGAGGAGGCCAAGTGTCAGCACAGGGAGCGGGTGAGATGGGTGAGGGGCTGGCCTGGAGGGAGGGGCTTCAGGATGCCCAGGGTGGTCTGGGCACAAAGGTGGGGGGCCAGGGAAGTCCAGAGACACAGAAGGTCAGACCAAGTAGAGACAGAGCCCATGGCCAATAACTTCAGATGGCCTGTGGACATATGGGCATGTGGGGTTTGGAGCTAGAAAGTACTCTAGACCAGTGGATAGAGAGCAGGACTTGGCATCAGGCAGACCTGTGTTCAAATCCCACCTCAGACACTGACTAGCTGTGCGATCCTGGGAAAACTACTCCTCTGTGCTTCTGTTTCCTCACCTGTAAAATGAAGGGATTCCAGCTAGCTGAGTCTACGGTCCTATGAGCCTTCAATTCAATTCCGCAAGCATTTATTAAGCACCTACTGTGTACTCTGTGCCAGGCTGTGCACTAGAGACACAGAGATAAGAGTGCTTCAGGAGTCCCTGCCATCAAGCAGCACGTGGTCTGTATGTACACACAGAACAACAAGAGCAACAACAGGCATTTATGTAGTACTGACTGTGTGCACTTTACAATTTCAGTCCCCTCACAGCAATGCTGGGAGCTGGTAGTATCCCCATTTCACAGATGAGGATGTTGAGGCAAACAGGCTTAATCAACTTGCCTGGGAGCTGGGGCTGCTTAAAGGAAGAAGAGCCTCCAGGAGGGATCACAGCAGACAGCTGAGTAGACAGTCTACATAGCACTTCACAGATCTTTGTGTGCCATTGTAGACTAGACAGATAAGTAAACACCAGATAGATAGTAAGCCTTCCCTCGGGGGAGGATCAGTGGAGGGGAATCAGGAAATGACTCCTCATGTGGAAGGTGTCGCTTGGAGTTAAGAGTCCCAAGGGGCAGAAGGGAAGGTGGACAGCACTCTAGGCATAGGGAAGAGCCTATACAAAGGCATGGAGGTGTGAGGTAGTGTCCTGGGGGGAAATGCTTGTCTTCCCCTCTGAGTTCACCTCCTCACACATGCTCTGCAAACACCTTGTATGTGCCTAATTATTTACATGTCTCTTCCTTCATAAGGACATAAGCTCTCTGATGGCAAGGAGGGCTTTTGCTTTTTCCTTTGTGTCCCCCAGTGTTTATCTTGGTGTCTGGCATGCAGTAAGTGCCTCATAAATGCCTGTTGATGGATTGACTGCAGTAAGTTATGCAGAGCTCTTGAAGAGAAGGGAGATGGGATGAACCTGGGTGGAGAGGGCCGTCCTCCCCAGACTACCGCACCATCACCCATCTTCCTTCCTTCCACCCGCGTGTCTCCCCATCTAACCACCATGGATTCACGATCCAGATAGTGCTCTGGGGATTTGTGTTGGCTTGTTTGCCTAAGATCCATGATTGCCTAGCTGAAAGGAATGGCAGTCAGCGGTGGGAACAATAGAAGGTCAGCCTGGGTGCTAATGCTACCTTTGTCACTTACTACTTGGGTGACCGTTGTTCACCTGTTTTCAGTCCTGTCTGACTGTCCATGATCGCATTTGGGGTTTTCTTGGCACAGACACTTAAGTGTTTTGCCATTTCCTTCTCCAGCTCATTTTATATATGGGGAAACTGAGGCAAGCAGGGTGAAGTGACTTGCCCAGGGTCACACAGCTAGTAAGTGTCTGAAGTCAGGTTTGAACTTAGAAAGATGAGTCTCCCAAACTCCAGGCTCAGTGCTCTGTGCACTATGGTGCCGCCTGGCTGCCCTGGCGTCATCTTGGCCAAGTCATTTTACATCTGTAAACCTGTTTCCTCATCTATAGAATAGAGGGGTTTGGAGGAAGACCCTTCCAGCTCTCATTCTATGAGCCTGTAAGTCAAGGCCAATCCTCTCCCTACTTGCTCATGTACCATAAATATCCCATACCCTTGATTCTAATCTTCCCAACAAGGCTGTGACTTCTCCAAGGGCAGAGGCTGCATCATCCCGTTCCCTGACTCCCTACAGTTTAAGGAAGCACAGAATAGAGTAGAAAGTAAGTCTAGGGAAGGAAAAATTACTTATTTTTGTCCTGCCAATCACCAGGTAGTATCCTGGGAAGCATCCCAAGAGGAGGTGGGATGCCTTAAGATGCGATTGAAGGAGGCAGAAGAGAAGAACTCCCAGCTGGAGGCCTTGGGTATGTTCTTCTTAGACAATCATTGTGACTCGCCCACTCCTGAAATCCCCTGTTCTCGGTTCTGATCAACACTTACACGCACTCACTGCCTTTGCCTGTCTGGAGCCCCCAGTTTGACAGAAGAGACAGAGATACAAGAAGTCAGGGAGGGGGAAAGAAGTGTTGCTAATGGTGATGGAAAGTTGAAGAATGAGTCATGTTCATCCAGGAAGGCTTCCTGGAGGAGGTGAAGACCTCTATCTCTGAGCCTAGATTCCCAGGACTTAAAAAGAAAACTGGAATCTAGTGGGGAGATAACATCATTTAGAGTCAAAGGACCTGAGTTCAAATCTTAGCTCTACAATGAGGCAGTGAGATGATACCATCAACAGAGCACAGGACAAATCTGGCCTCAAACACTTTACTAGCTGTGTGACCCTGGGCAAGTCACCTAACCTCTGTTTGCCTTAGTTTCCTCATCTGTAAAAAAAATGAGGATAATAATAGCACCCAGGGTTGTCATGAGGATCACACAAGATAATATTTATAAAACCCTTAATGCAGTCCCTGGAAGGGAGTAAGCATTATATAAATATTAGCTCTTATTATTATTAAGCTTGAGAAAAAATTCCTCTCTGGACCAGTTTCCTCATCTACAAAATCAATTCATTGGGGCTGCTAGGTGATGCAGTGAATAGAGCACCAGCCCTGGAGTCAGGAGGACCTGAGTTCAAATCTGGCCTCAGACACTTGGCACACTTACTAGTTGTGTGACCTTGGGCAAGTCACTTAACCCTGATTGCCTTGCCTTTCCCCTTCAAAACAAACAAACAGATAAAGTGAGTTCATTGGACTAAATGATCCTTAAGGTCTTCCCTAACACTAAATTATATCTTTTTTTTTTTTAACTACTGTCCTCAGAGCTTTTTTTTTTCTTGTTTCCAGTTCTCATTTCTATTAGATTTGTCTAAGTCAGAAAGAAGCAAGTTGAAGACCTCAATAATTATTTACTCACTATCAGTGGATTTATCCTGTTTATTACCTCAAAAGTCAAAGAAACTTGTGACTTTGAGCTAAAGAGGCCATCAGTCATTGGAGCATGGATTTGGGGATGGAAGAGTTGTTATTTAACTTGCTCATTTTACAGAAAAGGAAGCTGATGCTTGAAGAGGTCAGGTGACTTGTTCATTGTCACACAGAGACAGAGTCGGGATTTAAATTTAGACCCAAAATCCAGGGACCTGTGCACAGCACTGTGCTGGTCTAAAACACTCAACTAGGGTCTCTGGGAGTGGCTGCAGTTACAGGTCCCTGGAGACTTCATGTTCATCTTTCTGCCTTTCCCCACCTCCATCTACAGTCTGTGCCCTGGAAGAGAGGGTGAAGAAGGCTGAAACCCCAAGCCAGGAGCCAGAGGCTCTGCCTCCAGCTCCCCCACCCCCACCCCCACCACCCCCACCGCCTCCACCCTCTGCTCCTGCAGCAGAGTAAGTACAACCCTCCTCCTCATTCAGCCCACCCTGCTTCCCTGAAATGACCTGGAAGGTGATGAGAGGCAGGTCCTGAGATTGAAGGGGAGTACAAAGACTTGGGGAGGTGGGGAAGACAGAGAAGGGAATGTCAGATGTGGACAGAAGGAAGGAGGAGATACGGCTCCTGAGATCTCTCCTCCTCACCATCTCTAGCCCTCTTCAAGCCATCCGGCTGAGGCGAGGCCTGAATCCACGACCAGGTCAGTGAGGGGTGTGGGAGGCCAGCTTGGGGCGGGGTTGGGTGGGAAAGCCGGGGGTCAACAATGGGAGACACTTGTAAAAATGAGTGTTAAATATGTAATTGGAAAAAACAAAATACTATTTATTTTTTAAAATACCCAGTGAGGGACAAGGAGGATGTTGGGGAAAAGATAGGAAGGGGAAAGAAGGACCAGGTAGACTAGGAGGTGGGATCTCTGCCCCTTCCCCAATATCCACTGCCCCCAGCCCTGGCAGCCCCTTCCCTGGAAGACAAGAAGGCAAAGGCGGTGCAAGAAATGATGGACAGGATTCGTCAAGGAGTTGTGCTGAGACGAGCCGCCAGAGAGAAGGACCCCAGCCAGGTACTGCTCCCTGAGAAACCCAGCCTCCTCCCTCCCTCCCCCCCTCACCACTCATCTCCCAAAGGAGCAGGCCCAGCCTTAACAGTGGGGGACTTAATGGAAGAGATGGTGGTACCTCCTGATGATGGAAACACGTGATTGAGCCTGCTCCATGCAGACAAGTCACAGCCTCTCCGGCCCCAGTTTACTCATCAGGAAAACAAAGAGGTCGGATCTGATGCCGTCCAAGAGGCAGCACAGAGGACACAGCGCTGCTGGGCCCGGGGTCAGGAAGGAAGACTTACAGCCTTGGACACCTAAGCGACCCTGGGCAAGACACTTAACCAATGTTTGCCTGAGTTTCCTCATAGGCAAAATGGGTATACTAACAGCACCTACTTCATGGAATTGTTGTAAGGCTCAAATGAGATCCTGTCTGAGAAGTTCTAAGCACACGGTGCCTGGCACATGGTAGATGCTGTGTAGATGCCAGCTGTTATAAAGTGATCAGCACATAGTAGGTGCCGTATAAATGTTCAGTATCATTATTATCTAAGCTGCCTCCAAACCACACTCCTCTAAGGAAGAGACCAGTATGACCTAGACCGGTCAGAACAGTGTCCTGGTGATGAGGCTTTAACTGGACCTTATGAGGCACTTATGTGACTCTAACTTTAGAACGGAAGCGCTAGGAGGACAGGAAATGTTTCTTCTTCTTCTTTGTATCTTCCAAACCACTACTCATAGTAGGTGCTTTGTGGATTTTTTTTAATATTTATTCAATTCACAGCAAATTGGGCAAGCATTTATTAAGTAGTCAGTGTGCCAGACATTGTGCAAGGAGCTGGGGATAGGAAGACAAAACCAAGACAGTTCCTCCCCTTGAGAAGCCTCCATTCTATAGAAAAGGAAGGTAACCAGAAGACAGAGAATGCCCCCAACTGGAGGAATCCAGAAAGGCTTCATGGAGAAGGGACCCCTTTGCTCAGCCTTGTGGGAAGAGGAGGATTCTGAGAAGAAATGAGGAGGGAGGGCACTCCAAACAGGGGTGTGTGTGCAAATGTAGGGATGGTGAATGGGGCCATAGGGCATCTGATTGACATGACCTTTCCAGGGCTGGCAGGGTTGATGGGGTGATGAAAAGGCAGATGGAAACGATGGTGGAAGGTTCTGAATGCCAGGCTAAGAAATGAGGCACAATTTTTGGGCAGAGAGGCCTTCTTGAGAGCCTCAAGATGATGAGGAGGGCAGATTGGGGAAGGGAGAGAATGGGAGCAGGGAGACCACCCAGGAAGAGGCTAATGGTCTAGGCAAGAGGCAATGGGGGCCTGAACCAAGAAAGGAATTTCCAGAGATGCTGGAAATGAGAAATCACTGCAACCCTGTAGAAGTGGCAATGAGGGAAAGAGACAAGGCAAAGAAGACTCTGAGGGGGCAGTCCTGGGTGGCTGAGAGGAGGGCAGCTCTTCCATAGAGATGGGGTAGCCATGGGAAGGCGCAGAGAGCCCCAAAATCGAGAGCTGACTAATAGAGTTGGTCATAGTCGGCTATATGGTCTGCAGATTCTCTAGTCTCTTTCTTCTCCTTTGTATTCCCAGGACCAAAGCAAGCGCAGGAGTGCTGCAATCACTGAGCTGCAGACCATGCTGGTGAGAGGCATCAAAGTGGGGGGGGAGGGAGGGGAGGTCCGATTCTGCTTGGTTTGAGCCCCTGTGGAACTGAGGCAGTGAATGACATCCAGTCCTAACCAGCCTCCTCTTCTCAAGGAGCAAAAGGCTCACAAAACTCACTTGAACCACATTGTGAGGGACAATGAGAGCAAACCAAACCTTGGGGAGGGCCTGCAGAACCCAAAGGGGATGGAGAAGTAAAGTGCTAATGGTGGGATTTCAGACTCAGTAATGGGACAGCGGGAATGCTGTTTGGGGGAATTCCTTCCCAGGCATGTGGCTTCTTGGCAGGGCCAGCCCTGTTGGGCAGTTCAAATCAGGCTATGGAGGCTATCTCCGCCACCCTCCTTTCCTCTGATACCACCCCCATCCTAGTTCAGCTGACTGCCCATGAAGCTAGGAATCTTAGGAGTGCTGGGCCTGGTTCTAGACATCACATTGGGGTTAGGGCCTTGACAAGCTGGACCAGAGGACAGTGACCAGCACGATAAGGGAACAGACAACCATCCCACGGAAAGATACACTGAAGGCAATGGGAGCATTTGGCCTGGAGAAGGCTTGGGGTGCAGAGGAACAGAGGGGATCTAATAGCTGTCTTCAAGGATGTGGTCTGCGTGCGTAACTAGAGTGATGAATGGAGAGTGCAGAAAGGCAGAATTTAGCTTTATACAAAGACAATTGTAAAGATCAGAGCTATCTACAACGGACGGACGTAGCGTGAGCTCACCATCGCTGGAGGTCTTCGAGCAGAGGCTATATAACCACTTATTAGGGATGTGTTGGTGTGGATCCCTGCTGGGTGTAGCCAGGTTAGACTACATGCCCTCTGTGGTCCCTTGCCCTTCTGGGATTCCCTAATTCTCTGAAGGGCTCACTTACAGAATGGTTAAGGATACAGGAGATGGGCTTGTTACTGCCTGCACCTCCTGGTTCCAGGTGGGGTCTGAAGATTCTGGTAGCTACTGCTTTTCCTTGCTCCCCTCCCTTCTCTTATGAATGGAGGGTGAGGGAGGGATCTCTTAAGGGCCTCTCCATCCCCAGGCTTCCAAACACCGTCCCCTGCACAGGAGCAGCAGGAGAAAGAAAAGCAGCCGGAAGGTCGCTGATGGCCAGCTAGTGGCCATCCTGCAGAGAAGGCGCCACCTGGTTGACTCCACTTCAGCAGGGACCCAGGATGGCACAGGGGCAGGGAGCAAAGGTGTCCACAGGGCTGAGGCTCAAAGTGCCAAGAGCCAGGGCCAGTGTGAAGACTGGAGATCTGGGAACAGAATTGTTCAGGGAAACAAGGCTGGGGTTAATCCAGGCCTTCCTGGAATGGGTAAAATGACCCTTTTACCTGAGTTAAGAAGTCAACTTGTGACTGACCATTGCTTCAGCAGGGAGACAAAGGAATGTCCAGCAAAGCCAGCTCAGGCAGATCAGGCCTCCATTCCCCAAGCCCAGGTCAGCTTGAGGACTCCAGCTCTGTCAAAGGCATCCGTCCTTTGGGGCCAGTCAGAAGACCTATGAGAAAACCATACTCCCTAACCTCCTCACTTGACCAGAGTGTCCCAGGGAGGATATGGCAGGAACAGCAAGGAATCAGGAAGTCCCTGACAACTTGCTGAGGGATGATGGGTGTGGTTAAGACTGATGAGAAAAGGACACGTACCTCAAAGCTAGCAGCACTTAGATAGACGACAGCTCAGGTTGCAGCTGACCCTCCCTTAGGAAGCCCCAAAGTCAAACTTCCCCCTACCCCAAACACACCCCAAACTGGACTACCCACTTCCTAGAAAAGATAAGGCACCAGCTAAGTCTTTGGATTCAGGAACAATAAGGAGGGGACTCATTCTCTCAAAGGCCTGGGAGAGAGGTTGCAGAGGGACACAAGTGCTACCCCCCTCCAACCTCCCTTCCTCATCCTGAGTTCTACCCAGGCTCTGTCATTAAAGTTGGTGCTGAAAAACTGAGATGCTGGATTGAGTAATTTTCTGCTTCCCAAAAACAAAGACCCAGACTTAAATTGGCCCAATCCCCTGCCCTCCTCCATTGGAGGGTGAGCTCAGCCGAGGTCAAGGACATTGACCTGTCAATTGTGAGGAAAAGAACTTATGAACCATAAAACTCTCTGGAAATGGAAACAATGACTGTGAGATTCTGCAGACTTAAAGGTGAAGTGTTATTGTTGGTTTTATTGTCAGTCCTCATTGGTGAGTGCCAACTGCTGCTGTCACAGAATTCTAGTATTACAGAATATGAGTGTCAGAAAGTATCAGTAGCATTCTTGTCCAATCCATGCATAAAAGGAAGCCCTGCTCTAACATATATAACAAGGAGTGGTCCAGTTACCAGCTTGGAGACCCCTGAAGTCAATCAATCAACAAGCCTTTATTAAATGTCTTCTTGGTACTCTGCTAAATGCCAGGGATGGACAGACAAAAGGGAAAGAAGCCTGGCCCGGGATCTCTTCGTGTTTGAAGATCCTGGGCTCCTTAATTCAGTCTCCCATCTCACTCTCAGTTCTAACCTTCCATCTTCCTTTCAGTTCCCCCTCTGTTTCCTCCCTTCTCCATCTGTCCCAGGCCATCTTGTACCCCCAACATATCTCTAGTCCAGTTGTTCCTCCCCATCCCTGCTACCTTCTTCATCCTCTTTACTTTGTACATAACCAGAGTTGATGGGATTGGAGGCAAGGAATTGTTCTGTAGTAACAGGAAGGAATCAAGGAGCTTACATTCCACCAGGGAAAGCAATGTGTATACACGAATACAGACAAGTCACAGAATCTAAAGGCTAGAAAGGATCTCAGTGGCCATCTAAGGGCTGACAAGTGGTCACTCAGCATCTATTCTCAATTCAATTTGGTTTCATGGTCTTTCATGTGCACTTTCTATGTACTGGGGTCTGTACTATGTGTCCAAAGACAAGAAGCTTACATTCTCCTTTATTCTATATTCTTCACTCAGAAGGAGAGGTCTTGGTAGAAAGAAGGCTTACATATATAGGAACAAAAAATGCTAATGGAGTTATTTTAACTTGTAAATGGAAGCAGCTACAACAACCAAACACTCAGCTGCCATAGGATGGCAAACTTTGGGGATATGTTTGTATTGCCCAACTAATTACTTTCTTCTTTGCTGTAAGAGATTACTCTCTGGGAGAGGGAGGGGCTGCGTTGGGACATGTAGGTGATGTAAAAACAAAATATATTAATAAAATATAATTTTTTTTAAAGTGTAATTTTTTAATTTTTTTTAACCAAAAAAACATTTATTAAGCACTTTTTATGTGCCAAGTACTCTGCTAAGTATTACAAATACAAAAGTAAAGATTGTCTCTGGGGGTGGGTAGGTGGTGCAGTGAATAAAGCACTGGCTCTGGAGTCAGATGGACCTGAGTTGAAATCCAGCCTCAGACACTTAACAATTACTAGCTGCATGACCTTGGGCAAGTAACTTAATGCCAACTGCTCAGCCTTCCTCCGTTGCCACTGCTGGGCCCTGGGGGTGGGAGCAGGTCTGAAGGGGCAGCAGCAGAGTTGGCTGGCTCTGGAGGGGCAGGGGCAGAGCCTGCCCGCTGGTTAGTGCGCAGGTGACGGGTCAGCTGGCTGCTCTGGGCACAGGCATAGGGACAGCGGGGGCAGTGGTAGGGCCGTTCCCGGTGTGGGTGCGCCGATGCACAGTGAGGTTGCTATGGTAGCGAAATCCTTTGCCACAGAAGTCACAGGCGTGACTCCGGGTCCGAACAGGGGCTACAGAGGCTGGTGGGGCGTCTCTGTCTTCAGCGGGGCTTGGCCGACTCTGGTAGATGGCCAGGCCGTGGCTCTCCTGGGCATGGCGGAGCAAGGCCCAGGCTCCCATGAACCAGTGGCCACAGCTGCTGCAGGAGAAGGCGGAGGGCTCCGGGGACCCCGCGCCCCCGTCGGGCTCAGGGCACTGGCCCGAGGAGGGCCTCTGGCAGCGGCCATGCTTGTGCTTGATGAAGGCCATGATCTGGCTCAGCCGGAAGGTGAGAAGGCAGGGGCCGCACGTCAGCAGGTCGGGGCAGCTCTGGAGGAGGCACAAAAAAGTGTAATTTTTCTAAAAGCCAGAAACTGCGATGGAAAAGTCCAGAATGGAGAACAAGAGGGCCTACGTGCTGGCCCTGACTCTGCCACTAATTTCTTTTTTTTTTCCTTTTTTTTTTGGAGGGCAGTTGGGGTTAAGTGACTTGCCCAAGCTCACAGGCTAGTCTTTTTGGGTTAAGTGTCTGAGGCCAGATTTGAACTCAGGTCCTTCTGACTCCAAGGCCCGTGCTCTATTGACTGCACCACCTAGCCGCCCCCACTATCATTAATTTCTATGAATGACATTGGGTGTGTTCTGAGCCAGTCCACAGATCCATTCTCTCACCTGGGAAGGTAAGACTTTGGACTCTGTGGAAGAGTCAGGTAAAAAGGTGGCTCATAGGTCACAGAACTGGGGTTCAAATCCTACCTCAGATCATGACTACCTATGCCACTTTGGGCAAATCTCTTCATCTCTCTTGGGTCTTGGTTCAGTGAGTAGAGCACCGGCCCTGGAGTCAGGAGGACCTGAGTTCAAATATGACCTCAGACACTTGACACACTAACTAGCCGTGTGACTTTGGGCAAGTCACTTAATCTCAACTGCCCTCCAAAAAAAAAAAAAAAAGAGAGGATTGGTAACAGCCACAGTGTATGATGACCGACTTTGATAGACTTAGCCCTTCTCAGCAATGCAAGGACCAAGAACAATTCCAAAGGACTCATGATGAAAAATGCCACCCACATCCAGAGAAAGAACTATGAAGTCTGAATGCAGGGCAAAGCAAACTATTTTCTTTTTTTTTTTTCTTTTTCATGGTTCCTCCCATTCGTTGTGAAAATATGTTTAATAGGAAAGCCTATAATCAGATTTCAGGCCATCTTGGGGAGGGGGAGACAATTTAAAACTTATGGAAGTGGGGGGCGGCTAGGTGGCGCAGTGAATAGAGCACCAGCCCTGGAGTCAGGAGTACCTGAGTTCAAATCCAGCCTCAGGCACTTAACACACACACAAAAAAAAAACTAGCCGTGTGACCTTGGGCAAGTCACTTAGCCCCAACTGCCCTCCAAAAAAAAGCAAAAAACAAACAAACAAAAAAAAAAACTTATGGAAGTGAATTTTGAAAACTAAAAATAAATAAATTCATAAAAAAGAGGGTTAGGCAAGACGGCTTCTGAGGCCTTTGCAAACTCTCTGGAGCTATGATCTCTAAGACCCCTTCTGGACCTGACATTCTATGATTTATGGCTGCCTCCAGTTCTGACCCTTTGCCTTCTCAAATCCCTTCCAGGCCTCACTTAGATACTCCAAGGCCCTTTTCAGTTCTAACTTTTGGGGCTGGAACAGTTAGAGCAATGCAAACAAGCTCCATACATACAGTTAGGCAGATTCAAAGCTGACTGAATGGCCAGACCTTGGAAGGTGGTTTCTAGTGGAGTGCCCCAGGGGTTCATCCTTGGCCCTCTGCTGTTTGACAGTTTTACCAATGATTTGGATAAAGGCATTCATAGACATACATAGATTTGTAGATGGCAAGTCTTCTGGCCCAACCCTCTAAGCTGTCCAGATCCTGAAGAATCCTGATTGCCCCCCAGTATGTGAACTGCCCCGCCCGCTCTGGGATCACCTGCAAAGTGGATGAGCCTGTCTCCTCTCGGCCTTTTTTTTAATTACATGAAGTTTATTTTTAATAACTAAATTTATTTGATCCTAATAAATGTATCTTAGTCTGCTAGTCTTGCTTCTGGCATGTACTGGCTGTGCGACTCAACTGTGACCCTCCAGTGGTGTGGGCTGTTGTCTAAGGCTGTAAATTCGCTCTAGCAATGACTTCCCAGGTGCAGGCTTATCCCCGTCCCTGGAAGGGATAGGTACACCTAGGCTGGTAGAGTCTGGTTTCTGCACCTCCTGGCAGTCGGGCTTATTATCAGGAGATGCCCAGAGGCAAAAGATGGAGCACCAGTTTCAGAGCACTTTGAGATTCTCAAAGCAAGAAGGATAGACAAAGCTGTTGTGGCCCCCTCGGTCCATCCTTCATAGCCACAAGATGGGAGGCAGTCCAGCGATCAGGATGAGAAGGGATTGGAGTAAGGGGGCAATTACTACCCTTTCACTACATACCCCACCAAGCTCCTGCTGCTTGCCGTACAGAACCTGGCCACTGAAGGCTGCTTCAGGCCTGGAAATACAGCTGAGTGGGAGAGGTCATCCCTCTTCTCCCAACCACTGACAAGCAATGTGGTGTGTGTGCTCAGCCTAGGGTCTGAGGACCTGGCCACTCACTCCTTGTATGACCTTACATGGGTCACTTGACCATTCTGGGCCTCAAGTTTCCTGATATATAAACTGAGAGAGGTAGACTAAAGGACTTCTGAGGTCCCTTCTGGCTGATGAGCTACATTCTTTTGTCCCCACTCTGCCACCTTCACTCAGGGAAGCACAATGACTATCTTCAAAACCTGGAGGGCTCATTTGGTTCCTTCCAGTTGCCACAATGATTCCTTGCCTCCTATCCCTTCAACTCTGGTTATGTCCAAAGTAAAGAGCAGGGAGAGGGAGGAAAAGCAACCGGAATTGAGATATGGTGGGGGTACAAGCTGGCCTGGGACAGACAGGAAAGGGAGGAGACAGAAGAGGGGGAAACAGGAAAGAAGATCAAAGGATAGAACAGAAGGAGCTGGGAGGCTGAATTATGGGGCCTGGAATCTTCAAACATGAAAAGATCTTGGGCCAGGGCTGTGCTAGAGTCTGCTAATACCACCTGATCATTAAATTTGCAGTAAATTTTCATTTCAGAAATTCTGCAAATGTTACATATCAGGGCCTGATTTATTGTTTTGTTGACTGTCTAGACTTAAGAAAGTTATGGAGAAAATGTTAATGCAAATTAAAGTTTAAAATGATTCATGAATCTTTTTTTTCCCCAGACAGCTGATTGTTAAACGTTTATCAGCACACCACTGCTTTACACCATTGAATGTCTGAGGTCAGAGGGACTTTGGCATAGAGACTGACAGAGCAATCTATATGACAAAGAATGTCTATGCTGGAAAGGGACTTAGAAGAACATAGAATGTCAGAGTTTAGAAAGCACTTATACACCAATACTTCCATTTTACATCTGAGAAAACTGAGGTCAGAAAAGAAAGTTACCTTAAAACTAGCAGCTAAGGCAAGGTTTCTTGACTTCCAGTCTGGTGGCCTTTCCACTGTACCCAAGTGGGATTATGAGCAGCCCTGGCTGCTCCCGGCTGACTGACCAGGCACCTGAAACTGAGGACCGAAGGAAAAAAACAGAAACAAACACCAGCCCCCCCCCCAAGCACAGAACAAAAAAGGGAGAAGGGGAAGGTTCCAGTTCACTCGCCAGCTGTGTGTGACCTTCATCCTCCGGACACAGTAGGAAAGAAAGAGACTATCCCAATCTGCCCAGTTTTAAGTACACAGGAGGCTACTCCCATCCACACAGTGGGAGCACAAAGGATTTGGGGGGTCTCCATGTTAGGCTGTCTGGGACTGCTAAAGACACAGGGCACAGAGGGAAGGACAAGCCCCCTTACCCTTGGAAGAGGGGTGGATGCCAATCCAGACATAGCCAGGAGCATAAAAAAAGGATAATTAATTGGGGAAGGGGGGAACCAGTCACCGAGGCTCTGCTGAGGGCTAAGAGACCTGGCCTCTCTCTTTCCCCTGACATTTACTACTGGTATGAGCTGGGGTGAATATCTTGACCTCTCTAGGCCTTGGTTTCTTTATCTGTAAAAAGAGGGCATTATGGAGAATGGCCTTTGATGTTCCTTCCAGCTCCCCCTTGGGTATCAATGCAGGACTAAGGAAGAGAGGGATGAAGAAAGATCCTAAGGTTCTCAATGGGAGTCAGCAATGGGATATGACAGAGAAAGGCTAAAGCAGGCTTGGGTTATATTGTGGGGTCTAGGACTAAAGTGACGGCCCTGCCCTCTTCTACCCTCAGACCACAATTGGACAATTGTGTTCAGGTCTGGGGTCGGAAGGACTTTGATGAGCTAAATAGTACCCAGAGAACGTGATCAAGGGGATGGATACAGGTCCTCAGCTCATGCCATATGAGGACCAATGGAAATCAGTCATCAGAAGCAGAGGATAGCATGTCGGATTTGGAGTCTGGTAGACCCGAGTTCAAATCCTGCCTCAGACAAAACACTTAGCCTCTTTTTCCCTCAGTTTCCTCAGGTTTCTATGTTGTCTCCCCCTTTACACTCAGAGCTCCTCGAGAGGTGGGGTTGTTGTTTGCCTTTGTGTCTCCAGTGCTGAACATGTTAGCTGGCACTCACTCTGTAGGTGCTTAATATATGTGGATTTACTTGACTTGAGGCCAAACAGATCAAATCCCGCCTGAGTAGTCTCTATCTGTGTGGCCCTGGGCAAGTCACTTAACTTCTCAATCTTAGTTTCTTCATCTATAAAACGCAGACAATAGTATCACTTATTTCAGTGAAGATCAAATGGGACAGTCTGTTTGGGAAGCACTTTGCAAAGCTTAAAGACCAATACATAAGTGTGAGATCCTGTGCCTCCCCTGAAGAAGACAAAGGCTAAAGGGGAAGACCAGAGAGAATTGGTTCTGTTTGGTACCAAGTCAACAGGCATTTATTAATGTGCCGGATGCTGGGGATACAAAGAGGAGGACAAAGAGAGGGTCACTGCCCCCAAGGAGCCCACCTGGCAGAAGGAGCAATACAAGGACACTCTCACGGACTCTCTGAAGAGCTTTGGAATCCATTGTGAAACAGGGGAGATCCTGAATGCAGGAGCCTCCTCCCTTCAAGCAAAGGCTGAATGAAATCTTGTAGTCAAGATCCTTTTTCAGGCGCTAGATGGGTGATGAGGTCCCTTCCAACCAAGAAAAGTCTGTAACTCCATGCAGCAATCAAAGGAAAATCACAGGAATGAAAGATTAGACTTGGTTAGGCTTAAAAGGCAGAATCAGAACAATGTGCACAGGAAGAATGACAGCCAGGCGGTTCCAGACCAGGAGTTGGGAAGACTCATCTTCCTTCCTGAGTTCAAATCTGGCTTAGGATACTTGCTAGCTGTGTGATCCTGGGCAAGTCACATAACCCTGTTTGCTTCAGTTTTCTCATCTGGAAAATGAGCTGGAGAAGGAAATGGCAAACCAGTCCAGCATCTCTGCCAAGAAAACCCCAAGTGGGGTCTCAAAGAGTCAGATCCGACTGAAACAACTGAACAATAACATATGGAAAAATATTCAGATAACTAGACTTGTCCAAGAAAAGAATGGATTGCCTCTGGAGAGAGTGAGCTTCCCATTCCTTGGAAGTGTTCAAGAAAAGACTGAATGAATAATAATAGTAATATTACAGTATTTGTAATATTATAATATATTACAGCATAATAATCGCTCAAACTTAACACCTTTTAAGGTTTGCAAAACACTTTACAAACACTGCCCTTGAAACACAACTTCATGAGTTAGGTGCTATGTTTAACTTCACTTCTCTGACTATTTGGAAATCAATTCATTCCTTCCAAGGCACAAGTGAAGAAGGCAACTGTCTTTCTCAACCCTATAGCTTGCAAAGGAAAGGCCAGATATCTTTCCTTTAAAGAATGGTGGCCCCGTTTTACATCTAACTTACAGAGGTATGGTTATAGTCAAGAGAGAACATGAAGAACAAGCCAAGAACTGATGGAAAACTATAAGGGCTATGGGCTCGGCACATAGTATGTCCTTAATAAATGCTCAGTGATTGATTTTACAAATGAGGAAAGCAAGGATCAGAGATTTAGAGTGACTTACCTAGGGTCACACAGGTGTTCAAATCAGAATTTGAACCCTGGGTTTCCTGACTCCAAGTTCAGCATTTTACCCTCTTAAAGCACTTTCCCTACATTATATCACCTGGTCATACCAACAACCCTGTGAGGAAAGTGTCATGATTAATTGCATTTTATAGACAAGGAAATTAGCAAGGGGTCAGGCATTTCCATTGTCTGTCCCCCACGCCTCAAATGCTCTCCCTCCTTGTAAAGTCAATCATGAGCAGATTCTCTGAGGACTGCTGCTATGAATAACTTTAAGGATATAATTGCATAGTATAGTGAACTCTCTATTTATTCAGCAAGAAACTAAAGCAAAACCTTCAAGAAACAAAAGTACAACATTCACAAGAACATAACATAACAATTTATTACTAAGGTGGCCACATAGTCTTAAACAAAACATATCATTCAATAATTTATGATCTCCTCAATCAATATACAGTACCCAAATGAAGTCTTCTTTCATCTTGACTCCAAGCTGGCTTCCAGTTATCCTTAAGCCAATCATTCTTAAGTGGTAGTGGAAAGTACAAAGGCCATCTACCGCTAGGTCACAGTAAGTCACAATATCATCAGTCACTACTGAGTACCTAAGTAAAGTTCTCTTTCATCTTGACTTGTGGCTGGCTTCCAAACCCCACAGCTCTTCTTCCATGTTCCCACCTCTTGCCTAGATTCACCCAAATGCTGCCTGGACTCATAGGGAGCTCTCTGCTCCTCTTCCATATTGCAGCTCACAAGGACTGCTCCACTCCAAACTCTTCACAGTTTCTGTTTCTAGGAAAATAAAGCTCAACAGGGCTACAACAATATCTACACACATTACCACACTATCATCTCAATTCACTTTCTGTCTGAGAAATTAACACAAATCAGCAGAGTGCTGCTGTCTGACAAAGTAATACAATTAACAGACAGAGTGCTTCTTTTTGACCAAGTAACATCAACACCAACAGACAGACAGAGTACCAATATCACAACCATTCTCTCAGTTCTGCTTGGTCCTAGTTTGTGCTCAAGCTTTTATCTGCTCTGCTCCTTCCTATTCCACTTTTTCAGCAAATTCCTCCCACTGTGGGCTCCATGTGAAGATGTTAGGCCTATTAAAGACAGGGAAGGTCTTCAAATTCCCTTTGGCCTATTAAGAGCAACAGGATATGCTGTTTCCCACAAAAACTTGACATAATCAAAGGTGAGGCTCAAAGGCGCTTGATTAGCTGAAACAAGGAGCAAAGTATTACTTTACTTGCTATTACACTCCTCCACTTCCTGCTCTCCCTAGCTTCCTTCAAGTCCCAGGTGGAAAGCCTTTCCTGATTCCCCTTAATGTTAGTGCCTTCCCTCTGTCAGTTATCCCCAATGTATTCCCATATAGAGCTTGACCAGTTATTTACATGTTGTTCCCCCATTAGCCTATGAACAAGTATTGACTTTTACTTTTCTTTGTATACCAGCCCTTAGCCAAACGCCTGGCACATAGTAGGCACTTAATATTTATGGACTGACTGTGAACAAGGAGGCTTCTTGAATGGGGTGGGAAATCTGACTGGATGATTGCTAACGTCCCTCCTAACAACAAATGTGTACAATTTTTATTTTAGTTCTTGTGGATTCAGTAAAGTTATGGTTTCCCCCAATGTCAATTTATGTGTCAAAAACTGAACAGATGGAAAGCTGTAAAGAGGCAGATTTGAATTTGACATAAGGAAAAACTCCTAACCATTTGAGCCGACTCAAAGTTTCCTTGGGGAAGTAAGCAGGGGGTTAGCAGGTTCACCCTCAATGGGAGTCCTTAAGCAAGAGTTGCTTATCAGAGATGATATCCTAGGGCTTCCTGCTCAGGCATGTCCAGAGAGATCTCCCAGCTGTGAGATTCTGCCTTTCAGCCTTGCCCAGCACTCCCTGTTTGGAAGCTGCCTCTCACTGCTGAAATTCCAAAGGTCTAGTTTTCCATTGAAAAGGATCAGAAAGGACTTGTGGAGTGACTGCCCTCTGCTGGACAGACATGACCCATGCTGATGAAAATCCAGGTCAAGGTTTCCCAAACTAATTCAGCCAAGGAAAGACTGAAATGTGAAAGGCCTCATACATACTGGTGCAGGGAGCCTAGGGGGTTAAATTTTACACCCCTCCGATGTATGGGAGTAAGAGGAATTTAGGGAGGCAAAATAGAGCCAGTTTTCATTCAGAAAATTTGCCACTTGCCTTGGAGTCCAGGGGAGGAGGGAGCTCTCAGCTGGACACTAGAAAGAGTGGAGATGAAGAGAATAGGAATGAGACAGGTGATTTGCCATTAAATCTAGCCACAATTTGATTTTTTTCAGTTCACATCCAAACTGACAAGATTCCCCAGAATAAATTTAAAGCATCATTTTTTCAGACAGTATTTTATCATAATTAGTATAATACAATTATTATTCTATATCCCACAATTACTGGTATCTTCCATAAATTAATGAATGACAAATCCCGGGACTAGAAATATCAACCCCAAAATATCCTTGAGAAGTCAAAAACTAAACTGTACTTGAACTGAACCCTCATTAATAGATTCAACTATTGCCCACAACTGTCCAGATTTAAAGAACAATCTTTTTTTAAATGTGTCATTATGCACATTACTCATAATCTCCAAAGACACTGAAAATTTTTCAAAATACAGAGATCTAGTAAAAGGAGGAGATGGGTTTGGGAATTTCAGGTCTCCTACCCAGCCCGGGTAACTCTAACAAGGATCACAGCAAGACAAGGAAGGTCTTGGTGGGGATCGAGCTAGAAGTGACTTGATGGATGCTGGGGAAAGGTCCAACCACCTCTTTTTATACAGAAGTGTAAAGGAGGTCCTGAGAGGGAAGAGAATTCAACCAACGGCAAGGCAACCCTGCGATTCCAACCCAGACCTTTGGATTCCACAGTCTGTGGTCTGCTCACACCACACACTGCAAACGCACAGTGGGGCAGCGTGTGTGACCTAGTCAAACGAGCCTTATGCTCTCTCCCTCGTCAGAGGTTAACCATGTCTCCCCTCGAAGACTGTCTCTCGTTTCCCGCAAGATCATTAGACTGTGAACTCCCCGAAGGCAGGGATGTATATACCGGGCTTGATACAGACTTGCTCGCTGACTCACTAGCCATTTCCTCCCGCTCCACTCCCATTTCCCCTACTGAGATGTTTCTGGGCTTCAGGATGGGGATTCTGCTTTCCTCCTCCCGTCGGTCTTCCCACCCGCTCTTCCCAGCTCGAGGCGAGAGGAGCAAGGTGCAGCTGAAGGAATGCGAGGGAAGCCTCGAGGCTCTTGTATCGCGCGCTTCGAGGAGCTGGGAGTGGACGCGGAGGCACGTTATTAACTACCAGTAGTTCCCCCTGCCCTACCACAAACAGGACTGTTTGAGCTACGGCAGAAACCATGAAGAGGTTCACCCTAGCGAAGGACTCCGAAAGCCAAGGCTCCTTCATTTCCTCGAAGGAAATCACGAATAGGGTGGTGTTCAGCCCGAGAGATGAGTCCGAAACTTTTCTAAAATTGTCTTCCGAAAGCGGGTTCTCGGATTCGATTGACCCCGGGTACTCCAGCAGTTGGCCATGGTTCGCTCCCTCATTATGGGCCTCACAATGGCATGAGAAATCGCCCACCCATTTGACGCCTCATCGGCAATCTGTCTGGATGTCCGTCTGCCCACTGTGTTCTGGCCAAGGGCCAGAATGGGCTCGCGTGGTCCGGGAACCCTCATACATGATCTATGACTTGTATTTGGGAAGGAAAGGCATACAACCCTTCTTACCGAAATGGTTATTTGTGGACCGGGATGACCCCTGGGGTCACCGACAAGCTTACAAGAGGTGGGTAAGAGGCCGGCATCGGCAGGGAGGGGCAGAGGGAGGAGGGTGCATGCAGGTGGGATAGAAATGGGAACCCTCTCTGGGTCACTGCAAGATGGGAGCTGGGCAGTGGGCAGCAATATCTGAAGAGTCTAGCCCTCCCGTAGCTACAGCGACTCTGGCAGCCGGCAGAGGAGAGAGTTGGTGAATGCTTAAGAAGAGAGAAAAGGGTGTGGTGAGGCAGAAACAGAGGCAGAGCAGGGAGGGGCTTTGGGTGGGAGGGATGGAGCGCTAGAGAGGTGCTTGTTCAGATGAGTCGGGGGAGGAAGGGGAAGGGGGGCAGGATAGAGACGGCTGAGAAAAGGGACCAGAGTGAGACCAGGAAGGATGGAAGAAGAAGGGCCGGGACGGGATGAGAGGTGTTTGAGACTTCACTTGATAAAAGGCATATCGGATTGGATTGGTTTGAAGTGGAGGACTGAAGTGGAGGCGAAGAGAACAGAACTATGGAGGAGGCGGGGTTAAGAAGATAGGAGGGGAGGGGCCAGGGAGGTGGGGGCGTAGTCAATAGGATGGAGAAGAAGAGGGTGTGTCCAAGGCGGGGCGGGGGGGGGGGTCTGAGGGGAGTTAATGAAGGAGAGGCTTGGTCAAAGAGAAAGAATGGGAGGGAGCAGAACTGTGAGGATGGGGCGGGGCGTGATCAGAGGGAGGGAAAGCGGCCGGTACCCCCATGTGAAAGAGGGAAACTGGATATCTCAAGCCTCTGTTTCCCCACCTGTAAAATGGGGCTGAGACTAGCGCCTCCCTTCCGGGCTGTGGAGAGGATCCCATGAGATAGCATCCTCCGGAGCTGGACTCTGCGGGCCAGCTGGCAGAGGAGCCGGTGGGGTGAAGCAGACGCCTACCCAGTTTGAGACCCATCCCCGCCACGGCTTTCTCCAGCCCCATTTCTAGCGCAGCTTTCGAGCCACGCCCTTTGCCCCTTCTGGCAGGGCATCTTTTCCTCCAGGTTCCGCCCCCGACCCCTGTGATCCCGGTTCTTTCTTACTTTCCCGGTCTCCCTAGACCCGCCCGTCCACCCAGCTACACCTCCCAGCTCCTAGATGGCTCCCTCCACATCCCGGCCCTTTCGCCTGTGGGCCACGCCCCCAAGGGCCCCCCCACAAGCCCCACCCTCTCTCACCTTAACTTCTCAGCCAGAGTACTCCTTACATCTCATCTATCCATCCCTCCCTGATTCCCTCTGGCTTACCCCATCCTCCCAGAGCTCCAGTGTCTTTCTTCAAGCTCTTTCCTCAAGCCAAGGGCTTCCCGACTTCATGCTTTCCCCGGCTACGATCCTTCTTTTCATCCAGCCCCAGCTACCGGCTCAGCAAGGTCCCTTCCCGAAAGAGGGCGTTTGTGCAAAACCAGGAGCTGCTGGCAGCCTCAGTAGGCAACCTGGAATGGCTGCATCACTGCATGAAGAACCAAAAAGACATCCGCTCTGACCGCAGGGTGCGACCCACAGGCACTTAGGGAAGGGGCGGGAAGAGATGTTGCCCCGGGTCCATCGAGAATCCCAGGCTGCGGTGGGCAGACGTACGCAGCGCCTTCACTCAGGGAGACCCTCCCTGGTTCATTGAACCAGAGGCTGTCCTGAACACATCATGCCCAAGGTCAAGGCTAGCGAAAGGATGCCTCTGGGCTCCTATCTCCGAGAGAATACTGGTCCCTGGAGACTGGGCTGGGGCAGTGACTGAGGTGGAAAACCAAAGAGGAGGGAGGAGGAGGAAGAGGAGGAGGAGAAGAAGAAGGAGGAGAAGGAGGAGGAGAAGGAGGAGGAGGAGGAGGAGGAGGAGGAGGAGGAGGAGGAGGCAGAGGCAGAGTGGGGACCTCGGTTCTAAAGGAGCTAGGGACGGGGGTGAGGCAGGTAGACTGGACGGGAGGGGATGGCTATGCTCCAGGATGGAGGGAGGGAGGGGAGAAGAGAGAGATGGAGCTAACCATACCTTTCTTCCTCCCTTCTTCTTGGCCCTCTCTCCTTCCCCTCCACCAGGGCTTCACAGCCCTCCACCTGGCAGTAGAACGTGGCAACCTGGATTGCATGATGGCGCTGGTGGATCAGTACAAGTTTCCCTTGGACATGACCACGACCAAGGGCTGGACTCCCCTTCACTTGGCCATTAACAAAGACAATCCAGACGTGTCCCTCAAGTGTATTCAGTACCTTCTCGAGAAGGGAGCTTCCGTCAATGTGTGAGTGCCAAGGCCCCTCCACCACCCTCAGAGGCAGCATGGCTAAGTAATAGAGGATTAATCTTCAAGTCAGTCTCACCTTGGACACAGACTGACTGTGTGACCCTGGCAGCTCTCTATGACTAAGAGGGATGGAAAGGTGCAGGTCTGCCTGGTGAAGTATGCTTCCACACAGGGAATTCACTCATGCAGATGAAATCACGAGTCTGTCTTCACCCCAAAATACATTCATGATAATCCCCATTTCTATAACTTCCTAAAAGTACTTTCCTCCCATTCACCCAATGAGGGGAGTCTGGCAAGCATTCTTATCCCCATTTCACAGATGAGGAAACCAAGGCTTAGAGAAGAAATGACTTGTCTAGAGTCACACTAGTATTCATTATGGAATCAGTGCTATAGCCAGGAGAGCTTTGGAAGACCTACTTCTCCCACAAGTTTTCTACTGTGACCTTGGGGGAGTACCCTCCCTTCTGTGGGCCTTGATTTCTCTCCTTGTAAAATAAGTGGATTAGACTAAATGGGGGGCAGTGCGGGACCCTTTGGGCAACGTGGTGAAATCTGTGGACCCCTTTCTGAATCACATTCAAACAATTGTAGGAAATGCTAAATTGTAGTTAGAGTTTGGTGACAATAAAGTTGGAGTGGGGGTGGGGGGGTGAGGGGGAGACCCTAGAGTAAGGAGGCCTATGAGGAGCTGGTGATGATGACCTTCTTATTTGTTTGTTCTCTTCTTCGCCTTTACAGTATCTAATGTCTAGTTAAGCCTCCAATACCCTGGTGAGAGGTAGGCATGGCAATGATTAGACTGTGCCCATTTGACACATCAGGGAATTGAGGCCAATAGAGGGGATGTGACTTGCCCAGGGTCACACATCAAGTCTCATGTCCTTTCTGCTACTAATTCCCCCTGCCCTTCACCACCCCCACCCCTGGCATGCTTCTTCTAGCCAGAATCGAAATGGCATTACCCCCCTGCACCTGGCATCCGAGGAGGGCATGCTGGACTGCATAAAGGCCCTGGTGAAAGGTGGGGCTGATGTAAACGCCCTCGACAACCAGAACTGGAAAAGCATTGACTTATGCAAGACATGGAACCACCGAGGCTGTGCCCGGTAAGAACCCCAGACCCCCAAAAAGGCAGCAGAGGGCTTGAGTGCAGAGACAGGGATGGATGGGGAAGGTAGTGGTCCTCTTCCCATGACCCCTCTCTCCCAACCCCAGCTTGAGTTAGAAGAGCCCCCACAGTGGGGAATGTGAAGGATGAGTGGAACTGGTCAACTCCCTGATCTCAATTGCTGAAACTCCCACTAAGCTCATTGGGGCAGATGTACAGGCATTCTGATCCCAAAAGCCAGGGCTCCCATTTCCTAATTAGCCTCATGGGTTAATGATGGGTCCGAGGAATTACCCGCCATAGCTAATTAATAGGTAGTCAGATTCAGATGTAAACCAAGGTCTTCTGACTCCTGTAATCTCTGAAAAGGAGAAAATATTCATAGGGTCCTGGAACTGGAACTGGAAAGGGCCCTTGGAAGCCAGTGAGATAATCTCCTCATTCTATAGAGATGGTAATGGAATCCCAGAGATAACAAATGACCTACCCAGAGTTATATGGGTAGTGTGAGAGCCAGGCTTTCCTCAGTCCGAGTCCAATGTTCAATCTGCTGCAATGCCACCTTGCCTCTCTCTCATTCATTTAACGAACATATTAAGTGCCCGTTATATACAGTATCCAGTTCTAGGCTTCGGGGAGATAAAAAGGTCACATAAAATGAGGCTCTTGGTCTGGGTGGGCAACAGGAAGGGGAAGGATGAGTTCCAAAAAACCACGGTAAGGATGGAGAAGCAAACAGGACCAGAGGGAAGAGGGAGCAAGGACATCTTGAGACAGGAAGTACCATCTGAGCTGGGCTTGGGGATGGAAAGGAGTTTAAAGTGAGAGAACTCTGGGGCCAGGAACCAACCTTAGTTTATAAAGGATGGAGCAGGAAACTTGGGAGATGAAAATATAACCCAGCTATAAGTCTTATTTGGCTTCTGGAGCGCCATGTAGAAGCTGGGAGGATAGGGAGGCACCAGGTGCAGGCAGGCCTTGGATTCCAGGCCTTGATGTTCCAGTTCCTGGCAGTGTGGTGGGAATGGGAAGAAGTTTGGGTTTGAGGCCGGCTCAAGCTGTACTTCCTGTGTGATGTTGGACAAGCCACTCACCTCCATAAAGGGAGGAATGGGGTAGTGGATAGAGCGCTCACACTTCACCCTGTCTGACTCAGTTTTCTCACTATAAAATGAACCAAGGAAGGAAACGGCAAACCACTCCAGTATCTTTGCCAGGAAAATCCCAAATGGGGTCACAGAGAGTTGGACAGGACTGAAATGACTCAGCAACACAAAGGAACAAACCTAATCTTAACCCTTGGCCTCCGAGGTTCCTTTCAGCTATGGTCCCTATGACTGCATTCTGAAACTGAGGGCACTGGTCGAGGGTTGGAAAGGGTCCAAGAAGGAGAGGAGAGGCTCACTGGAGACAAACACAGTCAACTTGACCCTTTCTTCTCTCCTAAGTCTGAGCCTTCCCTTATCTGGGCCTCCAGGCAGGACCATGCTACCCCACCCCATTCCCTAGCTCATTCAGCTCTCCTTGCCTTCCTTCAGTATCTTTCTGTCCTGAGGGCAGGAGGGAATTGATTTAAAGGCTGAGCCCCAAAGAGGGTACAAATTGCACTGACTCCCAGTTTCCCCACTTCTGCCCACCCTAAACCCAGGTTCTTGAAGGATGCCATGTGGAAACAGGATAAGAAGGAAATGGCTGAAGAGATGGGTCGACTGAGCCAGCTTAAAAAGCGATTGCTGGTCATGCAGAATACATACCACCTCCAAAAGAAGGTAGCAAGAGGCAGGAAGATGGTGGGAAAGGACTGCCAAATATGCCGTGCCCAGCTTCTTGGGGGAGGGGGAGGGGAATTGTAGAAGGGGTGGGGGGAAAGGAGAGGTCTCAGAAGAACCAGCCAGGGTCTTTGGGCCTTCCTGAATTCCTTTGCCTTCAGACCTGGACCTTTGAGTTTCTATCCTTTCTTGGTCATGGAAACCCAACTTCAGCCCTTGACATCTTGGGTCCCATGGTTGGCTTGGTGCCCAAGCCTACCAACAGGCCTAACTTCTGCCCATTCTTGGTGCCCATGGCCAGATTCCATTTCTTTCTTCTCTTGTCTCTGACACTACATATATACTTGGCTGCACTTTCACATTTTATTTCCATGGAAGCTTCAAGCAGATTCAGGGTCATAGGTCTGTTCCTTAGCACCAGTCCAGCTAACCTTGATGATTTGAGGACAAATCAGGTAGCTCCCCATTCTGGAAGTCTTCAAGAAGCCAGGTGATCATGGTCATGACTGGTAAAGGAGAATCTATGGCAAGAATGAGCACCTCTTCTCCAAGGTTTCATTCCTCATTTAACAGGTCTCAATTGACCCCTTGCCAAGTACTGTCTGAGGTACCAAGAACAGAGGCAGTCCCTGTCCTGAAGGAATGGTTCTAAGAAGCCAAGAGTGCTCCTGACGATTCCCTGTCTGGCCTTGGGTACCTCACTCAGCAGCCCCAGGCCTCCATGTCCTCACCTGTTAAAGGAGGAAGAAGTGAAGTAGAACTTAGTTGGCTTTTGAGGTCCCTTACAACTCTAGAACGATGATTCCATTTACACAGTGAGCAATGCTTGTGAAGTTTGAGAAAGATGGGTTGAAATTGGATTAGAAAGGTCTGAGAATGTCGTTCTTCAGTCATATTCACCTCACCCCATTTGGGGTTTTCTTGGCAGAGATACTGGAGTGGTGCGCCGTTTTCTTCTCCAGTTCCTTTTACATATGAGGAAACTGAGGCAAACAGGGTGAAGTGACTTACTTTGGATCACATAGTACAAAGTTTCTGAGACCAGATCTGATGCTTTTTTGGCAGAGATACTAGAATAGTTTGTCATTTCCTTCTCTGGCTCATTGTAAAAAGATGAGGAAACTGAGGCAGAGTTAAGTGACTTGCTCAGGGTCACACAGCTAGTAAGGCCATATTTGGACTCAGAGCATTCTGTCCACTATGGTACGCACAGCTGCCCCCAAAAACTAAGGACAAGTTCAATGACCCATACAAGGTCACATAGATAAGAAAAAGACAGAATGAGAACCTTTGACCTCTGACTCTAAACCTCAGACTCATCTCACTACCAGGATCCTCTCTGTAAAGTCCAGTCAAAGGAGCCTTCTTCTTCTGAAAGAGTTTGCCATACCCCTTGTCCTGCCCCAATCTGCCCAGAGGAAGCTTTCTTTCCCCATTCGGGGCAAGGCTATCTTCCACCAGGTGTGTGAAGAGATCCGTACCAGCCCTCCCTCCCTAGCACCTAGGGTCCAGGCCCGGGACGGAGCCATCGGATCCTTGTTTACTGTCACCTGACAATAAGTAGCCATCTAGAGGAATAACAGGGCAAGAAGTTGCTGTTGCATGCCTTTCTAAATGGAGAGTCTGGCACATTTTTTGCTTTTAGCAGTAGTGGCATGGAGTGTCCAGAGCCGTGATTACATTGATAAAGGGAGAAAGAAATCCCCTCTGTCTACATAAAGTAGCAGCAACTCTACAATTTCTAGTCCCAAGAGTGGCCTGTGTTCCTAAGAGCTTAAATAACCCAGGGTCACTCAGCCTGGAGACCAGCTCACCTGGTTGTCCATCCAGTGCAACAAGTTGTCTCTCATTGGCATGTATTCAACTTTTTTAGAGACAATCTCTTCCCTCTGGGTACTTACAATGCAGTGAAGTGGTAAGATGAAGACTTTAATGATTGTAATGGACAATATTATTCCATGCTAAGTACATTGGAAGGTGAGGTCAAAATGTAGGTGCAGAGATCATCAGGAAAGGGAAAAGTGCTGCATTGTGAAGGGCCTTGAATGGGGAGGGTCTTCGTTGTCCTACAATTGAACAGTCCTGTCAAAACTCAGAATGAAATGTCAGGAAACTCAGGATGACAGATGAGTTAGAGGATTTTAAAGTTATATTGGGAGAGAAGTAAAAACTGAATAAAAGCTAAGACCTTTGTCCGGCATGTATGGGTCACTAGCTGGCAAGAGAAAAAAGGCAGAACTCTTTGATTCTTATTTTGCTTCTGTTTTCTCTGCCAAGGAGAAAGACCTTTGGACTGGAAAGGCCAATGGCTAACAGGTACTTGATGCCTGAGATAAGTAAGGAGAGGATAGGAGAGCTCCCAAGTCACTGGCCCAGCTGAACCACATCCTCGGGTCCTAAAAGAATTGACAGATGGGATTGCTGAGCGCCCCTGCCAGTAATATGTGAAAGATCGTGGAAAACAGGAGAGGTGCCACAAAGCTGGAGAAGGGGTGGAGGTCTCGATTTTCAAAAAAGGGAA
This sequence comes from Pseudocheirus occidentalis, assembly GCA_028646575.1. Classification (NCBI taxonomy): domain Eukaryota; kingdom Metazoa; phylum Chordata; class Mammalia; order Diprotodontia; family Pseudocheiridae; genus Pseudocheirus; species Pseudocheirus occidentalis. The sequence continues at coordinate 305,233,360 of CM053595.1, forward strand.
AAGTGTCTGCAAACTCTAGGCCAGTGTGCTTGATTTCAATTCTTGGGAAAATCCTAGATCATTAAAGAGATGGTCAGCCACCATCTATAAAGGGGAGCAGTGATACCAAGAGCCAGCAGGTCTTGATCAAGAACAGACCGAGTCATACTAATCTAATGTCCTTTTTTTACAGGCTTCCTAAAGTAGTTGATCAGGGAAATGTTGTAGATGCAAGTTTACCAATTTTAGACAAGCTTCTGATTAAGTATCTCCTCTACTCCTGTAGAAAAGATGGAGAGTTTTGAGCTAGACCATCATACAATCAGAAGGCCTCAGAATCAGTTGGATAATTAATACTCGAGTAGTCATCAAAAGTTTGATGTTAGTATGGTTGTAGGTCTACAGTGCAGTACCCCAGGGATCTGTCCTTGGTTTACATTAAAATCAGTGTCTTGGCTAAAAGCACATATGGGATGCTCATCAAATGTGTAGATACACAAAGTTGGGAGGGATAGTCAATACACTGGATAATGGAATCCAGATCCAGATGGTCCTAAAAGGCTAGAACATTGGGCTGAAAATAATAAGATGAAACTCAATAGAGATAAAGTCTTATCCTTGCGTACAAAAAAAAATCCTTTTCACAAGTACAAGGCAAGGAAAGTATGCACAGTTAGAAAGTAGTTTGGCTGAAAAAGATCTGGGGGTTTTAGTGGATTTCTGAGCTTGTGCTCCATGTGAGTCAGCATGACATGGGGGGGGGCACAGGGAGAGCAGCCAAAAAAATTAGATGGGATTGTGGGCTACATTAAGCAGAGCTTCTAGGACAAGAGGGGTGATAGTCCCACTGTTTTGTGCCCTGCTCAGATCTCATCTAGAATATCAGGGTCATTTAGGTTGCCACAATTTAAGGACCTTCATTAACTGGACTGAATTTATAGGAGGGAAAGTAGAATGGTGAAGAGTTTGGAAGCCATGTCTAAGGAACACTTGGAGGAAATGGAGGTGGTCAGCATGGAAAAGAAAAGGCTGAGGGCAGGGGAGGGAGAAGAGGTAGGGGTGGAACATGACAGTCATTTTCAAGAGTCTGAAGGAGTGTCATGGCAGAAGGGTTAGACTTGCTTGGCTCCACAGGACAGAACCTGGAACACTGGAGGAAGATACAGAGAAACAAATTTAGGTTTGACGACAGGATAAATGTCTTAACAATTACCACTATGTATGTATGCCAAGGTGGATTGGGCTGCTATAGAGCTGGTGAGGTCCCTCCCCTTGGAGGTCTTCGGAAAGAGAATGGACAACCACTTGTAAGTAGGTTGCAGGGAGTTTCTTTGAATGTCCATATGGCCTGGACTAGATGGTCTACGAAATCCTTTCTAATTGCGAGTGTCTGGCTAAAGGGAGGGAGCTCCAATTCTGTGCAATGGGTGCTGCTGAAAGTGACTCTCAGATGTGGGGAGGTGGGAGTTGGGGGCGGGAAGGAGGGTAACCTCTGGCCCGACCAATCTTACGTCCCCTCTTTGTCTTTCCAGAAAGAGAAGGAGGTCCAGAACCAAGTCGCCTTCACCAAATGGCTCCAAACTAAGCCTCTGCCCAAACTGCCCAAGGTTAAGATCCCAGAGCCCGCCCGAGTTACGAAGAAACCCTCCCCTGTTCCGAAGACTCCTCTTGGAGTTAGGAAGGCGCCTCCTCTGATTACGAAGAAGGCTCCCCAGGTTAAGAAGACGAGCCCCCAGATTATGAAGCCGCAGCCCCCCCGGAGGCCTCACCCGCCCGCCATACAGGGCTCCGCTTTGACTCCCCCAGCCAGTCGAAGATTCCGCGCCTTGAAGAGAACCAAGCCTTCGAACTCTCCCACCCCCTTAACCACCCTTCCCTCTTTAAGCCCCCTCATTCCTAGTCACCAATCCCCGTCCTTCCCCGCGTCCCAGCCCAGCCCCGGCTCTCCTCGCTCCGGCTCTCCTCGCTCCAGCTCCCGTTTACCTCTTAGCCTCTCGTTCCCTTCGACCGTCGGCTCTCAATGCTCCATACTGCCTAAGTCGTTTGGCGCAGCGTCCAGCTCGTCTCGTCCCGCCTCGGGCCTCTACCTTAAGTCCAGCTTGGCGGGAAGCCTCCCATACTTCTACAGGTTTAGCCCCCGCCGGTTTTATCCATCCTTGAACCCGCCCCCCAAACCAGCATTCTCGGAGTCAAAGATATGGCATGGCCCGGAGCGTAGGGCCACCACCTCCCGGGGGCCCGGACACGCAGAGCAGCCAGTTAACCTCCTGGAGGTGTACTTTGCTGATATTCCTCTAATCCCTCCCCCGGCCCGGCCGTCCTCGCCCTGCTACTGGACTGCCAAATGGAATTCGAGCACCAATCCCAAGGCACTGCCTGTCACCCAGATCGCCTTCCCGCAGAGCTTGCGCCTGGGCGTGCACCCGGATCCGGTGCAGGAGCCCGACTTTTGCAACTTCCTCAAGTTCTACCCAGATAGAGAGGGCGGTGTGCATATCCGAACTGCCAACGGCCAGTGGATCTTCCCAGTGCCCCGACTGCCCTTCAAGGTTCTGCTCAGAGAGCTGTGCCCGAGCCGGCAGTACCAGCGCCTAAAGGTGCCGGAGGGGCTGAGGCGCGTAGCCGTCCAGGACCTGCCCCGGAGGCGCTACGCCGGGGATCAGTCCTTCTGGACAGACTCCATGGCCATGAGCCTCCGGGACACCTTCGACCCAGCCTTCATCTCCTTGGTGAGAAAGCACCAGGGCCTTCCTTCCCTCTCTTCCACCTCCCCCAGCTCGTCTCCCTCTTCCTCTACCTCTACAATTGCTCTCAGACAGTGCTGTACCCTTCTCTTCTATTCCGCCCCCTCATAAAGTAATTTTATTGATTTTTCCTTCTCCCAAGTGACTGAGCTTCAGAGTCGAGGGGTATGAAAGGTGTTGTAGTGATGGAGATGTGGCAAACCTCACACTTCGGTCCAGACCACCCAGGAACTGGGGGCCGGATTCTGGGCCTTTGCCTTTGCCTAAGAGTTTAGGATGTAAAGACCCTGGGTTCCCACCTCCTATCCCCACTTCCCACTTCCCCAACCTCCACACACACCCAGGGGGAATGGGTTGGGGACTAGACTGGAAAGAGAAACTTGTCTACCAGGGGCTGGAGAAATCACCATCTCCCACTCACAGCAAAGGACTTGCCAGATTGCCTCTGCCTCTGTGAAGACAGCATCAAAGTCCATCAGGATATCCCATTCCCCAGTCCAGCTCTTTGGGGTCCCGCAGAACCGAGCACTATCAAATCCCTCCTGCCTGTAGGTTGAAATCTTTCCTCTCAGTCTGGGATAGAGATGAGCTCCTTAAAGCCATCCAGATGGCATGTTAGAATGCCCTCAGAATGGCCTTGTCCAGCAGCATCTTTACCAATAGTAGCAGCAAAAACAACTGTTGGGACTGGAGCTGCTTAACTCAAGCAGGTATCCGAGTTAGCTGTTGCCCAGAATCTGGGTTCAATGTCCTGTCCCCATCCCTCAAGAGTCTGAAAGCACTTATTCTTGAGGACAAAGGATTCCTCTCCAAGAATCTCCCCTGGATGAAAAGCCCTCTTCCTGGTGCTTCCATTATGGCCTTCCTTTTGGAACTCTAAAGATCTGTGGTCTGTCTGCCAAGTCAGTTGTGGAGTCTAGTACTGAGTATGGCTCAGCACTGGCAAGTGTGACCCGTGCAAGTTCCATGTCCTGGGTGCTGTCTCTTCTACAAGGGGTTTGAGGAAGACAGTCTCTAGGGTCTCCACTGATAACCTAAGATTGAACTCCAGCCCAAGCTGTCACCTCTAAACTGAAAAACACCAAGTCTATCTTGGACTGGAGTCCACCTTGACTAATTGAGCCTTGCAAGGTCTCTACTACAAGTGGTGTGGGAACTCTAGGGCATGGAGTTAACCCCTCCACTCGGTCCAGCTAGAATTACTGTGCAAGTACTGCCTGGGTTAGATGGCCTCTTAGGTCCCAGGAGATTCATCTGTAGATTCAGGACTGGCCCTGGGCACATCTATTACAGCCTTCCCTTCCCATAGTCCCTCTGAGGCCCCTGCTGGCACACACACAAAAAAGCATCTGGCAAACATTCATACTGATATACTAGGAACTTAATATGGCATGTCTCCCCAAGGATAGGCATTTCAGAAAAGGTCCAAAGATTAGTATTTAAACAATACTGTTCTTAGGGAATTTTAGGCAATGTGATAGGCAAAATCATACCAAGGGATTCCCCAACCTGCCCCCCAATTGTCTTCAGGTGTACCATCAATTCAACCACAATGTCAGCAAATGCTGGGGGTGGAGCTGGGGGTGGGGGTGGGAGCTCGAGCAGGAGCGGGGCATTCATCCTGCCTAGCCCTGGGCAGAGCCAAGCCAGGTCCCAAGGTTTCTCCCTCACCCAGAAATCACAGGCATTGGGTCAGTGGCCAAGTCATTTTTTCCTCAGTGAAGCAGGTGTCTCTGCTCAAAATGCTACCCCTCCCCCACGAGAAGTTTTCTGGCACATCTCTCCAAACCTTTGTGATGAGGAAGACAACGAACCAAAACCCACTCCCCTGATGAAGACTCTGCCAAAAGAGAAGGCCGCAGAATGTTTCTAACCCAGATTTCAGTCCAATCTCCATTCTGTCCACCACCCTCAAACTGTCCCAAGAGGCCCAGAAGCAGGCACGGACCTCTATATTTCTGCTCCTCCTGCTGAACAGATGACATCTGGGGGAGTAGGGATGGGGGGAGGCAGGGGGAGTCTTCTGAGAGGGCACTGAGTAGAACTACCCTGGGAGTAAAAAGGCCTGGGCCAGGAGCTTGTCAGAAAACAAGGCGAGAGCAAAGAAGGGAAGAGCTTTCAGGGCATTAAGGAAAAAATGCCACCTAGAATCTTTATTCAAATGGGTATTTGTACTTTGACAGAAATCACAGTTTGATTCAACACCAAAAAGCTATTTCCTTTGGAAATGCACCAAGTCATGGCTCCACCCTCAGGGTCCTCTCTGGAGAGGAGCCCATCTCTTTCTGCCTTTCCCACAGCAGAGCCCAGTACTTTGGGACTGGTGGACTACAGAGGGGACATGGCCCAACATCCCCATTACAGGTCTTGGGAGGAAGGAAGCGAGGGGCAGTTTTCGGCATCCTGGCCTGAAGGCTGCCCAAAGTCCAAAGATGGACAGCCTTCCCTAAAAACCTTGCTCTGGACTCCTCCGGAAGCAATGTCCAGGTCACATCACATGGCTTTCAGTTTTAACTGGTACTAACCAAGACTCTTCAGGGGTGTGGGGATACAGAGGAGAGGGCCAGGGTGGGAGTAGAGTCCCCCCACAGATGTCCACGACAATGACGGAAGATCTAATTCCAGGCTCACTGCCCCGGCTCCCTCCTCCTCACCCCCGGACCCCCTCCCCAAATGGTCAGTAAATCTTCTGACGGCTGGGCAAGATGGCCTCTTTGATGAAGGAGAAGACGACCAGGATTCCAGACCGTTTCCCTCGTTTGCCTTTGGTGAAGTAGTTGGAGACAACATCATCTGTGGAGGTGCAAGCCAGGATTAGGAGAATATTTCCAGGCCTGGGTCCCATGCTCTCACCCTTGGCCTGGGGTCTCCTTCCCCATGAGACCAGAATAAGGACTACAATAAGTGGAAAAGGTCTACTCTGCCAGTAAACTGGGGGCTAGACCAGAGAATCCCAGAGGGCAGAAGCTATGGCTCTCCCATCAGAACCGGGGCTCTCAAGGGTAGAAACATTCCCTACCCCCATTCGACAAGAGGCTCCCCAAGGGCAGGCACTCTGACTCCTCTAGCCATGCCAGAAGCTGCCTACTCATCCTACTCAGGCAGGGGAGAGCTCTCACACATGCATGCACACATACACGCATACACATGAACACACACATGCACACACACGCACACGCACACACACGTGCACGTGCACATGCACAGCACTCTCTCTCTCTCTCCCTCTCTCTCTCTCTCTCTCTCTCTCTCTCTCTCTCTGTTCCCTTTTCCCCTTCTCAGCCCCTCTCACCTCCGGGCTGTACGGTGGAGGGCAGGACATTCTCCCCAGCAGATAGTGACACAAAGAATGCAAACGGGATTAACCAGAGGCAGAATGTGAAATATGCCAGAACCTGTCAACAAGAAACAATGAGGAGAGTTCCCACGTGGAAGGAGCACTCAGACACCAGGGACACTTAAAGCAGCTGGAGAAAATCCACAGGACGCTATGGATAGCTGAAGTGAAGCAGGGAAGAGCAGAAGAGCAGGCTACAACAAGGAGGCCTGGAGGAAGGTACTAACCCATCAGCTGCCCAGCCGTAAGCAGGGGAAAAGGCCAAAGCTGGCCATGTCTTCTGACCTGTCTCTCTCCCAAGCTGACTCGAGCAGGAGGCAGGGGCCTTCTGTCTGTTCTTCACTCTGTGCTCATTTCCTCTGGGTGTCTACAGGCCTGTCCCTCCCTCCTCGGTACTTTGGAGCCCAGAAGCCTGAATAACCCTGGAGGAGTGGGCCTCTAAGAGCTCACCTACTCATGCGCTATTTACAGGAATGCGTGTGGCATGAGCGTGGTGCCTTAGAATCAGTATTACTACTTATGTTCTCTGGTCCAACCATCCTGGAGAGCAGCTGGAAACTCTGGCTATGGCCCAAGGAAGTCGCTGAAAAGCAGAAAGGCTCTCTCTGTGCCCAGACAGTTGTAGCAGCGCTTCCTGGGCTAGCAAAGACCTGCAAACGAAGAAGATACCCATCGCCTGGGAAAGGTGAATGCAATGAAATAGGCCTCTGCTGTAAGAAGCCACAGACACGGGGCGGCTAGGTGGCGCAGTGAATAGAGCACCGGCCCTGGAGTCAGGAGTACCTGAGTTCAAATCCGGCCTCAGACACTTAACACAAAAAAAAAAACTAGCCATGTGACCTTGGGCAAGTCACTTAACCGCAACTGCCCTCCAAAAAGCAAAAAAAAAAAAAAAAAAAATAGAAGCCACAGACACGAAGAGGTGCAGGTAAGGGCAAAGTCACATCAGCAGAACCAGGAGAACAACCTGAAGAACAATGAAATGAGCCGCATACAGTCTAATGGCGAGCCCAGTGCCTGGAGCAGAGGAAGTGCCGCCTCAGGTTACATACCTCCCCCCTCCTCCTCATTATCACACCAAGCAGGGATGTGCACGGATTATCTCCAATGATACCAACCACCCCAGGAGTAGGTGCTATGATGATGCCCATTTCACAGATGGGGAAACAGAGGCTGAGAAAAGTCATGTAGTTTGCCCAGGGCCACACAGCTAGAAAGTGTCTGAGGCCAGAGGGACACTTAAGACCACTGTGCCAGCTGGCTGCTTCTGGTGGCCAAGCCTGGCCCCAAAGAAGAGATTTGAAAATGCACTTCTCCACCTTCTTTATATTGGTAGGGAACACTGCATGCAACCCCGCACACAGTGTTGGACACTGGCTCTGCTGACATGGTTTTTCCCTTTATTCTTTGCTGTAAAGGATGACACAATGCAAGGGCAGAGGTGGAACACATCAGAAAACACGGGTGCTGCAAAAAATAAGCCTTCAATACAGTTTTTAAAAATCTATTTCTATAAGTCATTTATAATGGATTTTTAGACTTATATGAAATTAGTGATTTTTTTTCTCAAAGCCCCAAAGCATTCTAGTTCTTTTCTCTTCATCCTCTTTAAAAAATAAAGGAAGATATTGAAGCTTCAACACAACTCAAGTCAAAAACAACAGTCCATTAGGACGACAGGGTCAGAGCTGAAGGACTCAGCCACTAACAAACCACATTCCACAGAAGGGCTCTACAATGTGATCTGTTGCATTAAAAAATCCTCCATCCGTAGGTTTCCAGCAATGACGGATTGGCGGCAGGGTAAGGAAGGTGATTCAGCTTACAAACGTCAAGGACAGGATGAAAACGCCTCACTTAGAATATAAAAAGGACCAATTCTAGGAGGCTGCTGTGTTGCTACTAGGGAAAAATCAAGTTACTTAAAAACCTCAAGAATGAGAAGGGCTTTAAGCCCACACTATATCAGCATGTCCTGAGTGCTATGAACACAGACCAGAAACAGAAGTACAGAAAGGAAGGAACATTTCAAGGAGGGGTTTCAGACCCACGGAGGCTGAGAGAACACTTAAGAAGAGTATAATTCCTTCCCAGACCAATCCTCAGGGACCCCAGGGAGCCCCACTCGCAGGCATATGCCAACGGGGTCGGAGTTCCCCAAGAGAAGACCTAAGACAGCCCACAAGATTCAGGGAATGCCAAGCACCGTGTTCTCCTCACCTAGGTACCTGGGTGGTGCAGGGCCTGAAGTCAGGAAGACCTGAATTCAAATCCCAGCTCAAACTCTCACAACTTTTGTCATCCTGGAGAGGTCACTCTTAACTTTTATCTACCTCATTTTCCTCATCCATAAATTGGGGATAATAGCTCTTAATTTGCAAGGCTGTTATAGGGATCAAATAAAGATGTAAAGCACTTGGCAGAGTGCCTGGAATACTGTAGGTGCCTAATAAATGCCTGTGTACTCCCCTTCCCACACCCCCAAATGGCCTATAGCGCCTCTTACCTCTGAGAAGGGATAATACTCCTCTGCAAAATACTGGAACGCTAAGTAGTGATTGACAACCACCAGCGCTGCCGAGAGAAGAGGGGGCAGAGGGGAAGGAGAGGTCAGTTCTGCAGAAGAAAGACCCTGAAGAGCCGCTTCCCTCTGGCGGCTGCCCCGGCCCTGCCCTGCTACCGCTCCCCAGGTGGCCAGTGAGGGCGAGCTCTGCCTGGCTCACCCAGGGCAGGCACAGCAGCAGAAGTGCCAGCCAAAGGGGCAGGGGGCAGTCCCCACCTCAACGTGCAGATAAGCTCTCAGAGCTCCTCTCAGGGTCACGGGCCTAGGAGGCCATCTAGGCCAGCATCCTTGTTTCAGAGAAGGGGAAGCCAAGACCCAGAGAGGCGAATTCAGAGGGGAAGATTCAGCATAACCAACAGTGCCTCGTGTTCTCTCTATCTATGAAGAAGTCAGAACTAGGTATCTAGGAGCTCACAATCCCACAATGATAGCGCAGGTATGCTTACCCTCAGTTCACAGAGAAGGAAACCAGGCTGAAATCGGCAAGCATTTAACAGGCATATGCTCTGGGGTACAAACATGAAGAACAAAACCAGCCCTACCCTCTAGAAGCTTTTATCCTAAGGAAGAAGACAAATATAGGAACCAGGAAAGGCGGGAGAAAAAGGGTGGCACTTATGCCAGGAACAGGAGAGTTTGGAAAAGGGGACTGGTTTGGGGGAAACAGGGGATGGTGAGCTCTGTTTTGGATGTGTTGAGTTTGAGATGTCTACAGGACATGCAGTTTGAAATGTCCAACAGGCAGTCAGTGATATAAGGCTGAAGTTCAAGAGAGAATGGGTGGATGGGACAGACGGGGACACACACACACACACACACACACACACACACACACACACACACACACACACACACACACACACACACACAAACTAAAGAACTGAACCTGGAGCTGGCAAAGTCCCCAAGTGTCTGTGTAGAGGAAGACCTCCAGTCAGGGGGCGTGGGATATAGGATAAAGCAGAAAAGGAGCCTGGGAAGTGGCTCGACAGGTACCAGAAGTGTCACAAAACACCAGAAGGAGTGTAGAGATGTAGAGGTCAACAATGGTCCCCAAGGCCCAGAGATGAAGAGCTACTGGGGAGCCTTGGAGAGAGTGGAGAGGCTCAGGGGGTTGGGGGGGAAGGGAGGGAGAGAGGGAGAGAGAGAAAGGGGGGGGGAAAAGGAGGGAGGGAGGGAGGGAGGGAGAAGCAGGAACTGAAGTGGGCAGAGACAGAGCAAGGCCCAGGGACAGTGTTTACAGGCAAAAGGGAGAGGCTGAAGACCAATGGGAGAGAGGATGGAGACAATTGGAGGACCAGCCAGACTGTCCAGGGCAAAGAGAACAAATAGTATCATGCAGTCAGGAGATACCAAGAATGGAAGAAGAGGGGGCTCCCAGAACACAACCTCCATTTCCTCAGTAAAGTAAGTAGCAAAATTTGATGAGAGATGAGAAGCAACAGGCTCAGGGGGTGAGGAGTTGGAAAGGAAAGCTCAGCATAGATCTGATTTTGTTAACTACAGGGTTAAAATAGGGAAGAGAGAAAAGTGAAGTCAGAGCAGAGACAATGGCCTGAATGTAAATGGACAAATGGCCTGCAGACGGTGAGGAGGGGCAACAAACAGGGAGGGAGGAAGCAGGAGGAGGTTACAGTCAGGTGCAAGACTATCCGATTTTGATTAAGGTGGGCAATGGTGAGCAGACCGGCATGGGTATGGCTGAGGTGGAGTGATGGAGGTGGTCCTGGGCCTGAAGGAGAGGCTGGGGGAATCACACGCACAGGAGCTGGGGAGGAAAGGAAGGCCAGATGCTGAACTCACTGAGGAAAGAGGGAGACACAAGAGGAGTCATGAAGAGTCTTTGTAAGAGGCTCTCAGGGGTCTTTATAAGAGAATGCATTCATAGACTAGACAAGTCCAATATAAATTGCAGGCCCCAAACCTCTCAACAAAATTTCAATTTGAAATCTGAATCTGAATTTCAAATGTGGAGGACCACTTTCTTCAAAAAAGGGATCCACTCCCACTGAAACAGAGGCTGAAAGGGACAAAAAGAGGAAGGCAGACCCTCATTCCCAAACCCTGAAGTTCATGGCTATGGCCACGAATGGCTGCTGCAGCATGAGTCACCATCAGCCTCCTGGGAACATTCCTCTTGGATGTCCCTCCCAACCTCACCCTAGAGTGAGAAGCCCTGCTCTGCTCAACTTTTCTAGTGTCCTAGGAGCCCAAATCACCCTCATACAGCCAAAGCAGAAACAGGAACAGATTATCCCTGAGCTCACCCAATAGGTTCCACCCAAATCAAGCCTCAATGATTTTCTTGCCTGAAGATGCCCTTCCTAGGGACAGGAACACTCAAGCCAAGCCAGGGTCAAGCCTGCAGCGTCCCTCTTTCACCTGTCTCTCGGCAAAGAAGGCTCCACAGCCCTACCTACAAGTCAAAGGTCAAGTTTCCTGATTGATATAGAAAATCACAACTGATATAAATAAATGCATGCCCTTTGACCCAGCAATCCCAGAGCTTCTAGGGCTGTGTTCCAAAGAAGTCAGATTAGTGGGAGGAGGACCCGTATGTACAAAAATACTGATAGCAGCTCTTTTTGTGGTGGTGAAGAACTGGAAATCAAGGGGATGCCCATCCACTGGGGAATGGCTGACCAAGCTGTGGTACATGAATATGATGGAATACTATTTGTGCTGAAAGAAATGAGGGGCAGATGAACTTCATATTTACCAGGAGAGGCTTATACAAAGTGATGCTGAGCGAGAAGAGCAGAACCAGGACAACTCGGGACACAATTACAGACGCATCTTATGTGTGACGACTACCTTGGATAGCCTGGGCTCCTCTCAGCAAGGCAAGGTTAGAAGACAGCTCCAAAGGACTCCTGATGGAACGGGACGTCCACATCCAGAGAAAGAGCCACACAGTCTGACTGCAGATGGAAGCACACCACCTGCTTTCTTTCTTTCTTTGTTTTGTTTCTTCTTTCTCATTGTTCACCCCATTGGTTATAATCCTTCTTTACAACTTGACTAATGTTTAATGTGAAGGTATTTGGAGATCCTATATTTGATTGCATGTTGCCATGGGGGGAGGGAGGAAGGGAAGGATAGCATTGGGAAGGGAGGAAATTTGAAACTTAAAGGATTGTGGAACTGAATGTTGTAAACTAAAAGTAAATTAATAAATTTAAATTACAAAAAAAAGAAAATCACAACCGATTCCTAAGAGATTCAAAGAGGGAAGTCCCTCCTGGTGCACCATGGAAGGTTCACATTTTTGAGGGAAATCATGGACCCTTTCCAAGGGGAGAGAGGAGCAGCTGAATTCCCCTTTGGGCCCCCAGAGTCCTTGTACCCAAGGCACAGTCATTTCAGGAGTGCTGCTCTAAAAGAGACTCCCAGTAAACTTCCCAAGGACAGTGGGCCCCAATACCCTGGTGAACAGGGGGCTTTAAGCTTCGTCTATGGGCTACTGACCAGTTCCTTCCTCTAACGTCCACCCTAGGCCAGAAGGGCTGGCCATCATGGCCCTTCCACAGGAAGAAGAGAAAAGAACTTCCTAGAGATAGAAATCCCATTCAAACCCCATCAGAGGCTGGGGCCATCAATAATAATTCACCCCCAAGATTCAACACTCCAACAGCCCTGGGATCTCATCAGCTGAAGAGCACCCTCCCAGTGCTGCAGCTGCCCATCCCAGGCACCATCTGTCTGTGACCTCCTAAACAAACATCTGGCCCCTGATGCGACTGGGCCTTCCTCATGTCCTTCTCACCAAGAGCAGCAAGGGAGTCCTCTGGCCACCACTCTCTTGCCCAATTTCCAGCCTACTTTCCTTTTATACCGTTCAGTTCCATTATGATCCTGGGGCTCCCCTCTGCCTTCTGGGGGATGCCCCTCTTAGGTTCTTGGGAGGCAGCTGCCTAAGCAATAATCATGAGAACTCCATCCCCATGTACACAGGGCTTCACATCTACACATCCATCCTATCATCAGACCTTTACAGAGCCCTTTCAGGCTGGTATTCTTCTACCCATTTTCAGTAATAGAGAAACTGAGACCCTGAGGGGCAGTAATTTGGCCAAAATTAATAAGCTAGACAACAATGGGGCCAGGGTCAGTCCCAGTGACCAGAGGTCCCAGCTCCACTGGTCTTCCCATGCCCCTTAGAGCCCACAAAGCCTATTCATGTGACAATTATGATTTAAGGTGTCTGTTCCTAAGGGTTAAAATAGGTGGGATACTCCTGCCCAGTAAATGACAGGCAGGTTGGTTTTAGAAAAATATGGAAAGGGGGAAGGTAGGTGGTGCAATAAATAGAGTGCCGGCCTTGGAGTCAGGAGGACCTGAGTTCAAATCCAGCCTCAGACACTTGACACAAAAACCAGCTGTGTGACTTTGGGCAAGTCACTTAACCCCAATTACCCTCCAAAATATAAATATATATATATGGAAAGACTCTAACAAACAGAACCAAGAGAACACTATAAGCAATAACAGCAAGACTGAATAAAATGATCACTCAATGAGGGAGACAACTCAGAACTGATAATTTTTTTAAAAAGAGTTAAAAATAGGAAGGGGTGACTGCTATTAATGCTCCTCATTCTTGGCCTGGGACCTCAGCCTGGATCACACCCCAGACCCAGTTCTGCAAGGATGAAACCCTGACACAGTACAGGGAGCAGTATCAGTGGACGGACACACACTCGTGCATGCACACACACACATTCACTCACATACACACATATGCACACCCACGAGTGTGCACACACACACAAAGCCCTACAGGGAGGAAGGGCCTCACCTCAGGCTGCCCTGGGTCTTGGGCCTGCCCTGAGGCCTCCTGCTGATCTCTCTCTCAGGAAGCCCTCCCTCTTCTGCTCCAACCTATGTTTATACCATCTCTCCTCCAGCCTCTCTACCTCTCCGGTGTGTGTCCCACCTTCCCCTCAGCCTGACCCTCTATCAAGGCCAGGCTTGCCCCAATTAGCCTAAGAATTCTCCGACGGGGAGGCCCTTCTTTGGTTCTATTGCCCTGCTAGGACGCTGCCAACAGAAGGACCAGACTGACCAGGAGAGGGGCACCCCCTGGGCCTTTGCCATCAGGCCATGCCCCACCCAGTACTCACCACAAGAAAGGATGAAGTTGGGTGAAGTCAGCATGATGAAAGGGAAAGTCTGAAGGAGGCCAAAGTAGACAAGGTTGGTGAAGAGGCCTGTGCCAATCAGGAAGCTGGGGAAACGCTCAAAGACGTAGAGGCCAACCAGCACAGCTGTGGAGAACTGAGACAAGCACAGAAGGTAGCTCAGGATTCGCCTGAACTCCAGACTCCTCTCTTCCCTCCCCTGGGCCCTCCTCCCTACCCTGCCCCTCCTGCAGCTTGGGGTGTTTGGACCTACACACTTCCCAGTCTAGGTCTGTAGATGGACACCCCCATCCTACTACAGTTCAGGGGGGATCTGGGGTGATTTGGGCAGGGAGCTGGACTTAAACCATCTTAAGATTACAGGACCACAGCTCTAGAGCTGGAAGAGAACTCTGTGGCCATGGAGCCCGAGCCTTCATTTTACAGATGAGGAAACTGAGGTGCAGGGAGATGAAGGATGTGCATCCTAGGCAAGGCTCCTGTCTCTGGGTCCCACCCTACAGTGCACCTCCGAGTCAGCTCTAGAATCTGGCAGTTCTCGGGGTACTGGTAAGAAAGGCCGGGAGGCAGCGGGAGGTCCTGTTCACCCCTCTGCCCATCTCCTACCCCCAGCCAATCCTGGAAGGGGCTTTGGAAGCTGAGGCCCATGGGCAGGGAGTGAGCCCCTCAAATTCACAGACAGACCACACAGCATTCCCCCTTTCCCTACACTTGTGTGCTCAGGCTACTTTGTCAGACCAGCAAGGTATCACTGGGGCAGGCAGCTATGAGGCCCAGAATGATTTCTTCCCAGTGATGACCCTGGGAGCAGGCCCCTTACCCAGATCATGTATTTGATGATGCGACTGGTGGCCACCGTGTACTCTTCTATCAGCTCAGCCAAGTAGTAGAGTCCAGCCGCTGGAAAGAAGAAGCAGGAGAGATCAATAGGCTGGCTGGCCCAGACCCCCATGTGTGCCCATTCCTTTCACAGGATCTCAGGACAGCAAGATGTACAAGCCCTTGACCTATGCCCATACTGAGTGACGGTCACCGGACTCCAGCCTCTCTTGGCTCCCCCAAGAACCCGCTGTAGAGGATCTTTCACTCTACACAACCTGCTCTCCTTGTCTGGAGAACTTCCTCAATGTCCACCCATCTGAGGGCAACGGATCCTACCAGGCTCTTGGACATTCCTGACAGTAGAGAGGACTGAAGGGAGCCTAGTGATGGTCAATGCCCCCAACTCAACACTTCCCCTAAAGATGAAGCTGCCAAGAGCCAGAAAGACTTGTACAAGGTCACCCAGCAGACAGCACAATTCAGGGCCACACCATGTGACTGCCTTCCCCACCTCCTTCCCAACCCAACCACTTTCCAGGGTCTGTGAGCCAGTCCTTAGGAAAGGCCGCTTCTCTGGTGGAACCTAAAATACTCTCACCTCCTCCCTCTGGCTCCCGTCCCTAAATCCTCGGCAGGGAACAGGCCCACCTTTCAGAAAGCCCCTCTCACTTCACCCAATTCCTAACAACCCATCGGGTCTATGACCTGTCGATGCCAGTCCTTTCTCCAACAGTACAAAGTCTGACCCATTCAGGGCGGCCCTCAGGCCTGGATGAAGGTCCTCCCTGTCATCCCATCAGTCTCATGCCAGGATTCCCCCACAGAACTGGGGGCCTGCCTCCTGCTCTCCTGCAAGCACTGACTCCCTCATCAATGCATCCCTCAATACCTACAGCTAACAGGCTCCTCTTTCTTTCTGGTCATACGCCCATATCTATAAAACACCTGCTCAAAACATGGAGGGAGCTGGGGAGGTTGGCGCATTCTGTACAATGAAGCACATTCCAAGGACTTTTCAGAAAAAAAAAGGCACGGAGTAAGAAGGAGCCGGAATGAGACTACATAATAATAATAAGGTTCATTTACTCCTCCGGGTAAGGGACAGCCAGCCTTGGAACTCAGGAGACCCGAGTTCAAATCCTGCCCAACACACACTGGCTGCATGACCACAGACCAGCACCTGAACTTTCAGCGCTCTCAGCAAAGCTGTATCGCCATCCTTTTTTAATCACCCCCGGTTCCTGCCCATAAGCCACTGCTCGTGTGGAAACACTTAACAAAGAATTGAGAATGGAGGGTGAGGGTAGGAAAGCAATGAAGTAAAACTAAAGCCCCTGTACAGAACCCTTCTCCATACCCACAGCCCCTGGCCTCGACCACCTCAAGGAGCTGTAGATCTGCACCAGTGAAGGAAGTTTCCCACACCCATAGAATCGCGGGCAGGCTTTGGGTCCAGCACCTCTACAGACCCTCTTGGAGAGAGGGCCACAGAAAACACCCTGAGACCATCCATCGCAGGGGGGAGGAGGGTGCCCGCTTGGTCACCAGGAGCTCCCTCCCAAGCAAAGGAAATCATCTCCCTAGCTGGTGACGGGACCCTCACTGCATCCGGTTCTCACACCAGCCTGGGTGGAGGGTGGGAGGACGCTGACCCAGGCCCCAGGACTATGGCTGCACGGAAGGAACACTCTGGGCCTCTTTAAGCCCACCAATGTGACCCAGCAGGTCCACTGAGCACCTCTGCAGACCTGAAGGCACTGGGACCTTCCCCCTCTCCCAGAACTCCTTCCCATGATACACAAGGCACTCCCCTGCTGGGGAAGCCCCACCAGCAAAGGGGTGCATGGGGCCCCTACACCTGGAACAGAGCTGGAGGACCACCGCCAAGCTCTGGACCCTGGAGACTCCTTATGCTGGGCCTCTATTGGGCCGCAGGGACTTGGCCCCGGCACTGGCACCAACGTTGCCCCAGCTCGGGCTTCTCCTTCCACCCAAGTACATACCCTGCAAGGCTGCCCCCCCACACACACACCACCCCAGTCAGCAGCCGGAAGCAACTGAAGTTTGCTCTGGGGGGTTTCAGGGGTCCTCCCATCAATTCCTGAAGACTCCCAGGGCCCATCTATAAAGGGCTCCCCCTCCTCCTGGTCCCCAGCTGGGCTCCCCACTACTGCCTCAGACCCCAGCCCCCCCCCAGCCCCGCCCACAGACAGAATGCCCCAGCTCCTCTCCAAAGTTCTTTCCCATCCTTACACACCCTTCACTTCTCCGACAAGATGGAGTTGTGGCAGCATCCCCACACACCCGAGGGGACCCTCTCTGAGAGACGGGGGAGGGAGAAGGAGGTCCCAGCGCCACGTACACGGGACACGGGAGGGCCCGGGTACGGGGAGGAGGGGGTGGCACCCTGCCCTGCGCACCAACGGTGAGGGAAGCCTGTAATTAGGGGACGAGGATCCTCTGGACAGGGGGAGGGGTCCCCGAGGAACCCGGTGTGAGGCAGGGTCCTAACACAGGTAGCAGAGAGCCCGATGTAATGCTGAGGCGAGGCGGGCAGGGCCTGTTGGGGAGGGTCTCAAGAGCATGGAACTGGAAGGCTCCCTCTAGGGCTCCTCTAGCATGTGATGTGGGAAGCGGGGCAGTATAAGGGGGGAGGGGTCGGTGGCGTAGCGGAGAGGGCTGGGGGGACCCCCTCTGCCAGGGAACGTGGGTTCTGGCAGAACCTCATGCTCTTAGGAAGGGGCTAGTGGCACAGGGGGCCAACCTTGGTATGTGAGGAGCTGGGGAGGGTCCTACCTGGCAGGAGGG
>CM053595.1:305251253-305270721 GCA_028646575.1 Pseudocheirus occidentalis
ATATATAACATTAATATATAATTAACATGATGGTATATTAATTATATAATATATTATAATTATATAGTAATAATATATACATACATTGCACAGAAACACACATGCTCTGGTCATTTATATACATATACAGACATGCATGTGCATATATGTATATATGAACACACATATACACAGTATGCATATATATTTTACATATAGATGACTTTTTACTGTTAGTAATATGTTTTGGGGCCTTTGATCTAGTGGTGAAATCAGTAGAGCAAAGGAAATAAATAATTTTGTGGTTGTGGCTTTTATTATTAAAAATCCAAGTTTTCTAGAAGTGGTTGGACGAGTTAACCACTGTAGTAATAGCAGACTAACAGGAAGGTGTTAATCAATGTTTAGATGGATTCTTTCCCAGAAAGAAGAGGAAGTGATCTGGATCCTCGCTAAGGACTCTGGGACTTGGAGTTTTTTTTTTTTTTTTTTTTTTTTTGCTACTTTTCCTAGTTCAAAAAAAGCATGAATGGAGCTATGGGACTGGGTGGAGTCACTGCCACGCTGGGAAGTTTTAGGGAGTAAGCGCCTGGGAGTGGGAGAGAAACTTAGATCAATGCATGACAAAGACAAAGACAGATGGTGTCAGGCCAACCGGGGCCCCATCACTTTGTGGAGCACCTTTCTCCCCAGGAGACAGAGCATGGCAGGGAGTGAGTGGGAGATAAATTTAAATGACTTAAATAAACTTTTCCTTTCTACTCTCTTCACCCTCCCTTTTTTATCTGAAAGGTTTAAATCTAGAAGCCCCCTGCCCTTTTTAAAACCGTTCCTCGTTGTTTCCAGAGTTCTTTAAATCTGACTTTCTCTAGTTTAGGGGGGTTCTTCACTTTTGATGTGTAGCAGACCCCGTGGGCAGGCTGGTGAAGCCTATGGCTCTGGGCCAGAATAATTTAAGTGTGTATAATTTAAATATCTGGAATTTAAGTGCTTAAATGCATAAAGCAAAATGCAAAATACTGATTATACTGAAATACAGACTGGACCCTACCGGCAAAGAATTCCCTCCCTGGTTCTAGATAAAAGATAAGATCCATTTTAATGGTTTCAGTTTATGAAATTACAGTCTAGGGGTGAAAGCCAACAGCTCTGAAAGGCTTAGGAACTCTCATCAGCATAATGACCAAGCCTTATTCCCCAGTTCTAAAGGAGAAACCTGCTTCCCACCACCTGATGGAGAAGTGAAGGTCTCAGAGGCAGAGGGAGGCATATATTGGATGCAGCCAATGTGGAAATTTGTCTCGTTTACTGTACATGTTTGTAACAGGGTTTTTGTTTTTATTTCATTCTCAGTATGGTTGGGGTGTGAGGGAGAGAAGATGTTTTTTTTTTTGCTGATTGAAAAATAATATAATTTTTAAAAATTCTTGTCTGGAGGTCTATTTTTTAAATTGTGTTCAGAGGTGGCACCCGAGGGAGCTTGTGACTTTGACTACTTGGAATCGTTTAATTATCTGAGACCTTTCCTTCCCAGCTCGATGCTGCCTGGGGGCATGAAGAGCTGTTGTCATATTTTATGCTTATAATTCTGTAATCATCCCCCCCACAGAACCTTTAACTGCGTCTGTGGTTCCTTTTTCTACCCTAGACTAATAAATTTCTTGCTGCAGCTGGGTGTGGCTAAGGATAGAAAGTAGTCAGGGCTTTGTTCCTAAGTACTTATCAATATGCAGAGATATCCTCAGAGCCCAGGCCCCGGGGATGCAGAAACCAGTGGACCCCAAGTAACATTTTCAGCAGGCTTTTAAAGGTTTCAGTCACAAGCCAGGATATATAAGGTTGGGATATATCCTATATATTTTATCCTATATATATTTCATCCTATATATTGTAGGGAAGGCAAAGGAGAGAGAGTCCTGCCTCCAGCCAGCCCCAAAGGGCCCTGTTGCACCCGTTTCCCTGGAGCAGCTGTTCACACGCTGCCCCATCTCTGAAGCTTTCAAGCAGAGACTGAATGACCAAGTGGTGGATATGTTATAATGTGCAGGAGCTGTGAAGGAAGGAGGAGGAGTATGAACCAGCCAGCTTTGGCCTTATCAACACTCAATTTTTCCATCTTTGTGAATTTGATTAGGTTAAGGTGATGCCTCAGGCTTATTTTAATTTGCAACTCCTGAGACATTTGGGAAAATGGGAGAGTTTTTAGAGATAATCATGAAGGAGATAGGAGAAATTCAAGCCCAAGCCCACTGCCCACAAAGCCATGGAATCATGCATGCAGCCTTCTCTGTGAGGCGAATGTCTTCTGATTGTTGTCTGTAGCCCAACTAAGAGCCTGTTGTGCAGCTTAATTACTCCTTCTCTGGTGTCCCCAGTTAACTTTAGGATCAGGCAAGCCTGGGGGGCGATTTTGTGCACTTGTGTTTGCTACGAGGTGCTGTCACAAGTATCTTTGATGAGGGCTCCCCTAGAGGAGGGCGTCCGCAAACCCCTTGTAGGGGCACAAGCTTGGAGGAAGGAGAGACGAGAGGCAGGGAGGGGACCCAGCTGGAGGCTGCCGCTGGACTGTGTGTGTGGGGAGGAGGGGGGTGTAGGAGGTGATAAAGATGGAGACGGGCCAGCAGACTCTATGGAATGAGCAAGGCTGGGGCAGAGATAATGGTTCCTAGCTCACTCTCTGTGGCTCTGGGGCAGGGAGCTATAGCTTGGTTTCCTCACTGAGGAAAGGAGAGGGCTGAGGGAGGGGTCTCTCTATTCCAGCTGTTCAGGGATGGAGAACGGGACTGTTTGGACTGGGGGAAGGGTGCTGGATTGTCCCCATCCTCTGAAGGCCTCAGTAGCAGCTTGGAAACGATGGGGCTGGAAGGGGTCTGCAGCTGGGGCCCCTTGGCCGCAGCCTCATTAATTCTGGGCTGGGGTGAATGGCTGGCACCAGCCAGTCTGTCCCCAAGGCCTCCGTGGGGGGTGGGGGAGTGAGGGAGGGGACAGATAGTCAAAGGGGAAGTAAGAACCAACTTCTGCCTTCCCCTAAACTTGTCCTGAAGGTTGCGGATGCCAGGCGTGCCTGGAGAGAGTCAGGAAGGGACCATACTGGTGAGTGTGTGCCCGCATGTGTGTGCCTGTGTGTTTGGGCTGGTGCCAGGGCATGAGAATGAGCATCTCCACAAATCTGAGTGTTTAGAGCTCTGGGTGTGTATGTGGGGATGCGTGCAACAGTTTCTGTGGATGTAGATGCATACCTTATATGCGTGAGTTTTCTGTGTGTGCGGTTGTATGTGTACATACATGTGTGGGCACTCCAAGAGCTGGGCAGCATGTTTTTATTTATCTGACAAATATTTCACCAAGGGCATATGGGGTTGTGACTGGTGGTAGAGGCGGCCCTTGAAGGTATGGCTGCTCTGTACCTTCTCCTCTCTCTAGCAAGAAGTTAAAAGGAATGTTCCGCTCCTTTGAAGCTGCTGCAGGTGGTCCCATGGCCTGAAGAGAGCAAAGGAATGGATATGGGTGCAGAGAGAAGTCGCTTTGAAGACCTGGGACCCTGGGAGACTTCCCAAGAGCCATATGTTTGGGGCTGCTCAGCCTGGGCTTAGCAGGGGGCCCTGAGGTTGGCTGAGTGTGTCTAATGGAATGATGCCTGAGCCTTCCTCCAAGGTGGCTGGGGTTCTGAGAACAGGTCAATGTCTTTTAAAACTGTGTGTGTGTGTATTCGTGTGTATATGTGGGTGTGTATGTGTATAATGTACATATATATATATTTAATTTTCTTATTATTATTTCTCGAAGGGTAAGTGTGGCAAAGTAGATAGAGGAGCAGCCTCATAGTTAGGAAGATCTGGATTCAAGTCCAGGCATATTCTGTCTGAGTGACCTTGGGAAATTGCCCCAGGCAGTTCTCCAAGATGACAAGTTACAGATAACTCTGCAAAGGCAGTCTCTTCTACAGTGACTCATCCTAATAAGATCATAGGACCAGACTAGTAAAAAAAATTATATTATCTATAGATGTAATTATTATTATCATTGTTGTTATTATTTTGCTTTTTGGAGGGCAGTTGGGGTTAAGTGACTTGCCCAAAGTCACACGGCTAGTTTTTTGTGTTAAGTGTCTGAGGCCAGATTTGAACTCAGGTACTCCTGACTCCGGGGCCGGTGCTCTATTCACTGTGCCACCTAGCCGCCCCAGTAATTATTATTTAATTGAAATGCTGCATGAGTGCTGGACTTGGTGTTAGATTACTGGCTGTGTGACCAAAGGCAACTAACTGAGACTTGTGTTCCAAGTTGTAGATGAGCTGGGAAGGGCATTAGCACATCTAGGAAATCACAGGCTGTTGACCTATTATCAGCAACTAATTTACTTTGCAATTTGAAAAATCGATTATGTATTCAAACAGCAATAGCTCTGGGAAACCACAGACTTAGGGACGCAACCTAATTAATTGTGCAACTTTCTTTTCAAATCATTGCCGTATCCCTGGATGCAATCTTCTGGATCTTTATTTTGCCTCTGCTCCACCTTCCTGGCTTCAGCTAAATCCTCGGCTTGTTGTTCGTGTTGACGCAGCTTCCATTGCATTAATGTCCCATAGGCTGGTGTTTGGGGGTTCTTCCTGTTATGTAGACACAGTCACAAAGGCCTTTGGCCAGAGTGAGTATCCTTCTCTTTTTAGTTCTATCCTCTGTTCATAGTTCCTGGAATGAGATTATTGGTCCAAAGGGCAGGTTGATTTTATGGTTTTTGGATTGTGCTCAGATTTTCCAGAATGACTATACCAGCTTGTGCTGGTCCTTCAGAGGAGTGAGAGTACCTGCTTCCCCACAGCCCCACCAGCACTGGGTTTCAACATTTAGATGCGTGGTGGTACATTGGGGTTGTTTTAATTTATTCTTGGCAAATGTTCCTGAGCCCCTTTGGGGGCATCAAAGTTTGGGAATGACTTGTTTCATGAAAGCTTGAGTGGGTCCTACAAAGGTGGAAAGACTTTCATTCTCTGTGAGGGACTGTATACCTGTCATCTAAGAATGTGCTTAACTGATAACATTAACAGAATTAACAGAACATTGGAACTGATTTTTTTTTTTTACACAACCCAAGACAATGCCCTCCTAAGGCAGATGGAACAAAAGTAATAGGAACTGCTTTGTTGTTTGTGTTTATATATATATATATATATATATATATATATATATATTTTTTTTTTTTTTCTTTTTGGAGGGCAGTTGGGGTTAAGTGACTTGCCCAACGTCACACGGCTAGTTTTTTGTGTTAAGTGTCTGAGGCCGGATATGAATTCAGGTACTCCTGACTCCAGGGCCGGTGCTGTATTCACTGTGCCACCTAGCCACCCCTTGTGTTTATATTATTGATAGCACATGTAGGGGCTTAATAAATGTGTATCTGTTGATTGACTGAGGAACCTTCCAGGGTTTTGCCGTATTGTCAGGTTCTCATCCCTCTATTCCTTGGAACTTACAAGACTGAAAGCATCTGGTGAAGAAAGGGACCTTCTCTCTCCAGTACCCACACCTGAGGTCCTGTTCCCCTTCCCATGCTTCAGGACAAAAGCTTATGAAATGCTCCCCCCAAAGTTGGATACTTAGGAAGAAAGTGGGACATCTCTTGGATTCTAGAGCTCCAGCACACTGACATGCTCATTAGGCAGTGCCAGGGTCCTGAGGCCTAGGTCAGCTCAAGAAATTCAGAGGCTCAACCACCAAAGCTTTCAAGATCTTCCCTAGTAGTTTACAAAGACATGCATTACCTCAGCAGAGCTTCACTGCAGGCCCCTGAGGCAGCTATCACAGGTACACCCATTAGGGCTGAAAGGCTGAAAATGAAATTTTATATCACTTAAATTCCATTCGTATAATTTTCCTTTGCCACTGCCAGAAGGCCATCTCACATATCAAGACTTGTTTTTAAAGAAGGTGAGAAAACAATAATTAAACTGACTAGTATATTGAATAATTCTGACAATGTATGCAATACCCCACACCTATGTACCCCCTCCTCTGCATAGGTGAGGGTGGAGGTCCAACAAGTATTTATTAAACAATTACTGTGTGCTCTGTGCTGGGTTTACAAAGACGAAAGTCAAGCCTGTCCTCAAAAATTTACTTTCAGAGAGGAGGAGATCATATGTGCTTATAGAAATAGATTGTGAATGAATACAGCATGATTTTGGTAGGGAGGGCACCGGCAGCTGTGTGTATCAGGAAAGGCTTCATGCAGAAGATGAACAGATAATAGAATCTGAAATGTCTGGGGCAGGGGTCAAGGGCGGGAAGGAGCCATGTTCTAGCTGGGGTAGTAAACATGCTTTGCTGACTGTCTCTCTTGCTACTGCTCAAGGTAGAATTCTTGGAGGAAACCATGGGGCAGCAGGAAGGGAGAAGATGCCACCAAGTGTGAGGCAATCACCTGTTCTGCTGACTTCCACATTGCTGTCGGGCTGCCCCAGCTCCCTTTTCCCCTTTCCCCATCAATCAGCCCCTTTTGTCAAAAAATG
The DNA here is from genome assembly GCA_028646575.1 of Pseudocheirus occidentalis. Lineage (NCBI taxonomy): Eukaryota > Metazoa > Chordata > Mammalia > Diprotodontia > Pseudocheiridae > Pseudocheirus > Pseudocheirus occidentalis. The sequence continues at coordinate 305,257,745 of CM053595.1, forward strand.
TTGTAAGAGTCCTAAGATGCTGGTGGTCGTGGGATGTGCAGTTTGGGGACAAGATCAGAGGAGGGAGGAGTAAGTGTTAAGGGCTCACTTGCCCTCCTGAGCATGAGGACTCTGCTCACCCCATCTCCTTCTTGACACCAACTTCCAAAGAGGTGCAAATCCTTCCACCCCAGGCAGTAGGAAGACTGGAAGAGCTTGGTACCTAATTAACAAGGTCACTTGGTTCCCCACCTTTGAGATCTTTCATTGGCATCATCATTTAGTGAATTAAAGCTCTGGGTTTTGAGTCAGGACGACCTGGGTTCAAACCTACCATTAGCATTAGTTATGTGACCAAAGGCAAATGTCTGTAGAAGAGTTTAAACTGCTTCATATTTCCCTCAATGATTTAAATAAAGGCATAGGTAGTATACTTACTAATTTGGCACGGGATATTGGAGTCTTGATCCAAAAAGATTTTTGATAGTCAAGGGAATTGGAATGAATCTAATGAGATGAAATCCAGTAAGGATAAATGGGAAGTCTTTGTTTGGGTTCAAAAAATCATCTTCACAAGCACAAGATTGGGGAGGGATGGCTAGAGAGCAGTTTATCTGAAAAAGATCTGGGGCTTTTAGTGGACCTTAAGTTCAATAATTTAAAAAACTAAAGAGATCTTGGGTTCATCAGTGAGCTCCCTGTAGTTAGAGGCCTTCAAACAGAATGTGGAAGACTGTTTCTTGGCTGAGTTTTAATGGGGAATTCCTTTCTGAGAAGGGTTGGGCTAATGGACCACTGAGAGCCCTTTCAAGATTCTAGGATTCCATCACTCTCTGAATTTCTGCTTCCAACTCATCTGTACCATAAGGATACTAAACCATTTCCTTAAGCTCTCTGTTATCCAGTCAGTCACCTCTGCTAAGCAATCCTTTAAGAGAAAAGACAGTCAGCAGGAGGCACGGCCCACCTGCCTGGGGTCCCCTCCACGATGCAGACCCTCTGTTCTGCTCTCAGCTGGTGACGTTGCTGAGCAGATGGAAAGATCTGCTCTCCAAGTTGACAAAGGTAAAGGCCACGGTCCAGAAGGGAGATTGTCCAGGGAGGCTATCTGGAGGAAGAGGAGGAGGAGGAGGAGGAATTTCAGCAATTATCTGAATGATGACAGGGATCTTGTTCCAGAGGCTTGGGGACTGGGAGACGTGCTAAGTAGGATTTTCCATTGAAGGATCCTTGCTTTTGGAAATAGAAAGGGCTTAAGAGGCCAGTACCTCTCATTTCACACGGGAGGTGGCTGTGGACCAGAGTGGCCCAGGGTGGAGTCTGAACCTGAGCCTGGATCTGCTGAGTCCTCCCTCCCCTCCCCCCAATGCCTCTCATGCCCTTGTTTCTTTCTTGGGACTGCTCTTCCCTGTCCTATCCCCTGCCCTGCCGCCCTGCCTTCTCCTACCTGGCACCCGGTGCCTTTGTGGGGCCTCCTGAATCGTCCCATCAAAGGAAAAACAGTTGAATCGGGTCAGACCTACCTAAGTGTCTGCTGGGTCAGTTCTTACATTTTTAAAGAGGCTTCTGGGGAGGCGAATGCTAAATTGAAAGACGTGTGACAAGGGAGAGATTTGTCAATGGAGGGTCACAGCCCATCAGCACCTCCTCTAGCTCCCCTGTCCAGCTGTCTTTCCCCTCCCTGATCTACTGGTGTGTGTGTGAGTGAGTTGGGGGGAAGAGAATCATCTCGGGGACTCACATGGCCCAGTCCCACGTGGCCACGCATTCACGGTTCAGTAGCCCGCTGAGGCCTGAGCAGAGCAGACAACAGAACCTTTCTCGGGACAGGCAGGGAGATAGTATCAGCCACGGCTGACCGAGCGGTGACCCAAGGCCCATCACAGAGCCAATTAGCACCCACTGAAGTAGCGGGCAGCTCCTAACGGCTTCTGGGGGAGGCGCCTCGTGCAACGGGCATGTCAGGCTGTGTTAGTGCTGGGAGGGATGAGTGGGGCGGCCTGGGCCACAGTGCTAGATAGGAAGAAGGAAAGGAGGGAGAGGGAAGAAGAGGGAGGTCCTCTCCCTGGAGCTCTGCTAGGCTGGGTTGGGCTGCATGCGTGTGTCAGAGCACGTTTGCATGGGGATGCAGGGCCCACCACTGTCCATTGGTCAGTGCACATATATGTACCCATATATGTGTGATAAACATGCGTCTGTACTATGTACACACTGTAGGTTGTAAATCTATGGGTTTGAGGAGTTTTGTGGGTACTTTGGTCTGTTGCACACACAGTAGCCATGTGTGACCACATGTGTGCTCTCTACACATGTGTTTATGTATGCAGAAGCCACATGTGAACACCTTTGAGTGCTGTATGCTTGTCTGTGCTTCTGGGTAATAGGGCCTTGCACGAGCATGCTTGTGTGTTAACATGAGCATGGCTTTGGGGAAGGTTAGCATTCCAAAACTTAGTGTTCCTGGATGCTCCTTTTTGCATCTGCTCACATATATGCTCAGGCCGTCTCATAAGTGTATGTTCTGTGTGTTCTGCAGCAGGCCAGGCCTGACCCAGGCCAGTTGTCCAGGGAGCTCAGGTCTGGGCCTGGAGAGAAATGGAACATTCCCCAAACATCCCATGGTGAGCAAAGAAAGAGAGGTTGGCTCGGCCATAGCAAGGCTGGGATATTCAACAAGGACACGGCCTTGATCCAGGGCACAGCATCCTTGCCTCTGGGTTACCTGTGATGGTCCCTGGTCAGAAGTCTGAGGGAAGAGCCTGGTGAAGCTTCGGTCCTTAGGAAAAGTCCTGTCAACAGCCTGATCTGTTAGAACCTGAAGCCAAGGATGGTTTTAGTCAACAGCCAACAATCAGCAAGCCTTGGTTAAGGTCTTGCTACATTCCTAGTGCAGGCATAGAGCATCCAGCCTGGAGTCAGGAAGACCGGAGTTCAAATCTGGTGACCCTGGGCAAGTCACTTAACCTGTCTACCTCAGTTTCCTTATTTGTAAAATGATCTGGAGAAGGAAATGGCAAACCAAGAAAACCCCAAATGGGGTCATGGAGTGTGCTCCCCTAAACCCTAAGCCTCTAAATATCAGCTGGCAGAAGTCTCTGCCCTCGGGGAGTTTACATTCTGGGGGGGGGGGAACTAAACAGAAGAGGGAACTGAAAAGGGGGTGGGGGAGTAAAGTCCAGGGGTCCTTTTAAGGAAAATCTAGACTCGTTTTGAACAGCCTTGGGATAGTGTTCCCACCACCCTCGTGTGTAGTCAGTTTGCACACAGTTGGGATATCTGAATGTACCAACCGTGTAAGTAGTGTTTGTGTGTTGTTATGTGATTCCACAAGCGTGTGTGATCACAAGCTTCTCTGCCTCCACTTGCATCCTGAGGTGACCCTATGTGTGCATTTAGTTGGCATGCGCTTGGGGGATGCCAGAGAGGTGAGAACCTTTGCTCAGCCTGGGTGCTGAGGCAGAGGCAACATTGCATTGGACATGTGTGTCTTGACGTGAAAAGTAAAGGCCTGTTAACCATAATGATGGTTAACTGCTTCGAAAACTTTGGGGATTGGAAGACTCTTTAAATTGCTTAGCAGTATGTGTGGACACGGGAGCATGTGTGCACATGCGAGTGTGCTCCGTGTGGTGAGGCAGGTAGGATGCGTGTCCCTGGATGGCCATACCTGACAAAACATGTGTCTACGTGGCCCAGATACCAACAGTGGGAGACCTGCAGGATCGTGAGGCTGAAGCCTGGAGTTTGAACTCTGCAATCACCATTTACCAGCAGCAGATGCCGGGCGAGTCACTTCCTCATAGGGTGGGTCACTTCCCCTTCAGGGGCCCAGACGAGGGGTTGAACAAGATGATCTCCTAGTGCCCTTCCGGCTCTGTGTTGCTTTACAAGTGCATTTGATTGGTTTTCCTTTCCTAAAGGTTCTTTTTCTGCACACGGGGCCACACCTTCCTCGTGATCCTACCCTACCCCAAAGGCCAGCCAGGGTGGGTCGATCTCAGGGACAGACAGCTTCACGCTCCCTCCAGCGCACACGAGAGCGTACCCTCAGCATATAGGAATCTCCTTCGTTGTATGTTGTCCCAAAGAGGGATTCGATTGTTCCAACGAGAAAGGTGTTGGGGGTTGAGCGGGTGCATTGAGGGGGATGGATACCTTCCTAGCTGCCATCAATGTGGGTAAGACAACCAGGGCCTAAAATTATGGAAGGTGAGAACAGACGAAGATTTTGGCTTTTTCCTATCACCCCATAATTGGGGGGGGCAGAGGCCCCTGAGTGATGGAAGCTGCACCTCTGGAGGATGGAGAGTGGGACCCAGCCTCAGTTTTTACATCTGAGAAGGGGTTCTCTGGCTGGCCCAGCGAAGGGAACGTCCTGGAGGGCAGATCCCCCTGGCTCATTGAGGAAGATGCAGGCACCAAGCCATCTAAGTGGCTGCTTTGAGCCTGGTGCTTTGCTGAGCGCTGGGGATACCAAGAATAATCCCTGCCCTCCAGGAGCTCACAGTCTAGTAGGCCTGACATTTTATCCACTGCTCTCCAGCAAGTGGTGTGTGTGTGTGTGTGTGTGTGTGTGTGTGTGTGTGTGTGTGTGTGCACATGTGTATATGTGCATGAGTACATGTGTGCACCCATGCCACACACACAGGACACGGCCAGTCCCTTCCTTTTTCCTGAGAAGGGGTTTCTTCCAAATAGGCCTTCCCCAAACTGCTCCTCAAACCCTGTCATTAAAGGGGTCCTGGGTAGGAGAGAGTGAGAGAGTGGGGAGCAGATCCCAGGGAATCCTACTCTTGGGTGTGGATGGGGAATGGAGTAGAGGAGGGCAGGGCACTTTGAGGGGGGAGAAGGAGGCTGATGAGCCTGGCGACCCAGAAAGGAGAAGAATTGATAGATTATCAGGAAGATGAGCGGCAGCTCAGCTTCTCCATGAAGGTGTGTGGAAATATCTGCATCTATCTGACTGATCAGGAGATGGGGAGGGGGTGATGGGGCATTGGAAGGAAGACCCTGAGGCTCACACAGGGATTTGTCCAGCTCCAGTCACACCCAGGAGAGAAAGAGGCTCGGTGATGGGAGCCTTCTAACCAGGAGATGGGCATAGGCGCTTGTGCGCTCATCTGTGTGTCTGCTCTCTTCTGTCTCTCTGATGTGGTCACTGCGGTAGCAGGCATATCAAAATGGGAACACGGCCCTGTGTGAAACCACATGTACGTGTGTGCGTGTGTGTGTGTGTGTATGGGTTTAGTTTTGTAGCGGCCTCACTTGAGGGAGGTGGAGGTAGCGAGTTCCCCATCACTGGGAATCTTCTGGAGGGGGTAGATGGATATCAGAGAAGGGATTCCTGTCCAGGTAGGGGTTGGACTAATTGGCCTCTGAGAGTCTGAGCACCATCATCTCCTGGCAGGGACCTCAAAGGCCAGTGAGTGCAGATAAGGACACTGAGGTCCAGAGCCTTGCCCAGAGTCACACAGGGGGAAAATGTCCAAGGTGGAAATTGGAGCCGGGTTTTTCTGACTCCACACGCCCATGTATTCACTACCTACAAGTTAGTGTGTGTTCTTAGAATCTGTTTGGGTACCTTGTGCATCCACATTTGTGTGTGCGTGTATGTGGGTGTGTGTGTGTATGTGTGTGTTTGAGAGACCATACCACTCTCTATGTCAGTTGGTCCTTACAGTCTGTACCACCCAGATAGACCCTGGGCTGACTTTGTGGAGGGAGAAGCTGGTCAGAAGGTGAATGGAAGTGTGCTCTCTGCCTGAAAGGGCTCACCCCTGGCCCCCCATTTATTCCTTCCTGCATTTTCCTTCTTTCCAGAGACCTCCACACTGGCTCCCCACCTTGAGCCAACCTTGGCTTCTCCCTTGGGGAGGGAGGGTTCATCCCATCCCATCCTTCTCTCCTCCTCACTGGGGCAGGACCAGAACCCAAGTGCTCCAGCACTAGCTGGTCCCCACCCCAGCTGCTTCCAAGGTTAGAGGAAAGAGTTAGGGAGGATGTGCTGAAGAGTGAGGAGGCCTCTTCAGACTGGGCCTCTCAGGTCAGTGCTTTGGCCCTCAGGGTTCATAAAGTGAAGGGCATGGGGGCAAAGGTAGGCCAGACTGGCTGGCTTCTAACAGAAAATGGAATTTCTGATTCCCAGCTACTGCACAAGCCCCTAACCCCGGGCACAGACTGACCTCCAGCTCAGAGGCCATAAAGTCCAACCCTCCCACTTTACAGATGGCAAACAGAGGCAGAGGATGGTGAAGTCACTGGCACAAATGAGGGTCAGAGATGAGATGAGAACTCAGATCTTTATATTTCAGAACCAGAGTCCTTTCTGATGCTTCCAGAAGGGTTGAATGCCAAGAAAAGGTTCTTTGCAAGTTATACCTGTGTGTGAGGCTCAGCACACCCCATCCTGGTGGTGGAGACCTACCTAATAGATCACACAGGACCAGAGTGCCATTTTTTGGCCCAGTATGATGGGTGCAAAGAGTTATGGACCTGGAGCCAGAAATCCTGGGTTTGAGGTCCCAGCACTGGTACGTGAGGGCCACAGATGTAGAGGCAGTTAGCTAGAGCAGAAGACAGAGTGCTGAGCCTGGAGTCAGGAAGACCCAAGTTCAAATCTGGCCTCAGACACACACTAGCTAACTAGCTATGTGACCTGGGGCAAGTCACTTAACCTGTCTGCCTCAGTTTCCTCATCTGTAAAATGAGTGACTTAGAAATTGTAGCCTCTAAGGTCACTTCTTGTCCTAGGTCTGCAATTTTGAAACTGGAAGGGTCCTTCATGGTGATTTTATGGAGGAGGCACCTGGTATGTAGCAGGCATTTCATAAATACCAGGTGATTAAAAGTGATTATGTTATGATTAGAAGTTATTGAAATTGGTTAAAAGTAGGTTTTATTATAGGAGGAATGGTAAGAGTCTTGTATATGGGGTCAGAAATAGTTGCTTCCTGACTTGGTGACCTTAGATAAGTCCTTCTTCCATTGTGAACAGCTCCTGTTTTCACCTGTAAGATGAGCAGCTTGGTCACACACCATGGTCACACTCCCCTAGCTGGCTCTTCTCTTCCTCCATCCTCCCCTCCTTTTCTAGACTCATACCTTTTTATTGCGACTTTGGGAGAGTGTAGTTTTGCAATTTGTGGGGCAGAGATGGTGGATTTCAAGGATGAGAGAGGCAGAAGAGGCAGGAATGAATTAAATAAGAATTTCTTACAGGTGTGGGGAGGGGGCTGGCACTTTCCAAGGAGCACCATTTACTAGCTTTGGGGTGAAGAAGTAGGTGGTTCAATATTGAAGAACCTAACTCCTCAGCCAGAAGACCCCGAAGTCAGGCAGGGGACTGAGGGCTGAGGGAGATGCTTGGGGCCTCAGGCTGCGTTTGAGCATCGGGAATGGGCACTGAGGATCGTGGATGGGCAGTGAGGACCAGGGATGTGACCGAGGTCCTGTGATTGGTTCTGAGTGTGGGAGATGCTTGGAAGACTGAGGGTCAGGGATGGGGGCTCCTGAATTTATCCCACCCTCAGCCCCAAACGCCCTTACCCTCTGCCTCATGGGCTCAGAGTGGGCTTCCTGAAAAGACAAGTCTGCCCTTTCCCTCTCTAGGCTTGTATCTCTCACCCCCCTCTCCTTTCCTTCAGCATCTGGCTTCTCCACGCCCAGAAAGAAGTTGTGTGGGGTAGAGTCGCCTCTGTGCTGAGATTTAAACTGAAGTGACAGATGATCTAAAAGGCTCTTTCCCTTTTTGTGTCCCTCCTCATAATATAGTGTTTCTTGTCTGCTCAGGGCAGTTAGCACAGAGAGGATGGAAAGGGTAGTCACTGCCCCAAGGGAGCCCTGGGCACCAAGGGGTAGACAGCCCCTGCCCTCAGGGGACTGGAGGTCTTATGGGGAGAACCTAGTCCCAGGAGTCCCCCTGCCCTCAGGGGGCTTCCGGACCCTAATGCAGTCCTGGCTTTGAGGATCCCTGGGTTCTTGGGGTTGATGATCCCTGTCGTCAGGGGGCTTCAGGGCTGCTAGTGAGGCAAAAGTCCTGTTCTTGGTTACACATATGCAGGTGAGCACACCCACACCCACAACCACGCTCACACCCCCCCAGCCCCCCAACCCCCCCACCTCTTCTCACCCCCTCTGCACACACACCTGAGAGGCAGTGGAGTGTTCCCATTCCCATGACTCCTGATGTCATGGGGCTTTTAATCTTTTATGGAGATGATAGACATTTAATGATGTTGAGTGTTCATCAGAGAGGTGCAAATAAAGTACTGTAAGAGGTGTGAGGAGACAAGTCCTATCTGGCTGGTACAGTCAAGGGCAAACTGCCTGTTAGCTGGGCTTGACAGGGTGGGTCTGATTTTAGTAGCCACAATGGGGGGGGAGGAGGGTGCTCCAGGTATGGGAAACAGCCTGAGCAATGGCAGGGAGGTAGGAAAGTCCAGAGCAAACAGAGGCACTTCTTGAGTTCAATTCATCACATCAATCAATCACTCAATAAGCAAACATTTATTAAGTGCCTACTGTGCACAGGGTCTTGGGCTCCATGCTGGGATAGAAGTTTATTACACACAATCACACACAACACTGGTGGAATGTGGGGTAAGTGAGGCCAAGGGGGTGATATTTGGAGGATGAGACTCTCCATACACTTTTTGGCTTAGTGTGTGAGCTCCTGTAAGTAACGGGGAGGAGCAGGAGCCGGTCTGCTTCTTTCTTCCCCATGGATCCTGTTCTAGATTCGCAGCTCAGTGCAGAGCTGACAGGCTTGTGAGTTAGCTTGGAGCTTTTTTCACAGTTTAAGGGACAGCAGCAAAGAGGCAGGAAAAGCCCCTCACACCTCCTGATGGATTTCTCTAGGGCGTGTGTATGTGTATGTGAGTGTCTGTGTATGTGTGTGTGTGTCCCTGTGTGTATATGTGCATATGTATGTGTGCCCCCTGTACGGGCACGTGTGTGGCCACCCATCTATGTGGGTGACTGGCCCTGTCCTTGCCTCAGTCTCCCCATCTCTGGCTTGCTCTGGCTGGACTGGCTGACAAATCCTTGCACGACATTCCGGGTCCCCATTGTATGAACACGAGCTGATGCTTCCTATAATTGTAAAGAACTTTGTGTTTTCCTCAGCTCCTAGTTCTCTGCACACAGTTGGTGCTTAATAAACGTTTACTGAACTAGTGAATTAATAAGCTTTCCTGCCTCCAGCAGAAACAAAGCTGCTTACTAACGGCTGCCACATGGGGGCAGCAAATCCCCCTCCTCACAATTCATTTCTTCCCTCCCTCCTCTGGTCCTCACTGGCTTGGAAAGCCCTTTTACCTGACGGTCGATGGTCTTATGCCACATTTCATCTGCTACAGAGAAGATAGGCAGGCATTCCCAACCTCGGTGCCAGGAAATGAAAAAAAAAAAGTAAATATTGTGGCAGCTGTATTTAAATATAATTTATTTCCTTTGTAATCGTATGTATTATGTGCATTTAACACATTCTTCTGAGAAGGGGCCATTGGCTTCCCTTAGCTGCCCAAAGAATCCAGGATATGAAAAAGACAGGACCTGGAGTTAGAAGTAGCTAGTTATTCCCTTGGGCAATGGATAGAGCACTGGCCCTAGAATCAGGAAGACCTGAGTTCAAATTTAGCCTTAGACACTTACTAGCTGTGTGACCCTGGACAAGTCATGTAACCCTGTTTGCCTCAGTTCCCTCATCTGTAAAATAAAATGGAGAAGGAAATGGCAAATCCCTCCAGGATCTCAGCTAAATGGGGCTGCAAAGAGTTGGATGTGGCTGAAAAATGATGGAACTCAAGGAGTTACTCCCCTCCAATATTAAGCCCCTGTGAGAGGTTTTCTTTCCTCTCTGGTGCTGCACAGGACAGAGGGCTAGAACTGTTAATTAATTATGGAAAGATTGAGCGATCCAGGGCTGTTCCCTGGGCAGCCCTCTAGAACATGCTTGGAAATCTCAGGGCGAGGAAAGTTCCCAGGACTAGGTGGAAGGAGACTTGGGTTCTCATCCGACCAAAGTTCCACCACTAATGCAGGCAAATCAAGCCAACCAGTACTTATTAAGTGCTTACTATTTGCTAGGCATTGTGCTAAGTGCTGGGGATACAAAGAAAGGGAAGAGACAGTCCCTGCCTTCAAGGACCAGTGTGATGGGCAAGTCGACTTCAGGATAATTTTTGGCCATTTCCTGCATCTGTCAAGTGGGGATCCAGAACCATTTGGCATTTCCTGTTCTGCATCCCCAAGTAATCCTGCCTCCTCTGACGGAGAACCCACTGGCCCAGGAATTGGTCTGGTCCTCTTCTGAATGGCTCCCATTTTGAAGTTCTCACTTAGATGGAGCAGCAATCTGCCCTCTCCTCATCCTGCCTTCAGGGGCTGAGCAGAAGTGCATGTTACAGGATACTGAAGTCAGTCATGGTGCCAGTCACTCAGCAGACACTGATTAAATGCTCACTGTGTTCCCCGAAGGGCGCTAAGTATTGGGGCTGAATCCACCTTCCCTCCTCTCAGGGACCGTAGGGGTTTGTTCTTTGTCTTTGAAGAGGACCCCAGTGGCATCTCCAGGGATGTCTTGACTTGTTCACGAATTGGGTTGAGGCAGCGCTGCATAGCCATCAACCTCAGACTCTCCCAGTCATTGAGTGTAGTGACAAGACAGAAGTCCATGTGACCTTCGATGGCCCAGGATGCAGTGAAAGACCTCGGTATTTTCCACATCTGACCAAACGCTAAGTGCCCCCACAGTACCCACTTCAGCTGCCTTCACGGCTGTTGGAACTAATCGTTTTCATCGGCCCTTTCCAGCTGAGGAAGTCTTCACTTGATTGGAGTAGACATCCCCTAAGTCTGTCTTTGGGCCTGGTTCTCCGGGGTATGGCTGATGAGCAGTTCTTGAGCCACAGGTGAGAGTCGGGCACCAGGCGGACACCCAAAGTGGCTGAGCCGCCTTCCCGTTCCCCTGAGCACCCCGTGTGACGGAGGCCTGCCCCTACCCTCTTTGTGCCTCTTCTCCACCTAACACAGTCTCCTTCTGGCACAGACTCGAGGCTCTTCCCTGCTCCTCTGGTCACTCTCCACTTTGCTAAACTGTGGTGCCTCGAACCCAACGCAGTTGGATTGTGACCTGACTGAGCATCGACAGGGTCCGGGGGCTCTGGAGGGAGCCCGGAAGGTCTGGAGGGGGTCGGGGGGCTCCAGAGGGGCTCCGGGGGCTCCTGAGGGGGTCCGGAGGGGCTCCGGGGTCACAGACGCCGAGTCGGAGGCCTCCTGGAGAGGAAGGTCAGTGACTCGTCCCACAGCACAAGGGACCAGCATGCGGGGTCTAACCCGGGACCGCGCACCGCAGAGTGCTGGGTGCCCGCTTGTTCTCCCCCAGCACAGGTGCGCAAGAGTGACTCGAGACTGAACTAACCCCATCATGTTACAGACTGCACAGGTAGGAAGGAGGCAGAGCCGGGCTTGCTACCGAGGTGTCATTCTCCGAAGCCCCGCCCCCGCCTCGGCTTCCCCTTCTGTGAAAGGAAAACTTTGGAGCGGGTGGCCGGGAGCTGCTGCAGCCTTTGGCTGGGGCTGCTACCGGGCCGCCGCTGCGACTGCAGTTTGACCTCCCGCCTGCAGGTGGCGCTGTGGGGCTGCCGCCGGCGCGCTCCGGACCCGCGGCTCCTCTAGGTGACGGCCACGACGGCGAGGGCGGGGCCTGAGGCGGCGGCAGCGGCGGCGGCTCCGTGTCCCCGGGCCCGAGGAGGGAGGCCGGGGCGGAGGCCGGAGAGGCGGCGGCGAGCCATGTGGTTCATGTACGCGCTGAGCTGGCTGTCGCTGCTCATCCAGGTGGCCTTCGTCACCCTGGCCATCGGTGAGCGCCCCCGGCCCGCTGGGGCCCTGGGCGGAACCCCTTGGGGAGGGACCCCCCAGTGCAGAAAGGGACCCCTGTGGTGAGACTCCCCCGACGGGTAGTGTAGGGCCCCCTGGGGAGAGACCTCCCCCAGTGTGCTGCGGGGACCCCCTGGGGAGAGACCCCCGGTGCAGAGAGGGACCCTTGTGGTGAGGCACCCCCCACGGGGGTGTGGGGATCCCCAGTGCACTTCGGGGACTCCCTGGAGAGCAACCCCTAGACTGGCAGACCCTCTCGGTGCGCTGCGGGGGATCTTCATAGCAAGGGACCCCTGACGTACTGTGGGTTCTCCCCAGTGCACTGCAGGAGCCCCATAGTGAGACCCCCCCCCCCACAGGTGGTGTGGTGTCTCCTGGCGAGACTCCCCCACGAATGGTGTGGAGATGCTCGGACCCAGAGACCTCCTGTGCAATGAGGGAAAACCCCGTAGTGAGGAACCCCTAATGTACTGTGGGGACCCCCTCAGTGCACTGCTGGTGTGGGCACCCTACTAGGGAGAGCCCCAGATTGGAAGACTCCGAGACCCCCAGTACTCTGCGGGGGACTCCTTAGGGAGAGACCGCCATTGTTCTAGAGATCCTCGAGATTCCCAGTATGCTTCAGGGGCAGGAGACTTTGAGGGACCCCCCCACCCCCAGTATGCTGCAGGGGGTGGGGAACCCCTGTAGTGAGAGACCCCCACCCACCAGAAGACTTCAGATTCCTTTGTTCTGCGGGGACTCCCCAGACTAGGAGACCTCCAGTGTATTGCGAAGACCCCTATAGCAAGAGACCCTCCCCTTCCCCTTAAGATGCTGGGAACCCTTCGTACCCCCTTTCTGTGGCCGTCTTCAGCTCCCTGGATGCCGAGAGCCGCTTCCTCCCTGCGCACCGGTACCTAGCCCCGCCCCCAGCATAGGGAGGGATCCTCCCCCCAGGGCACCGTGGGATGCCCTTCGAGTCCTGCTCCTGGAGACCCTCCCCTCTCCTCCTTCCCTCCCCCTCCTCCCTCCCCCTCCTCCCTTTCTCCTCTCTCCCTCGAAGCTGGGATCCTGTCCTTTCCCCTCCCCCTCTCCCCTCTTTTTCCCTCCCCCCCCCAGCCGGAATCCTGACCCTTCCC
>CM053595.1:305271221-305309478 GCA_028646575.1 Pseudocheirus occidentalis
ATAATGAGAGCACTGTTTGAAATAGCAAAAAGGTGGAATAGTGCCTAGAACTCTAGACTTGGAGACAAGGCCTGAGTTGAAATCTTGCATCAAAAAACTTATTAGCTGTGTGACCCTGGGTAAGTCACTGCCTCAGTTTCCATATCTATAAGAGGGTTGGATTTCATGGCCTCTTAAGTTCCTTCCAGCATTAGTCTATAAACCAGTGATTGAGAAACAGCTGAATAAAACCTGTGCTACAAGGAATGAGGAATATTAATAAGTCAAGGGCCCCTGGGCAGGCTTACATGAAGTGAAGTCAGAGTAAAGAAAGCAGAATCAGGAGAACATATACATCATTACAACTCTATAATGGAGACAGCTTTAAACAGCACCAGAAGTCTGCTCACATAACAGTGGACAGCATTGCTAACTTATTCAAGCTAAAATACCTGCCCTCCCTTCTTTTAACTAAAAGCCAGCTATAAAAAAGTAAGGTTTTAGGTACTATGAGTGACGATCCCTTTTTTTCTGCTGTCCTTTCTGTCGGGGCTTGTGCTTGAGTGGTGATGGGATCCTACTAAAGCTGCCCCCTGCCCCAATTCTAACTTCCTTATAGGCCCCACTCAGCAGCAGGCCCCCTGCAACAGCGGGGAAATCTACTTATGAACGCCAGGAGCTTTTCTCCTTTTCTGTGTCTTGGACCCCTTGGGCAGGCAGTCTGAGGAGGCCCAATGACCTCTTATCAGAATTATGCGTTTAAATGCATAAAAATACATAAGAATTTGTGTTTATGTAATAAAAAAGCACAGAAATATATAAAACACAAAAGAATCTATCTATAATTAAAGTATAATTATCGAATTTTTAGAAACTATTGTGAATAAAATTCCAAAAGACAAAGTTCTTAGTATTACAATTAAATTTATTAATTAGGTAATGATTTCTCTCAGTAACCAAAGCCAAAAGGGACTCTCTGAGCCATCTTCCTTTCAAATAAGTTATTTAGCTGCCTCTCTGTAATTCACTATTGCTCGGAGAAGCAAATGCAGCAGCCACATTCTGAGAAGTCAGCAGGTAACTGATGGGCCTCAAACCCATCACTGTGTCAGAACGATGTCTATCCCACGGACATAAACACTTCCCCTGGCGGAATGGTCAGATGAGAACCATTTGTTCCAAAGCCACAGGGGGCTACATCAGGTGTCAAAGTCCCCAAGACCATCCCCTGCACCCTGCAGCTAGCAGGCCTTTTGTCCTGCCACTGGACTTGGGAAGAGAGTAAGGCTGAGGGCTCGGGCCACTCGGCCTCACTTAATTCCAGTTCAAGTGCAAATCAAGACGTAACCCAGCATCCTCACTGGTCCTCTTCAAAAAAGAAGAGCAACAATATTGGGTGGACCCATCATGAGGAGGGAGGGCTAAGAGTCCTCATCCCCTTGTCATGATTGAAGGGTGGGAGATGAGCTGAGAACATGGCCTGGTCCTGAGGTTCAAACACCCTCTAGCAATCTGGGTGCCCAGCAGAGGCTCTCTGTCTCGTTCTTCTTTATGAGCCAGGGTGCCCCAAATTCTAATGAAGAGACCAAGGGCACCGGGATATCTCTGGCTAGACTCCACCAGCTCCAGAAGGCTCCTGTTTACAGGGTAAAACAAAAGTCTAGATCCCATTTGGGTGGGGACTAGCTCAAAGCAGTTCAGGAGTAGATGCCTCAGGGATAGGAGGGAAGACTTACTTGGCCCCGCTCTTCATATTGACCTCTTCTGCCCTGGGGTCTTGATAAAAATAGGAGGAAAAAGGATGGGTCACAAATTAATTATTGGCTATTAATATAAGTATAATATGAATGTCCCTAAAACCGTGTTCCCAGAACCCCAAGGCTAAGAACCCACGGTACTGGATTAGTCAAAATTTGCTCATCAAACAAAAACATTCCGTAAGTCTTGGGACTGATCCGATGCAGTTCTTCTTCAAATTACCCAAGGCACTTCGGACGCTTCTTTTCTCGCCTTTGAAGTCCCAGGGACAAGCAGGTCCTTACTAGACATAACTGGCATAGCAGGTGCTAATGGCTCCCCTGGGGAGTCTGACAGGGAAGCATGTGTGCACACGCACACGTGGGTGGGCACAGGAGGTTTTTAAAATTAATTACTTCCAGCGATCAAGCATTTTTTTCCTCCCTACAACCCTTCCAACAAATAATAAATAGCATTGATAATAGCTTTGTAAGAATTGTAAAACTGTCTCATTTCGTCTCTACAACAGCCTCGTCAGTAAAACGCTGTTATTACCTCCATTTTACAGATGAGTCCCGTGACTTGCCCAGGGTCACACAACTAGGAAGTGTCTGAGGCTGGGTTTGAACTTTGGAAGATGAGTCTTCCTGACTCCAGGCCCAGAGTCAGGCTCTGTTAGGCGCCCTCGAGGACCTCTGAGGTCCTCTCCAGATCTCCATCGAGGATAAGAGGGCTAGTCTTAAGCTAACAAACAGGATCCCTGTCAGTGATGGCCGGACAGAGGCTGCAGCCCAGAGTCAGCTGGGCTTTTAGAGGTCCACTAAGCAGGGGGTTGGGATCAGCTCACTCAAGGTTACAGGTATTACAGGCAGATACATTTCCTTGCTCTCCTATTGCTTAATATTGTACATAAATGGTTCTTGCTTGTTTTGTTTTTAACTAGGAGATCCAATCCAAGTGCCTTTTAATGCTTTGCTATTAATGGGAATTTCCACTGGATCCGCCGTAGACTGAGAGCTGGAAGGAGCCTTAGCCCTGGAATGGAGTCCAGCCCCTTCATTTTACAGCTGAGGAAACTGAGACCCAAAGACCCGAGCGACTTACCTAGGACCTAGGGGCTAAAGGACAGTGGCAGAACCAGAACCCAGTGCCGGTGATTCCAAATCCATCTTCTGAGCCTCTGTTTCAGTGGTTCTCAACCTTCCTAATGCCACGATCCTTTAATACAGTTCCTCATGCTGTGGCCATCCCCAACCATAAAATTATTTTCGCTGCTACTTAATTTTGCTACTGTTATGAATTGTAACGTAAATATCTGATATGCAGGATGCATTTAAATTGAACATAACCCACAGGTTGAGAACCGCTGCTCTATTTGGACCCAATACTCTGCCCACCCCACCAGCTGCCCCTAGCAGCCGAAAGCAATGTAACAGAACTCTAGGTGGTCTTTTGGGGAGGCAATATGGAGAAAAGACCTGAGGAGGTTGGTCACTGTCATGACAAGAATGGTCCTTGCTTTTTACTTCCTGATAACATCTAGAGCAGAGGCCTACTTAGGGAGGAAGGAAACAGTGTCTCACCAGCATCAACAGGTTCCTTCATGTCAGTGGGCGCCGGAGGCAGGCCGTGCACATTGCCGTGAGCCTGTGTATGTATCTTTGTGTGGATAGAGGCTGGGCATCAACGTGAGTGTCTGGAACAAGGCCTTCCAGGAGCCAGGGCCCACATCAAGGATTCTCTCCTCCAGCTCCTTTTCTTTTAACAGTGAAAGCTAAGAGAAATATTCTTTCTTAGAAATGGCAGAATCCTGGAGATTTCCTAGTCAGAAAAGCAGGCTTCAAATCCAGCTCAGCTACTTGTGTGACCTTTGGAAAACGCCTTCCCCTTTCCTCCTTCTGGAGAAGGAAGGCTCTTCCAGATCTCAATCTTGAATCCTCCTGATGTGTGATTTCTTCCTCCAGTCTGTGCCGGTTTCTTTCTGTCTGTGGGGAATCTGTTTCTTGGGTACATGTGCATCTTCTTAGGACAGTCACCCCCTTGGTTCCAGGTTAACATATGCATATGTTGGGGTGGACAATGTGATGGGACAGACGTGGAGAGAGAGAGACTGTGTATCTAAGGGGCATTTGGTGCTGGGTCTGGACAAGGGACCTTCTCTGCCTGCTGCCAATTCTTAGGTAGGAAAGAAGTACACCGGCAGAAAGCCACTCGCTGATCTGGGGGGCCCCCTCCTGGCTGCTCGGCGCCTCCAGACCACGCAATCTTTCCTCTTCTTCCAGTAATTCCGGAGACAGGGAAGGGGGGAGGAAGACCCCGGTCTGCCCCCAGGACAAGGAAGGAGGGCACTTAGGCCGAGCAATAGGGGCAGCGCACCCTTTCTAGGCACTGTCGTGGGTTCACACAGGTACACAGGTGTGCGCGCACACACACACGCACACGGACACACTTACACACTCACGTGCAGTCTAACAGCTAAAAGCACAGGGCTAGAGTCCAGCATCACTAGCACCCTTGGAAAGGCACACGCTCACACTCCCCCGACACCTCTAGAAATGCTCAGACAGCCCCACGACCGCACACCCTGGAAAGCATAGCCCGTCCACACTGAGAGGACCTGAGCCGGCAGCTGGTCCGGGCGGTATGAGACCAAGAAGCCCCGGGGCCAGTGGTCCGCCGCCCAGGCTGGACCCCCCCACCCCCACCCCAACCCCGGAGCCCGCAGGCAGCGCTGGGGCTCTATCCTGCCGGCGCGGCCCCGCCTCCTCCGGGACGCCCCGCCTCCTCCGGGACGCCCCGCCTCCTCCGGGACGCCCCGCCTCCTCCGGGACGCCCCGCCTCCTCCGGGCGGCCCCACTCACAGCCACACTCCCGCACGCTCACACATCACTGGCTCGCTCCTCCTCGGGGAGGGACCCCGGCGCTCCGCCCTCCCCGGCTTTGCGGAAATCAGCTGCTGGCGAGACAATGAGGCCGTCACATGACGGGACGGCCTGAGCGGGAGCCGGACGTGGTCCGAGTCCGGCCGCGCGGGCGGGAGCCGGCGAGGGGGGGGGGGATCGGCGCGCGGCGCAGCGGAAGCCCCCCATGGCGGGGCTGTTCGGGGGCGTGGAGGGGTGAGTGCTGGGCCCGGGGGCTGGCGCCCCCCAGGCGGGTGGAGTTGTGCGGGGCGCGCAGGCGGACCCCAGATGGTCTCCGTGTGTCCGTCAGTGTTTGTGACCGTGCGGGGTTGGAGAGGGAGCGGGGGACCGTGCTCCGAAGCACCCCAAAGCATCGCAGGCTCAGAGTTGGAAGCGATCGTGCAGCCCCTTCCCTTGACCGAGGAGGAAACCGAGGTGAAGGGAATTAAAGCGGCCAGCCCGGGGTCAGGGACTAGGAAGCGTCTGAGCCCAGAGGGATTTGAACCTGATCCTTTAGCTTCCAGCCACCCAGTCTCTGTGCACCTGGCCCGAGAGCCTTGTAAGCACCCTTCTCCCTCCCACCATCACCTAGGCATTGATTTAGCACTTAGGATGGCAAAAGCAAAAGACCGCCCCTGCCCTCCAGAGAGAGAGCCCGTGGAAATAACTGGGCTGATAGGGGAGGCTGGATAAAACTGGAGGTCGTCTCTGAAGGAAGGCGCTGCTCCTAAGCAAGAAGCAGCGAGTGGGGGGGGGGGGGTTAGCCGAGGAGGCAGAGATGGGAAGGGAGAGCGTTCCAGGTAAGAGAAGCTTGGAGCCGAGAGATACGGGAGCAACAGGCAGGAGGCCGATGTCACTGACTCCGAGTGCCCGGACTTCCAGTCAGCAGCCTGGAAAGGGAGTCACCAAGAGCCTAAACATGACTTTACATTGGATTCTGGAGCTAATGAGGAGCCGCTGGAGTTTATTAAGTATGGGGGTGATGTGGTCAAAACTGCACTTGAAAAAGATCGATTTGCCATCCGAGCGGAAGATGGATGGGAAGCCTTGAGGCAGGCAGCCCCACCAGCAGGCTCTTGCAGTAGTCCAGGCATGAGGTGATGAAGGAGAATGGTCCAGAGTGGGAGATGGTGCAAAGGCAGCAGACTGGATGTGGGGGTGCAAGAGACAGTGAGGAGGCCAGGGGCACCTCGGAGCTGTTGGTGCCCATTAGTAACGGAAAAGGAGAGAGCGGAATCGATTTAAGGGGAAAGCAAGCTCCGTTTTGGTCCTGCTGAGTTTGAGTTGTCTGAAAGGCAGTTGGAGATTGGAGACTGGAGATTAGAGAGGTGAGAGCTGGATAAGCAGATGTGAGAATCATGTGCATCTGCTAATTCTTCCTTCATTTAATCTCACTGAGCCCCATCCTGGTCCAAGCCTCTCCTCCCTGCCAGCCAGGATGGGTGTAACAGTCTTTTCAGTTAATCAGCATTTATCCAATTCAGTTAGCATTAATTAATTCCTACCTTGTCCCATGTACTGAATTAGATATGAAGCAGCTTATGTCAATTCAGGAAGAGACAGCATATATGCAGATGAGTTAAGAAAGTGTCTATGAGGTACAAAATGGAGTGATTGAAGGGGTGGGGGTGGGGGGACACCGCCTGGAGGATCAGGAACACCTTATGTGGAAGGCAATGTTCTAAGAGGTGGAGGTCAGTGCATTCCAGGCACTGGAGCGGGGACATAGGAGATAGAATGTCACCTGTGTGGGGAAGATAACACGCAGGTCAGCTGGAACATGAGGGGGTGTAGCAAGACATAGTACAGGGAGATAAATTGGATTTTCCACCCGGATAGTCCTCAAATACTACTTTCTATCAGTCTCCTGTAGGGGCCATAATCTTATCTCAGTTGGCTCTGAAGGGAGGAGAGTCCACAGACACCTCTTTTGTGTTGTTCCATCATTTCAGCTGTGTCTGATTCTTCATGAGCCCATTTGGGGTTTTCTTGGCAGAGACACTGGGGTGGTTTGCCACTTCCTTCTCCAACTCATTTTACAGATGAGGAAACTGAGGCAAACAGGGTTAAGTGATTTGCCCAGGGTCACACACAGAGCTAGTAAGTGTCCAAGGCCGGACTTGAACTCAGGAAGATGGGCCTTTCTGACTCCAGGCCCAGCACTCTAGCCACTCTGCTGCCTAGCTGTCCCTGAGGCTGGGTCCATTCCTATGACATGTGTGGAGTACTGTGAGTTTTACTTTTTTACTTTTTTTTTACCTTTCCTTACGACATTACTCTGGGGCAGCTGGTGTGAGTGCTGTTATGACCATTTTCCAGATGAAGAAACTGAGACTTGGAGAAGGGAGAGGTGACTTGTCCCAGGTCACGCAGCTAGCCAATTGTCAGAGGCAGGATCTGATCCTGGTCCTTCCAGATTCTAAATACAATGGGTACAGTGATTACATATGGATAGTCTAACCTGGCTCTGTGTGTACTATTGGGTCGGAGCTTTATGCCTAGACCTGGTCAGATTATAGGGCCCTGGGAGTGGTCTGGACCAACTCTCTCACTTGACACCAACCCAGAGAGGGGGACCCAAGGTCACACCACATGAGATTTGAAGCAGTGGCCATTACATCAGATCAGAATGCCGTGCCACACTGCTTCTTCAGAGGAGACTTGATCTTAAGAACACAGCGTTGGGAGCCAAGACACTGGCTTTCAGTTCCTTTTTTGTGGTTAGCTAGCAGTATGGTCTTGGGCACATTGCTCCCTGTCTGGGCCATTTGTACAATGAAGAGATGGAAAGAGATGATGTCTAAGGCCCCTTTAGACTCTGGCTTATCCCTGGAGGCAGGTTTCACTGGGAGACCAGAGACCTGAGGCCCCTCAGGCTGTGACATGCTCACACAAGTCAAAGCCACCACCTTGATTAGAATCTGATCTCCGGGAATCTTGAGTGGCTTGCCCAGGGGCCTACAGGCATTAACTAGCAGAGCTGGAAAACCTGAATAGGGTTTTCCCAGTTCTCCTTAAAGGCCAGCTACTATTATCAGAGGCAGCTGTGGCCTCTGGTAACAGAGCAAGCAGGCTTTGGAGTCAGAAGGACCTAGGTTCCAGTCTTACCTGTAATACTCACTGGCCACGTAATGCCAGGTATCTCCCTAAGAAGAAGGGGGAATTTATTCACCAGGCCTTCCCTTCATCCATAACAGCACAGGTCTGGTCCCCTGCAGTTTGAGATTAAGTGATCCCATAGTGAGACAGGACCTCCCAGAGGAGAAAGGGGAACAGAGTTCCCCTGGAAGAACATGTAGGTAGGCCTTGGCAGATGGGCAGGATCTGATGCAGAGGAGTTAGGATTGTAGCTTCCCCATCAGACGAGGGGTTTCCCGAGGACAGGGCCTGTTTCTCTGCCATTGGACCAAAGTTGAGGCCGTCTGGGCTATTCTCTAGGGGGGCTACCCACTCCAAGGTCATGCTGCTGAATGAAGAAGGCAAGATCGTATCAGAAGTTGAAGGACCATCAACCAACCAATGGGTAAGACAGGCTGGAGCATGGGGATGAAGGAAACGGTTGGTTGGTGCTCACTTGTGAATCTGTGACCGCATCATTCTGTGGCCTGAGAGAAGGCTCCGTAGAGGAGAGGTTGGGAAAGGGGGGCCTGGGGTGGAGGAGGCAGATGGGGTGGTCCAAAGCCTAATTTAATTCCCTTTCTCCGGGGACCAGCTGATTGGGCTAGAGGTATGTGCAGAAAGGATCAATAACATGGTGAATGAGGCCAAGAAGAAAGCTGGGGTCAGGATCAGTGAACCACTGCGCAGCCTGGTGAGTCTGGGCCCAAAGTCAGAGGGGGGGGTCTGGGAAATTAAGAGCTGGGACACCTGGGTGTCCCAGTGAACACCCCCACAGAGTCCCCCAGGTCACCCTACCAGCAGGGGACAAATGAGCAGAAAACAGGGCAAGAAGGAATGGATATCATTTAGCCTGTCATTTAACAGTTGAGAAAACAGGCTGGGGCAACTTGAGTGGAGAAAGCGCTGACCCTGGAGTCAGGAAGACCTGAGTTCAAATGTGGCCTCAGATAGTTACTAGCCGTGTGACCCTGGGCAAGTCACTTAACCCCAGTTGCCTCCAAAACAAAAGAATGAGAGAAAACTGAGATACATAGAGGTTAAGTGATTTGCCCAAGGTCCCATGGCTAATAGTGTTAGAGAGCCTATCTGAACCCTGATTTTAAACCATGGTTTACTAGCATTCCAAACTCAACTGGTCCCAAACCATGCCCACTGTTATCTCCTCAAAACAAGTTCTCCCTGACTTCAATTCAGTATGAATTCATTAAGAGCCTCCTCTGTGCCATACCCTCTGTTGGGTGCTGGGGATTTGGGATTTTTTTATTCTTTGGATTTATTTTTTTAATTAATAATTTCCCTGTGTCCCATCATATGTGCCAGAAGCAGGGCATGAACATAGGTCTTTCTGACTCAAAGGCTGGTGTGGTTAGGGGATAGTGGGGAAACTGGCTTGTTTGGAGTGGAGTTTGGATGAAGATGAAAGCAAGCCGGAAGCAGACAGTAGAAGGCCCTTGAAGTGTAGGATAAAGAGGCTGGATGTGACCCCAAAGACAGTGGACATCTGCTGAAGGGTGTTGAGCAGGGTCAGAGAGGGTCCTGGAGATGGCTGCATCAACCCTCAACTCTGACCTTTTCCCACAATGGCAGGGCCTGACCCTGAGCGGGGGGGAACAGAGTGGCGCAGTTTCCCCTTTGACTGAGCAGCTGCAAATCCACTATCCTGACCTGAGTGACAGCTACTTCGTTTCTACGGATGCAGCTGGGTCCATTGCCACAGCCACAGCCCAGGGTAAGATCGGCCTCGCTGACAGGACCCCTGGCTTCGGACACTAGGAGGACTGACTCCCTCCAGAATTCTCTGCTCCCTGGAGGAGGAGACATTCCCTGGAAACAGCTGGTACCAACTTCCTTAGTTCCTAAGCATCACTTTAGATGTCCTCTGAGCTGACCATCTGACTTCACCTTCTGTCCCATTCCAGGTAGCCCAGAGCAGGGAGGGAAGGAGGCATATTTTGTTGAAGGGGAAAAATTGTGTCCAAAGAGGGGTCCAAAATTAGGGACCTTCTAGAGCAGGGGTTCAAGAACTTTTCTTATGTCATGAACCCTTTGTCAGAATCATGTTTTTAAATGCATAAAATAAAGTATACATAAAATATAATTATATTGAAATACAGATATCAGAATAATGAAAACAATAAATTCACAGACTCCAGGCCAAGAACCCTAGCTCTAGAGGCAGAGAAGTGTCCCAAGAAGGGTGGTCAAAGTGACAGGGTTAAACATTAGAGCAGAATATGTCCAAATTATAAAGAAGTGGGAAGAGAAGGGAGATCTGGAGGCTAGCCAAGAGGTATGGCCCCTTCCTGGGCAGCCAGGCCACTGGCTGAGAAATCCAGGCTTCAGATTCCAACTGTTTCCTTTGCATACACAATCCTCACTTCTTGGGAGAAAGGATTCAACAAAAGAAGGTCTTTCCTGGAGTATGTGCTCCACTCTCCTCAGCAGGGGTCTGAAAACTGTCCTCAGCTGAAGAATAAAGATTCTGGCCCCAGATCCTCTAGGCTCGAGGGAATGGGCCTTTAAAATTGCTGAGCCATGCCCTCTCTCCCTCCAGGCGGAGTGGTGCTCATTTCCGGGACAGGGTCCAACTGCAGACTGATCAACCCAAATGGCTCTGAGGAAGGATGTGGTGGCTGGGGCCACTTCTTAGGTGACGAAGGCTCT
Organism: Pseudocheirus occidentalis; assembly: GCA_028646575.1. Classification (NCBI taxonomy): domain Eukaryota; kingdom Metazoa; phylum Chordata; class Mammalia; order Diprotodontia; family Pseudocheiridae; genus Pseudocheirus; species Pseudocheirus occidentalis. The sequence goes on from CM053595.1 coordinate 305,281,622, forward strand.
GGTGAGAATGGCACCAGCTGTAGCTCTCCCTGCCCAATGACTTCATGCTGGCCTCTAGAGTAGAGGGTCATGGTCTTCTTGACTCCAGGTCCAGAGCTCTCTCCCCTAATCCACCTAGCTGTCTACCTCTGGGATTCCTCCACAGCATTCCCAACAAGTGGTCCATCTACCTTTGCCTCCAGTGGGGGAGAACCCATTCCCACCCAGGTAGCCCAGTGAGGCTTGTTCCATCTTGTGGGGCCCCCAGAACAAGTCTGAGTGCTCTTTTTTGCCAGGCCCTTTAATAAGAGGCTTGAAGACCTCAATCATGCCCTGCCTGAGGCTTCTCCCCTCCAGGATAAGCACTCCCAGACCCCAGACTCTCACTTATCTCCGAGTGGATACCAGAGCACAGCAGAGTCCCCAGAGTCCAACTACTCTGGAGATGATGGGACACCTTACCCCAGGGCCCAGGTGGAGGGGACCTCAGAGATCATTTAATCCAGCAGTCTCATTTTCCAGATGAGGAAACATCCCCCCAAGGAGGATGTAACATGCCTGAGGGGGTGGAGTTCTGAGCCCATATCCTCTGGTTCCAAATCCAGGGGCCTCTGCACCACTTCCAGCTCTGACTTTAGTGGTGTCTAGCCCTCATACTCCCTTCCTGTGTGGCCTGCTGACCCCTGGGTTCCAGCTTCCTCACTCACACCACAGAGGGGACCAGCTCCCTTCCAGCCCTGAGCTTACCCATTTCCTCCACAGCCTTCTGGATTGCACATCGGGCAGTGAAGACAGTTTTTGACACCATGGACAACCTGGAGGTGTCTCCACACAAGATAGACTACGTCAAAAGTGCCATGTTTGATTACTACCAGGTAGGTAGTAGTCCTCCCTCCTCCCCCAAGTCCCATCTGTCCCAGGCTCAGTATGGCAGAGGGGAAGGAGAAGAGGCAGCCCCTTCCCCACGCCTGCTTTGATTGGGGGGAGGGGAGGAAGTCCACGTTTCGTCGTACCAGGACTCCTGGTAGCAAGACACACATATACATACGTGCAGGAAGAGTGAGAAGAGTGACGAATCTAGGATAATGTGAGATTACAAACCTAGGAGCCTAGAAGCATGGGCAGATAAGGCCAGCTTACAGGTCTGTGGGTATGAGGAGGTCAGGGGCCACGGGCTTAGATGCCACTGAATCCAACTCCCCCATTTTACAGAGGTGAAGAGTTAGTCTGGCATGAACTGCGTTCAGTGAAATCCCTGCTCACTCTTGTAATCATTGCTTCCCTTTCTAGGTGTTTGCTGACCATCCCTTTAATAATTTAAGTCTAGAATTTTCCCAGGAATCAAAGTCAAGCTCACTGGCCTAAAGTTTGCAGACTCCTCTTCTTTTTTTGTTTTTGGAAACTGGGATATCGCCTCCTCCAGTCAACAAGTTTGCTCTGTAAAATTTGGATTCAGTCAAAAGGCCGCATTCAAGGACCTAAAAGGCCATGTGTGGTCTTAAGGTCACAGGTTCCCCACCCGTTTTAAGTAGATGCTTATCATTTTAAGGAACAATCCACTTATACTTATGCTTTCAAGTGTTTTTTAATAGGAGTGAGTGTTGTATATTTTCAAAAGCTTTTTCTTCATCTGTTGATAGCATATAATTTTTGTTATTTTGTTACTGACATAATTATGCTAATAGTTTTTCTTATGTTAATCTATCCCTGTATTCCTGGTATAAATCCCACTTGGTCACAATGTATAAGCTTTATGTTATATTGCTGTAGTCTCCTAACTCTAACATTTTATTTAGGATTTTTGCTGCCGTATTCATTAGTGAAATTGGTTTGTAATTTTCTTTCTCTGTTTTGGCTCTTCCTGGTTTAGGTATCAGCACTATATTTGTTTTATAAAAGGAGTTTGGTAGGACTCCTTTGCATACCCTTCCAAATAATTTCATATTGGAATTTGTTCATCTTTAAATGTTTAGTAGAATTCACTTACAAATCCATCTGGCCATCTGGTCCTGATGCTTTTTTCTTAGAAAGTTCATTTATGGCCTTTTCAATTTCTTTTTTTAAAACAGATTTATTTAAATATTCTAATTCCTCTTCTGTTAATCTAGGCAGTTTATCTTTTTGTAAGTATTCTTCCATTTCTCTTAAATTGTTAAATTTATTAGAATTAAAATTGAGCAAAAAAAACTACTAATAATTGCTTTGATTTCATCTTCATTGGTGGTATATTCACCTTTTCCTTTTTTGATACTAGTGCTTTGGGTTTTCTTGTTATTATTATTTAATTCTTGACTTCAAGTGGGGACAAAGTCTTAGACTGAAATTTCCAGGACCTATATTTAGGGCATGAGCTCAAAACCTGACCATCTGCAATTCAAAGCTTCATTCTAGGGCTTGGTTTTCTTCTGGCATAAAATGAAGGCTTTGGTCTAGACTCTGGATGGTCTCTGGTTTCAGGATGAAGTCTTGGAAATTAGCTTTTCTACAAAAGAGGCTACTGGTTAGGAAAAAGACAGAAGTTGGTCGAGATCTGGAGACCTGATTCTAGCCCTAGCTCTAGGACTGGGATAAGTTTTTTCCTCTGATAAGGGTCAGTAGATTCATTTGTAAAATGAGAGGGTTTGACGAGATGATCCTCAGGTCCATTCTCTGGCAGTTCTATGGCTCTGATTCTGTTAAGGTCACTTTGAGCTCCCTAGCCTTTGACAGTATGATTCCCAGGTTTCCTACAATTTCTAGGATGAAGTCTAATCATCCCTCAGGTTGTCTTCAAACCACACAGCTGCCAACTCTGTGTGATGCGGTTGGGGCACAGCTCACTGGAGGTTGTCTGGGAAAGCTTTCTCCTTTCTGATGACTTTCTATGCACCTTTCTGTATTCTCAGGTGTCTGACCGGCTGGGACTCCTCAACCACTGCTATAGAAACTTCGATAAATCCAAGTTTGCTGGATTTTGCCAGAAAGTTGCAGAAGGTACAGGAGGGACGGGGTGAGAAGCATAACTTTGTGGTCCTGTCCAACTTGGTTCCTGGAAAGCCTCCATAAGGGGAAGGGCAGTGAGCAGAGATGGGAATCAGGAATCAGACTTCACTCCAACCAGATCACATCAACACTGAATGCTCTGCTCTGGAGATGACTTTCTGGAACTTTTTTACACACACACACACGCACACACACATGTGTGTGTGCACATCTCCATATCCACGGATTACAAAAAGATGATTTTCTATGAAACTGAATCTCCATTTCACTGTTTGATTTTTTTTTTAAGTGTGTAATGATTTCTGCATGTTGTTTTCATAACTGTCTTGCTTTTCTGGGCTTCATTTTGAACTTCTTTCTGTTCTCTGGGCATTTATAAAAGTGTTTCATTGGCCCTCTTCTTCGGCATCCCTCTTGTTCAGTTTCTTAATCTTTCCAATGAGTAAACTGGACTAATGATTTTCTTAAGGCCTTTCCCAGCTCTAAAACATATGTCCTCTTTTAGTGGGCCCAGGTCACCAAGCACCTGTCTCTTTCTGGTAAAATGGGCAGCAGTAATGAAAAACCAAAACCATGCCCACTGCCACCACCCTATGACCAGCCCTCATTCCTGCCCGCCTGGGCTTTTAAAGTGCTCCCTATCAGGAGCAGTCTTTACACTCACGTGGCTGCCGGATCAATCTGACCGTCTCTTCTGTTCCAACGTCCTCCTTGGAACAGGTTTCTCCAGCTTCCCATGGCAGTGATTTCACTTCTAGTTCTCTTCCCTTCCATGAAGTGTCTAGCACAGGGTTGGACGTGTAAGAGATGCTCTGTAAAGACCTGATTTGATTTCTGTGAATTGGTGCATAGGAAAAGGAATGAATGGATGGAGGAAGCCGAGTCCAAGCTCTCTCATCCATCACTTCTCTTGTGTCTTCATTTTAGGTGCTTCCCAGGGCGACCCCCTCTGCCGCCATATTTTCCACAATGCTGGAGAAGTACTGGCCAGACATATACTGGCTGTGTTGCCCAAGATAGACATGGTAAGTGGAGGCAGGGGATGAGAAAGCTGGGCACTGTGGGGAGCGCAACAGACTAGCAAAGAAGCCCTACCTTCCTGGTGCTGAACATCCTAGGAGGCTTACTTGGACTCCGTCTTCATTTCTCAGTTCTAGCTCCTTGTCCCCACTCACTCACGTCTCTGTCCTTCTCTCACTTAACCTGAGCTTGTATCTTCAAGAGGAAGCATGGTGTAGTAGACGGAAGATCGGCTGTGGAGTCAGGAAGACCCGAGTTCAAGTTCTGACTCCCATAATGGCTGGGTGTCCCTGAATACATTGAGATCCTCCAGCACCTTTCTAATTCACTCCCATTCAAAAAGGGTTTATTATTTTGAGGTGCTTGACTTAATAAATGTGTTATGGATGGACGGAGATAAGAACAAAGTAGGGAAAGGAATTGGGGGAGCAAGGTGGGAGTCACGTAGGAGGAAGCACTGAGCTGAACCTTGAAGGAAACTAGGCCTTCTTACAGGGGGTGAGAAGGGAGTGCATTCCAGGCATGGGAGAGCAGCCTGTATAAAGTCAGGAGATAAACAGGTGCATAAGGAGAAGAGCATGTACCCATCTGGCCTAAAAACAGACTGTTTGTGCACAGGAACTGCCTGTCTCCATCAAGAGCAGATATTGCCACATGGGGGTTCTCTGGAATAAATCACAGATCTAGATTCTCCCCCCCCCCCCACACACACACACACTCACACATGCACACACCTCTACCTCACAGGATGGCTGTGAGAATCCATACACTTTGTAAATGGGAGCATCAAGACTATGGCAGACAGAACGTTGGGTGTAGAGGCAGTGGATCCAAGTTAGAATCCTAGCTCTGCCCGAGTAGCTCCTGTGGGACCTTGTCTGCTTGGCCAAGGCACTTCCTTGGTCCGGACCTCTGTTGGTGCTGGACTGAATGATCTCCAAGTCCTGAATTCCTCTGACTTCCCACTAGCCCCCTTCCACCACTTCCAACCACTGCAAGGCTCCCTCAGTCTGGGCTCCTTGTGGGAGGAGAGGCAGGCCAGGCTGCTGAAAGACCCTGAGCTTGTCACCCTCTCCTCCCTCCCAAGGGCCAGCATTAATAACTCTCATCTCCCCTCAGATGCTTTTCAGTGAGCCGCTGGGCCTCCCCATCGTGTGTGTGGGCTCTGTGTGGAAGAGCTGGGCGCTGCTGGAACAAGGTGAACAGGGACCGGAGTGAGGAGCAGGCAGGGGTGGGGGAGGGGGCATCCACGAAGTCACCCACTGCACACTGCCCAAGAAAACCTGCCACACTCAAGCTTCTAGACAGTGCCCGGTGCTCAGACCACTCCCATTCTCTGTCCCCTTCTAGCCTTTGTCTCCACCCTGGAGGAGGGAAAGAAGATCCAGAGAGCCTTCTCCAGCTTCAGCCTGCTCCAACTCAAGTGCTCCTCTGCCCTGGGGGGAGCCAGCCTGGGGGCTCAGTTTATTGGGGAGATTCTTCCCCTGGACTATAACAACAATGTGGACATCTTCTTTCAACACACCTTCTCCTAGTTAGGGCTGGCCTTCCCACCTCAAGGCCAGCAGACACCAGATGCTGAAAAACTGCAGCACTTTTGTTAATCAATAAAGATAGCTAAAATTTATTAGAATTTTATACGTGTTACCTCCCAGCAGCCCTCAGACATGGGTCCAGAAACCAACTCAGACAGTTGGAGAGGTCTTCAGAAGATGCTGAGCTCAGTCCATACATAAAAGGAATCCTTCCTACAAGGCCCCCACCACCTTTGGAAGCTGTCCATTCTCCCTTTGGGACCACTCCAAGTGTTTAGTCTCCTCCTGATTTCAAATTTAAATCCACCTCTTTGCAGCATCTTCCCACTGCTCTTGATTGTGCCGTGAGGTGAAATGATACCTCTGTTCTGACCTTCCCGTGATACTGGAAAACAGGCATCTTTCCCAAGGCTTCTTTTCTCCAGCCAAACACTCCCAATTCCTTCAGCCACTCTTCCTAGGGAATGGACCCAAGGCCCTTGGCCATCTTGGGAGCTCTTCCATAGGTGCTCCCCTCCTTATCAATTGCCTTAAGTTGTGGCTGCCCCAGATTAGGTCTGACTGGGGAGAGGACAGTGGGACTGCCCAACGATGCAGCCATCATCCCCCTCACCCCACTGTCCACTAAAACTCCTAGATCTTTTTCTGAACTGCTGTCAAACTGTGCTTCCCCAGTCTTAAACCGGATGAAGCTGATTTTGTCCCAAGCACGAGGCTTCACATTCATTCCTGTTAAGCTTCATCCTCCTTGATTTAACCCCGTTCTAGCCTTTTTATAGCCTGTCACTGCAAATGTGAGAAATGTACTATCTGTGCCTTTATCTGAGTCGTCATTATCCCCATTTCACTGCTGGGGAGACTGAGGCAAAGGTTAAGTGAGTTGGACGGGGTAAACTGGTGTGTCTCAGTCATATACGAAAGAAAATAAACCATCTTTCCTCCTGTCTTTAGACTCTGCTTTAATGCCAGGTCCACCTGTCCCTTCACCCAGCTCTAGAAACAGATCCTGCCATTTGTTGGAAATAACCCGGGCCTGGGCACTTGTATTCCCCGCTAGCTCAGTGGCCATTTGAACCTGTTTCCTTATCTGTAAGAAAGGAAGTTGGAGCCATCTCCTCTCAGCCGGTGTGCGCACAAGTCACCTCCCCCTGCCCCACTGACTGGGGGAGGGGGCAACATCTCTCTGAGCCAAGTGGCCTTCCTCCCTTTCTATGCTATGACTAAGCTAACCTCTCATGAACGGGCAGATGTTCTCTGAATGTCTCCTTTGATTCCAATCTTGATCCTGAGCCACGACATCAATGAGAAAAATAATTTAGAAACCATGACCTCACTGCCATCTTTGGCATTTGAGAATACCGCTGCCTTCTTCAAACACTGACGTTAATAAAATGACTACCCAGAAATGATGTCTCTTGGAATTTTATGTCTCATCAGCCTAAGAGGGGCATGCCCATGGCACCACACTCCCTGTAGACCGGTGGTTCTCAACTTGTGGGTCACGACTCCTTTGGGGATCAAACAACCTTTTCACAGGGGCTGTCTAAGACCATTGGAAAATACTTATTTCCAATGGTCCTAGGAACTGAGACACTGCTCCTCTATCCGTCTGCAGGTGGGTCTACCCACATGCAGATACACCTACATACAAACATTGAGAACTACTGCTGTGGACAGTGCTATGGAGAAGATGTAGTCCAGATTTCTATTATAGTTTCATGTGAGACCTGGATTCAAATTTGACCTCTGGCCCTAGTTCTGTGACCCTTGTGCTTCCTGCAGTGCATGGGATGCTGCGATGCTGGAGCCACCTCCCTCCACCTACCCACCCACCCCCATGCCAAACATCACAGACTCCTTGTCAAAATGCCCCACATTTCATAGTTAAGACAGTGCCAAAGTGTTGGCATTTGGGTCCTATAACATAGTCTATAATAAAGCTGCTCCCCTAATCGATAAGCCTATTATGTGTCAGCTCTGTGCTAGGCCCCTCTTCAAGGATTTTATATTTTGTTGGGGCTGACATCACATCCACATTTAAGTCCACTCAAAATAGACAGTCTGGTGGCCAATGGCCTGAGCTTGGTAGGTCTAAGTGAGGAGGTGGGGCATCCTAGCCATGGAGCCATGGAGAACCACCGGAGCTAGGTCAGAAGATGGATGGGTATGTGAGGCACCTCAGGGCCAGTCTGGCTGGCCCACAAAGAGCATCACCTCATCAGCAAGCGGCCACAACGATGAACTATCAACCAGGGACATGTTGCGAACAGACGAAAATGAAGCCATACTGGCCTCCAGGAACTAATGTAAAGGGTATAAAACACAAACAAGGGTGGAATGATGGGCTGGTCCTAGAGGTCACAGGGGAACTTCTTGAGCATGGGAGGGACACAATCACCACTGGGCTAACAACACAGGATTTCTTGATGAGGAGAATCTTTTACACAATTTACTAAAGCCCTTTCCTTACCACACCTTCTGGAAGAAGGCAGAACTTATGGGATTCTCCTCACAGGGCATATCAGGACACAAAAGGCATGGAGGAGTCTGCCCTGGGTCAGACAGCTACTTAGCGGCAGAGCAAGAAATGGAACCACCGCAGGAGACGGACTTCCGCAGCCGGAGTCAGGTTTGTGTCCAACCAGCAGATTGTTAGATCACTATCCTGACCTCACTGAGGAGGGGAGGTTTTTAAGAATCAAGTGAGACACTGCCCCAAAAGCATTTTGTTCTCTATAAAGCCATTATGTGAATGACAGCTACTCTTACCACTCCCATTTTAGATAGGTAAACGAAGGCAGAAAGATGAGATAACTCTCCTTGGGTCATGCGTCTGGCAAGTGTTGGCACCGTAATTTGAACCCAGCACTCCTAACTTCTTCAAGCCTAGGGTTCTTCAATGCGATACAACAGCCCACTCCCAGGACACGGCTCCGATGCTTCCTCTCCGTTCTCCCTCTGCCCTTAAGTCTTTCATAGGTGCCGGGCACAAAGACCAGTGGTTAGGTCTTCTGCCCAGCTAGGCAGCCACTGACCCCTCCTCACCTGGAGTGAGCAGGCTCACCTGCTTCCTCATTTATTAAGCAATCACAAGTATTGTTGGTACTCTGTGCCAGGCTCTGATGATGGACAGAAATGAAATGGCACCTTCCTGTGGAGAAAGACTTCCCATTCACAGAGATCTGCCCATCTAAGTGCACAAAATAAGAGGTAATCTAGGGGATGAAGGAATGGGCCAGGAAAGTTTCAGGTAGAAGGTGACAAGGGATTCTAAGAAGTAAAGGTGAAGAGGGAAAGCATTCAGGCTCAGGGGACAGGGACAAAGTGTTTTACAAAAACACAGGGATCACAACGGTGTGTGAGGAACACCCAAAAGTCCAAGACACCTGGACTACAGAGTACAGAAAGGGGGCACTGGATCCAGCTGGCATCAGATAGTGATCTCCTTGGGGCCAGGAGTCAGAACTACTCTAACCTCTGTGCAGGGCTGCACACAGGAGGGTTCAGCCTTCTGAAATGGGAGCATGCTCACACAGTGAAGCAGGGGCATTGGGCCAGAAAACTGTGGAGAGAAGGTAGGGGGAGTCCTTAGTCTGCACTGCAGATCCCACAGTAGCTGAGGCTGACGCAGGAATGACCCACACAGGACCACAACCAATCACTGCCTTCTCATTTTATTGACATTTTTCAAGAGCTGCCATTTGGTTTGAATAGCAAAGTTCAGAAAAGTTAACTTTTTTTTCCCTTTTAGACATTTTTTATGAAAAAAATTTCAATTTTAAACTCCTGTTCTCCCTCTCCCAACAATACACTGCAAACAGCTCTTCAACCAACTGCTGTGTTGCACATGCTTCCCAAAATGCCTCTGGACATTCCACACCCGAAAGCCTCCCTCCCCCCCCACCCTCAGAAGGCTGCAGAGACAAGAGGTGACTGGGGGCCAATCCCAGCAGCAGCAGCAGCTCACAAAGGCAGTCTAGACCCCAGTCTAGACCCTGGCACATGCCTCCCTTTCTGCTGGAGCTCCCAGTGCATCAGGTCCAGCCCTTCCAAGACTCTGGAGCTCCTTCCCCTTCCCTTCTCCTCTCCCAGCAAACAAAGGCAGCATGATCCATGGAGAGAGGTCAGCACATTCATCAGAAAGCTGGTCTGGAGAGCTTGCTCAGCTCAATGCTTTCAAGTTCCATCCACTTGCTGCTCCATAATTTATTCCATCATTACATGATCTGGAAGTCTCTGGGGCTATTTGCACAGTGGGTAGATGGGATCTGAGCTTTCCAATGAGAAGAAAAAGTTGTTATTTAAAAAACAAACACAGAGGTTCCGGCTCTTTAAAAGGACTATATGGAATGAAGCTGGCTCTGAAGGGTCGGTCGTTCCTTTGGAGGGAGCCAGGTCTGGGTCACTTCCTGACTGTTCCTATGGCTCTTCTTGAGGCGACCAGCTGTGTGGCAATGACAGCTGAAAGCCAAGGTGTGCTTTGTGTTTGGGATGAAGCAGCAGACACGACGGTTCCGAATTCTTAGGGCACAGTTATCCTTTAGTACTGGCCACAGTCAACGCCATACTCTTAGAGCTTTAGATAACCAAAGCTTTTGCTTTTACCATGTGCTTCTATTTTCCAAGTGGAGGCGACAAGCATGGGAACAGCTAATGGGACAAATGTCTGTGCTTGGGAACAGGCAGACCTCAAGGGCTTTTCTTTTCTCTCACTCCGGGGGTAAGCTAAGCTGGGAAACCTCTAAGTCCAGTGTGCTCAGCCTCCTATGTAAGACTGGCAGGGGGAGGAGAGAAAATCAAAGAGCTAACAGGAAATGGAAGCCACTGTCTCCTTCTTCCAGGTCCAGCTCCCTCAGCAAGGGGGTATGGAAAAAATATATATGTATATATACATACATACACACACACACACATATCCCCTCCCCCCCAAGAAACTTGTTACTGGACTGTGATTTGGAACTGTAACTCTCGTCTGTGACAGTAGAGGGAGCAATGGATTGGCTTCCACAAACCACTGGGGAGAACCCACCATAAGAACACCATAAGAACTCAGAATTCCCGTGGGATTTGGGGGGAAAGGAAGGAAGAGGGAGGCCACCGCAAACCAGAAAGTCCGTCTATAGCTAGGTACTCTTTCTTACTTCCCCTTCTGCCCACCTCTCCAAAATGCTAATATGTTACACCCAGGGGGCCACGGAGACCTCAAGATCTGACCAATCTCTCTCACCCTTTGTTGGAAATCTGTTCTTGACCTGCTCGCTGACCTTCCCAGCAATTCAATCACACTCTCTTCACATCTTAAGAAGCCCATTCGCCAGGGCCTGTCCCTGCGACATCCCCATCTAACATAGAACATCAGTGGCACTCTGCACAAGGAAAGTACCGTTCCATCTCTCTCTTCACTCTTCACGCCTCTCTCACGCAGCCAACAATCCCATTCAAACCACAGCAGTTCTGCCCGCATCTGCATTGACTGTGGCTTCCTTATCTCAGCTTTTTGCTACCACCACAACCATTCTGGACATTTCCTGAAATTCTAAATACGGGTATCATTGCAAACTTAGGCTTAGGGGGCAAGATTCAAGCCCTTCCCATGTTTCTGGTTCCTCTCTGCCACTTCCCCACACTCCCCACTGGCCATGGGGATCTGAAGTCAGAACATACCAAGATACATTAGCAAAGTCTCCAGCTGGTGGTGTGGGGAAACCTGAAAAGGCACGGGCAACTGCCACCACTTTAAATAGCCTTTTTTAAAGGGAAGATTTAAAAAACAAACCTCTTAGTGAGGTTAATCATTAAACAGATCCTGAAATATAATTCCTCCTAACCTAGGATTTCCAGGCTTGCCCAGGGCCCAGGGTTAAGTGCATACCAAGAGCCAGTATTGGAGAAGCAGCTGGGCCTGGAGCCAGGAAGACCTGAGTTCAAATCCAGCCTCAGACACTTCTTCACTGTGTCACCTTGGACAAATCACTTGGCCTCTGTCCGCCTCACTTTCTGGACTCTAAGGTCCCTTTCAGCTTCAATCCTATAACTACACAGGTTCCATTTCCAAGTAAGAGATACTGAAGTTGAAATGAGTAGTCACTTAGTTGCAACCCCTTCGAAAGAGGCCTCTAAAACACAAGCTTTAACTTTCAAAGGGTTCCTCCTCCTCTTCCCCCCAGCCCCCACCGCCCGCTCAAGCTAGGACAGAGATAGTCGGCAAAGAGAAGGCACCCAGTGAGGGCCAGTGTGGAGAAGGTAACCTGGGGAGGGGCAGTGTGGAGGATCCTAATGGACAACCCGCCACCAACACAAAGCTATTCCCTGGGCTTTCAAGCAAGCCTGGCACAATGGCTCCTCTGTCCATGGGCAATTTGGTGCTGGCCAAATAAGGGATTGGAGAAGGGTTGTGCTGGCCAAAGGCCAAGACCCTGGAAGCAGGATGGACAAAAGAGCTGGGTCTCCAGGTCACCCATGAAACCCTTCCACCTGGATGGCTGATTCTGGACTATGGCTACTTAAAACCACCACCCCCTTCCCCACCACCACAGGGGCAAGAGCAGAGCAAATGCTTTCACAACTACCCCTAAAGGCTAAAGAAGAACAGCAGCCTGGGAAAGGGGGTCAGGTCTTATTTCATAGGCTCCCCAACCCTTTGGGATCTGGGTACATGAACAGAAGGATCTGATGCCCACAGCTGAAAGTGGGCTGCTCTCATCTCTAGTGAAGAGAGCCTTTGCTGGCATCTCTGAATGGGTCACCTGCTCTCCAAGGAGGGGTGCTCCTTACCCAGCCAAGATGGGGAGACAGTTTTCTCCAAATGAACAGGGCAAGAAACACCAGGGTAAATTATGGAGGGAAGAGAAATAGTCCAGAGTTTGAAAAATGACCCAATCTGGCTCATTAAGAAATCAAAGGCTTCTTGAAAACTGGCTCCTCTAATTGACAGCTTGGGCATTCCAACATGCTCCCAGCTATGCCAAAGTGGTCATCTGTTCTTCCTGGCTGCGCCCAAAGCTACTGCAGAAGCACCCAAATGTGGAGGCAAGTGCTGGGCCTTGGGGGAAAGGAAGTTTGGCCAACTTCTTCCCTTGACCACGACAGCTAGTGCTTGGTTAGATCTCTAATGAGTAGTAGTTAACAAAGACCCCCTTTGGTAAAGGAGGAGTAGCACCCAAGGAGAAACATGGGATGATGCCACATGCAACAGCCTCAGCAGGGTGCCAGAGCCGCCCTGGCAGAGAATGGACAGGGAGGCATGTGCCCCTGCCCTCACATCAGGGTACTCTTAAAGGGCCCAGGGACAAAACTGCACAAGGAAGAACCCAAGCCAACAGTAAGAGCTAGCTTGGAGATAAGTCTTTGGATGCCCCCCACCCACACAGGGAGTAAAACCTTCATGGAGAAGCAAGAAGGCAGAGGTGAGACAGTACCAAACACTAACAGAGGTAAGTATTGTGAAAATCACAGTTGTGCAGCTCAGCTTCAGTTAAGATTACCCCACAGGAATCCCCCAGGCCTGAGGTGCCACCTTCCAGCCCACTGCTGTGCTAACGCTGTCTTAAAGACTCAGGGAGCCTGGGCGACAGAAGGAGAAGGGGCTGGGGACACTGCAGGAGGAGATGGCGAACCCACACTGCTGCCATTTTTACTTTCCAAACAATGAGACGATAGGTGACTCCATCACGGGACCCCGAGGACAGGAGCCATTGTGATGATGGCTTTTGAAAGGAGAATTCATGACTGATTGCTTCCTGCTGAACATGCAGTGAGTGAGCCAGCTGTTCAGTCTGTGCTCTCTGAACGGCCTAGAATGGAGATCTTTGGAGAGAGAAGAGGGAGCTGACAGGAAGTTCCAACACTGTGGTGGGGGGGAGGGTTGGGTGTGGAGCCCACTGGCCCACCTCTCCTTCCCAGTCTCCTTTTTCCTCCTCCCATTCAACCAGCTCAGTGGATATGGTAAGGAATTCTTCAGGTTTTTCCTTGAATCGGTGGAGTATGCTGCAGGATTGATGCAGACATTTCCTAAACACTAAACCTGGAAAAAGATGCTTTACATATACAATCATCCTCTATAGAAGGCAAAGGAAAGACAGAGAGACCATATGTAATCCTTTCACACAAAAACAAAAAAAAAAAGGAAAAAAAAGATATTATGTTAAAAGAAAAAGGAAAAAGTAGAAAGAAAAAAAGGAAAAACAAGCCAAAGTGTCCAAATGCGGGGTAGCAGTACAAAAGAGACCCGCGGAAGCTCGTTGACAAGACTGCCCACGTTAGTGACTCGATCCGCAGTGTCGAGCTCGACCCTCTTCCTTTCCCCTCCCCTGCACGCCGCCCCCCACCCCCCTTCAGCCCCACCGGCCTCTTGGTGCAGCTTTGTCCCTAGAAAGAGGGACCCACAAGTCCTCAAAGGTTTCAGGGAGATTCAGTACTTCACGCCTGGAATAAACTCCTTGGCATCGGGGTTCAGGTTACTTTTGCTCTGAAATGAGGAGCCAAAAGAAGATGGTAAGTAGCAGAAATCAGAGATTTTAACCCACTCCTAGCACTGAGGGGTCCTGAGCTCCAGAAAAAGCCCTTGCCTTCTCTTACACTCAGTGGGACCTGAATAACAGCATGGCCTAAGAGCTCAGGAGTCCAAGGAGCAGGCCAACTGCGTGTCAGCAAATCTGCTCCACGGCAGGGCCCTCCATTTGACAGCAAGAGCTGACCTCGCAGCCCACAAAGCGAAGCCAACACAAGATACAACTGAGGACATTAAGTCAGTTTGGTTAACTTAGCACTCTTCCCCCTGCCGCCCTGGTTAATTTCTGATTTTAGAAGACTGTCTGCTAGCAAGTGAACAAATACTCAAACCCTTCATAAACCTGCTGGTCAAAGTGCTGCTGAAGCCATGCTGCCCCATAAGGAGTAACAATGCCCTGACACTGAAATCGAGGTCTGGGTGCCTAAGTTCCAGGTTGAACAACAGCCTTGAAGAACCGTTCTCAAGCCCCAAGATGCAAAACCTTGCTGAGGAGACAGGCTCTCGGAGATGGTGGGAAGTTACACAACAGTACGCCCAGACTTGGCTTTCAGCCTCTCCCCACAACGGCAGTCTCCTTTCTCAAGTCGGTAAGACAGAGGGAGAGTCCACTCTGGAGGGCCTAGCAGAAACTTGGAGGTGCTCTCACAAAGCAGCTCTCTCCAGGGGAGCCTTACCAAGATATCTTCTGAACTGTGACTGTCACTGACAGAAAGTCCATTGAGCTGCTGCTGCAGCTGCCCAATGCCTTGAGGCAGGTCACGAGAGGGAATGAACCAGTCCTGGTCTTCTTCATCCAGCATTTCCTGAAAGCAGCGGTCCAGGAATTCCTGTTCCTCGAGTTCTTCCTCCACCTAGCAGGAAGGCAAGAAAGACCTTTATGGACTGATGCAGAGGTAGCTGAGCAGAACCAGACAATAAGGACAGAGCGGCAAAGGGGTGGCCAGAGACACATAGCACGATGAAGTGGGAGGACCGCAGGATGGATGGGCCTGGAGAAGGGGAGAGAAAATACACCTTCTTCCCTGGACTGTCTGAAGTACAGAGAAAGCTCTTCATGCCCTGCTTCCCTGTCTCCTTATTCTTTCTTTCACCCTTCAGATTCTGCACAGAAAGAGTGACAGGGACCTACTCAAACACCATGAAGAGGTGGGGGGAGGGAGAAAGGTGCAAGGTGAAGGGAATCTGAAGATCTTCCCTGCCCCTCAACAGGCCTCTGTGATCACATGGAGCCCATGGTGGGAGAGAGAGCAGGTGGAGAAGAGCAGAGCAGTGAGTGTGGAGATAGAGGGGTGGGTTTTGCCTGGGGGAGCTTGTTGGTGGGAGGCTTGACAGAGGGAAGGCTTGCGATGTTTGTGCTCCCTGCACTGGCAATGTGTATCAACTTCTTTATTACCATTCTGGATCTTGCTTCCTGGTACATGAATAAATATCTTGGTTTTGTCTTGGAAGAAGAAAGTCTGTCATATCTTGGGATTCAAAGCCTGCATATTCACAGCAGCCACTAGCAATATAGAAGGGTGAGGGGGGAGACAGGGGAGGAGGATGACAAAGCTGTCCCTGGCTATGCCCACCCGGCACGGGACACTCTGCTGAGGTTACCTTCCCTCTCCTGTATGTCTCCTGAATGCACCTGGTTGTTTACATACTATCACCTCCATCAGAATGTAAGCTCCTTAAGGGCAGGGACTGCTGTTGTCTCTGTATCCCTAGCAATTCATATAGTTCCCGACACATCTGAAGCACACGGCTACTAGTTGAGCCACGTCTGGTTTTACTGAATCTGTTTATCTTTTCAATCTTTGCTACAGGGCGAGGCTTGTTGAGCAGAGGGTGGAGAAATAAATGTGAAAAGGGCAACAGTTTTTAAAATGTTGCCATGCCAGCCATGTAGAACTGTGAAATGGCTGGGAGGTCTGGGTAGGGACTGGAGAACAAAGAAACAGTCTGTTTTCTGATCCGATCCAATCCTATGTTCAAACAGGGCCTCAAAGATCTCAATCAAATGTAAACTCTGCAAATATGAGATGGAAATGATGCTGCTAATGCTGTGAGAGCCCCTTCATTATGGGGCATTGGGAATAATCTAGCTTGGGCAACCGCTGACTTTTGGGCCTCATGGCTCTGACTCCTCTTCTCCAAGCTGTTTCACGGTGGCCCTGGGGGGATGCCCTTGACATTTCATAACAGGGAAGAGCTGAGTGGGACCAACTGATCTGCCCTGGGAAATGATCTGACAACTTGGTACGCTTCAAAGCCCTTCTTACTAAGAGCACCCATATGAATCAATTTTTTAAAAACTTTTTTACATTAAAAAATTAAAAAAAAAAAAAAGCACCCATGGTCAACGCTTGGCCCTTTACTGAAAAAATGTATTTTAAAATTTCAAAATAAGAAGTCCATGAATGCTTAAAACAAACCTTCATTTCTGTTTCCTTAGGGAATATTTCTCTAACAAGAAACAGGAGCCCTTTTAATTTCGTAACATCTAGAAAAACTGTACAAAATTATTTCAAAGATCACTTATTTTGTAAAAACCATCAAGTCTGCAGATGACACAGACTCTGCTTCCTATGGTTCTACCTCCAGCTGTCTGACTCACAGATACTTCATAACCTCCTAGGATGAAGAGAAGACTTTAAAATCAGAAAATTAAAACTTAATCTGGCCACGTTATTCCTTTAAACGCTAAGTATGTGACATACATTTTTGACCTTCGAAACCATTCATTATTTTGTTTTAAATGAGTTTTTCATAGATGTCCTTGGTTTCCTTTTTATATCACCATAATTTCATCTCAAATCTTGCCCCCACCCAGAGACCATTCCATATAAAGGTTTTTTTGTTAAAGATGAAAAAAGATAAAGGGGAAAAAAATCAGCATCCTTGATCTATATATCAAAAAAACCTGAATATATGTGCAATGTATAACATTTGTAGACCCTTTCCCCATGCAAGCGATGGGGGTAGGGTTGGGGAGGGCATTTGAACTTTTTTTTTCCTTCAAGACACTGGTTCTGTGCAAATTTGCAGCATTTGACTTTGGGTTCCTGCCCCCCCCCCCCCCGTGTACAAGTAAGCACTGTGTATACTGTTTTCTTGGCTGTTTACTTTATTCTGCATTAATTTATATAGATCTTTCCATGCTTTTCTGTATTCACCACATTCATTTCTTGCAGTATGTAATATTCCATGGTATACTCCATTACATTCACATGCCACAATCTGTTTAGCCATCACACAGTTCATGTGCACGTGCTTTGTTTTCACTTCTTTGCTGTAACAAAAAGGGTTACTTGAAGTGTTTTGATGTAAAAGGAGATTTTTCTTCGTATCAATCACCTCCTTGGGATAGAAGGCTAATAGCTGAATCAATGGGTCAAGCAGTATGGACACTGAACATTTCCAAACAGCTTTCCAAAGCGATTCTGATTCACAGTTCCGCCCGCTTCCTCCAACTCCTCCAACATGAATTCTAGTCCTCTTCTGTTGTCTTTGTCAGTTTGCTGGATGTGATGCAAAACCTCAGGGTTTTTTTTAAAATTTCAATTAATGAATCAGAAAATTCTTTCATATACTGTTAATATTTTACAATTCTTTTTTTGAGAATTGTTTATATCCTTTGACTCGCTTTTTTGTCATATATATGTATTTATATGTACACACACATGAGAGAGAGAGAGAGAGAGAGAGAGCAGGAGACAGAGAGAGAGAGAGAGAGAGAGAGAGAGAGAGAGAGAGAGAGAGAGAGAGAGAGAGAGAGAGAGCAGGAGACAGAGAGCTAGTTTTCATCTTGGACATTAAACCCCTTATAAGAGACATCTCATCTACAGACTTTTTAAATACATTCAACCTGTCCAGAAGGACATACCCTAGGGAGAAGTTTTTGTGAAGAAGTTTTTCATCTTCATGTAATCAAAAGTTCTCTATTTTACCTTTTCTAATAGACTCTACCTCTTGTTTGGTTAAAAATGTATCTCCTACTCACGCTGCTTCTCTTTTAATTTTTAAAAATAGCATCATCTTTAAGGTCACACAGCCATTTAGAATGTATTATGGAACATGGTGCAAGATAATGTTTGAAGCCTGTTTTCTGCTAGATAGATTTCTAGTTTTCCCAATTTTTAAAAAAAAAATCCAATAGGGAGCTTTTCCTGACTGGTTTACTCAACACTGGGTTATTGGGTTTCACTGTCTCTATTTTCCCTTGTTCAGTCTGTTCCATTGATCTACCTCTCTATGTAACAATTCCAGATGGTTTTGATGACTGCTTCTTTATAACAGTCTGAGGTCTGGAGGTCCTAGTTCCATTTTATCCCTACCTCTTTTTGTTATTTCGCTTGATTTTCTAAATTTATTTTTTAACTGAATTTAGTTATTTTATCAAGTTCTACAACATGTATTGATTGGTATAGCAACTGAAACAATAAATTCACTTAGGCAATATTCATTTTTACTACATTAGCAAGGCCTAGCCACAAACACTGAATATATGTCCAGTTGTTAAAGTTATTCTTTATTTCTCTAAGGACCATTTTGTAATCAAACATCTACAAGCATTTTGTGTGTTTTGGCAGACTGATCTCCAGATAGTTAATGAACTTTGTAGCTGCTTGAAATGGGATTTCCCTTTCTATTACTGACTCTTGGCTTCTGTCACCATTATATATAAATGCTCTCAATTTCTGAGGGTTTGTTTTATAGCCTGCAACTCTGCTGAGGCTGTTCATTACCTCAATTAGGATTCCCCAGGAGCTGCTTCCCCTTTTCCTGAGGCCAGATGAGTAGTTTCTTTGAGTGCCCAAGTTGTGGCCAATCGTGGCTCTTTGTAGGTCTCCATCTCCCTTTACAGAATCTCCCTCTTCTGCCACGGAGTGTTCGTCAGTAAAACACAATCTCCCCCTTTCCTTCCCTATTCCAATCCCTGCTTTTGCCTCGCGGCCCATTCTCCTTAGGATCTCATGTTCCTGAGGGACGACAGGAACTCTTTTCCCTTCGTTGTCAGCGTCTGATTTAATTAGGGTACATCACATATTAACCTCTCTCTTCTTCCTGCCCTCCCCCCTTTTATGTGCCACCTCATCTTGTAATTTAGTTCCACAAAAGACACAACCTCTTCATTGATCTGTAGGTGGAGTGCTGGGAGGTTTAGTCCATGAGAGTTCAGACCCCCTCCCCCACCATCACCGATCTAACTTCTGCTTTCAGCCTTGTCTCTTGTGCATTTAGACCTTACTGAGTCTCTCCGTGGTTACTTTGTTTCCATTCCCGGACTTCTGGTGTCCAGGGTGCTGGAGGAGCACAGATCTCTCCAAGTTTGGTTTTCTTTCTAGGGGAGCTTCCAACGCCTCCTCCGGCTGGCCACACATCTTTCTACATACATGGTTAGGCTCCACTTTGCAGGGATGCACTCCTCTGGGCTTCCCCATCAGGCCACTGAAGCCTCTTCCTCCTGGAAGGTCACTGTCACCCCAGAGCTCACACTTCTGAAGTCCTCTCCACCTGGACCCCTGGACAACTCAGTCAAAACATCAGTTCCTTTTTCCTGTATATTTGTGTTCACGAGTTTGGCACAGCGCAGGCACACAGGCAGCGCTTAGCAAATGCCTGTTAACTGTGTCTTAAGCATTTGCAGCAGCAGGCTTTTTTCTGGAGGCAATCTGTGAGTTCTTTCAATTGTCACTTTGTTTTTTGGAATTACTTCTTGCATTGTGGTGCTCCGCTTTTTTGACTCGCATTCCTCTGGGAGATCTATAATAATCTGTAAATTGTTTCTATGCGTCCTGTCAAGATCAGATGTTTTGCTTGTATGGAGATTGTTTGAACCTTATTGCTTCAGTTTCCAGATTGTCTTCCCTTTCTCTGTATTTGCATTCCTAATGATTATTTTCTCTTTTGTTTCTTTGGTGATTTTTACCACAGTGGATTCAAGTTTTTCTAGTCTGCCAATTATCTCTGCTTCTCAGGTCATACATTTTTCTTTCACAATTCTTATTTTTCTTTTGGACCAATTACGAACATTCCACTGTGGTTCCACAATCTCTTGGCAATCCACAGAGTCCTTGGCCTCGTCAGGCGATGCTTCTTTTTCCTTTGTCCAGTACTATAACACTTAATTTACAGATGTGTGGATTCTTTTGGCTGATCTGAAGGCCATATCCCTTCTGTTATTAATATTTTCCCTGTTGGTCTGTCTGCTTACACACAAGGTCGGTCCTTCACTGCATTCTCTTCCTCCTGAGATCAATCTGTTTTCCTCATATCCCCTATTGTTCACTTTCTGACTCCTTTGATGGAAGTATCCCAGGGGTTAGACTTCAGAGCTGTAGCCCACACTGGGCAATTGACATTTCGGCAGCCTCAGTCCCTGTCCCAAATGACTTCTGGGGAGAAAGAATCAGCCCTAGCTGGATGCTGGGCTCTCTCCTTTGACTCAAGGGAGTGCCCCCCAGCCCCACACAAGGTGTCCTGTCACATTTCCCCCTGCTCTCCAAGTCTCTGGCTGACCTCTGCTGTAGGACAAAGCACTGCCAGGCTCCCATCTCAGACTAAAGCTTCTGGCTTTGGATTTTCAGCAGCATTGCAAAGTGGGCAGGGAATAGACTTGTGTTTTCTATGGGTCAATGAGTGTCGGGGGAGGGGGTCATGAATCTGCCCTTCAGGGACTAGGGATGAGCCTTCTATCTGGTTAAGGTTCTTAGTGTCCCAGACTAAAGAGTCAGCTGAAAATGCTTTACCTCTTGTACACAACTCCTACTGAGGAAAAGTTGGAGGAGTCATGAGGATAATAATAGCAAGCATTTTATATAGCACTTTAAGGTTCACATATACACACATACACACACACAGACAACGGGCAGACAAAGGTTAAGGGACTGGTCATGGTCACATGACTGGCCAAGTGTCCAAGGCAGGAACTGAACCTGAGTTTTCCTGACTCCAGCACCAGGACTTCTCCCCTTGCTGGTTATATCCTTATTAACTTTTTATCTGAACTGCACTGATGTCTGGTCCCTGTGCTATGTGAGAGCAGAGTCAGAGGATCACGGGCTTGACACTAGAATCATTTCGCTTCTTCCTGAGAAAACACACATGCAGAGCCAGCTGACTTGACCAAAGTGACATGGCCAGCCCTGGGAGACAACCTCACGTTTATCTTCAGGTCACATTCTCCATTTCATGATCCCACTGGGCTAGAGCCACTGATGGCTTCTCCTGACCCCAATTACGGGCTCTAGCTGGAAATCACTGCTGATGATGCCTGCCATCTTTATACGGGCCCCCAAAACCCTGTCCTGCGATTTGTGCCCTAGCCCAGGTCTGGCTTGGCACCCCCAGGACCCAGAGCTCTATGCACAGCAGCCAGTGAAGCATGTGTGTCTGCAGCTGTCAGTGTGAGGGGCACAGATAATCCCCAGCAAGGATCACTGTATCATTAGGGTAAGAAAATCCCCCCACATTTGTGCAGAGTGCCCTCTGCTTCACCTTCCCACACCAACCAGCCACCCTGTATTCCCAAGAGAACATGACAGAAAGAAAAAGAAAGAACAAACCGTACCGGAGTTCTTTTAGATTCCAGACTTGCCTCACCAACTCAAACTATGCAGGTCACTGATTCCTTTTAAAAGTTTTCTTATTCACTGGTATTAAAAGCCTAAACGGTCTGTCTAAGAATGAACTGATTTGATAATAGATATGAAACTGAAATTGATTTCACTTGATGTAATAAAAAGAAGGTCTGGGAACTATCCCAATTCACCAGACAGGATATGCCACAAATCTCAGTGTGCAATGAAAAAGTCAAGTCTCAAGGGGGCTGCACAAGGACACATACATGTTTTGTAACATGTTTTTTAAGGCCATAAAAGGTTCACATTTTCTTCCTTTCAATCTGCTTCAGAGCTTTCAGATTTATATTTTCCAAAAAGAAATCCTTACTTAGGATATTACAGGCACCAAAGGTCACCAGAAACATGTTATCATTTGATAATTATTTGAGTGAGTGAAAAATACTTTGAATTAAGGCTAATGGTTTTCAGTGGCCCTCGCCATGTCCTTCACTAGTCCCCAGATAATATTTCCAGGGGCTTACATCCCATTTGGTGACTTAACTAGACTTTATTTCATGTCTTTCACAAGGAAAGGGCAGTATATAATGGCTCAAATACTGGACTTGGCAGTCAGGAAGGATCAGGTTCAAAATCAGCCACTGACATTTATTGGCTGGCCCGCCCTAGGCAAACCACTTAGCTTTACTCAGGCTGAGTTCATCTATAAAATAAAGATACGCCTTACAGGATTTTTGAGGCAGGGGAATAAAGATTTATAGAGCACGTACTACACGCCAGGCTCTACGTAAAGAGCTTTTTGCAATTATCATCTCATTTGGTTCTCATGACAACCCCGAGAGACAGTGGCTATTATCCCCACTTTCAGCTGAGGAAACAGAGGCAAATGGATTTGTGACTGGTCCAGGGTCATGGAAAAAGGAACTGTTGAGGGCTGGATTTGAACTCAGGTCTTCCTGACTCCAGGTGTGCTTTCCACTCTACTACCTGTTGCCTTCTCTTTGTAAGGATCCAATGTGATCACAGGCTCAGAGACTCAGATGTGAAAAGGCCCTGGCGGTCTTTACGATGCACTCTAGAGCCTTCCAGGGCTCTAGAAAGCTCACTTGTTCCTACTGACCTAGATCACTGTCCTGGAGCAAGTACCCGGAGCCTGCTTAGGTCTCTAGGTTGCTCTACAGTTTGCAGACCAGCCTGTCAGAGAATCCACGAGCTGTCATCATCCCCACCTGACAGACGAGGTGCCCCCACTCTCATTCCAGCCTGGAGGCCCCTTCACATAAGACAATGAAACTCCTGCTCAGAGCCATGGTAGCAAAGAAGGGGGAGAGCTGGCTCCACTTGAGTCTTAAAGTCTGTGTGTTGCTGTCTCCCCAGGACAAACTTCTAGACCAATGTAATGGTGTACTCCTTCCCTATCCATCACATATGAAGCCACGTTCTCCTCTCAATCTGCAAGAGCCCTTGGAGGCTAAATCTAACCTTTATTTTACAAATGAAAACCCCCAAAGTAAACTACTCAAGAGTCTTCAGTCCCCCCCTTAGCTCAAAGAACCTCTTTCTAACTGCATCCTTGGACAAAACCCCCACTCCGCACAGCTGTGCATGTGTAAAATGGTCAACTAGGGAGGAACATTTAAAAAAAATAAAATAAAATTACCTGAGTGACCTCTTGAAAAGGGAACAAAGTGTGAGTGGCTTCCCCATTCTTGGCAAAGGTTCACATCATTTGGGACAATGGGAAATGAGCTGACTTCTGGAGAAAAGTCACAGGCTCACAGCCCCTCCATGGGGGCCTGGGGCTGTCCTGTACTGCCAGCACCTGACAACATTCCTGAGACAAGTCATCCATCAAGCGCACGACTCTCACTTTCTTTGTTTTTCATGGTTTTCCCCTTTGTTCTGTTTCTTCTTTCACAATATGACTAACATTTACATGAGTGCACACGTACACCCTCCTTCCGCTTGCCATCTTGGAGAGAGGGCAGGGAGAGGGGAAAAAATCTGGAACTCAAAATGTCATAAAAAAGAATGCTGAAAACTCTGCACGTAACTGGAAGCAATGAGATACTTTTTTTTTTCAGTAGTCATCTAGAAAATATTGAGCTGTTTTTCGGCTGCGTCTGACTCTTTATGACCCCACTGGGGTGGACAAAGATATTGAAGTTGTTTGCCGTTTCCTTTCCCATGAAACTAAGGTAAATGGAGCTAAGTGACTTGCCCAGGATCACACAAGCAGTATCTGTGGCCAGATCTGAACTCGGGAAGATGAGTCTTCCTGACCTGAGGCCGGGCACTCAGTGCACAAGGGCGTCACTCATCCCTGCTCTAGAAAATGCTGAGAACAGCAATGCTGGGCAGTGCCTCTTCTGGGGGGAAGGACAGGGTCTGGGAGCTCCTTAAGAGATGTTCAGAGAGACGGCCCAGTGGTGATGAGCCAGCTGCTGCTGAGGGGATGCCAGGAGAGGCCTGGGGATTTGAGAGAAGCCTTTTTAGGAGATGTTTTGATAAGGCCCTGAGCTCCCCTGAAACTTCTCTAAGGCTTTTAATACCCCTAGACTTTCCTTCTGAACCCACCTGGTTCTGTGTTATGTCTCTGATACCTCACGTGGGATGGAGACTCCTAAAGAGGGTCATTGATACTCCGTGAGATGTGATGGGTTGAGCCGATCCTCAGCTAACAGGAGTGCACGTGATCACTTGGGGGCGGAATGCGAAGGCTGCACCTGTTTACAATCTCCGCCTTGGTGATGCACCACTGTGGCGAGGGCATGGCCAGGGGAGGGGCCCTAAGGGGCTCTGGAGAAAGGACTTAAATACAGGCTACCCGGAGGCAGAGGCAGTCCAGTCCAGCCACACCCAGCATAGAGGATGAACTCTCAATAAAAGCTAGAAGCAAGTCCTGAGTCCTGAGTTTTTCTGTGCAGCTGTTTCTCCCGGAGTGGACGGGAGCCGGGGATGCCCGAGGCCTGCTGAGGTGGGTATAGGTAAGCCCTATACATCCTGACCCAAAAAGATAACCCTCACCTGAATAAAAAACCTGTAACAGTTCTGTTTCTTTATCCTTTTTTGCCTGTATCTGCTTTTACACTATTGACGCCTTCCCTCCCCCAAAAAGAAGTGACCTGTTTGGGTCCCAGGTTTTAAAATCTGCTGGATCCCCAGCTCTGACTGGCCTCCTTGGCCTGACTGACGGCCTCACTACTGAACACTCCCCACCTCTGCCACATGTTTGTTTGTAACAATCTGTGCCTACCTAAAGGTCGTGCTCCTTCCTGGGCTATCTCTTGTCTTCCATTCTCAAAGCTGACCAGCCCTGTCTCTGCTGTCTACAAATATGCCCTGGTCTCTGACTATGAAAAACCCTTGGGCTCTTATCCCAAATGTCTCTTCCCCTTCACAGTCAAAGTTCTGGGGAAAATTCAGCCTCCACTCCCCACCAGGAAGTTCTCTGAGCCCCCCATTCCTTCTCAAAGGTTATCATGGAAGCTCACACTATGGTGACTGTCCTCAACCTTTCTGAACCCTGTGCCCTGATCAGACACACCCTGCTCCAGGATCTCTTTCCCTTGCCTTCTGTTGCTGAGCAGTGCTCTCTTCTGGTTCCCTGTGTTGGATCTACACCCATCCCTCATCCCTAGGAGGTCCCAGCCCATCTTCCAAGGCTTAGTCAGGTTTTTTCTCTCTCTTGATTTTCTTCTCCCCTTCACTCAAGATCTCAGGGGCTCTCTGGTTTTTAACATCTTTACTCAGATAATCCCCAAATACTTACCAGTACAAGCCTAAATCTCTCCCCAGAACTCTACCTCCACAATGCCAACTACCTGCTAGGTAGATGACCATTATAATACACCTCAAGATTCATGTCCAAAATGGCGCTCATCATCTTCTTCCCTAAACCAGCTCCCTCCACCATACTCCCTTAGTTCTGAAGACCTGTGTATTTCATGACTTTCTTATCACCAACACTGCCTTCGTTTACCTAAAAACAACGAAACTTTGTGGAAGTACCCTCGCAGCAAACACTGGCATTTAAACTTTATCATTGTATGGAGAAGAGACAGACAGAATGGGAAAGTGACAAAGGCAATGTGTGTGGTGCAGTGATGGAGTGATCACAGAAGTCTCACCTCCAGGTTAAATATCTGTATTCAACAAAAATGGTGGCCCCAAGGCAAAATGACTACCAGGAGACATGGCAACAGATCTGAGGACTTACTACTTGGAGGGAAAGCTGAGGCAACACAGGGCTGGCAAGAGTGGAGCAGAAGAGGAGTGGGCAGCTTTTGGAGATGTGGTGTGCAGCACTGCATCCAGCCATCTGGGTCAGAGCACTAGCAAACCTCAAGACTGGTTTGAGGAAAATGATGGTGAAATTCAGGAGCTGCTGAATGAAAAACCAGAACTCCACAGGGCTTAGCAGCAGAACCGTCTCTAAGAAGGAATTTAACTCCATCCAAAGTAAAGGACAAGAGAAGCTTGGAGAGAGGCAGGATTCTTGGCTCAGGAAGAAGGCAGTTTGATGAAATAAGACTGATAAGGACATGATCCTAGAGAGACGCGCTGAATACTTCCATATGTTCTCAACAGACCATCATCAACCAATACTGACGCCACTGACCGTTCTATCTGAACCTCAGATAGAAGTCAGTCCCTCTCTAGACAAATTTCCAACTGAAGAGGTTCTAAATCCTCTCCTGTGGGAAAGTGCCTGGTGCTGATTCTATTAGAGCTGAGATTTACAAGGTGGGAATGAGGGGGTCCACTTCTCATACAAAATCTGACTGAAATTTTCTAAGTTATATGGCAATAGGGGGTTATCTCCCAGGAGTTCAAGGACATCTCCATTGTCCATCCCTGTAAACGCAAAGAAAGCAAATTGTCCTATGACAATCATAGGGGGGGTCTCTCTCTTAGTCACTACTGGCAAAATTCTTGACAAAGTCCTCCTTAAGAGGCTAATCCCTTCACCTGGAAGGTAGTCCTCTACCTGAGAGCCAGTGTTGCTTCAGAAAGGGCAGAAGAACAGTTGATATGGTGTCTGCTGACCAACAACCCCAGGAGAAGTGCCAGGAGCAGAACCGAGGTCTGTATACAACCTCTGTAGCTCTGACCAAGGCCTTTAATACTGTTGGTCATGAGGGCTCATGGAAAATTATGTCAAAATTTGGTTGCCCAGAGAAGTTCATCAGTATTGTACACCATTTCCATGATAGCATGTTTGCCCAGGCTCTGGATAATGGATGATACTCTCCAACTTTCCCAGTCACCAATGGACTTGGGCTTTATGCTTACTCCCATGCTTTTTAGCATGACATTTTCAGCCATGTTGTCACATGTCTTCAATGAGGACAAACATGGCATTAAGGCCAGCTACCACACTGATGGCATGAACTTTAAAAGGGTACAGGTCAAGACCAAAGTGAAGGAAGTACTGGTGCATGATTTTCTGTTTGCAAATGATTGTGCCCTCAATGCAGCCTCTAAGACTGAGATACAACAAAGTGTGGATCAACTCTCTGCTACTTGTGCCAATTCTGGCCTAACAATAAACACCAAGAAAGCATAGGTGCTCCATCAGCCACCACCACACCATCCATATGTGGAACCATTGGTTACAGCAAATAGAGAAGTTCTGAATGCTGTGGATAAGCTCCCCTACCTTGGCAGTGCACTTGCAGGGACGTACACATTGATAATGAGGTTGATGCACACACTGCCTGAACTAGCTCAGTGGCTGAGAGGCTTCAAATGAAAGTGTGGGTAAGAAAAGGTAATAGACTGACTACCAGACTGATGGTCTACAGAGCCATGGTGCTGACCTCATTGTTGTATGCCTGTAAATCCAGGACAGCATACAAGCACCATACCAGGAAACTGAATCGCTTCCACTGGAATTGTCTGAGGAAGATTCTGAAAATCACCTGGCAAGATGAGGTACCAAACACTGAGGCCCTTACTCAAACTAAACTGCCAACCATTCAAACTCTGCTTCAGAGAACACAACTCCAATGGGCTGGTCACACTGTTTAATGCAAAAGATGCCCTTGCCAAAAAGACTATTTTAATGGAGAACTCACAAAGGGCAAGCATTCACATGGTGGTCAGAAGGACCTCGTGATAAAAAGATACTCTCAAGGTATTTCTCTCCTGGATCTATTTTCCAGGTCAGTGGCTTTTTCAAGGAGATATTTCACATTTCTTTTTATTTTTTCATTTCTTTGTAACAGTTTAATAGTATCTTGGTTTCTCATAAAGTCATTA
>CM053595.1:305309978-305351015 GCA_028646575.1 Pseudocheirus occidentalis
CCAGTCAATTAATTGGTTGGGTTTTTTTTTTAGGTCTGTGAAACTCTGCTTCTGGGGGGGAAGCTCTGTTCCAAATCGCTGGGGTTTTCCCAACTGCCGAACCTATTAGGGGGGTGTTGCAAGTCCCCCCAGCTTTGGCTTGCTGAAAGTACACCCCAGGACCACCACCCAAGACCACGATCTGGATCCAGGCCACTCAACGCAAGAGCGCTTGGCCCTGATCAGTCGATTCAGCCCCCCTGCGGAGTCCGCAGGCCAGGGGCTCTGAAGCAGCCTGGTGGGGGCCACCGGAGGATCCAGCTGCTCCCTTCCCCCACTGCTTCCTTGCCCCGGGGGCAGAATGGCCAAACTGCTTTTTCCACCCCCAAATTAATTTTCAAAGTTTCACTTTCACTAACCAACTCTGACGCTTTAAAGCTCCCCTTAGACAGGTGCTTTAGATTTTCTTTGTTTAGGAGGCTCCTCATGGCCACGCTGAGGTTTTGGGCTGGCCAGGTCTCTGCTCTGCTGTGCCTCTCCCATCCCCGATCCTCATGCCTTGGCAGATGTGGAAGTGCTAGAGGCTGTAGAACCTCTGCAGGCTGGCTGCAGTGCCCGATCGGCTCAGCTTAGCCCGGCTCCTTCCCACCATCCCAGGCCTGGCCGCGGTCTCGGCTTCAGGCTGTTTCAGTCTCTGCTCCCGGCCTGCTGCCGAGCTTCCTTCAGTGAGAGATGGGTTCTCTGTATTTTTGTGAGTCTGAGACTCCTAGACTTTATCTGGGCTCATAATTTAATGCGTGTTTAGGGTTGAAGTGTAGGAGCTGCGGGACCTTGCTGCTTCTACGCCGCCATCTTGGCTCCCCCCTCCAAGGTATTTCTTTTTTTTTTTGTTTTTTTGTTTTTGATTTTTTGGAGAGCAACTGGGGTTAAGTGACTTGCCCAAAGTCACATGATTAGTTTTTTTTGTGTTAAGTGTCTGAGGCCGGATTTGAACTCAGGTTCTCCTGACTCTAGGGCCACTGCTCTATTCACTGTGTCACCTAGCCACCCCTCAAAGTATTTCTCAAGACCTCTGGAACTGAGTGTCAGACATGGGAAACACTGGCAAAAGACTGCCCAGCACAGCGTGTCCACATCAGAGAAGGTGCTGTGCTCTATGAGCAAAGCAGAATTGAAATAGCTCAAAGGAAATGCAGGATGCCCAAATTCAGAGAAGTGACCCCAAACGTTCACACGGACCACTTGTGCCCGACCTGTGATTGAGCATTCCGAGCTCAAATTGTTCTGATCGGCCACAGCCAGACACACTGTAACTTGACTCTAACATAGTGATATCATTTTGCTCTTCTTTGAGAACAAAAGACAACTGAGTTACCCCGGTTTGGATGGAGTGAGGGCACCCAGTCAGAGAGAGCATCCCACAATCTGATTCTAAAAGAACCAGCTAAGTTTGCTGAGCCTCTGTCCAGGACACTGGAAAGATCACGGAAAATGAGAACACCATGAGACCAAGGAGGAGGAAATGTCCCAACTTTCCAAAGAAAAAGAAAAAAAAGAAAGAGAACAGATTTTGCCAACTAGAAGTCAAGAAGCTTGACTTTGATTCCTGGGTAAATTTTTGGAAGGATCATTAAGTAGTTTACCTAAGATTTAGCTAAGCTTAAGACAAGCATCTCATACAATTTTTGTGGAGTAGAGGAGTTGTGTCTAGACTTGGCTGGAGGGTTGAACTACAAAGAATAGTCATGAACAGTTCAACATCCATGCAGAAGGAGGTCTCCAGTGGAGAACCCCCGGATCTGTGCCTGGCCCCTGGCTGTTTGTCAACAGCTTGAATCAAGGCACAGACAGCAAACTCACCAAACGTGCAGACAACTCAAAGCTAACAGCAGGGGATAGTCAGGATCAAGGCAGTTTAATGCAAGGTCTTTCATTTGGATACAAAAAAAAAAATAAACTTCCCAAGTATGAAATGGGGGAAGCGTGATTAGACAGATGCTGCTCCGAAAAACATCTGGGGTTTTAGTTTGCTCTGCACTCAGGTGAGTCAGCCGTGCGACTGGGGTGGCTAAAAACGCCAGTGCAAAAAGGGCAGAGCTGCCAGGAAGAGAAGCCACAGTCTCACTGTGCTCTGCCCTTGTCAGCTGCACGGAGAGTCCTGGGGCCAGTTCTAGGCACCACAGGGTAAGGACAACCATGATGAGGAAGTAAGGAGCTGAGCGTGCCGAGCTTGGAGAAGACTGAGGATGGATATGAGTGCGGCCGTCAGGCATCTGTGGCTCTGGCAGCAGGAGTAAGAAGCAGCCTAGCTGAGCAGTCAGAACCAGGAGCTCCAGGCAGAATGGGAGAGGGGCCAATCTAGATTTGAGGGATGGGAGCGTGCCCTCTATGAAGGCTGGCCAAGACAAGAATGGGCTGGCAAGAAGGGAGGTGGGTTGAACTAGATGACCTCGGGGGTCCTTGCCAATTCTTGGATTCTGTAATATGCATCTCTAAAAGGCAGGATATTTCCAGCCTCAAAAGAAAGCTTCCTGCCTCAAAGGGGAAAATTACAGAAGATCCAATTTAGTCCAATCCACTGCACTGTCTTGTGAACTAAGCAGAATCATTTTTGTAAGTTTTGTCACTGAAGCATACTCTGTGCTTCAGCCTCCACTTCATGTCACCAGACAGTAATGAAACCCCTGAAATTCAAACAGGATAAGAGGAAGGCCAGAAAGAATCAAGCTATTCCACTCAGTCTGTTAACACAATCTCAAGTCCACTGAGTCTAGGGAAACCCCACGCTGAATCAGACTTTTGGTCCTCACCAGAATAGCCCCTAACCCTCTTGCTTAGTCTGGTGCCATATGGATATCTGATACTTACCATCAGGGTTTTGTTGTCCTTCTGGCTATAATTCCATTTTGTGGAACAGAAAAAGTAAAAGACTTGAAATAAGCAGCATAGAAAAGCAGAGGTGGGTAAGGGCTGAGTTACGGCGCTCTGGCCCGGCCAGACCACGTGTGGACCATCTGCCCCTCCCTCCATGAGGAAGGTAGACCGCAAACCAGGCCAGCTGGGATACAGCAGACAGAACACTCAGTCTGCAGTCAGAGAACCTGATCCAAACACCAGCTGTGTTAGCTGACTACTTAGCTTCCTCCTCCATAAAACAAGAGGGGCCCTCTATGGCTCAGTTTGGATTGGGGGGCTCCAGCCTCAGAAATCAATTGGTCATTTCATTAGCCATCTTCTGGTCTTTCCAGAACAGCTTAGCTAGAAGAAGGCCCTCTGAGGCGCCCAGAGGCTAAGTGGGCCTCCCTGCCTGGCCTGAGCCATTTCTAACCCAAAGTCTCTCCAGAAAGAAGACCACAAACAACAGTGTCTTCTGATTAATCTCTGGTCAACTGGTCCCCAGATGACTCCAAGGCAAGTAGATTTGGGAAGTACCTCTTATTAAATCACATTCCCCTCTAAAGCCAGGGATCAGCCAATAAACACTCATTATACATGACATAAGAGGCACTGTGGTGAACACAAGGAAGACAAAGAAAGGCAGCAGAGGGGCAGGGACCATCAAGGACCTCAAATCGAATGGGGGAGGCGCCTTACAGACAGTTATGTACAAACGAGACGGACGCAGGATAAATCGGAGTTGATCAACGCTAGCATGAAGCGGAATGACGAGAGAAGCCAGGGGGTGAACGAGGAGGGAGAGGGAGCCAGGCACGCGGGACCATCCATGCAGAAGGCCAGAGCTTAGATGGGGAGCAGAGAGAAGGCTGGTGCCCGCCACAAGTCCTGCAGAGTCCGGGCAGGGGCATCAAAGGCTCTGAATCAGTACTCACACTTTCCTTTACCTGTCTATTGAAATCCTCTTCATTCTCCATCCACATGTACTCAGCAAAGGGATTGTTCTCCTTCTCATCACGCCCATTCACTACCTGGTCCTCTTTGGACTTTGCATTGGGTGTTGTGTTGGCAACATTAGACCCATTCATCATTAAAGAATCTGAAAGAAGGAAAAGAAAGCGTGAACAAGGTGGGAGCAATGTGAACCCCTTACTCAATCTTCTATGGCTCAGACATCTGGAATTTAACACCAAAAGTTTTTCAATAGGGATGGCTAGGTGGCACTGTGAATAGAGCACTGGCCCTGGAGTCAGGAGGACCAGAGTTCAAATCCAGCCTCAGACACTTAAACAAAAACTAGCCATGTGACCTTGGGCAAGTCACTTAACCACAACTGTACTCCAAAAAGAAAAAAAAAAGTTTTTCAATAAAGCTGAGCAAAATCTACTAGTGCACCTCCTGCCCAATAAGATCTATGCCTCTAGTTATCAAGCGTACAAGTATCTACACTGCAGAGGGAGCTAAAAAACACATCTATCCAGACATTATTCCTGCTAAGCTAATGTCTCATGTCTCTAATGTCTCTGGCAGGTCTGAAGACATGGCTTTGTTGCTGCTCCACTAAAGTGTGGGCCATAAGCAGGAATATGTTTTATAGATCAGATCATATGTAATTAGCTTATTCAAGGCTATGCATCATAAAAGAGCCTCACCTACTTTTCCTTTTTTTAGGGGTGGGGTGTGGGTAGGCATTAAGGAACTCCCTAGGAACAACAAACCCACTGAGGCCAACTGCCCACAGCTGCCATGTACATATATGTACTGCATGTGCCCTGGACCTGAAACTGCAGTCTGACCAGGAACAGCAAGAAATTAGCTCTTGAAGCCCAGTCAGGAGACATGGCTGTGAGCGCATGCTGGCCTGGGCATTTACTCTCCAATCGGATCTCCTCTGCCTCAGTCTCTTCATCTTTACTGTAAAAGAGGGGGCATATCCCAGATGACTGAGGGCTACAGTCCCTTCTGTAGCTCTGAAACTTGTACAATCACCAGAACACAGAGCAAATCTGACAAAGAGGTTCTTAAATTACTGTCATGCTTCTATGACAAGGTGAGGTTGCTCAGACGTGTCCAACTTTCTGTGATGCCACTTGGAGTTTTCTTGGCCCCTGGACCTCTCGCCCCCAAGTGGTCAGGCAGTCTCAGTTCTTACCACTCCAACCCGCCACAGCACTGCCCATCCTTGCCCTCATATCTGACCCCCTTTTCTTTTCCATCTCTACTCTGTTCTCTCTCCTCCAATTTCTCCCCACCACACTTCTTTCCCTAGCACCAACAACACTGCCTTTTCTTCACTATACCTACCGGTTGGTAAGCCAGTCCAGACAGACACCATTCCCTACATTCACACTCCTTGCCTCCTTGGCCTATCACAAATCATACAATCATATCCCAGCATGCCCTAGACTAGGGTTACTCCCTCCATTTGTACCCATGGCTCCTATTCACATACTACTGAACAAAGGTGGAGAATGGCACAAAACCCCGGGAGGCAGCTCCACTCCAATCTATATTACACAATCCCAAGTGCCCTGCTTAGCTCCTTACACAGCGCCAGTCTCACTCACCATGGGAGCTGTGGTTTCAATCCTTCTCATTTCTCCTCTAGCTCAAGCTTACATGCCTTACAATTCAACCTGAGCTTCCTCTTCTCCCCTCTCATCACACAATGCTCAAGTGCCGTGCCAGAAAACCCCCGCAGCACACTTCCCTGACCCCATCCCCTGCCATCTTCTCTAGATGACTGCCCCCTGCTCTAATCTTCAGCCTCACTCTGCCCACAAACCTGCCCAGCTGTTGTCTCTGCTTAAAAAGCCTCATCGCGATCAATCCTTCCCCCCTCACCCAAGCTCCTGAAGAAATCTACCCCAATGGTGTCACCCTCAAGCAGAGAGGCCCGCAGGCGGCGTGCGGGCTGAGAAAACCACACATGAGCATGATTTGGGCTGAACAGCACTTTTATTTATATTGTTAAATATTTGTCTTCTTGAGTAAGCCTTAGCAGATAAGCCTGTGACCCCTGCGAAGTCTGCTCAGGTCTTCTTAACTCTCTACAGTTTGGCTTCTGCTGTCACCATTCAACTGAAACTGCTCTCACCCATGTTATTGGCTCTCAGTCGACAAATCTCAGTGCCTTTTCTCAATCTTCATCCTTCCTGACCTCTCTGTAATTCAACACTGCTGATCACCATCTCTTCTCTAGGTTCTAGGGCACTGCTCGCTCTGCTGCTCTCTCTCGCTCTCTCTCTCTTTCTCTCTCCTAGTTTTCTGTATTTTCCTCCAGGTCACTCCCCTTTAACCATGAGTGTCCCCTAAGCCTTCTATGCCATCTCACTTGGTGATCTCCTTCACCCCAGAATCATCCATCCAGCTCAAAGGCTTCTCCTAAGTGCTGTCTCTTACTACCAAGGGCCTAGAGAACATCTCAAACTGGATGTTCCACAGGTATCCCAAATTCACAATCTGTCTCCAGAAAACCCTCCTATTACTGTCGACAGCCCCGCTATGTAAGTGGCAAAGCAGGGATTCAAAACAAGGCTGTCTTGCTCTGGATTCCAATCCTCTCTCAGCTGCACGACGCTATCTCTTGTGATTTGCCTACACAGGACATACGTAGATGGTGTTCATTAACATGTAGGAGAACATAGTGATGTTTTAAAAATCATCATTGTTTTGTCTCTTGCTTTATGATCACTTCACTTCTGAGTTTTGCTTCCCTTCTCCCTGACCCGACATTTTAAACTATGCCTTGTAACAAAGAATAAAGAAAGAAGGAATCAAACTCTTCTGAGTAACCAACATAAGCCAGGTGAGAAGGTTCTGCAAAGTCCTAGCCTTGCTGGGGAGGGACAGACACATTTCCTCTTCTCCTGCACAAGGCTTGGTCATCAATCAAAGCACTAAGTGCCTCGGCACTTAATCAATGGGCCAGGCACTGTTTGGCCCTAGAGTCAGAAATAACAAAGAATGAGACAATCTCTACTTGCCAGAAGCTGACATTCTAAAGGGAACAACAAGTGCCCAGACCTGTGTTGTGAGTGGTGGTTGTGTCTTGGCTCCTGCGAGAAGCGGATGTGAGTGAGGCAGACTCGCACAAAGTCATCAGTCTCACTCTCTCTGCCAGAATCATCCAAGCCCAACTGCAAGACCAAAGGCGATGGCCCGCGGCACGGTAAGGGCCTCCCGGTGAGCTGTCCAGAGAACATGCTGCGGTCCCCTTTATGGCCATTGGAGCAGACTGCTGTCATTCACCCATTCCGCAGAGGGAAGTCTTTACCTGCCTGTGGCCTGACGGTTTCCCGCCCCCACCTGGCTCAGCCCGTCTGCTCAGATGGCTTGCTGGGGTGTGGCTGCTGTACACAGCACAGCCTCTTGGAGCCACAGGTGAGAGGGGGGTAGTGGACACCAAAGGTGGATGAGCAGCCCTCACACCAGAGGCACCAGTCCTCCCTGAACACCCTGCGCACCTCGCAAACACACATGCGTACATACGTGCACGCATACATATGGAAGATAAACATAAAGGGAAAAATGTAAAGCCATATACGTAGTTAAATATAAGGTAGAAATATTAGGAAGAAAGGCATTCACTAAGGGAGCATAAGCTGTCTTGGAATAGACAGGCTCTGAGGAAGCAATGACACAGGAGCGTATTCCGGGGATGGGGGACTGGCTCCTCCAAGGAGCCAAGACAGGTTCAGTCTAGCTGGGCTGAAGAGCACAGGAAATGCAGTAATGTCCCACAAGGCTGGAAAGCTAGGTTTAAACACTGAACAAGGAGAGGCGACGGGAAACCACTGGAGTTGACTGTGTAGGTTGAAAAGCATTTATAAGTCTTTACTATGTGCTCAACACGGTGCTGAGCCCTGGAAACACAAAGAAATGCAGAAACAGGGTCTCTGTCCTTCAGGAATCTCCCAGCACTGGAGGAAAATTATGCAGATACCTGTGTGCATACAAGAGATCTATCTACAGCATTGTCTGCAGACATCAATTTATGCCTAGATGGATCTCAGAGAGAAGACGCTGCAGGAGGGAAGAGGCAAGATAAGAACAGCCATCTTTACACTGGAATTTGAGCCAAGTCTGGAAGGAGTCAAAGGTCTGAGAAGGAAAATGGCTGGGAGCTGGTGAAAAGGTGTGCATTAAGGAGATGAGGTCTGTGCAAGCAACAACAAAGAGGCTGGTGTCATGGAGTCTTAGAGCACGTGGACGGGAGGAGTGTGAGAAGAAGGGAAAGGTAGAAAGAGGCCAGGGTGGAAAGGACTTTAAAGGCCAACAGATCTCAATGATCCTGGAGGTAACAGGGAGCCACCAGAGCTTACAGAGAGGAGGGCTGGGCAGTGACTGGATCAGATCCATGTTTTTAACAACTTGCTTTGGCAACAGAGTGGAGGATAGACTGGAAAGGGGGAAAAATTGGATTCAGGAAGACCAAACAGGATAATCCAGGCAGGAGGTAACGAGAGCCTAAGAGACTAACTGAGGGTCATACAGCCAGGATGAATAGAGATGGGACCAAGAACCCAGGTACATCTTCTTGGACATGAGGCCAGCTCTCTATCCATTACACCAGAAGGATCCAATGTAGCTAGGGGGCCACACATGGCCAGCAACATGCCCCAAAGCCACCTGACCAGATCAAAATGTGATTTGGAAATATTTAACACAAAGTTCAATAAAACAGACTTTCAATATGTAGCCACAGGGACCCTTATACAGATTAATGGCCCTGTTTCTATTTTAACTTGACACCAATGTTCTAAAAACTATAAATAAATGTCTGTGGAAATTAAGAATGCCTACAACAAGGGGTAAATACAAAGATAAGTAAGCCCTTTGCTCCTTGCCCTAACAGAGCTCACAATCTGAGAACCAGCTACGACTTCTAAAAATATAAATGCTGTATCTATGCTTTTTAAAAACTCACTGTCCCTACCCAACGGTTGCCCTCTCCCCTTATCACAATACTCCCCACAGCTAATCACAGACCCTGTGGTCAGATTCACCCTTTCATTGCCAGGCTCACTGTTCCACCCCAGTCTAAACCCTCCTCACCTAACATCGAGATCACAATCCCTAATTGGTCTCTTTGCTGAAAAGTTTCTACTCCTTCCAGTTGAGGAGAAGCAGTTTGTTGGAGTAAAGAGAAGTGATCTGGGCCAGGCCTCAGGAAGACTCTGGTTCAGATACTGTGTGGCCATGGAGCTGACCAGCTGGGTGAGTTCTCTCTTTTTTAGTTTCCTCATCTAAAAAACGGAGGGGCCAGACTTGATGGCCTCCAAGGTATCTTTCAGCTTTAAACAGAGAATCTTTGATGATCTCCTTCAAATACAGTTTTCATCATGTTCCCAGACCTATGAGCACTGACTGCATCAAATCTTAACTCTCACTGGCTTCCCATTCCATCACCACGTTTCCTCAACACCCTCAATTCCCAATCCTCTCGAGCTGTTTGCCCCCATGTTATGCTTAGGGCATTCTGTGAGGCCACGTCCAGCTCCTCCACCTGAAACACCTCCCTCTTCTCCATTCATACAACTCTTGGCCATGTTTCAAATGTTACCTAACTCAAGTCTCACAACTCCCTGAAGACTTCTCCTAGGAGTTAGCCCATACTCCTCTTCTCCCTTCCTTCTAGCCAGACGAAGGCACTGGCAGTTGGCTGCTCAGGTGCCCGGTGCTAAGCCTTCAGTAGATCTCCTCCACCCAACTGGAAGGGAGGGCAAGGATGAGAAGTAACAGCTGGTTTAAACAGATGGCACGAGCAAAGACAGAGCCTGGAGGCAGACTATCTCATCTGATCATAGCACCCAGGGAGGGAAGCATTACCAGGGTTCAGGAGGTTCCAAGAAGGTAGGGGACTTGCCCTAGGTCACGCAGACACAAAGACCCCAGGGTTCTAGTCTGTATTCGCCATATTGGGAGAAGCTCAAGAAATGGAGTGAAGACAGGGCTGCTCTCTCCTTAGATCGCCTCCTCCCCTCCCTGGGAGCTGATGTTTGACCTTCTGCCTTCACCCTTCTCACATGTGCCCAAGAGCCATGTGACATCTGACAAAAAGAGCCCTTTAAATGCACAATGTAGGGCAGGGAGAACAGAACACTGCCCGCGCCCAGCAGCCACGTTACTGGGCAGCAGACAAAAATGCTGCTGCTGAAGCACCTGCTCTGGGCCAGGCATGCGACACAAGGAATCGCAAGAGAATCCAAAAGACAGGAGGACGACAACACTGAACAACTGTGCAGGATAAACTGGGAACAATTTCAGGGGGAAGGCACAAAGACTGAGGAAGATCAGAAAGGGGAGTTTTAGCTGGTATTCGAAGGAAGCCAGGAGACTTAAAAGAGGAGGAAAGGCATTCTCAACCTAGGAAGTAGCATATGGAATGCCTTATGTTCTGTTCAAGAGCTAGTGGATCTCTGGATCACAGAGAATGTAGGAGAGTTAAGGTAGAAGAGGAATGGAAAGGACCAGAAAATCCATCAGGATTTTCAATTTCATCCTGGAAATAACAGGGAGCCAGTGGAGTCTACTGCATAAGGGGGATTACAGTCAGACCTGGGCTTTAGGAATCCTACTATTATAGATGGAGTGGGGAATAGACTAGAGACAGGGAGACCAACCAGCAGCTGGCTCTTGCAATAATCCAGGCAGGGGATGATTAAAGACTATACCAGGGATGGAGTAGTTTCAGAGGTGTCCTATAAGAGATATTAAAAAGGCAGAACCCATTGGACTTAGCAGCTGATCAGATAGGGGAGGCAGTGAGAGTGAGGAATGACACCTAAACTGTTAGCCTGGGTGCCTTAGAGGGTGCTGTTCCTCTGGACAGTAATAAAAAAGAAAGTCGACAATGAGTTCTACTTTGTTTGCATTAAATTTAAGATGCCTACAGGACATCTGATTCAGGCTGTCTAACAGGCAAGGCAGTTGGAGATGCAAAACTGGAGATCAGGAGAGAGATTAGAGCTGGACAAAGACCTGGGAATCCTCTTACAGAAATGTTAACTGCAACCCCAGGGAGATTCCCAAGACCCACAGCACAGAGGGGATCCAGGACAGAGCCCTGGAGGGTAATTTGTAGTGAATACAACTTGGAGACTGAGGAATAGAGAGTCAGGTAGAAGGAGAACCAGGAGCGCCATGACAACCCAGAGAGAGCATTCAAGGTAAGGAGAATGACAGACAACGTCAGAGGCTGCAGAGCTCGAGGAGGACAAAGGATGAGGGTCACCAAGGGCACTCTATCTGGCTCCCAAGGAAGAGCTCTTCCACCTGCGTGATGAGGTCAGAAGCCAAACTGCAGACAGAGGGGGAAGAGGTGGAGGCACCTACTGCGGATGGTGTTCTGAAAGAGTTTACTCACAAAAAGGAGGAGAGACTGAGGACGGCTGCTGGCAGAGACAGACAAATCAAGCAAGGGTTTTCTGAGGATGGACAAGACAGGGGCAGTTTGCAGACAGAGGTGAAACAGCCAGGAGACAAGGTGAGACTGAATGTAAGTGAGAAGGCAGGTTGGATGGTGAAAGTGATGGCCCTGCAAAGAAAGGAGAGGGAATGAGACGGTGCTCAGCTTCAGTTTCCTCACCCACCAAATGAAAGGGGCATCCAGGTCTTCTCTGAGGACCCTTGCAACTCTGCACCCATGATCTTAGAACCCTGTTTCACACAGAGAGAAAAGGAGGCCTGCCCAAGGCCTCACGGCTAGTCACTGAGAGAGTCAGAACTCAATTAAGGCCTCAGCTCCAAGTCTAGGGGTCACCAAGACCTTGCTCCTTGAAAAATACCCTCCTGGCTTCTATGTCCCTGCTCTGGTAGACAAACACAACACATGTGAAAGAAAACAGTAACCTTCTCCGTGGAGGCAAACCTGTGACAAATACTGAGCTAAAGAAAGGCCAAGATCCTTCCCGGCGCCAATCTACGACCCGAAACCTAGGTCCATCCTTCAGCAAAATCTGTACCATTTTCTAATGTGTATGTGGGGGGTGAGAATAAGACAGGCTGCTAAAGGGGAGACCAAAAAAGAGGTTTCTACTTATGTGACAACAGACAGTACAGACATCAAACAGACCTCCCAACATGAAGTTCTCTCCGGAGACTGTGAGGAGGCCTGGATCACTCCTCGGGATACTGCTACCAAATGCACTTCCGAAACCACTTCTAACACACTTCATTCTAGAGTATCTACTGGACAGCTGGCAAGCCCATGGCCAATGCCACATGGGACCACACAGGCAAGAGGAGACCCTCAAGGCT
The DNA here is from genome assembly GCA_028646575.1 of Pseudocheirus occidentalis. NCBI lineage: Eukaryota > Metazoa > Chordata > Mammalia > Diprotodontia > Pseudocheiridae > Pseudocheirus > Pseudocheirus occidentalis. The sequence continues at coordinate 305,322,114 of CM053595.1, forward strand.
CTCACAACAAAAGGAGACATACTGAATGAACAGTTTCAGAGTAACATCCTTGACCTTGCTCAAAGGGCAAGCTACAGTGTTCCCCTCCCTGAAAAGCACTTGGCAGGTATAACAAATGCCAGGCTGATTTCTCCCTACCATCAGGCATCCACAGAAAACTAAAGCTTGATTTTCTGAAACATCTGCCTCTGCCAGAGAAATCAATCAAATCTTTCTGGAAGGCTGGGAGGAAGGAGGAACAAGTCACTCTATTGCTTGAGGAATGAGCCAAGACTAAAAGCAGCCAATCATAAGACTACATTTATGAGGAAAGTGGAAAAATACTGAGTTCTCATGAGGTAAAAATGGGGATGAGCACCAGAATAATGCGGGTGCTTCAGCAAGACTGGGACAGGCCGAGATGGCTTTTTACCCACACTGGCAGCCAATGGATACATCAACACACGGCCCAACTGTGCGCCTCTTATCACGCTCCTTCACAAAAATGTGTCGTGTTTGGTTTCTACTCATTATGGGGAATTCAAAAAGGCATCCAGAAAACAAAGGTACCCCGGTGGCCTATAAATTATTAATAATCATAACCAATGTTTATAGAGCTTTAAGGTTTACAAAGCACTTTATACACATTATATCACTTGATTCTTTCAACAAGCATAGGAGAGAGGGGCTTTATTATCATTCCCATTTTACAGGTAAATACACTCAGGCTAGAAGAGGTTATGTGACTTCCTCAGGGTCACACAGATGTTAAGTATTTGAGACAGGATTGGAATAGAGATTTTTCCTGACTCCAGTCCTCAATCCACATTGTCACCCAGATGCCTCCAAATGGGACATTTTTTGTGGGGCAAACTGTGGTCTGTGTGTGTAATGGAAGAATGAGTGGTATGAGAGAGTGCTGTTAAGAGCTCCAGAGGAGCCCTAAGAGGAAGGGGATCTCCACAGAACTGTGATGACTAATCTTGGTCCCCTGTTGGGGAAGAGAACTCTCTTCTCTTGGCAGACCCGTGGGCCATTTGGATGTGCAATGCTGCAGAGACCGTAATGCCAGCTGCAAAGCTAGCTGCTTTGGTTTAACAACCTTTTGTCAGAAGGAAGGATTCAATCGAGGCAGGAGTGTAGAAGCAGTCACATTAATACTCTAAAACAACTTTAATGTAAAAACAAAAGCTATGATGAAACTTGAAAAGACAAAAAAGACTAATGAGTTAAGGTTATAGCATCTGGGATGCTCAGCAAGTGTGAAGGGAGACAGGCTGTGCCGAGAGTTGGAGCTTTGTAATTCCCCTGCCACGCTGCCCCTGCCACGCTGCCCCTGCCACACTGCCCCTGCCACGCTGCCCCAGCAGCACCACAGAGGAGCAAGGCCTAAGGGGCTGGCTCTTCCAATCCCCTCAACATGCCTGGTCCCTGCAAGAAACTATAAAAACAAAGATGGTTCAAATCAGTTAGCCTGTGGAAAAAAACTCAAGGCAAGAAGCAAGGAAAAATCTTTAGCTTGACATTAAAAATCAAGGCTTAATTCATGCCTCAAAATAAGCCAGGAATACAGAAATAGGACACTTTGTGAAAAAGCAGCTAATATGTGTCACGCAGCAGTCCTAGAAGCCAGCAAGCACATCTCTTCTCCTCCAGCCAAAGAAAGGACTAAACACAATCACAATCTTTGAAAGATCCCCCAAACCATGACCAATATGCTGCAAAGTTCTTCTAGCAACTCTCAAGTCAGAAAAAAGGAGAAGCTGAAAATTTCCAGGACATTCTGCTATACTTCAAGCTTTCTCTGGAGAACACCCAGCGGACAGCTTACTTCTCAGGACATTTCCAGAGGCAGTGGTTGTACTTTAGCAGACAGCATACTGCCTCGGGACACTGTGAGGAGCCAAAGAAGCTGCGTGTGTGTCAGGGTGCATGTGACAGGAACTCCAATGTCCAAATGGTGGCATAGATCTCTCTGTGGTGTACTCTTCTTTCCCCTTCAGTCACTGAACTTCCTTGTGCGGACTCAGGCAAAGTCAAAGCAGGGATTAGCACACAGAGAAAGCTAATCTCCCCATTAATCCTCACTAGCCATTTTGCCCTTTTAGCCTGGCAGGTACATGCCAATCTGAACCGACAACATAGAGTCTTATGTTACATACGGAAAACTAGAAGGAGACGCTACCAACCATATTCACTTAACATTCAAACGTGTGGGACAAGCAGAAAGCAAGTCAGACTGTTACAGTCCCTGGACTGAACGAATTTCTCCTATTAAATCTAGTCTCCAGTTGAATCATTCCTAATCCCACATATACTCTGCCCTTGGACTCAGTGCTAGAGTAGGGTCAGAGACCCAATATCGCCATAACAGGAAGAGGGGCAGAGGCACCGAGACACCTGTGTAATGGGATGTCTGCTGACAAACAACCAGACTGAATACTTAACACACCACAACTGGTCCGTCCAAATGGGCACGTCTCTTCAATGTGGCTGGTGTGAAAAGTCACTCATGCACTCCAATGATGTTAATGCTCAAATCACATAGGGGATCATCTTTACCATATTCCTCATTCTAAAAAGTACCTCCAGAGAGCGCACAAGTCACACTAGAAAATGTCTCAGTGATCGACAGCCCCACTTTTGTCCTCAAACTCCAAAATGTTACTGACCAATCTGACAACCAGATTTCGTTTTGAATGAGTTTTGGCTATCAAAAATGAAAAATTAGCTCCACCACCAAAGGATGGACCGCCATTTTAGAGAGTCAAAAGAATGTTCCAGCCTCTGAGAGCAGTTCCCAAAATGCTTTGATTGAGGGCAGCACTGTTGGTATAAATGAATAATTTTTCAAGGAAACTCTGAATTACCACTAACATCCACTTATGTCAGAAGCAGGCCTAACACTGGAAGGGTCCTTAGACAACACCTGGTCTAACCCCTCTCATCTGCAGACTGGGAGAAACTGAGACTCAGAGAAGTCCCGGGACTAAAAATACGAGTGTCCTGGATCCCAGAGAAAGTTAAAGAAGGGCTCATCCTGTTCAGTCCCTTCCGCCAGAAGCAGGAATGTGCAGCTGGAATCAAGCTAGAACATTTACAAAGCCTGCCGCCAGAGGGCGAGGCAAATGCTTACTCATCAGCAGGCCACCTTCCCAGAACCTCAGGACTGGATGTTGTGATGTGTTTTCAAAGGAAGTCAATCCAACAGGATTCCTTGAAGGAGCTCTGCTGGGATAGTTAAAATGCCTGGATGTCATCAATACTCTCTGGAATGTCAGCAGAATGATCACTGTTAGGGGCAGGGGAGGAGAAGGGCAGGATCTGGAGTCAGAAGGCCTGGGTTCAAATGTGGCTCTCCCCCACACTGGCAGACTGAGCAAGTCACTCCTCTACTGGAAACTGAGGTTTCCTCCTCTGGAAAATGAGAGGTTTCTATGAGAGGCTTTCCAAGAGCCCTCCCAACTATCAATCCATAATCCTATGCCCCGAAATCAAGACCTTCTTTTATCAGGGCTCCTAAAAGTGAAGCTTGCTGACTTTGGGGCCAACAGCCAAGGCTAGTGGGTGGGAAATGTGCATGACCTACCTAAATATTTTAAGGATTCAGCAACCATTTATGAAGTGCCTACTGCGTGCCAAGAGCTGTGCTAGGCACTGGAGATACAAGGAAAGGCAAAAGGCCATGCCTGACCTCAAGGAGCTTATGGTACAGTGGGGAATAGCATGGAACCGAACCAATGGGCAGAGGAATGGATGGCACTACTAAAGTCAACCCAGTGCCCTGTGTCTTTGTCTCTTTGTGTCTGCCCCCAGCACTCAGCAGCAGGCCCTTAATAAGCATTCACTGACTGCTTTGCTCTTTTGTCCTCTTCACTAGTAACTAGAGAGGAGAGCTTTGGCTCCAGTTTCAGTCAGTTCTCTAGTCACACTGCGAAGTTTTGGATGGGAAGAGGGAATGGGGGGAGGGAGGGGAGATAACCCCAGGCTTGCAAAGTTAGGAGTGGTGTTTGGTTAATGAGATGATAATCTCCGTCCAGTCACCAAGACTCATGAGACAAGTGCCGTCCTCCACAGTGGCTCAGCTGCCCTGTCCTGTGGGCTCCAACCTTCTCTCCATCTCCCAGCCCTCCTGCAGGCCCTCTCACTTCATACCAGGATTATCAAAGTGACCTGCTGCTGGCTCTTCCTGCCACCAGTCCCACTCCAGTCCATTTTCCACTCACCTGTCAAAATGAACTTCCTAAAGCTCGGCTCTGACCACGTCACTCCCCTGCTCAATCAACTCCAGGGCTCCCTCTCACTTCTAGGAAGAAATCTGCATGTTGTCTCCTCCACTGGAATGTGAGCTCCTAGGCCATCCAGACTTAGATAGGGTTTTGTCTTTTAAAAACAGGACTACAAAACTAAAAACCTTCCCATTTAAAACAGGGGAATCACAATGTTAGCAAGATTAAGAACATACATGACTTTTTAGACTAGAACCTGAAAAACTTGTACTTTACAAGATCCAAACTGACAACAGGGCCCTGCTCTCCTCCATCTGGATGTCAGTGGTACTATCTACATACCCCATCCAAGAACACCCTCAAAAAAGCCCCCTTGGCTATTAAACTGGGTGTACCTTTGATCCAGCAATACTGCCACTAGGTCTGTACCCCAAACAGATCATATAAAAGGGCAAAGCACCCACACGCACAAAAATATTTATAGTGGCTCTCCTGGTGGGGGCAAAGAACTGGAAATTGTGGGGATGCCCATCAGAACTGGGGGATGGCTGAGCAAACTGAGGTATCTGAATGGAACACTATTGTGCTATAAAAAATGATGAACAGGGGGGCGGCTAGGTGGCGCAGTGAACAGAGCACAGGCGCTGGAGTCAGGAGGACCCGAGTTCAAATCCGGCCTCAGACACTTAACACAATAAAAACTAGCCGTGTGACCTTGGGCAAGTCACTTAACCCCAAATGCCCTCCAAAAAAAAAAGGCAAAAAAAAAAAATGATGAACAGGTAGATTTCTGAAAAACCTGGAAAGATTTACATGAACTGATGCCGAGTTCAGTGAGCAGAACCAGGAGAACATTGTATCATGATCAACTGTGACAGACTTAGCTCTTCTCAGCAGTGCTATGATCTAGGACAATTCCAAAATACTTGTGATGATAAATGCCGTCCACATCTGCAGAAAGGACCACGGAGTCTGAACGCAGACCGAAGCAGACTATTCTCACCTTGGTGGTTACTGTGTTTTTTTCCTTTCCCCTCATGGTTTTCCCCTTTTGTTCTGATTCTTTTTCACAACATGACTAATGTGGAAATACGTTTAATATGATTATACAAGTATAGCCTTTATCAGACTGCTTGCTGTCTTGGGGAGGTAAGGAACGGAAGGAGAAGAATTTGAAACTCAAAATCTCACAAAAATGAATGCTGAAAGCTATCTTTACATGTAACTGGAAAAAAATAAAATACTATTAATTGGACAAAAAGAAAAGCCCCCTTGGCTTGAGTCCTCAATGGTCTACTTGACCTTTATACACAGATATACAACATTCAACACCTACACTGTGTTTTTGGACTATAAATCTTTCATCAAGTAGGGACTTGTCTACCCTTCTCTCTGCCTTCTCTCTTTTGAGAAAGTGGATTAATGACAATTTGGCACCACCTTTGAAAAGTGGCCAATCCTGCTCTAAGCAACAGTTAAAAGAAGAATGGTGAAAAGCTGCCAAACTCATCCCCCTTCTATTACAAGATAAAACAAAAGACAAGTCACATTTTTATAAGAAAACATAATATTGTGAAGAGAAATCAAGTACCGTCAAACCAACTAATTTTTTTTTTCAGGATTTCTCTATTTATTTTCTCAATAATTCTGGGAGACAAGAAGTCAAGGCGGAAGACTGTTGGGCTTCAGGGACACTCAAAGAACAAATACTCGTCTCAGTCCAAATTATATAGTAATTTGGCAGCAGAGGTCAGAACTTTGCTTTATCTACAATAAGCAGATGACTCAGATGAAAAGTATTTTTCTGCCAGATTAACAAATAAAGCTTCCGCATACACATTATGGAAGTGGATCTAATAATAGCTTAAGCAAAAAAAAAATATCCACCTTTTCTTAGGAGACATTTATGTACATTAACTGGAGTAAGGAAATCCCCATTTGGAGCCAAAATAGAGACAAAAACCCACAGTGGGGAAACGAAAGATTTGAAAGAACACATATGAACTGGGCTGATAAAAGAACAGGCCCGACAATCTCAGGACAGAAAGTGTCCCGACATCACCAGGGGTCAGAAAGATGCTGCCCACCACTAAGAGCAGCCTTCTACTGGGAGACACAGGTTCTGCTCAATCACCATTCACAGAATTCTTCACGGCCCCTTAATGTAGGCTGCTGGAAAAACGAATTCCAAAGAATTTCGAGTTCTTTCTCACCTCATCAAGCCATCTGGAACACCTGATGCTGATGAACACTACACCCTCACCTGTCCTCTACCCTCCAGTAGAGCCAATTTGCTTCCACTTGCCAATATCTCATGTTCCCTGGTCCTGAAACCTTGGCATGTGGTACTTCTCCTACCTAAATGCCCTTACTCTTCCACAACAAAACCCCACCTGCCTCCACAAAGCCCTTCCATCTTACCACATTTGGTTTTAGAAATTCCATTCCAAGTTTTTCCTTCACATTTATATACAGTTGGTTACATACATCTGTTGCTTGATTTAGAGCTGTATATATTACTACTGTCCCATCTACCCCATCTGACTGTATGCATCTAAATAGCAGGGATCACCTCTTTTTAATAACATCCCTAAGCTCTAACATGCCATAATACACACAGCAAGTGTTCAATAAATATTAATTGTCTGCTGACTAATCAAGAGAAATTAAACCCTAGGTGCCTACCCCCAAACAAAAGGTCAAACAACCAAAGCCTGAAGGCAACTTCCCACCAACAACTGGGACAAGTAACGGGCTGCAGGCTTGGTTTGGGTATTTCTGAACTTATAATAGATTTTGACTATGTTTTTGAAAGCCAAACCTGATTTTTTTTTTTAAATCAGACGCTTTTCTACAGAGAAGTTAATGAAAATTTTCTGGAAGATGGGAAACAGCAGCTGTGCATTCTGGCTCAAGGTAGAAAGCATATGGTTCTTTTTACTACCAAAAAATGCTTAAGCAACAATTTGGTCCAGGACACACCACCTAGGGATTAGGATTCGCAAACAAATGACAGTGGGTAGGATCAACCTGGGGCAGCTCATATCTACAAACAGTTTTACATAACATCTCATGCACACACTACATCAGTTTGCACACTAAAAATACAGTTTTTTAGACCTGACATGCCCATGCTGAAAAGGAGCTGCTCTTTGAACTCCAAGGTCTTCCTTTGCTATGACACTGTATCTGCCAACCCATGACAATCTTGGAACTGTTTTCTGAAGAACCAGAAGGTGGCTACTGGGTCCCTGGGGACAAAAACTAGCCAGCCGCCCACTCACAGAACTTGTCAAAGCCTTTTCTGCTCAAGATCCAATGAGACTCTTCGCCACAAGGAGTTCTCACACAGTACTGATTTTTAAAAGCTTTGTGCATGCACATGGGCACAAGTCCCCTGCGGTTTACATAAAAACTGGGGCACACTCTTGAGAATGACTGCTCAGAGGCCTTCGATATTTTAGCCATTTCATCCAGTCTAATTTTAAATCACTGAAGTCTCTTTTGGGACAATTACCAACCCTAAAGCTACTGACATCAAGCAGTTATCCTTCCAGGTTGAGGTTCCATTCATTCTTGGTTTCCCTTTGATGTTCTCTAAACCAGATGCTATCATGTTGCCAGCACAAGTAACATCACTGGGCCTTAAGAGCTGAACTGATTCTTCAAGGTCACAGAAGCCATCCTCCCACCACATCCAAGAGCGAATCCTCTCTGCTCCATGGCTGACAGCCTGTAGCCTGGACACCGGCCAGCATTCTGCTTCATCTGCTCTCAGAGCAGCTCATTCCGCTATTGGACAGCTCTCACTGTTTGCAAGCTCCTTCCGTGATCCAAACGGTCCAGTTCATTCTGCCCTCTGGAGTTAAAGTCTAGAAGCAAGGTCTCACAAACTGGAGGGATTAGATCCTTGAAGTTCCCCATTAATTTACACTGAATCAATATTCAAATTCTTCGGAATCCCATCTTCTTCCCAAACTGTTCGGCTTCCTGATCTCCTGCCCTCTGTGTCCTCCCCCCCATGCCTGAGATGGGATGCCCAGCTTTCCTCCCCACCCCTCTAGACCTGGCTAAGCTGCCGCTTCTCCCAGCAAGCTTCCCTGATGCCCTGCCTCCATGCTCCCTAGAAATGCCCCTGCCCCTCTCTCTATCTCAGGTCACTCTCCTATACAGGCAGCTGACTTTACAATTACTAAGCATGTGTATCTCATCCCTTCACTGGTCTGCAAATTTCTCTGAGACAAGAACTGGGCCATCATTAGGCCAGCACTTAGAGGAGTGCCTTCATCGTAAGGAGTGCTTGGTGTTTGCTGAATTTCATCCTTATTTGCAGAATGCAGTGAACAGCCTGGTTTTGGGGAATCCTCCCTCCTTTAGGTAGAGTTGCAGAATCAAACTGAATACTCCAGGAGCTCCATTTCAGACTGGTTTTCCCCGATCATCTTCACCAGTCCCACCCCTCCCTCATTCTTCCATACCCCTCTTTCTCCCTCACCCTGCAGCCCATTCCTCACTCCCAGCCAAGCAGCACAGACCCTGCCATTGCTGCCCAACACTCACATTTCTTCTTCAGTACAGAAATTCTTTTCTTTCCAGGTGTTTTGCCAAATACTTTTCAGGCTTTGCCTCATTTTGCACACATTTCCTGTCTTTATCTCTAGTGACGTGAGGGTAATGAACTAATGACTTATGGTCTCCTTCGTAATTACAAAACTCAAAGACAAAAATCTTGTAAAAATAAGATCTGGAGTAAAGTCAAATCTTCATGAAAAATCACAACTACATTTCCATTGTTTGCAGCATCACTACTTGCTCTTTCTTGTACTAACTGAACCCAGTGTTTTTCCCTGGCATCTCATGGGAAGCTGTGTGTCTTTTTCTGCCTCCAAGCCACAATAAGAAGATTTCTATGTCAGTCTGAAAATGGCAGTCATCTCCTCCATATTCTATCTGCTCCCCCCAAACTGAGGCATTCTAAGCGGCCACACAGAGGTGCCTGGGCACCAGCTCTGCAAAGGGGGCACCAGCCTTGCAAAGGGTGCAGCAGCAGCAGCTTAGACGTACAAATGCTGCTGTCTTAGCAGCCTGTGGCCTGTGCCTTGTAAGCACACACAACATTCATTTCATTCACCCAAAGAAGTCTGACAGCAAGTGCTCAAAAAGTTCAACATGTACAGAAGCCAAGAAAGTGGTGGGGGGAAAGGGAAGGTTTCAAGAAATTGTCCATAGTAAAAAATGTTAAAAAAAAAAAAAAAGCAAATAGGGAACCAACTTTATTTTAAATATAAATTACAATTACAAATAACTCCAAAATCTGACATGTTGTCACTAAGTGTGATGTTTTCCACTCTTATTTTTGTCATGGTTGCTTGATGATGTCAAACAAGTAAAACCCATACCTGGCCAGGTTAATGCCTTGCGAGGCCCTGGGGACACTGCAAATGTAAGCACGTCACTCATTCACAGAATGGTTCACAAAGAATCTCATTTTCCTCTGTTTGTCCTAGCAGTACATTCCCTCACACTGTGCCCCAAGCCTGGCACTCACTCAGATTTTAGTCTGGACCTCTGATTTCACTTAGCTGGAGCACTCCCAGTATGGAAATTTCCTTTACCAATGCAAACTAGAAACTTTGTCCAGCCATTTATAGCCACAGCTGCCTAAATTTCCCAAATACTAAGGATTTATTTCAACAATTTTGTTGTTCAGTCTTTTTAGTTTTGTCCAACTTGTCACGACCCCATCTGTGGTTTTCTGAACAAAGATACCAGAATGGTTTGTCAAGTCCTCTAGCTCATTTTACAGATAAGGAAACTGAGGCAAACAGGGTTCAGTGCCTTGTCCAGGATCACCTTGCTAGTGAGTTCAAATCTGAGGCTAGATTTGAACTCAGGAAAACAAGTCTTCCTGACTCCAGATCCAGCACCATATCCTGGTGTCACATAGATGCCGCCCTGTTTCAATAATAGAAGATATTCCCTAATCTCCTTTAAGCTTAAGTGAGATACACCTAATCCCCTTTCAAAGACACATGAGGCTCTCCCTGGGTTAAAGGCACCTTATATTCATCAAAAATTACACAGTTACAAACTGTGTTTTCTGCTCTAACCAAGGCTACTCCCTGCCTACAGACTGGCAGAGAAACATTTAACCCCAAGTCTCTTGCCAGCCCCTTCCTTTCTTCCTTCCCCATGGCTCAATGAATGATCATTTATACAGGTTTTCTCTCACAGGCACATACAAATCTCCAATCCCCTTCTTCCTTCCCTTTGTTCCTCCAACTCTTCCCCAGTTACCTCAGGAAAATTTCTTTCCCTCTCTTCTCCTGTTCTCTCCCTCTGTCCCTCTCTTCATTCCATTCGGGTGCCCAAAAAGTGACCCTGATCATGACTGAGAAGCACAAATGTAGTGTCAATGATAAATCTGTATTCAGGAAAAGGAAAATCATTAAGTTATAAAATGAAATTAGACATAATAACCAATGTCATCAACCTCTAATGCCCTTGAAAGTGCCCAGAAGTCCCCTTCAGAATCTCCACAAAAGTCTTTATAATTTCTAACACTGTTTCCATGGGAAAATTAATTCTAAATTCTAAAGCACCAACTTTTAGAATACATATAAACTTTTTGGATACTAATTCTAAGCTGAAAATTTCCTATGTTGTAAATCCATTTTCCAATTATTCTAAAGAAAGCTTTACTCCATATTTCTCTTAAGCCTAGAGAGTAGTAATGCTGGAAGCTAAATCCATGACTGGAGGGAGCCCACACAGGGGATGAGGGGAGGAACAGGGAGTGTGCCTGGAGTGGAAAGTGGGAAGGCAGAAAGGAGAAGGCCTTCTGATCTACTTACTGCCTTCCTCATGGCCATGCTCTCTTGGGAAGTGGAACATGGTAAGCACGCTACCTTGTCCTCAACTAAACTGGGCTTTGTGACCAACTGGCTGGGGGGCCCTGCGTTATATAAAGAGCAAACAGAAAAGTAATCTGAATGAATCTGACTTAGGTGAGCAGAGTAAGAGCAGTAATTTGGGAAGAAAAAGATGTTATTATTATTTGGCAAAGAAAAAAAAAGACACAAGCAGGTGCATGACTGGAAAGAGAGGCAGGCCTGCAGCTGGCGGTGAGTTACATTGTACTGGCTGGGCTGATTGCTCCCACAGACAGTCTGTGACCAGGCCACATCAGAGACTTTCTAGCTTGCAAAAGCCTGGCACTGCTGGAGCTCAATACAAATCCCAAAACAGGAGCCAGCTGGATTTTCCCTTTCAATTCTGGGCTCTGCTCAGTGTCCATCTTTAGCATCTGTCCAAAAAAAAAAGGGTGCTAACAGACCAACTTACCTGACTGCCCTTCCAAGTGCACATGGGTAACACAGTCTCCATTGCTTGGTTCTTCCTGGGTGACTGCTGACCAATCTCTTGATCTCACTGAGGGAGATCAGTAATATTTTCAGAGCCCCATGGGATCAGTACAGTGTCAACCTCAAAGAATGCCTGGGAAACTTCCATACCTCTAGGGAAGGAAGCCTTTTCTATTTGGCCTTTTCATAGGACGTCCTTCAAGAGGCTAGTGAATACTTTCACAAACCAAGGTATTGCTGTTACACATTTCAATCAATGCTGTTAAATAATCCTCAAGTAGTTAATTTAATTCAATGGTTAAATCTATCATGGCTTCCTATGCAATCTTAACATGCAGAAGAGGTACCTTGCGTAAGAAGAAACGCCACTTATTAAGGTCCCTAGCGTGATACACAGTCTGGATGCCTTACACCAGACAGAGAGAAGGCAGAGGGTCCATGCTCCTTGGACAGCAGCGATTTATTCTGCTGCGCAGCCACCCTCCCATACAGACACCTGCTTTCATAACTATTCCTGGGAGGCAAACAATTCTGGGTAAGTCTCTAGTCAAAGAATGTCAGGGCTGGAAAGGGCAGCGTCTTGGGCAAAATGTAGCCCAAAGATCAGATTACAGAGATGAGGAGAACAAAGCTTGGAGAAGGAAGGTAAGTCACTTGTCTAAAAATCATAGAGCTTTTTTTGGGGGGGGATGGGGGGGAGGCATGGCTAAGATGGAAATATGTCTTGCATGACTTCCCATGTATAACAGGGATCATATTGCTGGCCTTCTCAATGGGCAGGGAAGGAACTAGGGAGAGGGAGAGGATTTGGAACTGACTAGTTTTTTTGGCTTTTTGGAGAGAGGAGGGCAGGGAAACTGGGGTTAAGTGACTTGCCCAAGGTCACACAGCTAGTACGTGTTAAGTGTCTGAGTCTATATTTGAACTCAGGACCTCCTGACTCCAGGACCAGTGCTCTGGTAACTGCACCACCTCGCTGCCCCTTGACCTTTTTTTTTTTAATGAATGTTGAAGTATGGCAGAAACTAAATACAGACCAATATTTCACAATGTATACCAAGATAAGGTCAAAATAGTTACATGTTTAAGATATAAATTTAGGTGATATCATAAGCAAATTAAGAGAGCATGGAATAGTTTACCTGTCAGATCTATGGATATGGGAAGAATTTAGGTCCTAAATTTTAGGACCAAACAAAATATAGAGAGTATTACAAAATGTAATATGGATAATTTTGATTACATAAAATTAAAAAGGTTTTGCACAAACAAAACCAATGCAACCAAAATAGAAGGAAAGCAGAAAACTGGGAGGAAAAGTTTACAGGCAAGTATTTCTGATAAAGGCCTCGTTTCTCAAATTTATAGAGAAATGAGCCAAATTTATAAGAATACATGTCATTCCCAAACTGATAAATGATCAAAGGATATGAACAGGCAAGTTTTCGGACAAAGAAATCAAAGCTATGTATAGGCATATGAAAAAAATGCTCTTAGTCACTACGGATTTGAGAAATCCAAATTAAAAGGACACTGAAGTACCACCTTACACCTATCAGATTGGCTAATATGACAAAAAAGGAAAATGATAAATATTGGAGGGAATGTGAGAAAACTGGGACACTAATGCATCATTGGTGGAGTTGTAATTGATCCAACCATTCTGGAGAGCAATTTGGAACTATGCCCAAAGGGTTACAAAACTGCATAACCTTTGAAGCAGCAATACCACTGCTAGGTCCATATACCAAAGAGATCAAAAATGTTTTTGTACAAAAATACTTTGTAGCTCTTATAATGTGGCTAAGAATTGGAAATTGAAGGGCTGCCCATCAACCGGTGAATGGCTGAACAAATTGTGATATATGAATGTAATGGTATACTACCGTGCTATAAGAAATGACAAGCAGGATGATTTCAGAAAAACATGGAAAGACTTTCATGAACTGATACAGAGTGAAGTAAACAGAACCAAGAAAACATTGTACACAATAACAGCCACACTGTATAAGAAACAACTGTGAATGACTTAGCTCTTCTCAGCAACATGATGATCAGAGATAATCCAAAGAATTCATGATAAAAATGCTGCCCACATCCAGAGAAAAAGTTGATAATGTCTGAAAACATACCAAAAGCGTACCATTTTCCACTTTCTTTCTTTTTGAGTTTTTGAGTTTGAGTTTTCTTCCACAAAATGACTTATATGTGATAATCATTTAATATCATAGTTTAGCTAAAGTCCAATTTAATCAAACAAACAGTTCTGATTAAAAATGCCTTTCCTGGGTCTGCAACTTCAAAGACCAGAGGTGAGATTCCCCTTATCTTGGGACTTACTCCACATGAGAGCAAAACAAATATCCTGAGACCATGAAATGTAAGCAGACCCTGCTCTGGTCATTGTCAATTTGCATTTACAACCAGGAATCTCTGTATCACATGTAGATGGTAACAGATGGAAGCCATAAAGCTTTAAGTCTTTAAAAGCAAAAGTCTTCCTGAACTAGGATGGCTCTGAAATGTATAAAAGTCTTATAATTCCAATGTTCATTAGTCAGGCCTTTAGTCCTGCACTCCTTGAACAAGGAATGCTAGCCTTAAGGGAATAATAAGGAATAAATTCTGTCATTTTTATATCACTCTTTGTCTCTTTAACCAAACTTTTAAAAGGTCGACAATGGAAATGTTTTCCTCAATTACACAAGTATAACAACCTATATCAAATTATTTACCATCTCAGGGAGGGAAAAGAAGAAAGGGGAGGGACAGAATTTTGGAACTCAAAACTTAAAAAAAAAAAAAGAACATTCAAATTTTGGGGGAAATAGAGTATTCTTTTTTTTTTCCTGTTTTTTTTAAAATTTATTTTATTGACTTGTTTGTTTACTTTTAGTTTACAAGATTCAGTTCCAGAATCACTTGAGTTTCAGATTTTTCTCCCCTTCCTCCCCATCCCCCACCCCCGCCATGGTGGCATACAATCACGTATAGGATCTACGAACTCTTTTACATTGTACAAAAGTCTGGTTGTATGGGTGTTATAGCCAATGGAGTAAATAGTGAGAAAATAGAAACAAAAGCCAAACATAGAAAAGAATGATAGCATGCATGGCTTCAGTCTCCTTTTAAACCCTGGTCTTTCTCTGAATGTAGACATCTCCTTCCATCCTGAGACTTGTAGAGTTGTCTTTTAACTGTGCGTTGCTGAGAAGAGTCCAGTTTTTCAAAATTAGTCATCACACATATGTGACAAGAAAGGGGAGGGACAGAATTCTGGAACTCAAAACTTTAAAAAAAAGAACATTCAAATTTGGGGGGAAATAGAGTATTCTTAAAAAACAAAGAAAAGAAAATGAAAGTTGGAAAAAACTCACAGAGTTTGTTAGCAGATGATATGACACAACATGCTTAGCCCTCATAGTGCCCAGTGATGCCAAGGTTTCTTAGGAACTGGGCCTGCAAGGTTCCTAGGAAGGAGCTTTACCTGGCCCACTATTCCAGGAACGTCCAGCCAGGGGCTGCCTTTTATTTACTGACTGCTATGAACTTGACAGACACTAACAAACATGATCACATCCTTATGCAAAGAACAAAAAAGAGAACTGAGTACCAAACGGTGAATCTCAGTTATACAATTAGTTTTAAAAACATGTAACAAATATAACACAGTAATTCCAGACAGTCTCTGAAGGACTATCTGTTCTCTGTGTATTTTCTATTTCCCTGTATTTTTCCTTTCCTTTCTAAGTTTTAGCATCCCTCTTAGCATCTCCTACTCCAAACTTTCCCCACTAAAAACTCCTTGACCCCCTATCCTGCTTTCAGCCCAGCCCTCAAAGCCTCCCTCAGGGGAGTGATCCCAGTGGAGACATGGCCTGGCAGCTCCCTCGACAGTCCCCATCTCTTGCCACCAAAGTCTCCAGCAGCGCCAGGTGGCTCAACAGCAGAACTGACACCATTTCCCTCTGAAGAAGTCTCTGCCTCTCTCAGTGCTGATGAGCTGCAGGTTCTGTGGCCCCAGCCTTGTTTCACAGGCATCTGCATGCTATTTCCCCCATTAGACCCTGGGGGATCTTGGGGTCAGGGGCTGCTTCTGACTGTCTCTGTACCTTGGCATTGAGCGCAGTGCCTGGCACACAGGAGGTGCTTCACAAGTGGCTGCTGACTGACGAATCACTACTAAGGAGAGAAGTGGCGTCTCTGTTCATAAAGAACAAACCAGCCAAGACGACAAAGATGGGCATAAACAGTACTGGAGGGGCTGCAGAAAGACCCTCTGGTACACAGCTGGTGGAGCGGGGAGTCTGCTGAAATGAGGCAAATAAATAACAGAGACGGCCGCACCCTCTCACCCGGAGGTGGCACCGCAAGGGAGGTGGCACCGTGAGGGAGGTGGCACCGTGAGGGAGGTGGCACCACGAGGTGATGCCCCAGGGACGCCCTTGGCAAAAAGAAAGTTTTAATGGCAGTAAAGATCTAGAAAGGAAGAAAGCATCAGTCAGCTGTGGAATGCCCAGTAAACAAGCTGGTACGCAAATGAAACAGAACATGGCTGTGATAAGAAAAATAGGACAGGGGCGGCTAGGTGGCGCAGTGAATAGAGCACCGGCCCTGGAGTCAGGAGGACCTGAGTTCAAATCCGGCCTCAGACACTTAACACAAAAAACTAGCCGTGTGACCTTGGGCAAGTCACTTAACCCCCAACTGCCCTCCAAAAAGCAAAAAAAAAAAAAAGTTAAAAAAAAAAGAAAGAAAAGAAAAATAGGACAAATTGGGAGAATGGAATGACTTACATGAACTGAAACAAAGTGAAGTCAGCGGGGTCAGGAAAAAAACATATAATGACATAATGACTACAACCAAGCAAAAGGAAAAAACACCGGCCTCCACACAACCACAAACAAAGGGTGCACAACTAAAGAACAAGGCTCGCTGCAAAGAGATGAAAAGCCGCTTCCCCACTTCCTTAAAAAGGCAGGGGCAAAGAAAGGAATGGAGCCCAAGGGTGATATAGCATAGAATGTTGGATTTATTCAATATATGGATTGGTTTTCCTGAACTTTTTTCCTTTCTGTTTTATTTTTTGCTTTTTGGAGGGGGGAGGGCGGGGGCAACTGGGGTTAAGTGACTTGCCCAAGGTCACACGGCTAGGATCTCAAGGGTCTAGAGCCATATTTGAACTCAGGTCCTCCTGACTCCAGGGCCAGAGCTCTATTCACTGCGCCACCTAGCCGCCCCTCCTCTCTATTTTAAAAAATGCTTTGTTATGTGAAATAGAGAAAAGAAAGGGAGAGGAAATATACTGGGGAAAATTTAGACATCACTAAATATTTTGTTTTTTAAAAAGATTCATTACCACGTGCTTTGCTACAGCATCCTAAGAATCCTAGTGTTAGAAGAAAAAAAGGTACTATTTAGTGAATAAATGTACAGGCATTTGCTGAGTGCCCATCACGTACAAAGCACTAAGAGGCACGAAGAGAAAAGCCCTGCCAGCCTCAGCATCCCCCAGCAGCAGGAGTGACAAACACAGGCCACCAAGACGACCACAACTCTCCTGAGAAAAAAGCACGAGGAAGGAAATTCTTGAAAAACCTCTGGCTGGTCTCCCAAGAAAGCTGCGCTCCAGAGTACAGGGATGGTGAGAGGTGCTCCGACTGTCAATGATCACTGACGTCTTTGTCTTATTTATTACACATAGCCAGGGGCTTTATCCCGTAGGAGACTGACGGTTTTGCTTTAGAGAGAGATAAGAACTGCTTATAGCGAAAGCCACTTCTACAGTTCATCAAGGAAATATTCTTTAATGAACTGGAGTGGGGGCTTAGAGCTGATTCACAATTAACGAGAGGTGATCATTTTAGTCATTATAAAGGCACATCTAAACATACCCTTGGAGTGACTCAAATGTGAGGGAATGAACACGGCAGCAGGTTGCGTGGACTAGCCCAGAGAGCACATAGGTGAGGGCCAACCTTCAAGTTCAGAAGGTGCCACAAACAGGGTAGTTTTATCACTATCAGGTTCAATTTAATACAAGTGTAAGAAACTCAATACTAAACGCCTGTACTTTGATATACAATCCATTTGACGTTCATGCTTGTTGGTATTTGTCAAGTTCATAATAAAAAGAATGTTGCTAAAACTGAGGGTCCCTGTCAAGCTCTCCCCTGCCCCTCACTGCACGCCCAGACTCCCCTCCCTTCATCACTATCTCTCTTCCTTTGTTCTCCCATAAGGAGGTGCTCTCTTCCCTACTAAGGCTACCTGCTTCAAATGGGCCCTTGTACACCAGCTCCACTCAGTCCCTCTCTCTCATCTTCTGGCTCCTTCCTCCCACCCTCATTCTTGACCGAATCATCCCCTCAAGTCACTGCCTTAAATCTGCACCCTTTCACTGCCAAGATCAACCACCTTTTCTTAGCCTTTGCCTTTTGCCCTCGATCCCCTCTTCCTGGACACCGTCTCCCCCCCTAACATCCAGGGGGGCCCGGCCATTTCCTGGTTCTGCTACTGATTTCATCGTTCCTTCTCAGTCTTCGCTGCCAGAGCCTACAAGGGTTGGCATCTCCCCATGCGTATTCTGTCCTAGGGTCCTCTCTCTTCTCTCACCACTCTCTTTAACCATCCAAGTGCAAAATGTTGTCTATATTGCCTTCTCTATTACAATGGAAACTTCAGAGCTTTCAGTATGTTGACTTTTTTGTTGTTTTTCTTGTATTTCCAGCGCTCGGGCTCCCGAGTCCCTGGCATATGGCTAAGTGCTTAGTAAATACTTGTTGACTGACTCTCTGTGTTCCCATCCATTCACAGGAGTTCTATTATGTCCACACAAAGACTCGTTCACACACACACACACACACAGACTGTACATATATATGAATATATATATATATATGTACAGTCCTAAAAAAAATTCTCATTGGAATTCCAGCTCCCGCATATTTCACTTCCTTGTTTGATAACCCATTAGAATCACAAACTCAACTAGTCAAAACACAGGTTTTTCCCTCATAATCGATCCATCCTCCAAAGTTTATGATTTCTAATTGAGACTCGCACCCAGGTACAAAACCTTGATGTCCTCCTGGCCTCTACCTCTCAAAGCACTAGCTGTCAAGCCCCATTCATGATTCTTCCCCTCCTCTATGTTCAGACCCTCATCACCCCTCACCCAGACAATTCTAACAGCCTCCCAAGTGGTCTCCCCTCCTACAGCCCCCACTCTCTTCAATCATTCTGTTAATGCCCTTCTCAAAAACTCCAGTTGCTCCCTGGAACCTCTAGATTAGGCGTGGGGAACCTGTGGCTCTCTCAGTCCTCAGGTGCAGCCTTTTGACTGAATTCAAGTTTTACAGAACAAATTCTTTTATGAAGGGGATCTGTTCTGTGAAGTTTGGATTCAGTCAATGGGCCACACTTGAGGACCTAAGGGGGGGGTCACATGGGGCCTTGAGGTCACAGGTTCCCCATGCCTGATCTAGATTAAAATGCAGAACCCCTGCCTGGTGTTTTCAGCTCTCCAGGAGCTGGCTGCCACTGACCTCTCTGGGGTCATGTCCTGTTATTCCTCTTTACATCCTCTAGCTCAGTGGTTCTCAACCTTCCTAATGCTGCAACCCTTTAATGCAGTTCTTCATGTTGCGGTGACCCTCAACCATAAAATTATTTTCGTTGCTACTTCATAACTGTAATTATGCTACTATTATGAATCTATATGATACGCAGGATGTATTCTCATTGCTACAAATTGAACATAATCCAGAGGTTGAGAACTGCTGCTCTCGATTCAAGTCAAACCAGATACTCCTTCTCCTACCTCTATAAAGTCAGTAAAGCAGCTGGCCATACCAGCCAGGCCATCCCTACTACACTCTGCCTCCAAAACCTCTGAAAGTCTGTTCAGCCAGCACCTGGGAAGTCCCCCTCCTCCTTACTCTTCTCTGCCTCTTCAGATCATCTTACAGTTACTAATTCTTCCACATCAGACACAAACTCCTTAAGGACAAAGAATCTTTCATTTATCATCTTCTCTGGTGCCTTCACTGTAATATGTGTATGAAAAACGTACCTGAATTGAATCTAGCCTCCTACAGAGCTGGACCCAGGCTGCAGCATTTATGTAACACCTGAAGGTTTGCAAAACGCTTTTATAATCTTTTTTGTTTTTACAAAAGCCCTGTGAGGTTAGTACTGTTACTTTTGCCATTTCTGAAGGTAAAGAAACAGCAGGCTAGAGCACTGGCCCTGGAGTCAGGAGTACCTGAGTTCAAATACGGCCTCAGATACTTAACACAAAAAACCAGCCGTGTGACCTTGGGCAAGTCACTTAACCCCAACTGCCCTCCAAAAAGCAAAAAAAAAAAAAAAAAAAGAGCAGGCTTAGTCAGAGGTGAAGAGGCTAATAAGCTGAGGAGATGTTACAGCAAGTGAAGTCTCTCCTGACCCTGGCCAGCCTTTTTTCTCATTCCAATACGCTACCTTTAAAGTGAATGTCAGCACTTGGTGACATTGTGGGGGCTTTACAGAAGAGGGCACAGACACAGTTTTTACCTTGAAAGAAAGGGAGAATACATATAAACATAAGAGAGAAATCCACAGAAACCTGCCACTGCCAACACTATTTGGATACACAAAGAATCCACAACCAAAGAACATAACCGAGCACTTTTTGGTGGGGTTCAAAGTGCAGCAATTTATAAATTGCGCTTTAATAAATGTGATTAAGAAGGAACTGAAAAGAAATCAGTATCTTACTTCCCATTTGTAGTATTTGTGTAAAAGAAGAGTGTGATTGTAAGAACTTTCTGAATAAAGGGAAATACCTGATGAACAGGGAAGCAGGCATTTCAGGATAAAAGAATTTACTAAGATGAACAGACATCATGTGATAGACCCTGAAGTCAGGGGAGCTGTTCAGAGCTGTCTCATCAGCTTTCTTAAAGAAAGACAACTTTGACTAGATCTTGGGGAAAACCCACGTAATACTAGCAATGCACCTTTGGATCAATGCATCAATCATTCTACAAACCAAAGGCCCTTCAACTAACTTGGTAGGGACAGGTAACTTTCTAAAAATTCTCAACTCTCCCCTCTTACCTCCCTTCTTCCCCCTGAGGCCTCACTGCCATAAAGTCATTAAGAAAGCATAGAATTTTGAGATTATCTATGGGTTCAAAAATGAAAGAGATAAGTTGGGAAATCAACAATGGTGGATGGTCGCTGAAATGAGCTGGGAAGAAGGAAAGGTCCCAATTCTCAAGTAATGGGGGCATGTGTGGCAGCCTCCCCCCCCCCCCCAATCTCTTCCCGAATACTGTCTGAAGTTCTCCCAGAGATTCATTTATATTCAATCAGAATTCTCTTTAAAACCACACTCATGAGCCTAAAATAGTTCAATCACTGGAGGAGACAGAAGCGTCTGAGGTGAGCTATCTATTTCCAGTAACCTGTAGAGCCCCTGATACTGTGGTTCATCAGAGGCAGGGTGATGCCTCAGGAGAAAATGCCAGAAACAAATGTCCTGCCTTTGCAAAGGCTTTGGGGCAGCTGCTCACCCAGAACAAGAGAAGCAATTCCCTCATCCTTCCCGTGCCTTCTGGCCCACACTTCACAGGACTACAAACTGAATATTAAATCTGTGACAGGAGGAGGCAACAGGCTTCTAGTGCCTAACCCGGAAACGTAACTTCCAATTCCTCAGGAACAACACTCCTCTTCTCTTCCCACACCCAGCCTTCCAGTTAAACTGGCCCACTTACTCAGCCCCCATTTTCCACACCTGTGCCCCAGCATACTTGCCCTCTCTTCCCACCCAGGGGCATAGCCTAGGTCTAGAATGTGCCTCCTCTTGACTTCCACCTCCTAGAGTCTTAAGCCTCTTTCAGGACACTGTCCTGGGGAAGTCTCCTGCATGAAGCACTGGTTGATTCCCTGGGCATCATCTCAAATCATCAGGCCTTTAGTCTACACAGTGGAATCTAAGTTCTTTTAGAGCAGGGACCGTGTTTGGTTGTTGGTTTTTCCTTTTTTGGGGGGGGGTGTCTATCTATCTTCTCCTGGGTCCCCTCCTGACTCCCTGCACTTGCCCTCTTCCCCAGCAATGTTCTCCCCCTGGAAGATGCCTCTGTCCCTGCGGCTTCTGTCTCTAAATGGATATGCTCCTGAGAACCTCACAAGAAGGAAGAGCCCAAGGCAGCCATGCTCTCCCTCTGCCCCTTGCTCTATCCAGGCTCTACCTTGCCCACTTCTCCCCCCATCCTCGGCACAAAGCACAAGCTTAGTTAAATGCCTGTTGTCTTGTTTCACCCCTTATATCCTCAGCCCTAAGTGGGTGCCACAGGACAGATAGTAGGTCCTTGGTAAATGATAGCTAGACTAGAATTCTACCTCTTTTTAATTAGATTTTGAATTTCAAAAAACGTTTTTGTCACCCTAAACACAACCCCTTCACAAATTGGGTCCTACCCTGATAACCAATGTATGTGTGAAAAAAAAAAACCAAAAAAACAAGTTTTAGGCCAGCTAAAGAATTTTTAATATGGTCACAGAAGGAATGAATGGCAGAGCCAATAAAAGAAATTAAGAAATGTGGTTCTAATTCCCATCCCTTCAAACAAATTACAATGTTCATCAGCTACCAAAATGACTCTGCTGACCTCTCCTTAGTAGCCTAAGAACTTGAGTCTTATCCTACCCCTAATAAGGACTGGTTTATGCTGAATGATTAGAACATTAAGGCCACACTTCTGTTTGTGTATGTGCAGACTGTCCGTCTGGCCTGGCCCAGAAGCTAGAGGGGTGCTCCAAGCCCAGGCTCTCCCTGTCCCATCCAGGGTCAGCTAGGCAAGCTACTTGAGGCTCTCCTACGTCTGGTTCCTACAGCTCTTGGCACCAACCTGGGCAGATGCCAGGAGCTCAATAAAAAAACAACCTGATTGAATCTAGAGCACTAGGTAAGTTCTGGCTCCTAACCTGGGACAGCAATACCCCTGAAACCACTCTCCCCATTTTCACAAGAAGATATCATTCAATCAACATCAGAAGTCAAGGCAGCCTCCATCCCCTCCCCGCCCATACCCAGTTTTGAGCCTTAATAAGCACATTAAATAAACAGCTTTTCCTAACTGGTTTGTGATATTATCATCAATCCAACAGACTAACCAATCAGAGACACCCAGTTAGGACTCATGATTACAATACAGCTTTCAGAAAGAGACACACACCCATCCACTAAGTACCTAGTAATTTGGGGCACTTTGTGACACCAGCTCCAGCAGTGTGAGAACCAAAGGACAACATCAACAACTGAAGGCTCTCTATGAAATAGTGTGCTGGCACAGAGAGCGGCTCTGGTGAAACATTACAGCTGAGGGGAAGCCTCTGACAAGGATCCCCACAAACACTCTAAGGAGAGATCTCTGTTCAAAGACACTTCAGAGAGCTGTTCTTGTCTCCCTGCTACACGACGGGGTAAAAGTCCAGGCCCAAGAGCTTCTGTGGAGCCCCTAAGGAGCCTCCCAGAAGGAGGGGCAGAGGTAACGGCAGGAACCACAAGATCCCATTCAGGCCCACTCATGAAGACAATTGCCAAAAGAAAGCTGGCTCTCCCCAGACTCCGAGGACTCGGAGCAATTGCCCGAAATCTTGGGGAGGAAACTAAAACTTGGCCAAGACCCATGTTATTGTGGCTGAAGTTCCAGCCCTGGAATTGTATCCTGGGTTTCCCACCAGAAGTCTAGAACGGAGCCCCTTCATGGGACACGTGGAGCTTCTGGGAGAGCTCCGATGGGCTCCAGACCCACCGATGACGTCACACCCAGTCTGAGCAGTTTGCCAGCAGCGTCTAGACACCAGGCTCCTGCTCCACCCTTCCTCTCAGCAGTGCACACCCCCTCTCCTGGCTACTCCTCCTGAGGGGGAAACAGGGCGGATGCCAGAACCTACCCCAATGCCACAGGTCCCACCAGGCCAGTGCCGGCAATCCAGCAACAGCAGAGAAATGGACATCATGAAGAGGGAGACAGACAAGAAAAACTGGCTGAAGGGCACCCAGGTGTGGCTCCTGCTCTGGCTCTGCTCCACTTGCAGAACAAGGCAGGGAAGGTCCCCCAGGGAAGGCTGGGTTTTTCTCATTTTAAAAGGATCAGTGCCTTCCTCACAGGACTGTGGTGAGGATCAAATGTATTAAGAGCTCTGATGTAAAAGTTGACTATTTATTATTACATAAACGTGGTTCTCTAGCTCAGAATTACTGACCACTGCCACAATATGCTAGGGGCTGGAAGGAGCCTCGGGGGCCATGTGGTCCAATCCATTTACTTTACAGATGAGTAAACCGAGCACTGTGGCAAGGGCTTCTGTCTCAAAACTGAGCACTCTTCCAACAGCACCACTCAAAGGTCTTCAATGGCCAAGATTCTAATGAGAAACCCCAACCAGAGCACAGTGGAGATGCCTCAAGGAATCAGAGGCCCCGAGTTTGAATCATGCTGCCACTTCACCTCTCTGGGTGTCAGGGTTGACCTAGAGGGTCTATAAGGGCCTTTCTAGCTCTAAATCCTCCATCCTGTGAAGCCCATATATTAAACACAACAAAATTTACTGGTAATATATCAAATACTAAACTAGGTAGAGTGACTATACAAAACGGTTCTTACTGTCCTTGGTTCTGCAAACATTCCATTTAACGGGGTGTTGATTTTCGGTCACACACTATCAGTAACCTGAATGTGAAAAGGGGACTCTGGGGTAGCACTGACAATGGGGTTGAGCATGCCATCAATTCTACATGCTGGCAAAAGAGCACGAATTTTCCGCGTCCTTTCACAGGTTTCTAGCACCTTCTCAACCACTGTATTTCGCAGGAACTGTTTTGTCCCATGGTTATTAGCGCCCAGCACAAAAACGAGACTACTTCTTTCTCAAGGGGCTAAGACAAAGATGGTGTGTTCTATTTTGATAAATTAGGTAGAAATATTCAATTGAAAAAGGAAATCTCTCATTTCATTTCTTGGGTTGTTTCCCCATAACAATTTTGGCTCCAACTTTAAGGGGAAAGAGATGAGTAACAAGGAAACAAGTTTTACCAAGGACGTAAGGGAGATTCTTAGGCCAAAATATCCCACCCTTCTACATTTCAGGACAGATAATCTTGAAGGATCTTCAAGATGATGACCCTTGGACGACTCAATCCTGAATCACCAGAGAAAAAGCCAATGACATTTGACAGACATTGTTAACTAAGGCAGGAGAAGGGGACAATAATGCATCATGCAGTACCGTGTCTCAATTTCTGAAACAGCCATGTGACTGTCAGTTAAGAAAAATATGCCACTTCTATGGTATTCCTGTCTCAGGTTTTCTCATGTCAACTTCATGAGGAGGAGAAGAACAAAAGAAAGCACATTTTTGTGTAATTATGCTGGCTCAGCCAACAAACATTTCTTAAGCTTTTCAGAGAGAACCAGGAGAGGCTTCCTGTGAAAGGTGGGGTGCTGAAGGAAGCTGGGACTTGAAGGAAGCCAGAGAAGTCAGGGTGGAAATGAAGACAGAGAGCATTACAGGGAAAGGGCCAAGAGTTGGGAAGCAGAGTGTCTCCTTCTAGGAACAGCCAGGAGGCCGGTGTCAATGGATCAGAGAGTGTAAGAGGAGATGTGAAAAGCCTAGGAAGGGAGGAAAGGACCAGATGATGAACGGCTTCAAGACCAAACAGGACTTTTATGTTTGATCTTGGAAGTGATGGGGGTTGAACAGCCAGGACATAGCAGCAGACTGGATATGGGGGTGAGAGTGAGGAGCTGGTGATGATCTGACCAGAGGTGCAAGCCCAGGTGACTAAAAGATGAATGCCCTTGACATAAAGGAAGCTGAAAAGAGGGCAAGATTTGGGGGAAAGATAAGGAGTCCATCCGGCTTTGTACGTGTCTACTTCAAGACCTCTGTGGGACATCCGTTTTGGAGGACAGACTGGCAGTCAGATGGGAGAGCAGAAGTTCAGGAGAGGTCAGAAGTGAGAACTGGGTAAGAAGTGGAGATCAGCAACATAAAGATGACCGCTGAATCCGTGCAAGCTGATGAGATCACCAAGCAAAGCAGAACAGAGGGAGAAGAGGGCTAAATCATGTCCATTAGAAATGGATCCAAAAATAAAGTGTCCGATTCACTCTGCATGCCCCTGATGGGCTTTTGGTTACCAAACAGAGCCTGTTTAAATATTTTCAATGACATCCCCCTCCCTCTCAGCACAAAGTCCAGCACCTTGCACATAGTAGGTCCTAAATAAAGAATTTAAAAATTTAATCTTGGGGAAGCTAGAGGATGCAGTGTATAGCGCACTAGCCCTAGAGTCAGGAGAACCTGAGTTCAAATCCAGCCTCAGACAAGTAACACAAAACTAGCCATGTGACCTTGAGCAAGTCACTTAACCCCAAATGCCCTGCTTTCCCCCTCCAAAAAGCAAAAAAAAAAAAAAAAAAAAAGCAACACTTTTATTCAGGGGCAGTCCTAGAGCAAGGATTCAACATGTCCTTTCCACTGCGGTCAGAGCTGAGGGCAGCATGACGAGAAGATAGTGGGAGAACAGCATTATGGAGGGCTGGCTGGGCTAGAAATGGTCAACTGGAAGCCAAGGGCCCCAAGGTGGGTCAGTGATACGCCTGGTAGGAGATGGAGCCTGGACCACAGGAGAAAACCAAGAAGAGAAACCAGGGTCAGGCTAGAAACAATGAGTGCTGGCCCATCAGAGGCCCAGGGACCCTGGCACAATGAACTGGGGAAGCATGCAACAGCAAAACCATCCTTGCTCTCAAGAAGCTTCTATGGGGCTAAAACATGGACACAGATACGCAAATAAAAACCTATACAAAGCAGTCTGGAGCAAGGGGAAGAGTCAGGCTAAGTCAAGGACTAATTCTAAGGGACGGAAATGAAGAGAGATGGCAAAGGAACAGTCAAAGATATTCAATCTGTGAACCTGGGCAGGCAGGAACAAGGACAGTGGGACCCGCAACAGTTCCGGGGGACTCAGGAATAGAGGAGGACTGGAGGAGCGGGAAGGACAACAAGCGCTTTGAGCACACTGCTTTTAAACATCTACAAGCCATTCAGCTGAACTGCCCAAATGACAGCTGAACAAAGACCACATAAGAGGAAAATGAAAACAGTTTTATAGGCAGGAGAAAGAGGCGGAATCCTACCCATTTCAAAAGGCAGTAAGTTAATTCATTAAGGCGGCAGAGTTCCTTTTGCAATATATCATATAATCCTTTAGAACTGTCATTTACAATTCTGGACAGTATGGAAGCTTTCTATGATGTGCAGCTTCACAGCAGCAGAGAGCCCTTCTCCTTGCCAAGGTCAGCTCTCTAAATGCCCAATATCCCACCCCATCTCTTCCTGCAGATGCCCCTTCTCACCCCCACTCTCTGACTTATCTTCAACCTCACCCTGTCTACCAGCTGCTCCCCTACTCCCTACAAATATTCCTGTGTCTCCTTCATCCTCAAAAAACCCTCAGTCGGCCCATCCACCCCCATTCCTTTTCACTGGAGAAGGCCATCTACAAGGTTACCCCAGTCCCTTTCCTCTCCCTCTCTTCTGAACTCTCCATAATCTGGTTTCTGACCTCATCATTCAGAAGAAATGAGTCCTTCCAAGGTCAGCAGTGACCTCTTCATTTTGACAAATCCAGTGGCCTTTTCCCAGTCCTCATTGCTCCTGACCCCTCTACAACCTCTGACATTATCGCTTGCTTTCTTCCCCTCCAGACTTTCTTCCCTCTAGGTCTTCAGTCTCCTTTGCTGGATCTTCATCCAGGTCAGGGTCTCTCAGGGCTCTGTCCTGGACTTCCTTCTCCCTCCTTCTATGCTACTGCAAGTAGTGACTACATCAGCTCCCGTGGATTCAATGTTCACCTAAGCTGGAACCTCTTGGCTGACCTCTGCTCTGGCATTACACCAAGATGTCTACTGGACATTTTGAAGTGGATGTCTCACAAATACCTTAAACCAAATACATTCAAAATTGAACTCATTCCTTTCCCCCTCCTCCAAAAAAAAAAAAACCCTTCTCCCTTCCTAACTTCCCTATTTCTGTTGAGGGCACCACTATCCTACCGGTTACCCAGGCTTAAAACCGTGGCGTTTTCCTTGACCCCTCGCTCTCTCTCACTCCCATATCCAATCTGCTGCCAACTCCTATGGAGTCTATGTTCTTCACGTCTCCTGTGTGTCCCCTTCTCTCCTCTGGCAGCGCTTCCAGTCTAGAGCTGCCCCTCATCACTCCATGCCTGGACCACCACTGTTATCTGCACGTTGGTCTCTCCCCAGTCCAGTATATCCTCTCTTCAGCTATCAAAGGTCTGAATATGTCAACATCCTATTCCATAAATTCCAGTGGTTCCCTGTCTTCCCCAGGAGCAAAATACGAAATCCTCTATTTGGCTTTTAAAGCCTTTCCTGCCCTGGTCCTGCCTTCCTTTCAAGCCTCCTTACACCTTACTGCAGGGCTTAGCTCAGTACTTGGCACATAGCAGACACTTATTGACCTACTCTCCTCAGAATACTCTGCGATCCAGTGATGTTGGTGACTGCCTTGCTCTTTTGTACACAATCTCCAGGTCCCATACATTTTTGCTGGCCATTCCCTATGCCTGGAATGCTCCTCTGGCTTCTTTCAGGTCTCAGATAAAATGCCATCTCCTGCAAGATGCCTTCCCCAGTCCCTTTAATCCTCATGTCTCCCTTCTATCATTATCATCAATGTATGGTGCATGTGTCTTGTTTGGACAGAAATGTGGTTAGGTGGCACAATGAGTAGCAAGCTGTACCCGGAGGGAAGAAAGTCAAAGTCCCAATCTAGCCTCAGACACCTGCTGGCTGTGCTAACTTGTCTTCCTCAATGTCCTCACATGTAAAACAGAGGTAATGACCACACCTGTCTCATCTTGCCAGGCCAGGCTGCTGTGAGGCTGAAATTAAGCTGCTTTCAAGAGCTCTGGAAATCCCAGCCCTCCTGTCAGTAGGCGCAGCATTCTATGGACATGGTCTCTCCTGCTGGGCTGTGAACTTGATGAGATCTAGAAATGCTTTTGCCTTGCTTTGCCTCCCCAGCACTCAGTGTAATGTGTGGCACATAGTAGGTGCATAATAAACATTTACTGATGGGACAGCTAGGTGACGCAGTGAATAGAGCACCAACCCTGAAGTCAGGAGGACGTGAGTTCAAATCTGGCCTCAGACACTTGACACAAAAACTAGCCATGTCTGCCAAGAAAAAACCATTTGAATACTACAGAAGCACTATCAGGATAACCCAGGATCTGGCAG
>CM053595.1:305351515-305364015 GCA_028646575.1 Pseudocheirus occidentalis
TACAGTGGGATCAATGTTCTGGGCTGGGGGGTAGGGACAAAAAGGGGAGAAAATTTGTAACTCAAAACCTTGTGGAAATGAATGATGTGACCAAGAAAATAAATTAAAATTTAAAAAAAAAATAAAAATAAATAAATAAATAAATAAATAAAAAACTAGCCATGTGACTTTGGGCAAGTCACTTAACCCCCACTGTCCTCCAAAAAAAAGCAAAAAAAAAAAATTTACTGACTAAAAGCTTGTTGGCTTGACTGGAATTATCTGCCAAATACACACACAGATACACTGTATACAGACTGGCTACTCACCTACGAAGAGAAGAGAGATGTTCTTAATCAGGAGTTAGAAGTCTATTATCCAAACAAAGTGCCAGTACCCCAAAGAGCGCCCAGCAGCCCTCAGAAGTCAGTGTTACTGTCTCACTTTCCCTCCCACCTCCTGCCCTATGAGGAGCTCTAAAAGGTTGCATCCCTACTTCCCATACTGGCTGAGTCCCATTAAAAAAGCCTTTCTGGCAGTAAATCAATTCTGATCTGTATTCTTGCTCTGAGCACCATTTAGAATTAATTTTAAAGTTCACTAAAAAAGTAAGAATTTGAACACCTTATCAACAGTAAATCAGAGTTTCTCCACAGCTGCTTCCATGGGAAACAAAATTATCCGCTTCTCCCAAATACAGATGATGTTCACAGCTTATCTTATATATATTAAAAACATGATACCAAACTGTAATGAAGGTCCTATGTAGCTGAGTAACCTGTGATAAAATGTAGCAAAAACCATCAAATGCTATATTCATCTACAACGCGGCAGAATCTGGAAAAGGTAACTTTCAGAAAAAATGCAAAAGCACTATATGCCCAAAAAACATACATACAAAAGCAATGAAAGTTGCTATACATGCATATATACGTCGAGTGACTACACACATGGTCACTATGGATACATAGACATGCAGCAGGAGATATATTCTAGTCCCTCATCCAAAGGTCTGCAGAAGTCTACAAAGAATTCCACTGCATGCCTTGGGTCACCTTAATTGTCACTAATCACGAGACACTGTCCGCAGGAACTATGACCCTGCCCCATCTCAGCAGGGGTATGCAGTTCACACAATGCCAAGAGAACTGCTCTGGCAAGGCCACAGAAAGTTAGTTATTACAGTTAGCATATAAAATGAGAAGCACCCAGCCCGGAAAGACAAGACCTCCATCCATGAGGATTTCAGAATCCCAATCATCACATGACAACTGGATCTGTCTTGATACTAGGAGACAGACTTCTGGTTCCAAACATTAATGCTCTGATTAGTCTTTCTTGAAAATTCTTTTTTCATCTTTCAAATGAGAACATCAGCAGCAGCATAAAAATAACCCGCCCACAGGAAAAGCATATGTAGGCTCCCAAGAGGTCTTACCCATGGAGTTCCGTGACCTGGAGACAGGAAGCCCACGTCCTACCCCTGCCCTGTCGCTTTCCACCTACGGGAAGTCCCTTCCTCTCTCTGAGCCTCAGTTTCCTCATCTGTAAAATGAAAGAAATGAGCTCATGCTCATGGTCTAAATTGATGGTCCTGTGACTCAGTACTTAATCATATACTCTTAAAAAAAATAAAAACTAAATTTTGGAGCTCAGATGGTCCACATAATGTAACCCAAAGTCTTTAACACACATACAGCTGGAGAAGCCAACTGACTAGTCCTCTGACAAGGAAATACAGACATGGCTACTGCCAGATACCCCAAGAGGCACTACATGAGAGAAACCACGTGACAGAACTCCTTTTTGTGGAATGGCTTCTGCTCCATGAAATCCAATCCATATTCAAATACAGCTTTTACTAGAACTGCAATTAAATTTCCCTTACCAGCATAGTCAAGGAATATAAACTTAAATGAATCAATCGCAACAAATGACATATGTTCTTGTCCTTATTAATTTAAAATAGACGAGAATAGTTTTCTAGCAATGAATACATCTAATTATGAATGGGACCCAAACACTCCACAGATGGATAGCTTTTATTAACTCATCACGATTTTTTGTAAGCACCTATTATGGTAGGCCTGTGAAGACCTGATCTCTACCCTTATAAAGAAACTTGCATCCTGTTTGGAAAGCCAAGACTAACTCGTGTAAAACATTTAGAGAACATCATGAGAATAAATAATTGTTCAATTTCATGATATGGGTAAGTGAAATTTAATTAGGACAAATGAAAATTTTATACATGATTTCAAAAAGTTCATTTTACAAATATCAGATAAAGGAAGCATAGCATTTATTTGGAGAAAAAAAAACAACCTCCAGGTTTTGGTTGACTTCAAGTTCAATCTGAGCCAAGAATATGACATGGCAGCCCTGACGTACTAACATGATCTTGGGCTGTATTAAAAAAGGAACTTCCTGGGATGAGGGAGGCAGTGATCCATGGTGCTCTGTGGTAACAGCAGAAATGGAACAATGACTCCAGCTGGGAAGTGGCATTTTTAAAAAGGCACTGCTAAGCCAGAGACTGTTTGGAGAAGGGCATTGAGGATAACAGAACCAAGACCACGTCATAGGAGAATCAGCTGAAGGAGCTGGGGATGTTTGGTCTAGAGAAGAAAAGACTGAGGGAAGGGAAAGGGAACCAGACCTGGGAGATGAACAAGTGTGCTTTACTTGGCCCAATACAGCAAAGTCAGAGGAGGAGTAAGGGAAAGCTTCCTAACAATTAAGAGCTTACAAAAGTCAAAAGGGGGATGGGAGGCATGGAAGCATTCTCTGGTTCTTCAGGCAAGGTCACAGAATGAAAGGTGACAGAAATGAAACCTGTTCAGGCATAGATAGGTCTAGATGGCCTCCAGGTGCCCTTCCCAATCCGACTCTCTGACTGCTCAGAAAGTTCAAAAAAGCTATAAAACCAATGAATCTATTCCCAACACTTTTACACAAGCCTTGATGCTGGAACTTAGAATGTGGAGCAAAGGAAAGGCAGAACAGAGGAAGGTATAAGCACAGGCTTATGATCATATTCAATGACAGAGAAGTGTGGAGAATATAGGTGTGTGGAAAGGCCATGGGAGCTCAGCGGAAACCTGGGCTGCCTCAACAGTGTGGGTCCAAGACCATGTAGGGGGGCCACAGGCAATGCCTTCAGAGGACATTATGCAGAAAGTCATGTTTCAAGGATTGTTCTAAAGGCAGGATAAATAGGATAGAGTTTTCAGAACACCACAACTCACTGCTCCAGCATCTCCACAAATACAAGAGAAAAGATGCCTTGGTGAAAGACACATGGTGTGCTCTAAACATCACATAAAGAAATCCATTGTACAAGCAAACATGAAACGAACGTTATCCTCACAAAGAAGTTCAGAAAAGTAAAAAAAAATGACAGGGAGGCCTGTTCAGCAGGATTACCTTTGGCCTCTATCACACAGCCTAGCTACTGAGCAAAACAAATGGCCTTCCTCAAGGCCATGCGGAAATGTCTGGCTTGAAAGGTTTTTTTCAACTTGGTTGAATTATATTAATATCTATTATCTGTAAACCAAACATGAGATTACTTTAGCAAATGTGAGAAAGTGGAAAGACCTCAGAGCAAGAGGTCTTGGGTTCAAATTCTGACTCAGCCTCTTATGAACAAGAGGTTCTTATTGAACATCTCTGGGCCTCAGTTTCCTTATGTGTAAAACAACAGGACTGTTCCCTTCCAGCCCTAAACTTATGCTCCTGCAACTGGCTGTATAAAATTCGTTAAAAACTAAAGAGTTCTGCAGTACTTTTCCCTACAGGGAAAGAATGACTGCCTAAGTAAAACTAGGGATAAGCTTGATAATTAAGATGATTGAGCTAGCAGCGATCATTCAGAGAGAGGGGTGGCTGGGGCTGCAGAGTCCACCTACCTACCCACAGCTCGCAGAGGCAGCCTTCCTCACTCTGACTCCTCTCCGGAACAAAAGCTGCCCGGACTTTTATTAAAATGATAAAACCTGTCTTAATATTTCTGTAGCTTTAAGAGGTCAATACCTGTATTTCACACGCACTTTTAACATACAGTGATTTTCCTGCTCTTGGTTTCAACTGTGCCCAGTTCAAACATATGGACCGTCACACGTGTCAGCTCCAGTCAGCTTGTTATTTTACAATATTATAATGATGTTGTCAACAACCACTCCTGATTTTGTTTGACTAAAATGAAGAAGCTTCACCTTTTAAAAAGAGCCTGAGACAAGCGTCCTGGGAGCACGTGAGGAGCAGAGGGTGAGCAGGGGACTTCTCTATTCTCCCCACCTCTCACATCCTGCTTCTATGCAGGGCCAACCTAGATCCGTCTGGCAAAACCAAGCACAAAGCAGGGCTTGGGTCAGGGGCACAACGCGGGGTTTTCACAAAAAGGATAAAAGAAAAACCCCTAAGGCTTCTATTTAGCTTCCATTCCAAATTTCATTCTATTAAAAAAAAAATCGGAGCGGCTAGTAGCTGAATGGGCACTTTGCGTCCTCCAAACTCAGTTAGGAAACTCGATCAATAAAAGACCCACCATCGGGTCAGCAGGGCCCCTGGCCTCTGCTGTCCACTGCAAGGGGGGGAGGGGGAATCCCGCTGCCCTGCCCCCTCCCAGACGAACCAGGGAAATGACTCCAGCCCTCCAGCGAAGCCCCTCGCTCTCAACACCAACATGCAGGACTCTCAGCAGACAGGGCCGAGGCCGCCCTGCGATCCTAACAGCTGCATTTTAAGGGGGGCAGGATCTGGGAGGGGGGAGAGGCAACAACGTTTCAGGCTCTTGTATCTTACCAGTTTATTGTGCCCCGGGTCAATTTCTCCCAACCCTCGGCAGCCGCTCCGCAAAGCCGGGCTTGGGGAAGAGGGCAAGGGGAGAGCAGAAGCGACCCGGCACAGGGAAGGAGTCTCAAAGTCCGAGACCCCGGCTCCGGCCAGCCACTGGGCTGCAGGGGAGCGCTCACCACAGGGCAGTTTCTCTGCTTACTGGCTCGGGGGGGGGGGGGGGGGGGAGAAAGACGAGTTGTCCGAGTCTCCCCCCAAAAAAAGGTGCCTGAGCCCCTTCCTCTCTGAGGAAAGAAGTTTAGTGATGAACATGTGTTTATGGAGCGCCGAGGTCGCAGGATTTGGGGCTGACAGACGCTGACAGAGATCGTCGGCAAGGTGTAAAGAGCTCAAAGAGCTGGGTTCGAATGCCGCCTCAGACTAGCTTTGTGGCCCTGAGCCTCAGTTTCCTCTACTGTAAAATCAAGAGGGCGGAGACCCAGTAACCCTAAGATGCTGGGATCTAGTCCCCACTTTCCAGATAAAGAAACTGAGGCCGAGAAAGCCTATAAGAGGCTGTAGGTGGCTGAGGCGGGATTCGAACCCAAGTCAAGCCCAGGGGTGACAATGGCAGCCCCCTACCCCCACCCCTGGAAGCCTGGTGGGGTCAGAATCCCGAGAGCGTGCCGCAGTCCCGGGGCCCCCGCGCGCCCCCGCGCCGCTCCCCTCCCCTCCCGTCTCGGGGGCGCGCTGCAGGAGCGCGCAGACGGGCCGGGAGCGCGCACAGAGTCTGGGAGCATGCGGCGGGAGGAGCCCCAGTAGCCGAAGTGCAGCGATGCGCGCCGCGCAGGCCCCTTCTCACCTGGGCCGAGAAGAGGCTCCTCCGCCCGCCAGGAGTCCACCGCCCTAGTCGCCGTGGCTGCCACCGCCGCCGTGGCCCTCACGCACCAAGTGGAGAGCCCGAGTTCCAGAGCCCTCGCCGCCGCCGATGCCACTCGCTCCGTTACCACACTCGGCACACTCTCCTCGCGCCCCGCCCCCACCCCCGCCCCATTGGCCGCCGCTCGCCGCCCCGCTGGTCCCATTGGGTAGAGGCGGCTGCCGTTCAGAGCCAGTGACGGAAAATCTCTGGCTCGGATTCGTCCAGAGGCGAATGCCTCCCCGCCCCCCAGTTGGTCCATCCCGATTGCTGGTTGGTTGCTGTAAACGTCATTCCGCCCCCTCACTCGACCGTAGTTTTCTGGCGGGGTGCCCCCGAGTGGAGTATGACCACTACGGAAAGGCTATCACTGATTGGCTAAAACCAGACTACTCCAATCCGGAGCTGGGATTGGCCCAGGGGCTAAAACGGTCCCCACGTGGGGGAGGAGCCCGGGGCGACGAGTTCCTTGGGGGTTTGTTTACACAGGCTCTGGTGCGGCTCGTGGCTCTATTGGTCCAAAGGGCTGCCATTCTGATCTGGATCAACCAATCAGTATAAAGAAAGTGCTGAGTTGGGGGCGGGTCTTGATGGGATTTCCCCGGTTGTCAAAATTGTAAAGAGAAGGCGAGATGACGTCTTGGCTTCACTTGCCTGGGAGCAGCCGGGTGCGAGGAGTGGGAGCTTCCCTGTGCCGCGCAAAGGCATGGTGGGCTTTCGTGGCGCCCGTGGCAGAAACAAGTTGACGCTGCAGGGGCCGAGAAGTGGGCACTTGTTGCAAAGTCTTTCTGTAAATCTCCTAATTTTCCCGGGACTCGTCTTAGGCAGCTGGGTGGTGTGGGTGGTGCAGTGCTTAGAGCACTGGCCTGGGAGTTCAGCGTCAGTGTCCACCTCACCAGTCCCCATCCGGAAGATGAGGGTAATAACAGCACTCCTTCCTCCCAGAATACTCCCCTCCCCTTCCCTTTGCAAATCCCTCAACCCCAAAGAAGCTCCGTTTCCTCATTTGTAAAAGGAAAGGATTGGGCTTGGTGACAGCCAAGGACCCACTAAACCTATGGTCCCGCCATCAATAGGAGTCAAAGGCAAAATGCCTTCTTAGATTATCTCTCTTCTAGCTCGTGGTTCGATTGTTGTCTCCCCCATTAGATTGTCCCTCCTTGACCCTAGGGACGGTCTTTTGCCTTTCTGTTCTCAGCACCCTGGCCAGGACACAGCAGGCATTTAATAAATGCTTGTTAACTGATTGATGGACAAAGATACAGCTTTGGGGAATGAGGAGGTAAGAGCCCCTCTGTTTTCTGCCGGAGTCAGATCAGTTCTAGAATGTTGTTCACCGTGCCACATTTTAGGATGGCTATTGATATGACGGGGAGCATTTGGAAGTGGGCAGCCAGAATGGTGAAGGGTCATTCTACAGAAGAATTTTAAATATGAGGAAACTGAGAATGTTTGACCTGGAGTAGAAAAGATTTGGGGTGGACATGTAATGTCCAAGAGGAATTCCCTTGTTTTTCTTGGCCATAAGGGCCAGACAGGATGATGAGCCATGAGGCAGAGAAGGGGCTACAAAACACCAAATTTAGACTTGACTAAGCCAAAAGTTCCAAACCTTTTTGTGTTTGCCTCAATTTCCTCATCGTAAAATGAGCTGGTAAAGGAAATGGGAAACCACTCCGGTATCTTTACCAAGAACCACCAGCTTTGTCACAAAGAGCTGGAACAAGACTGAACAACAGCATCTCCTTACCACCTCTAGGATAAAATAAAAAATTCTCCGGTGCAAAGCCCTTCTTAACGTAGCCCCCTCCTACCTCTCCCATCTTCTTATTCCTCCTCATACTCTTCAGTCTGGTGACACTGGCCACTTTGTTATTTATCTCACCAGCTACTGTATCGCCTGAGTGGGAATTTTCACTGGCTTTGCTCTTCCCCCCTGGAACACTCTCCTGTCTCATCTCCGCCTCTGGGACTCCTGCCTTCCTTAAAATCTCAGCTCAAGAAGCCTTTTCTGATCCCTCTTTACACTAGAGTCTTCCCTCTGCTGATTATCTACAATGTATCTACAGCTCATTTGTACCTTGTTGTACAGTTTGTTTGTACATAACGCTGTTTCCCCATTAGATTATACATGAGCTCTCTGAGGGCAGGAGAGGGCAGCTATTTTGGCAACTAAAAAAAATGTTTATTGAATGTCTGATGATCCCCTAGGTTATCTTTAACATCTTTTGTGGGTTTTGTGGGAGGAAATAATGGCTGTCCTGAACCCTAGGCATATTTGGTACCTTGAGTATTTGTACATGAACTGGGGACTCTAATATCCTTGTTTGGAGAGACCTAAGCATGAGCCACACCATGACTATATTAGAGATGTTTCTGGAGTAATTCCAGATGGCAGCAATGAGCCAAAGATAAGAAATAATCCTCCTGGAGGTCAGCCCCAAGTCTTGGACTTGGTCCATGTTAAGACCAAACTGGTCTTGGAGCCAGCTTGAGCCAAGGGATCTTTAAATGCTTATATAATATTGGGAAGTGGCCCTGTAAAAACCAGTCACCTGTTTGCCTTAGATAAGTAGCAATTTTGTCTGATAAGCAAGGGGGAAAACTGCTGATGTAATTTATCTTGCTATACAGTACCATTTGACTGGGAAGGCAAGCAGCAACCATAGTTCACATGCATTTCTCTGTTGTGGACCAGTATATTTTTTGATTTGGTATTTATAAGAGCCTCTGGTTCCTTAGAGGCTCGGAAGAAGACAAATATTTTCGTACGTGGCCAATGTGTGGGGCTCGATCTATTGCAAGGGAGGGTTTTAAAAAACTGCAGAGACAACAAGGAGACAGGAATTGGGAGGTGATGGGGGATTGTAAACAAGCTATCAAAGGCTTTAGAAAGATCCATAATTCACCATTGGAAGGGTCGGGGTCAGGGCTTATTTTTGAAATATAGTACAGCTGATTTGGAGCTTCAAGGACTCATCTGGTCCAAGCCCCTCACTTCATGTTTATGACATTTACATGATTTACATTGACGATGAAACTGAGGCCCCCAGAAGGGAAAGGCTTTCCCCATGGTCCCATAGCCAGTCAGTGGCAGAACTAGGATTGGGATCCTGTTCCTCTGGCTCCAAATTCACCATTCTCCTACTAATTACTCCCTGACATGTACTTGCCCAGAGGCAGGAGGTCCAATGCTCAGACAAAAGCTGACTGGAATCTTCTGTATTATGTAGCGACAGGAGGTTATCTCCCAGGAGTTCAAAGATGCTTCCATTGTTCATTTCCGTAAACACAAAGAAAATAGATTGTCCTGTAACAATCATGGGGGATGTGTGTGTGTCTCTTCTTAGTCACTGCTGGCAAAATTCTTGCCAGAGTCCTCCTTAAGAGGCTAATCTTACCTGGAAGATGGACATCTACCTGAGAGTTAGTGTGGATTCAGAAAGGGCAGAGGAATGGTTGATATCGTGTTTGCTGCCCAACAATTCCAGGAGAAATGCCAGGAGCAGAACAGAGGTCTGTAAACAACATTTGTAGATCTGACCAAGACCTTTGATACGTTCAGTCATGAGGGTTTATGGAAAATTATGTCAAAGAGTTTGTGAATATTATACATCAATTTCATGACAGCGTAATTGTCTGGGTTTTGGATAATGGATGGTGCTCTTTGCTTTCCCAGTCACCAGTGGAGTGAAGCAAGGCTGTGTACTCGCTTCCATGCTTTTTAGCCATGTTGTCGAATGCTTTCAATGAAGATGAACACAGCATCAGTATGAGATGCCATCCTGATGGTAAACTAACTTGAAAAGGCTACATGCCAAGACTAAAGTGGAGGGATAATTGGTGCATGATTTTTTTGTTGTTGTTGTTCACAGATGATTGTGCACCCAGTGCAGCCTCTGAAGTGGAGATACTACAAAGTATGGAGAGATTCTCTGCTGCTCATGCTAATTTTGGCTTAACAATTAACACCAACAGTTGCTCCACCAGCCAACACTATACCATTCACCCATCAGTTTCAGCAAATGAAGAAGTTGTGAATACTGTGGATATCTTTGCTTACTTTGACAGTATACTCTCCAGGGATGTCCACATAGATGATGATGTTGAACAATTACCAGAGCTAGCTCAGTGATTGGGAGACTGCAAAGGAAAGTGTGGATGAGAAGAGGTATTAGACTGAATACCAAACTGAAGGTATACAGAGCTGTTGTGCTGACCTCATTGTTGCATGCCTGTAAAATCTGGGCAGTATACCAGCGCCATGCCAGGAAACTGAATCATTTCCATCTGAATTGTCCTGGAAAGATTCTGAAAATCACTTGGTAGGACAGGGTACTGAACACTGAGGTCTTTACTCAAACTAAACGCCAAGCATTCGAACTCTGTTGCAGAGGAGCACGACTCTTACCTACTGGCCCTGTTATTTGAATGCCAAATGTATGTTTGCCTAAAATATTATTTTACAGAGAACTCACACAAGGCAAGCTATGGTCAGAAAAAGCAATACAAGGACATTTTCAAGGTCTCTCTGAAAAACTTTGGAATCAAATGGGTGATGCTGGCAGAGGACCACCCAGCATGGCATGCCCAAATCAAAGAAGGTGCTGTGCTTTATGAGCAAAACAGATTTGCAGCAACTCAAAAGAAACCGGAGGTGCACAAATGTAGAGAATCCACTCCAAATGTCCATATGGGCTATTTGTACCTGCTCTGTAGTAGAGCATTCTGAGCTCATATTAGTCTGTTCAGCCCCTGTCAGACACACTGTACTTTGACTCTAACATAATGCTATCATTTTGGTGGATGAAGAATGAAGGACAATGACCAACCAATTTGCCCAGAGTAGGGGTTTAATAAATATGCTGGATTGGATCGGATTGAATGTGGCCAGTGGGGGAGAAGTGAAGCCCCTTTTTATATGCTGGATTTTCTTCCAGGGAGACCCTCCTGTGTCCCTCTGTTTGGGGAATGATCTACTTTTGGGCTCCCGCACCCACTGGCTTGGCTTAGCACCCACTGGCTTGGCTAAGCCCCCACATGCTCCTGGAGCCACATTCTTAGGAATTGTAAAAGGAAATACAGTTTGAGAGAAGAAACAGTCACAAAAGACCTGCTAAAGTCGAATATCAATTATTGGGGAATGATTTGGGTTTGGTTGTGGTTTTGAACTGTCTTTGCCATCACCACTGTCAAGACCAGATCTTTTGGCAAAGTAGTCCCAGGCCTTGCTGTCATCCGTCCAGCCCAGGAGGGTGGTGAGGGGACTGAATGGGGAAGGAAGAAGGGAGTGGAGGCGCAGTCCTCAAGGATTACAAAATGTTTGGGGAAAGCACAAATGCCTGCAGCCGCCCATCGCCCAATGGGAGATTCCTGTTTGTTTTTCTAATGGGGGTGGGGGTGGGGAAGAGCCTCACCCTGGCCTAGGGAAACAGCTCAAGAGGGATCTCTGCCAAGTCGGCAAGAAAGACCTGTGCAGGGGAAGGATCAAAGGCTCCTCTGCTTGTCTCTGAAAATGAGCAGGCAGAAGGCTGGGCCCCAGTATCAAGGCAAATCTTACACCACTTTTCATAGAACCTCAGAGTTGGAAGGAACATGAAAGGTTATTTATTCTGGTCTCTCATCCAAGGCAATAATAATCTCCTCCATAATATGCCAGACAGACGGCTGTCCAATAAATAGGCTCGAATACTTCTATTGATGAAGAGCTCACCACTTCCCATCCTATTGTTGGAAAGCTCTAAGTGTTATAAAGGTTTTTTTAAATACAAAATCAACAAGCATTTTTAAATGCCTACTATATGCCAGGCACTGGTCTACAAAGAAAGGCAAAAAAACAGTCCTTTTTTCTCAAGGAACTCACAATCAAATGGGGGAGATAATGGGCAAACTGCTTTGGACAAACAAGATCCATAAACTGAAGGTAATCAATAGAGCAAAAATGGGAGCTTCCCTATGAGTTCCATGTCTTGGACTTGGTTATACACTTTGGAGCTGCAAAGGTGGAGCCCCGTGGCTCTCTCCCGGCCAGTAGCTCCTCAAGTCACCATGTTCACATTATTCCATCCCCAGGCGAAGGTGGAGAACCTCCAGGTCAAATCTAGTCACACCAACTGATAAATCAAGCCAGCAGCTTCAGGGTTTCAGGGCTGAGTCAGCACCTCAGAAAGTTGCCACCAGCCACTTAACACAAACGTTGCAGAACCTGCAGGATTCAAGTGCTGCAGAGCCCTCAGTGGAAGGACAGACTCCACCCAGCCTCCCTCCAGCCAGTGGTGGGGGCAGAAAAGAGGTCATTGCAATCTTCCTCCCAAACCATCTAGGGTCTTCAGTGATGAAATGGCACTGCTGTATTACTGTGTGATTCCCAGAATACTCATTTTGAGGGAGACCCAGAATTTTTTTTAAGAAAGTTTTGAGAAAATTTGGAACTAAAAATCTTATGGAAATGAATGTTGAAAACTAAAAATAAATAAATTCTGGAAAAAGAAAAAAATAATAAAATTTTATGAATTTATTTTGACATGACAGTCAATTCTGGGTGCTCTCCAATTAGAGCAAAGCAGAACAATTAGGAAGACCCACGACTCATCCAACCCATTCCATACCAGCAGATTCCCACCTTTCTCCTGAAAGGAGGGAGGTCCATGCATTCTTTTTTGCCGTTTTGATTTCTTTCAGATGATATGCTCCTTGAGGTCAGGATATGTGTCACTTTCATTTTTGTATTTAGCACAATGTGTAACACCTAGGAGGTGATTAAGAAACATTCGCTGAACCAGAGTACATGATCTTTCAGTATTATAAAGACCGAACCGAGACTCAT
>CM053595.1:305369015-305370230 GCA_028646575.1 Pseudocheirus occidentalis
GGAGCCCAGCCTATCAAAGTTAGTTGTCACAGATACAATGTATCTGTAATTGTGTGTAATGTTCTCCTGGTTCTGCTCTTCTCACTCAGCATCAGTTTATATAGGTCTCTCCAGGTTATTATGAAATCCACCTCTCATCATTTCTTATAGCACAATAGTATTCCATTACATTCATATAACACAACTTGTTTAGCCATCCCTCAATGGACTGGCATCCCTTTGATTTCCAATTCTCTGCCACCACAAAAAGAGCTGCTATTAATATTTTTTATATATGGGACCTTTTCTACTTCTATGATCTCTTTGGGATGCAGCCCTAGAAGTGGGATTGCTGGGTCAAAGGGTATGCACTTTTTTATAGCCCTTTGGGTGTAGTTCCAGATTGCTCTCCAGAATGGCTGGATCAGTTCACAACTACACCAACAATGCATTAGTATTCTAATTTTTTTCCACATCCTCTTTAAAATGCTGGGTATTTTTAGGAGGGGGAGGGCATTAGTAGCCTGGGGGGAGTGGGAAAGTCACCCTAGAGGAGGTAGAAGCTGAGCTTGGAAGAACGGGGCAGAGGGGGTACATAAGTTGAATCACTTTTCATACAGCATTTTTTTTCCAAGTACTAGAAGATAGCCAGCATTTTTCTCCTGAACTTTTCTTCTCTACACTTCTCTACCCAGTTCCTTTAACCAAGCCCCCTTTGTCACAAACTCAGGGCCCTTCCTCATATGGGTTGTTCTCCTCTGGATGCTCTTCTGCTCATCAATATTCTCTCTATACTGTGGTAAAAAGAATTGAACAAGATTCCAGGTATGGTCAGACCAAGCCAGGGATCAGAGAGACCATTATCTATTTCTTTATTCCCAATAGCCATGCATCCTGTAAAGTGGAAACAGCACCAGCTCTGAATTTCAAGGACCCAAATTCACATTCTTCCTCTGACAACTTTGAGCCCAACATCCTCTCTGGGTCTCAGGTCTCTCACCTATAAGATGAGGGAGTGTGATGAGATGCCCTTTGTGGTCTCTTCCCCCTCTAACCCTGTGCTGATCAGAGTATTTGAATGAATCATTCTTTTTTTTTTTTTTAATTTTTTTTTCTTTTTTTTTAATTTTAATTTATTTTCTTGGTTACATCATTCATTTCCACAAGGTTTTGAGTTACAAATTTTCTCCCCTTTTTGTCCCTACCCCCCAGCCCAGAACATTGATCCCACTGTAT
>CM053595.1:305370730-305392967 GCA_028646575.1 Pseudocheirus occidentalis
AATCTGTTTAGCGTCCCATTTTATGAGTTTTTTAGCGTGTTTGTGTGGGAGCTGTGGTGCTTTGCTGCTTCTACGCCGCCATCTTGGCTCCGCCCCCGAATGAATCATTCTTAAAGCAGTCAAGGATTGTGTCCTCTTGGGGGGTGCCATGTCACACTGCTGAATCATACTGTTCAGGAAAGGCCCTGGAGACCTGGGATCTCTATCATTTACTTAGGAAACTTATTTTAGCCTAAGTGTGAGATTTTACGTGGAATCCTATTAAATTCCATCTTATTAGATATAGACTAATGTTCTAGGACATCAAATCAAGTCAAACCAAGCATATATTAACTACCTACTGTATGCCAAGCACTGTGCTAGGCTTTAGGATACAAAGAAAAGCAAAAACAGCCCCTTCCCCTATGGTGCTCACACTGTAATGGTGGAGACAATATCCAGACAATTATGTACCAACATGGAAAATCTATGCTGTATCTATGTCTGTATGTATAAATATGCGTGTTTATCACATATTCCCATATATATACACATAGACACATGTGCGTGTATATTACATACATTATATACACATACATATTCATGTGTGTGAGATCGTGTAATAGATTGGAGACAATCACAGAGCAGAGACATTAGCATTAACTTCCTTCCTAATCCTGTGTGTTAGCTCTCTTCTCTGCTGAAGCAAACTGAGGCTGCTTGCTAGAGAATCCTAATAAGACAAAGACCTCAATCTGAAGTCCTTGATCCCACCTGAATGTGAAGCCTTGCCAGTGTTTAAGTATCAGTTCCGAAACAACGTTCTTCAAGGAATTATTTTAAACTTCTTTCTTGTTTAAGGACTAATAAATGTGGAGAGAGCCTGATCATCTCAGGAAGGATTCCTGCCTGAAGTGATTAGGGTAATGACGAGACCAAAAGCAATTGATTAAGACTAAGAAGTATTTTATTCATTCAATTAATAGAAACATCTCTTGAGTTTTCATTTGATTATTCTGAAAGAAGAATCCTTGAAAAGTGTTGTTAAAGAGAGTTAAAGAATGCTTTCTTAGGAAAATGATTCTCTAAGTCCCACCACAAGCTATGACTTTTGTTTTATTTGAATAACCTAAACTGTTAGCTGAAATTTCACTGAGTTCTCTAACTGTGTTCCCTAACTTTATCTTAGCATATAATGTTGTCTTTGTTTGGGAATACTATAAATTGTCATTTTAAAATGGTTTGTTTCGGAGGGCTTTTCTTTTTTTTCCAAATTTAATTAAATTGTTTTTGATTAACAGAAATTTATATTCTCTCCCATCTACCTCCACACTTCCAATAAAATGAAAAGAGAAAAACAATATTCTTTTAACAAATGTGCAGAATCAAGCAAAATAAATCCCATCGACCTTATCCAAAGACTATGCCTTATTTTGTATCCTGAGTCAACAGCTCTCTGTCAAGAGGCAGGTATCATTCTTCATCATCAGGCAGTCAAATAAGTATTTGTTAAGCGGCTGTTATTTTTCAAGAATTTTGCTAAGTAATGGGGATACAAGGAAAAGCAAGAAACCAGTCCCAGTTTTCAAGGAACTCGGAGTTGAATGGGGGAGAAAACATGTAAATAATGGCATACAAAGAAGAAATATACAAGATCAATTCAAGGGTTATCTGTTCTTTGACAAATCATGAGGGTTCTTCATGATCTTTATCTAGATAGCCACTAACCATCTTTTTGAAAACAGACCCTAGAATTTGCCCAGGAAGGAGATTGGTTCTGTTCCATCTTGATAATGTTAGAAGAACAAAAAGGGAGGGGAAGAGGAATACGCTAAGAAGGCTAAGAAGAGAACAGACAGAAGAAAGTTAAGGAACAATATCTCATATAATCAGATGTGAAAGCAGACATCTGTATGAACAAGGATGAAAGGCTAGAGTGGATTGCTGATACTTGAACCTTGCTGTCATCTTAACTGGTCAAAGGAGGGAAGTTGGGTGCCAAAATACATTTTATTCAACAAGCCAACAGGAGGGAAATAAGAAAAGGGAGAAAGGAGAATAAAAGAAGGTAAATTAGAGAGGGATTAGTCCTGAACAGTACAAACCAAGAATGCAAAAAATATTCAAAGTAACTCTTTTGTGGTGGCAAAGAATTAGAAACTGAGAGGCTGCCC
The DNA here is from genome assembly GCA_028646575.1 of Pseudocheirus occidentalis. Classification (NCBI taxonomy): domain Eukaryota; kingdom Metazoa; phylum Chordata; class Mammalia; order Diprotodontia; family Pseudocheiridae; genus Pseudocheirus; species Pseudocheirus occidentalis. The sequence continues at coordinate 305,372,884 of CM053595.1, forward strand.
ACTGATTGAGAAATGGCTAGATGAGTTACAGTATACGTGTGTGATAGCATGTCATTGCCCAGAAAGAAATGAGGGAGATGGCTTCAGAGAATACTTGTATGAACTGATGCATAGTAAAATGAGAAGAACCAGGACAATTTATATGTATACAACACTATTGTAAGGTTAAACAACTTTGAAGGACTTAGGAACTCTGATCAAAGTAATGACTGATCATGATTCCAGTGGGTTCATGATGAAACACGTTGCCTACCTCTTGAGAGAAAGGTGAAGGATTCAGTACAGAAAGAGATACTGATACACACATGTACACATACATATGTGTATGTATATGCACATGTGTGTTATATGTGTATATACATGTGGCTAATTTGGAAATCTGTTTTCTTTGACTATATGTGTTTATAACAGATGTTTTCTTTTTCTTTCTTTCTCAAAACATAGTGAGGTGGGAAACTATAGAAATAGAGAAAGCAGATTTTTGCCAATTAAAAAAATAAAGTTTTATTTAAAAAGAATTTACCCAATAACATAATTTAAATTTGTTAGCATGTTGTTCGTGGATTTCATTTTTTGCCCTTGAAAATCAGTACATGTGCCCTCTAATTCCTCTGCATTGAATTGAATCTAGTAAGATAAAAATTCAATACCAATAAATATGGAAAGTCTTATGCTTGAGTTTGAAAAATTTCAAAAGTACAAGATGGATGAAGGCATATTTAGACAGCAGTTTGAAAAAGATCTGAGGGTTTTAGTGGACTGCAAGCTTAATCTGAGTCAGCAGTCATGATGTGGCAGCTCAAAAAAAGCTAATGAGATCTGGAGTGACATTAAGAGGAGCAGAGCTTCTAGGAAGAGAGAAGTCATCATCCCACTGTTCTCTGCCCTTGACAGTTTGGGGCACCACAGTTTAGGAAGGATGTTGATACATGTCCAGAGAGGTCAACCAAGCTGATGGGTCCATGTCCATGTCTCTGGGTCCATGTCATATGAGAAAGATCTGTTGAAAGGACTGGGGATCTTTAGTCTAGAGGTCAACAAAGATGTAATTGATGTATTCAAGAGTTTAATGGTCTGTCAAGTAGAAGAAGGACTAGGTTTGTTCTGTTTAATTCCAAACCATAACCTCAGTAATAACGGACAGAAGTTATAAAGAGCAGATTTAGGCTTGATGTCATGAAAAACTGTCTAACAATTAGAAGTTTCCAAAAGTAGAACAGGCTGCTTTGGGGATCTGGCAGCCCCCTCTTTCCTGGAGGGCTTCAAGCAGAGGATTCCTTTTTCCATAGAGGTTGACTGGAGGCTCCCTTCTAACTCTGAAATTCTGTGATTCTCTGAAATGTCATTGGAAGTGGCAGGGGAATTCCATCAGCCAGTTCTGCCAATGCCTGAGGGTGTAGTGAAGCCATCAAAGGCAATGAGAGGATGCTTCAACATCACTGCAAGTATCTCGGCTATCAACCTCCTATAAACCATTTCTGTTATTTCAAATGCAAAGGTTGTTCTCCCTGGTAGAGAAAATAGAAACAGCACTAAAATGAGAAACTCTTATCTTCTCCTTTTTGTCAGTTATCATTCTATCTTCCCCCAAATAGCCATCATCATTTTTTTGTTCCCCTACTTTCAATATAGCTTTAAAACACAACACAGCACGCGCGCACACACACACACACACACACACACACACACACACACACACACACACCCCTTTCTGTTTCTTGGTTTTCCTTATCAGCTCATTGTGAGTTTATTATTCCTGACATTATCCTTATAGGAACTTGCCAGGCTTTTGTCTTCAGTCTCTTCCCCAGTGCTGTATATAGAACATGCCTGGGACCTTCTGTCCACATACTTTTAAAATTTAAGCTGTTTGGTGAATCCTCTAAGCATCTGCATTAGTCTCTTAAGATGACTCTTGTTTGTCTGCATTGAAATTTTGGTCTTTAGAATTTTATTCTTGAGAATTCACCAGCCTTTATGGGAGAATTTCCCCAGTAGAATTAGTCCATGGGATTCCACCTATCTCTCCTCTGAACTCACTGAAATCTGCCTAAAGCCTAGGATGCCTGGAAGACTGTGACCTGCTTTCTTCTTCTTTGTCACAGATTCTAGAAAAGAATGGTCAGTTTCACTACCCTAAAGGTTCTCATAACTTCCACCCCAGAAACCAGTTCCCTCCTTATTGGGGAAGAGTCAGAGACTAGGTCCTAGACCTAAGGAGGGGTGGGGAACCTGAGGCCTCAAGGCCACATGTGGCCCTCTAGGTCCTCAAGTGTTGCCCTTTGACTGAATCCAAACTTCACAGAACAAATTGCTTTAATACAAGGGGATTTGTTCTGTAACATCGGGACTCAGTCAAAAGGCCACACCCAAGGACCTAGAAGGTCACATGCAGTCTTGAGGCCACAGGTTCCCAACCCCTGGACTAGGATTTCCCATTGATGGTTTCTCCAAATTTGAAGAATGAAATTATCATTAAGAAAAACCAAAATGTTATTAACTATTTTACTTTTGGAAGAGAGAAAACCCCAGAAGATGTTTAGTCCCCCATCACTATTATAGAAGCTCTAATCTAAGCTTGTGGTTTATTTCTCAAACTCCTCTTCTTTCTGTCACGGTGACTCATAGTACAACCTGACTAAAAAATTACTTCTTGTCTTCCCTTCATTGATCTTCACCTAGTTCATGATAGTCATTTTCCTAGTTCCTGAATTTTTTTACATGACTATTAACCTTTTTAGAATATCGCTCCATTCTTCTCCTTTTCAATCAACAAGCATTTATTTTTTTAATTAAAAATGTTTTCTATTATCAGCAGTTTTCTCTTCTCTTCCACCTTTTACCTCCAGAGAAAGAAAAAGAAACAAAACTTTTTCAATAAATATACCTACTCAAGCAAAATAAATTCCCCAATTGGCCATGTCCAAAATGGTGTGTCTCATACTGTGTCTCTTAGACCATCATCCCCCTCAGTCAGGAGGTATGGATGCTTTCTTCATCACTGGTCCTTTGGAATAATGGCTGATTATTGGCAACAAGTATTTGTTAATCAATTACCATGTTACCAATTACCATGTTACCATGTTCCAGGCAAGTGCTGACAACACAAAGATAAAAATTAAACAGACCCTGCCCTCAGGGACTATATTTTATCATGGAATACATCTATGGATATATAGATAGATACAGGTGATTTGATGGGAGAGGATATGGGGTAGAGAAGGCTTCATACAGAAGGGTGCTTAGTCAAGTCTTGAAGGAGATTAAGAATTCTAAGAGAAGAGGTGAAAAAAGAAAGCATTCCAGGCATGGAGGACAGCTGGTACAGAGGCATATAGGTAGAAAATGGAGTACCATGTCTGAGGAACATTAAGAAGGTTAGCTGGAGTAGACTGAATAATGGATGAAGGGGGATAATATGTAATAAGTTTGAAAAAATAGTTTGGGGGCCAGGTTATGAAGGGTTTTAAAGGGCACAGGAGTTGATAGTTGATTCTAGAAGTAATGGGTAGGGGTGGCTAGGTGGCACAGTGAATAGAGCACCAGCCCTGAAGTCAGGAGTACCTGAGTTCAAATCCGGCCTCAGACACTTAACACAAAAAACTAGCCGTGTGACCTTGGGCAAGTCACTTAACCCCAACTGCCCTCCAAAAAGCAAAAAAAAAAAAAAAAAAAAGAAGTAATGGGTAGCCAGTGAAGTTTATAGAGATGGGGGTGACATGGCCAGACCTGTGCTTTGTGAATTTCACTTTGGCAGCTGTTGGAGGAAGGTTTGGAGCAGGGAGAGACTTGAGTCAAGAAGACTAATTAAGGAGCCATTGTGATAGTCTAGGAAAGAGATTGTGAAGGCTCAAAATACCATGGTGGTTTTGTGGGTAGAAGAAGAGGACAGAGGTGCCACATGTTGTAGATGGAGTCATGGCAAGATTTAACAATGAATAGCATATGTTTGGTAAAGGAGAGTGAGGAGTTGGGGATGATGCCAAAGTTGTAGATCTGGGTGACTGGAAGTCTACCGAACTTAGGATCATTGATAACTTTGCAGACTGTGATTTCAGTTGAGTGGTAAGCTCAGAATCTAGAAGAAGGCATGTTATACACTTCTTTCTACTGGTCTGCCCAAAGCTTGCCAGACATATAAACAGTCCATCCTGTATCCTATTGTACGACCAGTAACCCGAGGTTATTTTCACCCCAAAATATGTCTTGCCTTTCTCCCAAAGTGTCCACCAAAGAACCATGGAGTTCCCCTTCAACTTGCCTTGAAATTCCCATGATCAAAAGTCAATGACTAGACAACAATGGCAGGATGTTGGCTTCAGGAGACCCTTCCATTAATAAGACTCTCAGCATTTCATTCATTCAATAAATATTTATTGAATACCTGATATGTGCAAGATATCATGGAGGCAATACAACATAGCAGAAAGAGTGATGGGTGAGGGGCAGAGTATCTGGGTTAAATCAAACCCCTGATGCTACTTATTACCCAGGTGTGACATTAAGTAAGTCACTTAAGTATTCTTGGACTTAGTTTTGTCACGAGTGAAACAAGGGAATTGCACTAGGTGATATCTAAAATCCTTTCTGATTTTAAATCCTATAACCTATGGAGGACACAAAGATATATAAAACACAATTTTTGGCCTCAAGGAGCTAATAACCTAATAGAGAAGGTAAAACATAGACAGAACAAAAAGAAAGTAAAAGCATCATTGAAGTTTGTTTGTTTTAAATCATGAAATAAAATAGAAGGGAGGTCAGAAGGAATCAGAGACAAACAGGCTGACTTTGAAAGCTACATGTTGCTTCTGGGTCATGTCAGCAGCAAGATGGCAGACTAGACATTTTCTCTTATCCCCACAACCTTTCAAACATCCCTAAAAACAGAAACTATATGTCAAGGATAAAGCAATTTCAGTTGTTTCCATGGTCTAGGACACTAAGAATCCAAAAGAAAGTTGAAAAAAAAAAGAACCCTCAAACCCAGGAATTGATGCTCACTGACCCTGAGTTCACTAAGTAGCCTTCTTCCACCTTCCATACTTCCACCAGTGAAGCTATATTAGCAGACCCAAGGATGCAACAAAGGCCTACCTCAAAGCCCATCCCTGTATCCCAGTCCCTCCTTCTTCTTTCCATTGCCATAAAGACTCCACCTCAAGGCTGTGGAAGTTTCCTCAAGTTTCAAAGGCCAGCTTAGTCAAAGTCCTTCAGGATCAAAAGTCTACTGGGGGCTGCAACCTAGGAATACTAAAAGTACAAAGCTCTGAACTTCTGGGGAAAGCAGGCTCTCAACTATCAGTGCATAGACATAGTAACTATGTATTGACATAGACAGTAACACAATAGTGGCAGGAGACTCTAATATTCCTCTATCTGTTTTAGATAAGTCTAAGAAAAATATTTTTTAAAGGCAAAATATGGAACTAAATAAATTTCTGGAGAAACTAGAGTTAAGAGATTTTTGGCATCTTCTAAATACTACTACAAAAGCACATACATACTTCTATGTACCACATGGAACTTTTATAAAAATTGGCTGTGTATTAGGACACAGAGAAATTGCAAACAAATGTAAAAAAGGCAGAAATAATCAAAACATTTTTTATAGACTATAATGCAATAAGAATAGAAAATGGTTCAGAGACCACAGATGAAAGCTACATTTTGACTTTTATTATATGGTTTAAAACAACAACAATAAGAACAAGCTGAATATAATAGATATTTGCAATTTCATGTACAACCCTCTCTTTCTATTGTCTACAGAAGGGCATGTTTTACTTTCTGTTTGTTAAGTTCAGAATGAAATAATTAATAAAATTAATTTAAAAGGTAAAGAAAAAATGCAGCATGTGGTGAATATCACAAAATTTCCAAAAAAGAAATGATTATTTCTGCCAAGGGTTATTATCTGAGAAGGTCTTCAGGGAAACTTGGGCCTTGAATGTTAAGAGGTACAAATGGTGGCAGAGTCATTTCTCCAGGTAGAATAAGGAAAAACCTGCAGAAAGGGTGCTCATGGAATGTTATGTGGCTGTTTAACCAGAGTGCAAGGTTGGTGAAAAGGAAGAGTGAGCCAGGTGGTAGATGCCCTTATATATCTAAGTGATTTGGATTTTATCTTGTAGATAATAAAAAACATTTGAGGCAGCTGATATGCCAGTCTGGGGTGGGGGAGGGGGGAAGCGGTTATTCAGGGAGGACTAGCACCTCTGGTATAAGGACTGGCCAAGCCCATTTCAGGGCTGTTCACCCAATTTTGTTGTCCGCCTGTCACCCAATTCTCAACTGTGGCTCCAAGAAGCTGTAACATGTGCGAAGGCCACACCTCAGTAAAACTGTCCGGGCAGATAGGCTAAACCAGGTTCAGGATAGCCAAAAGGCCTCACATCTGTCAGTAAGTTAGGAAGTACATGAAAACTTTCCCTGACAGTATGGGTGGGTGGGAACAATTTGTTCCAAAGGCTGTAGAGTTTGGTCAGGCACCAAGATGCCAAAGTCATCCACTGTATCCTGGCTATTGCCAGTAATCTTGACTTTTCACCTGCCATGGGACTTTAATGACTCAGGGAGAGTGAAGCTGACAACTTTGTACAATTCTGCTTCACTTAAATCCAATTCATGTACAAGTCATCGCCATTGATGTCACCAGTTCTCTTTCAAAACAAAGGATGAATGACAATATACCTTCCTTAAGATGACTGACAGGAAAGTGTAGGATGAACCCAGAGGCAGAGAACCCCATTAAGAGCCTTCTGCTTGAGGAAATAAAGAGCTTAAGTAGGAGGCTATTAGAAGGAAAGGCAAGTATTCAAGGAATGTTGGAAAGGAAGAATCTGTCGGACTCAAGGGAACCCAGGGCTCAAGGGAACCCGGGGCATGGTGAAGAGGAAGGAGCCAAAGGTGAGTCCTAGGCTTCAGGCAAAGGTGGCTGGGGCACCATTATATAGAGATATCAAAGTCAGGAGAGGGCATGAGCTTATGACAAAAGACAATGAATTCAGGTATAGATGATTGGGTTGAGGAGCCAGTCAGTCTGCTGCACCGAATCAGCAAAGCCCAAGACCTCTCTGCTAGTCATTTACTGGTACCCCCTCTCCTCTTGACCTTGCACACAGAAGGTGTTTAATGTATTACTGCTGGATTTAATTAAATTGAATTGAACGTCCCTACTCTGTTCTCTGTGCTCTGCCCTGGTCAGACCCCATCTGGAGTCTTGAATTGGGTTCTGGGCACAACAGATTAAGAAAAACATTGACAAGCTGGAGAGAATCCCAGACTGGGAAAAGGATGGCAAAGAGCTTTGAGATCATGACATATATGGATCCCTTGAGGGAACTGAGGATTTTGGAAGAGGATTTGAGAAGAAAAGAGCTCTTGAGTTCTTCCTGATGCTTCATGACCGGTGCTGGCAAGTACATCCTTGAAGAGTCATCTTCTGGAAGAGAGACCCAGCTTGCACTTGGCAGAAATAGGAGCACCAGTGTGAGAAGACTGTTGCCACATTTGTTGTAGATGGCATTCTTAGTGAGTCCAGGTTGGATCTGATTGTTGCTGTAGTCTCTTCCATCCATGAAATTCTATGATTCTGAGTTTCTACCAATCAGCTTGGAATGGGGGAGACTTTCCTTTTCCTTTGCCCTACTCTTTGAAAGTAGCCAAAATGCCTTCTTTAGGGATTTTTTTTACTTCTTTCAAATAGGGAGACTTCTTCTTCCCTCTCTCCTTCCAATCTGTTTTATCAATGTATGGGTAACTTCCAGTGTGGAAAATCCTTCTGCCAACACAGATTGGTAACTCATCAGCAACTTAGAGGCTTAGAAAACTAATGGGGGTACTGAGGTCGTGTTATATGTGAAACAAGGAGAGAACCTGGAATGATTTAGTTAGGAACAGAGAAAATTGGAGTAGACACAATCATTGTCTCTATATCTTTGGAGGGCTGGGATGTGGGAGGAATAAATGTATCTGGTGTTTCTCCAGAGAGCAGAGCTAGGACTGATGGATTTTGGAGAGGGGAAGATTTTTCTAACAGGAAGGATTTCTAACAGAATAGTTTACCAAAGGAATGGCCTACTTTTAAAAATAATGAGTCCCCTGTCACTGGAAGTATTTAAACAGAGACTGCCAGGGCTTTTTTAGAGAGGATTCTTTCTAAAATTTAAACATGAATTGTTATTATTTTTATTATTACTAAACTTTGCCATCCACTCATGGTATATTGACATTCTCTAAATTAAATTAAAATTTTTTAGTCAACAAAAATGGGCCTTCTCTTCCTCCTCCCTTCCTCCCCCCAACATTGAGAAAGAAAGAACAAAGGCCCTGTTACAAACATGCATAGTCAAGCAAAATGAATTCCTGCATAGGCCAGGTCCAAAAAAAATATGCTTCAATCTGCACTGTCAGAAGTTGGGCACATGTACAAAAATATTTATAGCAGTTCTTTTTGTGGTGACAAAGAATTGGAAATTGAGGGGATGCCCATCAGTTGGGGAATGGCTGAACAAGTTGTGGCATATGAATATAATGGAATACTATTGTGCAGTAAGAAATGATGAGCAGGTAGATTTCAGGAAAACCTGTAAAGACTTGCATGAACTGATGCTGAGTGCAGTGAGCAGAACCAAAACATTGTACACAGTAACAGCAACATTGTGCGATGACCAACTTTGATAGACTTAGATCTTCTCAGCAATACCGTGATCTAAGATAATTCCAAAAGACTCATGATGGAAAATGCCATCCACATCCAGAGAAAGAACTATTATTAGATTGCTTGCTTTCTTGGGGAGAGGGGAGGGAAGGAAGGGAAGGAGAAGAATTTGGAACTCAAAATCTTACAAAAATGAATGTTGAAAACTATCTTTACATGTAATTGGAAAAAATAAAATACTATTAAATGGGGGCAGGGGGGAGAAGAAGGTGAGCAACATGTTTCAACATAAGTCACTGCATTGACCAGTTAGTTCCTAAGTCTTTTCTTCACTATGTTGCTCTCATATAAATTGTTTTCCTGGTTCTTTCCTTTTCATGCAAGTCTTCCCAAGTTTTTCTAAAACCATCCCCTTCACCATTTTTCCATTACATTCCTAAACCACAGTTTGTTCAGTCATTCTCCAATTGATGGGCAGCCTCTCAGGTTCCAGTTCTTTACCACCGAAACAAAAGGCTGTTAGAAACAGAAATTTTGTCCCGATGGCTCCATTTCTTCGCAGAGGGGATTCTTGGGAGCTTAGAGTAGATGATCTTTAAGGCAGAAATGATCCTCTGGATCTTAGTGCCTACTTTTCCAAATCTAGGAATTCTTTGATTGTAATTAAATAGCTAATAGGCACTGGCGGACCAGAACAAATGATGAGTGCTGCCCTCTGAGGATGCTGCCTAATAGGGAATAAAAGGTAGGCATATTTTCAACAGAACAATGTACACATACAAAAACATAGTAACTGCTCAAGTATTCTGAGTGAGAGGGCTAAGTCAGGGAATGTTTTGGCTGGTTGGAGAGCAAGAAGAGCTTATTAGGGAATATTTCCTAAATTGTGTATCCTGTAGCTTTAATGTAAAATGAAAAAGGGGGGTCTTACATGGCATGGATAGTGAGAGCATGTGGCTTGTGCCAGGAGGGTCCTTTCCAGGGGAGGCTTTGAGTTGGCAGAATGATAATTGATTGCATGACAGATATCATAAGAAGCCTGGTTTGGGTGTTGCTGAGAAAGCAAATTGTCAGGTCACAGGGAATAAGAGGTGTGACCATAATATCTTAAGGAAGCTATTGAGTTACATGGATGGGGTTTCCACTGGTGGTAGTTGTTGTTTTCATGTCAAACTCTTCATGACCCCATTTGGGGTTTTCTTGGCAGAGATATCAGAATAGTTTGCCATTTCCTTCTCTGGATCATTTTACAGATGAAGAAACTGAGGCAAACAGGGTTAAGCAACTTGCCCAGGGTCACACAGCTAGTTAGTGTCTAAGACCAGATTTGAACTCAGGTCTTCCCAACTCCAAGCCCTATGCTCTGTCCACTGCACCATTTAGCTGCCCAGTATCCACCAGTAGGATTCAGTTTAGCTGATCCATGCATGCATATACCCACTGTTGACCCAGGATATGTATTTGCAAACCAGTTACAATTAAGGAGTCAGTTATATCTGGGATTAGAAGTCAATCTATGGCTCAATGGATCAGTCTGACTGGGGTTAGGAGTCACTCTATGGTTGATGCTTGACTCCATTCAGTGCTCATAAAGGACCCACTATGTACAAGGCACTGGGGTAGGTTCTGGTGATACATAGACAATAACAACCTACATTCCAGTGGGTCAGGAAGAGAATAGTTTGTGCCCTGGGTTAAGGGCTAGTCTGTGTCCAGGATTCATTTTTTTTTTATTGACTTGTTTGTTTACTTTTAGTTTACAAGATTCAGTTCCAGAATCACTTGAGTTTCAGATTTTCTCCTCTTCCTGAGCCCCCCCCTCCCCACAGTGACATACAATCATGTATAGGATCTGCAAGCTCTTTCACATTGTACAATAGTCTGGTTGTATAGAAGCATTGTAACCAATGGAGTGAACAATGGGAAAAAAGAAACAAAACCAAACATAGAAAAGTACGATAGCATGTATTGCTTCAGTCTCCATTTAAACTCTGGTCTTTCTGGATCTTTCTCTGAATGTAGATATCTCCTTCCATCCTGAGACTTGTAGAGTTGTCTTTTAACTGTGTGCTGCTGAGAAGAGTTCAGTTTATCAAGGTTGGTCATCACACATATGATGTATGTCCAGGATTCATTTTGACAAATAGTTATTAAATACCAACAGTAAACAAAGCATTAAGATACTTGCTTCTCTTCTCTTCTTTCTCTGTCTCTGTCTCTCTCTCCCTTTCTCTCTCTCTCTCTGTCTCTCTCTCAGCAGATAACTCCAGATCTGTCTTTCCCTATGAAGCGGCTCACACCTTACCAAGGCTAACCCTTCTACTTGTTCAAGTGATCCCATTCTGTCTCATCTTGTCCAACAGACTGCCACTCTGTCATTCCCACTCCACTCATTTTCAATACTTTTCCAAATCTAGGGATTCTTTGTATACTCTACTGGATCATTTTTTTAACTTTCTACAAACATGTCCATGTTTACCCCATTCTTAAAAAACTCTTTCTCGACTGTTCTATCCCTGTTAACTACTATCATGTATGTCTTCCGGCCTTTGTAAATAAACTCCTCAAAAAGGCCTGCTATAAGAAGTACCACCATTTTCTCTCCTCTCACTCTTCTTAACTCCTTACAATCTGGCTTCCAGTCTCATCATGCGATCAAAACTGCTCTCTCCAAAGTTTTTGAAGATTATCCAAATCTCCAAAGCGATTAATGATCGCTTAGTTGCCAAATCCATGGCCTTTTTTCAATCTTCATTTTCCTTGACTTCTCTGCAACGTTTCACACTGTGGATCACTCTCTTCTCTTTGATGCTCTCTCCTCTTTAGGGTTTCTCCTGGTCTTCCCCTACTTCTCTGACTGCTCTCTCTCTGTCATTTTTTTCTGGATCCTCTTCCAGATCACACACTCTAACCACAGGTGTCCTTCAGGGCTCTATTCTGGGTCCTCTTCTCTTCTCCCTCTGTACTACTTTCCTTGGTGATCTCATCAGTACCCAAGGATTTAATGACCATCTCTATGCTGATGACTCTGGAATCTACCTTTCCCACCCCAGTTTCTCTGCTGACCTTCAATCTCACATCTCCAACTTTCTTTCAACATCTTAAATTGGATATTCAGTAGATATCTTAAATTCAGGATGTACAAAATTGGACTTATGATCTTTCCCTCTAATTCTCTCCTGCCACCACACACACACACACACACACACACACACACACACACACACACACACCTTCCCTATGACTGCAGAGGGCAACACCCTCCTCCCAATTCCTCAGGCTTCCAACCTAGAAGTCATTCTACATTTATGACTCTCTTTCACTCTCCTGTCAAATATAATGCTAAGGCCCATCAATTTCACTTCTGTAGCATCTCTTGTAGATTTCACCTCTATAGCATCTCTAATAGATTTCAGCTCTATAATACTCTTGTCAATTTCACCTCTTCAGTATCCCTCATCAATGTCACCTTTGCAACATTGTAATGGTAATGGAATTTGGAGATCCCCCTGTTGGCATGGTTTTGGAGTTGGGTGTTTAAACCCAGTGCTTGTGAATCCCACTTGTGGGATGGACTTGTTGATGTGAAGAGAGAGGGCTGAACTGGAAGGAGCTGTGGATTTGGAGAGAAGGCCCAAGCAGAGGAAGCCAGAGTTTCTGGGAGAGGACTTCTGAGATCCAAGTGGAGATGGCCAGGACTTTTGAGAACTGCCACCGGGAGCTGCCGAGAACTGAGGAGACAAGGCTGTGATGCCGGTATTTTGTCTGTTTTGATGTTGTTTTGCCAGCTTCATCTGCTGGTGAAGGACAGTGCTGCTGTTGTAGAAGTCCTGGAAACTTGCTGTTGGTTCAGAAACCCTGAAGGAGGATTTTCTTGTTGTATGTTTATAGAAATCCTGGAAGAAGGCCTTGCTGATGTATTCAGGGGTTCTGGGACTGTTCTGCAGGCAGAGAGTGACTTGATGAGGACACTGGCAATGGCTTTGTTGAACCTTGTCTCCCCAGGAACTGAGATTGCTGAGAACTTGTCTTGTGTCAAGATGAAGGAAGGGCCTTTCCTTGGGTTCTCAATGCTGTGGTGAGGTCTTAACCTTATTGTAGCTTAAGGGTAGATGGCCTTTTGTGTTCTCCTACCCCTTTTGAGAAAGTGCTTTGCATTAATGGTTGGTATTGTAATTCAGTTGTGATCCAGGGATGGAAAATCTTTGACTTTTTTTGTGGTCTTTGACTGACCAAATGAATGTACTTTGCTCATGATTGGAAACTAATCTCCATTTGAGAAGAGAGACTTTGACTGACTAAATGAATGTACTGCCCAGGAATGGGCTACTTTGACTAATGTACTGGCCAGGGGTGGGATACTTGGACCTTGGTACTTTGCAACTGAATTGAGAACTTACTTGCTAAATGAGTGAGTTACACTGTATCTTGATTTTCTCTGTTCTGTGAATGTTTTGCCTTAATCTGTCACTGAATAAATGGGGTTTGCTATGCTGGTAATCCAAACCTTGGAAGCTGCCTTTGCTTGGCATTACAAACATCTCCCTAATACTCCCCTCCTCTCCTCTGACACTACCCTCACCCTGGTCCATTTCCTCATCACCTCATGCTTGTGTCATTGTAATAGCTGCTGGTGACTGGGGGATTCTGCCTGCCTCAAGTCTCTCCCCACTCCAGTCCATCCCCCAGTCAGTCACTAAAGTGATTTCTTAAAACACAGGTCCAACCATGTTACCTCTTTACTAAATATACTCCATTGACTGCCTCTAGGAGCAAATACAAAATTCTCTGTTTGGCATTCGAAGCCCTTCGTATCCTAGTCCCCTTCTACCTTTCCAGTCTTTTCATACTTTAGTCCCCAAGATGTATTCTTCAATCCAGTGACACTGGCCTCCTGGCTATTCCAGGAACAAGACACGCCATCTCTTGGCTCTTGGCATTTTCTCTAGCTAACGCCCATGCCTGGAACACTCTCCCTCTTCTGCTGCAATTACTGATCTTCCTGGCTTTTTCTATGTCTCATCTAAAATCCTGTCTTCTACAAAAAGTCTTCCTCAATCCCTCTTAACATATAGCTTACTTCATACATATTTATTTGCATATTGTCACCCCTATTAGAGTATAAACTCTTTGAGGGCAGGGACTGTCATTTGCCTCTTTTTGTATCCCCAGAACTTAGCACAGTGACTGGCACATAGTAGGCACTTCGTTGTTATTCAGTCATTTTCAATCAGGTCCAACTATTCATGAGCCCTTTCTAGGCCATTTCCTTCTCCAGCTCATTTTATAGATGAGGAAGCTGAGGCAAACAAGGTTAAGTGACTTGCCCAGGGTCACACAGCTAGTAAGTGTCCGAGACTGGATTTGAACTCAGGAAGAAGTCTTCCTGACTCCAGGCCTGGTACTCTACCTACTGCACATTTAATAAATGTTTATTGATTGATTGATCTAGCCCTAGTTTTCTTGACTCCTGACCTATTCTGATATCAACAGTTACAATGATAATGACAATTAGCCTTTATTTAATGTTTTAAGGTTTGCAAAACACTTTACAAACATTATCTCATTTTCTTCTCACTACAATGACTCTGTCAGATAGGGTGCTATTATTATTCTCAATTTACATATGAGGAAACTGAGGCAGTTCTAGGTTAAGTGATTTGCTCAGGGTCACACAGCTAGTGATGTCTGAGGTCAGAATTGTCCTATGCCTTGGTGTGTTTTATCAACAACTATCTATTGGTTAATTCCAATTAGATGACTTTTAGGCATCTCAAATTCTCTATTGTCCAAAATAAAACTCATTGTCTTTCCCCTCAGACCCATCTCCTGCTGAACTTCCCTGTTTCTGTTGAGGCCACTAACATAGTTCTAATTACCTGGATTCACAAATGCAGAATAATTCTGGTTCTTTATTCTCATTCACCATACACGCACAATCAGTTGCCAATGTTGTCAATTATACCTTTGCGGTATCTCTTTCATCTCTACTCATGTTGGCCACCATCTTAGCTGAGGCTCTCTCCACCTTTCTCCTGGACCATTGCCATAGCCTCCTAAGTGGCCTCCCTGCCTCCAGTTTTTCCCCTCTCCAGCGGCCAAAGGGATATAATAAATCATAGGTCTGATCATGTTGCTCCCTGTTCAAGAAGCTCCAGGGACTCCCTCTTAAGTCTGGATAAATTACAGAAAAGCCAATCGTACATAGAAAAGTTTGCAGGATCATCCTCTTGTTGTGTTCTACTCTATATATGGAAATGCTCATTTTATTGGTTCTTTTTTAAAGTTCAGAATAATAAATCAATAAAACTGGAAAAGCCACCAACTCCCCCGGCATTTAAAGCCTGTCACAATCTGGGCCAAGCCTGCCCTTCCAGATTTGTTATTCCTAGTTCAGCCAAATTGGCTCACTTGCCATCCCTTGCTCAGGACATCTTCTGCCTGCCACTGGACCTTTACCCAGTCTGTCTCCCACACCTGGAATCCTCCCTCTCTTAACTTCTGCTTTCTAGAATCTCTAGTTTCTTCCAATAACACCAGAGCAGGTAGGGGTCATTGCTTAGAGCACAGTTGACTAGAGACAGTAGATAAAATCATCACTGCCTTTTACTCCCTAGCTTCCTTTTGTGTCTGGAGATCTAATCAGTCATACTAATTCTAATAAATTATACACATATTTTAATAAATTATAATAATTAACTCATTTTAAACATAGAATCAACATAATGGCCCCGAAGGTTCATGTGGTTCTTTCCAATTTTGCTTTAGGAAGTTTATATTAAACAAGAATTTAGAAGTATAATCATAGTTGCTCAGAGCCCCCAGTTAGGAAAATTCTTAATATTTAAACAGAGGTTTGACTCTTTCTTGTGTGGTTAAATGGAGCAGTGGATAGAGTAACAGGTCTTGGAGTCAGGAAGACTCATCTTTCTTAGTACAACTATGGTTTCAGACACTTGCTAGCTGTGTGACCCTGGACAAGTCACTTAACCCTGTTTGCCTCAGTTTCCTCATCTGTAAAATGAGCTGAAGAAGGAAATGGTAAACCACTCTGGTGTCTTTGCCAAGAAAACCCTAAACTAGAGAGTCACAAAGAGTCAGACCAGACTGAAAACAAGTGAACAAAACAAAATCAAACAACAGCAAAAATATTCTGACTCTCTGCCTTAATTTCAGTTTGTATTTATTGCTGGCTGAACCTTGGTCTCTTTGTGCTTGAGGAAAAATTCAGATTACCAGAAATATTTAATACAGTGTTTGTGTGTGTGTGTGTGTGTGTTTTTTCTTTTTCTTTTCCTTTTTGAAGGGAGGAAGTGACTTGCCCAAGGTCACAGGGCTAGTAAGTGTTAAGTATCTGAGGTCGGATTTGAACTCAGGTCCTCCTGACTCTAGGGCCAGTGCTCTATTCACTGCACCACCTAGCCTCCCCTACAGTTTTTGTTAATAGGCAAATGGAGGAAGTTGGGGAAGGTAAGAACATTTTCTTCAGACTTCTCTCAGTCTCTAAAAAGGTGGGTTCAGCCCATGCCTCCTGATCTGTAAATGAGGTCTCCTTGACTCCTTTCTTCTCTGGGTCTCAGTTTTCTCATCTACAAAATAGGTGGTTTGGTCCTAGTTTTTTCCTTTGGTCTCACAGCTCGGTCCTGCTTTTCCCTTCTGCTTTCATCTGTTGTCCCTGTGCTGCTAATTCTTTCTCACTCAGCTCTTAAAGCCCCTACTCCTCTCTCTGGGCTGCCAGATTCTCAGATTTCCACATTTGGAGCTGATGTTCTGTGTTATACAAACCCACAGGGCTTAGCCAAAGCTCCCAAGCTAAAACCACCACACTTCCCTGTACGGCATCATTAGTTAGGGACTTTTCACATCTCATATAAAGCCTTTGAAGTGTTGAGGTCTTCCTCCCCTTAGACTTCAAAGCTCAGTTCAAATGCTGCCTCCTCCTTCCCTGATCCCTCAGTCTTAGGAGCTTGTATTCCCTTTGTGTGTGCGTCGTGCTGTTTCCCAAGCTAGGATGTGGCCTGCTTCATCAGACTGTGAGCTCCTTGAGGGCTGGGGCTGTCTTTTGCCCCTTTTGTCTCCTCAGAGCTCAGTACAGTCCCTGGAACACAGGGGGGGATAATAAATGCTTATTGACTGATGACCTAAGGACAAGAACTTTTTCTGTTTTTTTCCCCCATGTTTTTGTATATTCAACACCTAGATAGTAATAGGTGGTTAATATATGTTTGTTGATTGGCTGAATGATTCCAGAGGGATGCCAAGGGGAAAAAACCCAACAACAATTCCTGCCATCAAGGAGTTTATATTTGAGTGGTTTAGGCTGATAGACAAAGCATTCATTAAGAGTTCCAAAGGGCAGGCACTGTGCTAAGCACTGGGGGTCCATACGCTAATGAGCAAGACAGCCCCTGTCTTCAAAGGGCTTAGATTCTAAAGGGAAAAGACCACCCAAAGCAGAACTGGAAAGGGGGAGGGGAATGCTAGATGCAGGATGATGTCATTGACCTGAGATGGAGGTCTAGATCTGGCCAAGGGGAGGGGAATTCACCTGTCAGAGCTCAGGGTGGTTTTATGGGGAGAAAGACGTTGAGATGATGGTGGAGTAGAGAATACATACATTAAAATGGCAGGGCTATGAGTGTTGGAAGAATTGTTGGTGACCAGGTGACCCCAACCTGTGGTGGGGTGAGAAGGGAACAGCCTGTAGGCAGGAGTAGTGATCAGTCTGTGGTGAGGACCGTGGTCCAGCATGTGGCTAGTAGAGAGAGGCCTAAAAGCTGTCACTCCTTAGCCCAGTGCTCTTGGAAGAGGCCTAGGTTCAATTTTCTGTTTTAGAGCTCACCCATAGTGGCTGCCCAGCTACAAAGAACATTTAACTGTACCTCCACCCAGATTCCCAGAGTGCTAAAATCTGCTCCCCAGCTCATTGGCAAAAGCTAGAAAGAAACCCAGAGGTTCCTTTCCATTAGTCCAGGGGAGTCAGCAAGATTAGGAAGGAGGCCATAGGGACCAACAAAAGCAGCTTCCAGTAGCTAGATGGGAAGGCAGGTAGGTTGGGTTAATTGTTTTTACTAGTGAAAATGTCCTTAAAGCTGCTTTATAGAATATTGTTGCACAATAAGAGATAATGAAAGGGACTTTTCCAGAGAAACTTGGACCCAACCCATGTAGTGTGAAGTGTGTACAATTGGGAGAAAGATTTATACAGAAACATTTTAAAGAAAATTGCCTTAGAAGGAATTCTGATCAGTGCAGTGGACCAACCTTGGCTCAGGAGGAATGATGAACCATGATGGCCAAACCCACTCCTGACAGAGGCACAGAATCACATTTTAGTGCCCTAAATGTGGGCACTGGCTTTGCTTTCCTATGCTTATTTGTGCTCAAGGATTTGGGGGAGAGGTGAGGAGAAAGAGTTCCCCCACCACCACCAAAAGAAAAGGGGATCATTGAAGCATTTTTAAAAGAGCCCAGAAAAGAGCAGAAGGAACCCCAGAAGCAAAGGCAGAAAAGGACCACAACTTTGGGGTCATGTGTTGAATTACTCATATTTTTTAAAAAGCAAGCAGTATGTGACATTCATGCTTTCACAGTTCTGGTCCATTTTGTATATGGAAATATTTGTTTGCATTCACTAAATTCATAATAAATAAATTTAAAACAGAGAGAGAAGGAGGTAGGAAGGGAAAGAGACAGAGACAGAGACAGAGATAGGGACAGAGAGCACTCTCCTGGGCAAGGTCAATTTGAACTGGAGGTGAGGCCTGGTGGGTGTTAACTGGTAATCTGTAACTCCATAATCCAGAGTAAGAGTAAGTGGCAATTCAGCTCACCCCACCCTTACTGGCCTGCTTGGAGCCACTCCCCAAGTATGCCTTACCTGAAAAGGGTGGGACAGAAAGTCTTAAAAAACCCTGAGTCTTTCAAAGGACCCATTGTCCAGGTAGAGGATAGTGAGGTTAGATTTGAAAGGAACCTTAAAGGTCATCCAATGCAAACACCCATTTTGTGGATGAGGAGACAGATCTAAATAGGGAAGTGACTTGACAGCCATCCAAAGGCTACACTGTGCTGTCTCTTAACCAAGTCTTTTGTAAATTCTGCCTCTGGTCACTTCATCAAGGATACTGTTCCCCTCAGATTTGCTCAGCACTCTACAGAAGAAATAAAATATAGTTCCTAGAGAGCTAGCCTCATCTCCTGGGTTTGAGATCTGCCAGTGATACAGTCTGGCTGTGTGACCTTGGACAAGTCACCTAAGCTCTTAGTTCCTGGCCTTGCAGGGCTCAAGGCAGCTCTCTTGTGCCTGGGTAATAAGCTGCCAAGAAGCTATCTGCCATCTTTGGTAGAGGGAGTTCCCTCCCTTGGGAGCCACCTGTATTAATAAAATCAGAGGTCCAGTCCCTATCCTGCCCCTCAAGGAGCTTCCTGCCTCAGAGGGATGAGCTGAGTACAGTGAGGTGGAGGAGGCAGTGTGTGGGAAAAGCTAATGAGAAATCCCATAGAAAGGGTGCCGGTTTTGGAGCTGCCACTTCTCACCTGTGTGGCTGTGGGAAAACCGCTTACTTCTCTGGGCCTCAGTTTCCTAATCTGTTAAACAAGGGGGTTGGACTAGATTCCCTCTGAGGGTCTCTTCCAGTTCTAGGTTCATGTGAAGGTATTGAAATTCTAAGGCAGGGGAGAGTGGTGTTAGAGAAGTCTTGGAAGTGGCCCAGTCTGGGAGCTGTCATCAGTCTAGGAATTACTTAGATGGATGCTCCAAGGGCACTCTGATGCTGGCATCTTCTAACTGTGCTCTGAGGGTTGGCTTCTCCCTCCTCAGCATGCCCAAAGAAGGTGCAGAGGTAGAAAGGAAGCCCTCAGAACATTTAAAAATAAAAGCTACAAAGGATCCCCTGTGTGTGTGATGTTGGCTTAGAGATGCAGCACACACGGGGTTTTTGAGGGAGAGAGAGGAAGAAGAATAGCTAGAAAGGGGGGAAAGGGAGAGACAGAGAAGGGGGGGTAAAGAGAGAGAGAGACCTACAGAAGGAAAGAAACCTAGGCAAAGAGGAATGAGATGGAGACAGAGGGAGAGAGGAGAAGGGGGTCAACGGGAGCCAGAGGGAGAGAGGAAGGGAAAGGGGGACGGAGAGGGAGAGAGGGAGAGAGAAGGTAAAAGGGAAACAGAGGAAGGGAGGGAGGGAAAGAGAAGGTGAAGGGAAGACAGAGAGAGGGAGGGAAAGGGAGACAGAGAGGGAGGGAAGAAGGGAATGAAAGGGAGACAGAGGGAGAGAGAAGGAGGGAGAGAAAGAGAGGGTGAAAGGGAGATGGAGGGAAGGAGGGAAGGAAAGAGAGGGTGAAAGGGAGACAGAGGGAGAGAGGAGGAGGGGGTCAACGGGAGCCAGAGGGAGAGAGGAAGGGAAAGGGGGATGGAGAGGGA
>CM053595.1:305393067-305434471 GCA_028646575.1 Pseudocheirus occidentalis
GGGAGGGAGGGAAAGAGAGGGTGAAACGGAAACAGAGGGAGGAAGGGAAAGGGGGACAGACAGGGAGGGAAGAAGGGGATGAAAGGGAGACAGAGGGGAAAAGAGGGGGGAGAGAAAGGTAAAGAAAGAGGGAAGGAAGAAGGAAGGAGGAAACCAAGAAAGGAAGTGGGAGAGAGGGTTGGAAAGAGGATATGAGAGGCAGAGGTAAAGACAGAGATAGAAAGATGGAGGGATGAAGGGAAGGAGAAGAAAAGAGAGAAGAGAGAGGGGAGGGAGTGAAAGCATATAGTATGTAGTGGTGACAATGGTCTATGAACTAAGGCTTCCCTCCCACCCTGCACCCATACCCCAACTCAACAATACCAGTGTCGGGGGCCTTGGTGAGAGCCCAAATTAGATGCAAATATATGCACAGCAGAACTCTGAATTCCTTGTAGTCTCCACAGAGGAAAAGAGGAAGAGGAGTAAGGGGTCCCTGAGTCATGGAGCAATCCTGCCTCCTCCCAGGAGTGCCAAACAATTAACATGCTCAAGTGGTCAGACTGGTCTGTACTTGGGGGCAAAGGGGCAGCCTGGCTGTGAGAGCTGAACTTGGCCTGGGGCCACAGGGGCGGACAATCTATTCTTAGCCCTGTCACACATTCTCCATCTGGGCCTAGGGGGAGTTTCTCCTTCTCACTTTATGTGTGAAAGTCATAAATGAGATCGCTATCCAGCTGAAAGCTGGTGGGAAAGCAAAGTTCAGAGGCAGGATAAAAGAATAATGATAAGGATTTTCCCAAAGAGAAAAGGGGGACAAATGGCATCCAAATGCCATTTCTGTAGCTCCATAGTCTCCAGGTCCTCCTCCTCACTTCCTGGCATCCTACAGTTCTCCCTTCTTCTGGGTGGCTGCAGCTCACTGCTGAGGCAGACAGCCTGGCCAAATCTGAAACTACTCCATGGTCTGCCAGGTCTGTTTTGCTGACAGCTCTAACTGCTGCGTCTTTATGACTAGTGTAGAGGAGAGGTATCACAAGATGCCAAGCTGGGTTTACCCCAGGTGCTTCGCAATTAGAAACTGGCTGCTTCAGTCATCGAGGTCAGCGAGGGATTTTCCATTACAAGAGGAATAAATTTGGAACTTAAAGGTGTCCTCACAACGTTGGTTCTCCGATGTCTAACTTTGGGCCCATGGGGTTGGGGTACTAAGGTGTTCTCATTCACTCGAGGAGCTCCTGTGCTGCAGAACCAGGTATTTTGTTTGGACTAGGTTCAATCTTGGGGAGCCTGACCTCTAAGGAAAAGGGGCCCCCTTTTCTTATCCTCATTGGCTCACTAACCTCCCACCCTGGTATCCTGAGGGATTATTTTATTTATGAATCATGCCTAGGATCTCCTCCAAAATGAGAGGAATAAGAAAAATACTCAGTGGATAGCATGAATTGGGTATGGGACAGGTAATTTATTCCTGCACACCAAAGGAATGCTAACCACAGGAAGCTCACCAATTGTGTTTGACTAAACAAGCTTAGAACAGGATTTGGTAACTTAAATTCTAACTACTGTTACAATTTATCAGCAGGTTGATACCTAAATTTCATCAGTGCATGAAACAGTTTACATTTCACCTCTGCACTACACTGTCCAAATCATTCCTGTTGGTAAAACTTGGACTAATCCTCCTTTTGGAGGTTGTCCTAACTTTCCCTGACACTTGTCTGCTCCAGTCACTACCTCATTGTACCTAGGACCTCTGGACCTCTTGAAATCACAACATTGCCTCCAAGTCTCGACACATCTATAAATTACATGAGTTTATACTGTTTAAGAGAATTCTCACACTAACAGAATCGCATATAACCAATATATTGATGTGCTGAAGATATTGTACAATACAGATATTGTAGACAAAAATCTAGGCTTATAAAAAGATCAATTAGGGAGTAGTTAGTTTACTTTTCAAAAATATTCACTACTTTTTTTTTCAATCAGCTAATTGAGAAATGTTACTTGAACATCTATTAATATAAAAGACACTGTTTAGGCACTAGGATTTGGGATAGGGATATAACATGCCCACATAAGAAGGTCAGTAACAACCCAAGGCAACTGATAAGGACCACATTCAGTGATCTGACCCAAAACTCTGGGCTCTTCGAAGGCCTTTTCTTTCGCAATCCCTAGATAAACCTATGCCCCTAACTCCCCTTCAAAGCTAATCTTCTGTACCTATAGAATGATATATCTGACTATTTCCTTCTATCTCTGTCATATAAAATACAGTCTCCTCAAGGGGTGGGACTGTCAGTTTTCTTCTCATGTCCCTGGTGTTCCCATAACTATATGAATGAAATTATATGACCAGTTCCTATCCCTATCTAGTGCCATGCTTTTTTTAGCTTGTTGGTTTTTGTTTGACCACACCTATAATTTCACTGGTACGTGGCAGAGGTCAAACATGAGGCCAATGGCTGCACTGTGGCTCCTGTGGCTGGACCTGGACTAGATTATAAAAATTCGGAAATATTTAACAAAAGAAATAAAAATACAATAGGGCATAGTTAATGTTAATATGTGGTTTTCTAAGGTAATATGCAGGTGCCACAGTTTAATGACCCACTCTATGTGAGTTTGATGCCACTGGAATAGAGAACTCTCAGTGAAGAAACTCCCTCTACCTGTGCATTCTGGTACCTGCTTAGCAACTTATGGGCAGCTCAGAGAGTGAGAGGCCTGTCAAGAGTCCTACATTCAGTATATGTTGGAGGTGAGATTTGAATCCACCTCCAGGGTTAGTTCTCTATCCATCACACCATACCAAAGTAAGTACTTAATAAAATACCTGTCACATTGGATTGACGTGGGCTTCCTTCTACAATATTACAATCAGTCTTTTCTTGAAAACCTCTAGAGAGGTCTTCGAGAAAGGGCTCCCCCTTGGGACACTCAGGCCTCCCCTCTGAAACCAAGCAGAATGCACCAAAACCCTACTGACCATGACCCCATCCAAACCCTTGCAGATGGATGTCAGCCTTCTTTAAGCTAAAAAGAGCGGTTTGTAGCTTGGGGTCCAGAAACTTGACTCTAAAAACTGTTTTGATCCTTGTGATTCGATGCAATTGGTTTCCTTTGTAACCATATATATTTTCCTTTATGCATTTAAGAACATGATTCTGAGAAGGGTTCAAAGGCTTCCCCAGACCCAGGGGTTAAGAGCCCTGGGTTAAGAACCACCTCAGCTGCTAAGATAAATGCCTCCAGATCCTTCACTTGCTCCATAGATGGATTAGCCTCCAGTCCCTTCAGTATCCCATCTCTGACTACTAGCCAGCTCATCAGTGTCTTCCCTCCCTTTCTTTCTCCCTTTCTTCTTAGTCCTTCCTTCCTCTTTCCCTTTCTTCCTCTCTCCCTCTCTTCCTCCTCCACTTCCTTGCCAGAAGTGAACCCAATTTCCCCAAGGGCTGTGCACCCTTGCATCTGCTCCTGTGTACCCCCTTTCTCTCTCATGATTCTCTCCTTCTGTATAGTTCCCCCTGTCTGTGCACTCCTCAGGTCCTGGCAGTAGGAAAGGACAGCAAATCCAAAAGCTATAGGTATGGATTATAGAAGTGTTCCAAAAAGACTTAAGACAGTTTCAGACTATTAAAACTTAAATAAAATATTAAAGCACCCATTGTGGAAATGTTCTATGTGACTACACATGTATACCCTGTACTAAATTGCTTGTCTTTCCAGTGGGGGTGGGTGATGAGGGAGGAAGGGAAAGAATCTAGAACTTAAAGTTCTAAAATCAAATGTAAAAATATTTATATGCATACATATATAATTACTATGATTATCTATATGCAACTGGGAATTAAGATATACAGGCACTGGGGTAAAGTGATCCATCTTGCCCTACCGGAAAGTCATGGGGGCGATGGGGGAGGATATAGGCGAGAGCAGACTGGGGGAAGGAGTAAACATGGGATGGCTGTTTTGGGGTTGGGGTAGGGGAAAGATGGGGAAAAAATTTGTAACTCAAAATCATGTGGAAATGAATGATGTAAACTAAAATAAACAAAAGTGAATTTATGTAAAAAAATTAAAAATAAAAAAATAGAAAAAAATATTAAAGCTCAACAATTCACCAAGACTTTTAAGATACCTTGTGTATCTACTATACCATAATGATAAGTCACATTCAAAGTACACTAGCCACATGCAGGTAAATAATAGCAATAATAAGAACAAATCTGTCTATCACTTTGAGGACTACACAGTGCTTTACACATATTATTTCAGGTGATCCCTAAAATAGCCTTGTGTGAAAAGGTCTATATTATTCCCAGTCTACAGATGAAGAAATGACTGCCTGGGGTCATGTATCTGGTAAGCGATTGAGGTGGGATTTGAACTCAGCCCCTCTGGACTCCATGTCCAGCTTTCTATCCATTATGCAATTATACAGCATTATACTGTGTCTGGGGAACTGGGGTGGGGAGGCATTCCCATAAAGCATGTGCTGAGCTGCCCCATCAACTTAGAGGTCATTTATGGCTCCACTGTGTTGGGCTTGTAACTTGAGGCTCCTGCAGGAGTGAGGAGGCTGCATCAGAGCAGAAGGGACTGACTGCTGGCCTCAGAAGCCACCGCTGGCCACCAGCCACTAAGGAGCCTTTAAAAGGGAAGCTCTGAACCTCTTTTCCCTCCTTTCAAGGCTGCAGGAATTGGACTCATTATTGGGCATCAGATCCTCTAATTTACAGCTAGAAGGGACCTTACAGACCTCTTATTTTCACAAGCTGAGGCCCAGAGATGGCAAGTGATTTGTTCAAGGTCACACAGCTGAGACTCTCCACCCAATCCTAGCCCACATGGCAAGCAGACCTGTAGCTCTGTCCCCCTGATCTCCCTCCAGCAAAGGGCTTGTTTCTGGAAGACTGTGTGGTGACTTTACATGGGGTCCCAGAGGAAACCCCCGGGGAATGCCTAGAGTTTGGATGCTAGCTACAGTTCCTCTAAGGGCATTCTGAGTCACTGCTTTGCAGAGGCCCCCCAAAAAAAGAATCTAGGACCTGGAGTAGTGAGGTTCAAACAGCTGTGACAGAAAGAAATCCTGCTTTGTGGAGCCTGGAGCCTGGGGCCCAGGAGGAACAGTGGGAGGTTGGCTGTGCCCTCCAGGGCCAGCAGCAACCTTGGCAATGTCATCATGCCTAAAACACTGCCAGGAAAAGGTTCTTTATCCTTTTAGCAGAAAGGTAGTTTGAGTTATTAAGCAAGAGGCTGATAAACAAGAAAGAAGGTAAACAGCCAAGCCTGGAAAAGCCTTGCATCTGAACAGTGTAGGTCACTGGTTCTCAACCTGTGGGTCACGACCTGGGGGTCAAATGACCCTTTCACAGGAGTAACAGGCACCCCGCCTAAGACCATCGGAAAACACATATTTCCGATGGTCTTAGGAACGAGACGCTGCTCCTCTGTCCATCTCCAGGTGAGTCTGCCCACATACAGATATGCCCACATAGGAGTATTAAAGGGTCGAGGCATTAGGAAGGTTGAGAACCACTGGTGTAGGAGATAATGTGCAATGCTTCAGAGCTACCTTGATCCTAACAAAAAGAGAGACTACAAAGGAAGAGCCTTGTGGACTAATGGAGAGCTGTTTACATCAGTCGAGAGTGAACAAGACTAGACTGAATTCCAAGTCATTAACCAGATTATGGTACTTGAATAGAAACCCTTCAAAGATTGCCACATGGATACTCCTGGCCTTGGGAAGACAAAACATCTGAGACCTCTAAGGGAAGGGGTGGTGATTCGGAGAAATGGCCAAGTATTAAGACAAAAACACTGCTCGAGTGATGGAGTTTCTGACAAGGTTACGAAGAAAAATGGTGTCCTCCTAAAAGAGGACAGAAAAGAGAGCCCAGATGGATTGGGTGACTCAGCTGAGGAAATGCCTCAAGTGCTCTAACTCTGATTTGACTGAAGAAGAAATCATTATAATGTGCATTTGAATAGTGCTGGCAAATACTCTGGTCAGACAGGTTTACACAGCTTCACTTCTGTTCTTGTCTGGGAAGCAATATTTGCTATGCGTTTGCAAAAGAATATGTTAACTAATTTTATTTGTAGGGACTGATTTTTAAATTTAAGTTACAAAAAAGAAATAGATGGAAGGGACCCTTTTATTTGAGAGTATCTGGATGAGGGGAAAATGAATCATCATGTGGAAAATGAATCATCATGTTGGTCCAGCTTTTGTTATCACACAGAATGTCAGAATGTGATAGGATCTCCAAGGTCATTTGGCACAACCCTTCCTATACCAGGTTCTCTAAAGCACCTTTAAATGGTGATCTAGTCTATTTGTTGTTGTTTGGGGGTTTTTAAGTTGCATTTAACTTTTCATGACCCCACTGGGGGTTTTCTTGGCAAAGATACTGGAGTGGTCTGTCATTTCCTTCTCTAGCTCATTCTGCAGATGAGGAAACTGAGGTAAAGAGGGTTAAGTGATTTGCCTAAGGTCACACAGCTAGTGTCTGAGGCCAGATTTGAACTCACAAAGATGAGCCTTCCTGACTCCAGGCCTGGTGCTCTGTGCACTGTGCTGCTGGATACACTCTATCCATTTGCTGCCCATTCAATCTATGCTCAGTTCTCTAATACAGGCTGCTTCCAGAGGCAGCCCCTTCTACTCATGGATAGCTCCCAGTGCCTTTCCCTGCTTTGAGCCTGTCTGCCTCTTCGTAAGCCCCACTCCCCCCTGCTCTCAGTTGAATGCTTCCTCCTTGACAATTCTCATAACTCTCCTTTATCACATTTTGGGGACAGGTAGAGACTTGTTTCCTTCACGTTTGTAGGTGCTTTAGTAGCCCTGTGGATGGCACAGAGTTCCTTCCCGTTACTAGCGTCCTAACGAGCCTGACCCTTTAATTATTACAACTCCTTCTGTTAGGAAGCAGAAAAAATGTATGTGGAGTTGAGCAGGAACATTCATCCCTGCCTATTAATCAATGCCTTTGCAAACAGAGCAGAGAAATGAGTAAGAAGCCCCAGTGCCTTGTGGTATGAACGCCTGCCTCTCTTGCTTGGTTACTCTTTCTTTCAAGTGGGGCCACTGATGAATCCCCATCGGCTTCCCTTGGCTGTAGATGATTCTCTGATTTCCTATGATAAACTCTGATAGATCTTCCATAGTGAAAGCTCTCTTCAGATGGAAGAAAGCATCTACATGCATAGCCCTCTTTCCAAGGAGCCTCCTTAAACTTGACATCCCTTGCTCCTGGCCACACGCTCTGCAATCCAGCGGTTTCCTGTAATCTGGTGGTATCGGCCTCTTTGTGGCTCCTCAAAGGAGACATTCCATTGGTCACTTCTGGCATTTTCACTGTGGGCTAGTCCCTCCTGTCCCCCATCTCCACCTCCTGGCTTCTCTGACTTCCTACAAGTCCCAGCTAGAATCCTACCGGAAGCTTATTCTCATGACCGCCTGTAACTAACCTTCAGTTAGTTACAGTTAGTGTTAGTTAGTCAGTGCCTTCAGTTCATCCCGTATACAGCTTGTTTGTACCTAATGATTTATTTATTGTCTCTCAGAACTTTGCCTGGTGCTTGATAAATGCTTCTCAAATGACTTTTTACAAATCTGAATTTGTCCTTACAATCCTGGTTGGTCACAGTGGGATCAGTCACTGGTTAATTATGGTCTGGTCTGGGAAGTGTCTCTGATTCATTCTCCTGGTGTAACTGAAGGTATTAAGTTTGATGTGAAAACTGGGTTCAAATCTTGCCTTAGATACTGACTAGCTGTGTGGCCCTGGGCAAAATCACTTCACCTTGGTTTGCCTTGGTTTCCTCAACTCCAAAATGGAGATTAGGACAGCTTGGCATAGAGTGCCAAGCCTGGAGTCAGGAAGACCTGAGTTCAAATCCAACCTCAGACACTGGTGCATGACCCTGGATAAGTCATTTAGTCCTGCTTGCCTCAGTTCCTCATCTGTTAAATGAGCAGGAGAAAGACATGACAAACTATTCCAATATCTTTGCCAAGAAAACCCTAAATGGGTCACGAAGAGCCAGACAAGACCAAGAAACCACTGAACAAGACAGGGATTATTAGGGTTGTTGGGAGGATTAAATGAGATATTTGTAAATGCTTTTGCAGTCCTCAGAGTGATATTATCAGTGCTAACTATTATCCATAATACCTAGTGAATTATAGATTTGTGGCCATCTTTATCAGATGAACAAATGCTTACACCTTTGAAATCGTGGCCCCTCCTATTTCTCCTTCATAAAGTATGTGAATGGAATCAGTCAGTCAATCAACAATCATTGACTGAGCACTAAGTGCAGGGGTGAAACAGGCCTTGCCCTCACAGAACACTCACACATTTGGGTTTGAACAATAATTCAGTCAGAGCAGGGGAAGGGAGCCTAAGAGGAGAGGTGTTGGGCAGTTGGGAGGACCAGGGAGGACACCTCACTGAGAAGCCATACCTTTGGAGCAGATGATGATAAAGGGGTGGGGGGTACCAGAGAGTGACTGCCTCACAGCAGCTAGTGCACTCATCAGCCCTTAATTAATTACCTGTTTCGTGGAAGGTACTGGGCCAGGTGTGGAGGGGGCACCAGGGAAGTCCTAAAGGCATATCTTACCACATCTCACTTGCAAAGAATTACAAGCTCCTTCGTAGCCTGCCCTAGGCAAGATCTTCTCTCTCCTTCCCTAAGCTTCTCCTTACCCACTTTTGGAGTGTCCCTTTATTTCCAAGGACTTGCTTTTACTCCAGATGATGTAGTCTTCCCTAAGAGTTTACCTGATAAGGAATTAAGACATTTTCCCTTCTAGAAAGGTTCACCTTTTAGTAGGGAATCAGAAAATCTTCAATAACCAATAACCAACCAATCAGTAACCAAAGGAATGAAGCTACGAAGGTGGAACTGGTGGGACCCTACAGGCTGCTGAGGAAAGTATTTTGCAACCAGGCAACCTATCCAGCCCTTCTCAAATCATATAATGCCTGGCATATTTTGCTTTTGAGTCATTTGAGTTACATCTAACTCTTCATGACCCCGTTTTGGGTTTTCCTGGCAAAGATACTGAAGTGGCTAGCCATCTCTTTCTCCAGCTCATTTTCCAGAAGAAGAAACTGAGGCAAACAGGGTAAAGTGACTTGCCCAGGGTCACATGGCTAGTAAGTGTCTGAAGCTGGATTTGAACTCAGGAAGATGAATCTGTACACGACATTACCCAGCTTGCCCTGCCTGGCACAGAGAGGGCACTTAATCGATTGACTTATAATGACAGGAATGTCTTCTCTCATTTCCTTCACCCACTAAATTCTTATGTCACCTTTAGTAGTCACCTCACATATCCCCTCCTCTACAAAGCTTTCCCTGACCTCCTCTCTGTAATGATGAGACGGTCCTCCTTTCTAGACCTTCCCTCAGACTTTGCTTTGCAACTCTCTGAAATATCAATGCATTATTTTGTGTTTTGTAACTATTGTGTGATATCTCCCACTCTCTGCTAAGGCAGTGGTGGTTCTGAATTCTTGGGTGTTCCCCATCACTAGCACAGAGACTTCCCACTCAAAGTCTTCATATTTGAGTCCCAAGGATCCTAGATTTGGAATGCACCATCTTGTCCAACCTCTCCATTTTACAGAGTCAGAGTCAGAAGTCAGAAGCCTGGGGAGATTGAGGGCCCACAGCGGGTGTTAGAGGTGGGATTAGAATCCAAGTCCTCCAACTAAAGCCAGTGATTTTTTCCACTGTCCCAACCTGAATCCATCCTCCAAGATGGTACTTGGAAAAAAAAAATGATGAATAGTCTCTTCCCTTAAGTGAAGGATTGAAGAAATTCTCCGTTTTCTCTGGAGATTCTTGAGCATCCTTGTCTGTGTCCTAAAGGTGAGAGAGATAAGGTAGAACAACCTCTCTGAAGCAGGATGAGTTTTCCCTAGGGTCTTTCTGATCAACCTTCTGGGGAAAGGCTACAGTTAGAGGTTGCTCACAAACCATCCCAAGAGTCTCCTGGCCAAGTTAAAGCCTGAAGAGAGTCTTCACTTTCCACAGGCAGGGGTGAGGCTGTCCAGAGATGTATCTGGGTTCCCCTCTTTACACACAGGGCCTTTGTTTTTCTGCTCTGAGCACCACAGAAGGCACCAAACACCCTGCTGTCCCTGTTGCTAAAGCCCCAAACCTCCTCTATTTATCTCTGTAACCAAGGTGGTGGCAGAGGAGCACCATTGATGGACAAGGGATGGAGGCTGCCAGCACAAGCCCAGAGAGAAGTTTCTGTGATTTTCCATCTTGGATCTGGGCAGAGACCATTTACTCATTTTACCCACGGGCCATCAGAAAGGAGCAGTTGCCGAGAAAGGCCTGTATTGGGCCCAGTGACACACCCTGAATGTTCCCTCATCCTTGGCTTGTGGCTGAGCTGAACTTGAGGCTGAGTTCTCTCAGCAAGAACGCAAGCAAGGGAGCACTGTCTCCCACATCTCCCTCCCAGGTCCCAGCCCCAGAGGTGGGGGGTGGCAGGATCAGGTGGTGGGCAAAGCATTGGCTTTAGAGTTAATGGCTCTGGGTTCAGAGATCCTTATATGAAGAGTGGACTCTACAGCACCTTGGCCTGACCCAGGAATCTCCTGTCCTGGCTTTCAGGAAAGGCCTGATGGAAACATTTTAATCTCTGTTCTCTGTTGCCTCATCTGGGAAAGTATATAATTCAATCAGACCTTTTCCCTTCTAATTAACCCAAAGGACCCTCTGGGACTGAAAATACTGTTGGTTAACAGTTACTAATGGGTAACAGGATTTGCAGAGATACAACCACTTTGAGAAATAGAAAGTGGAATTATTATCCCATTTCACAGATCAGAAAACCAAAGTGCTGCAGGGATATGGGGTGCTCTCGTCCCTTTGGCCTGCCCAGACTCAAAGGCCAAACCCAGAGCTCTGTGCTCCCAATGACAACTACATCCCACATCGCAATGGAAAGAACCCATACGTAGAGCTTGTGCAATAGAAATGACCCCCAGTTTGGTGGGAGCAAGACAGATGAATAAGCTGATTCTCATAACAAAACTCATCTGTGCTGAACACTTCTGTGCCACTGAGTTTCTTGAGAGAAGCATCCTGACATGGCAGATGCAGAGCCAGCCTAGAAGTCTCAAAGTCAAATCAAGAAGCATTTATTAAGGGGCATTTAGGCAGCACTGGCCCTGGAGTCAGGAGGACCTGAGTTCAAATTCAGCAGCAGATACTAGTTGTGTGACCCTGGGCAAGTCACTTAACCCTGATTGCTTTCCCCCCCAAAGGAAGCATTTATTAAGTGCCTGCTGTGTGCCAGGCACTGCTCTAAGTGAGCACTAGACAAAAAAAAAACACACAGTACCTGCTCTCAAGGAGCTTACAATATAATTGCTAATCCCTGGTTTCAAGTCCTGTCTCTGACATACTGGCTGTGGGACCCTGTGTAAGGGGCTTTCTATAATGCTGTGAGCTACGGAGAAGGTACTAACTTACATTTGTAAAAAGAAGTTTCTTTTGCCAGGTTATACCAATGAAATCATTGGCCCAGGCCCTAGGCTGGGGTCTCTCATGTAATATTTCAGAGGGAAGACCATCAGTAGCACTCAGACATTCTCAGAGCACTCTTATTCACAGGATGCTGAATGCCAGTGTCCCTTAGAATAGAATCTTTGCTAGAACTCTGGACTTGGAGTCAAGGAGCTCCAGGTTCAAATCCTTCTTCTGACACCAGCTGTGGGACCCTGGTCTTATCTCCCAGAACCTCAGTTTCCCTATGTGTAAAATGATGTCTTAGAAAGTTGACATAATCAAATGAAACAGCACATGTGGCCATACCTTGCTTTCTTACATTCCTGAATTATAATTTTCCTCTGTGCCCAAGGAAAGGACACTGACAAAGCAGTTTCTGATGACCTTGACATAAGATGGGGCAGATTAGCTTTCTCCCTCAGTAGGAATCTTGGTAATCTTGGGCTGGAAAGCTGGGTACCAGACTGAAAATGTGAGCAAGAGGTAGAGTTGTCTAGCTGGCCCTGGCATGGTTGTACCACTGTCCTTACTTAAGGTGTGCCCTTCATCCCAAAGAGTCTCTGGCCAACCCTCTTATAATGGGGGACAGTCTTGACCTCAGGGAGCCAGGAAAGGTCACTGTTGATGCTCTCTGCCTGGCCGGAGAGGGTTTCAACACCAAGGTGATTTGTACACTGGTGTGCTAATCACACTGGGCAGCTGTGGGCTGTGACACAAGCTCTTTGTGGTTCTGCATTTTGAAAAAGAACTAAAAAAGCCGTAATTGCCCCTACCCAGAGATCTTTGGGGGAGAAGTCCTTTCCCCCTGGAGGGAGCAATTAGGTGCTCCCTTAGGAGTTCCCACATTTAATAAGTGGCCCTGGAACGAAGTCCAACACGGGAGCTAAGACCTAGCCAGGCCACTACACTGTTGCATGACTTTGGGTGATTCATTTTCCTTCCACTTCTGAAAGTAGGGGGGGTTAGATTAGAATACTTAGGATGAGCAAAATTTATATAGCAGCTTTATATCTGACAAACCCTTCCCATGTGTCATTTGATGCTCACAACAACCCAGGCGGGGGGGGGGGTGTGCTATCATTGTCCCCATTCTACAGATGAGGAAACTGAGGCAAACAAGTCAAGAGACTTGCCCAGGGTCACACAACTACTAGGTGTCCGAGGTCACATTCAAACTCAGGCCTTGTCCATTGTTCATCCCAGGAACATCTCGGTCAACATGCTTTACTAAGAGTCCATTCTGCTCCAAGCACGTGCTGAATTCTGGGGATACAAAACAGAACAGAAACAGTCCCTGCTTGGCCTCAAGAGCTTACATTCTAGCAGCTGGCAGTGGAGACAGTCTGTCCATATTTATCTGTGTCTGGCATATATATAGCAAATGTATGTGAGACAGTTTGGGAAGGTAGAAGTAGCTGGGGAGAGGAACAAGAAAGGCCCCTTTGTAGAAGGTGGCCCTCGAGCTCAGGCTTGAAGAAAACCAACCCTTCCAAGACACTAGATGATCAGCTCTGACCTAGGAACCTCTGATTCCTCGGCTAGTAGAAGCAGGCTCCTTGCCACCCAGAGGTCTATCCAGTCATGGAGCTGATCTCTCTCAGTACAGCAGAGATCAGGGTCCTTCCTACAGACAGACTGCCCTGTCTGGGTCAGCCTCTCTGGGACACAAGCTCTTCAGGTCTCTGCCAACAGCACATGTTACCATACAGGCCACGGGGGAGGGAGCAGTCCCAGTACACATAGTTCCAGTCTCAGCTTACCCCGTGATCTGCTCGGTAACCTTGGGAAAATCTCTTCTGGCCTCCTAACCACAGACTCACCACCTGGAATGGCAGGGCTGTTTATCTGGACCCATCCTCTGGCTAAGTAAGTGTGGATGGAGTTAGGAAGCTAAGGATTTAAAATGTTCAGTAAGGGCTGACATCTGGAGAGGAAGGTTATTACATATGCTGATTTTCCTCCTCTTCCAGCTCATAGGGGAGGTTCCAGGTTCCTGGTTCCAGGATCCAGGAACCCCTAACCACTTTTCACACTGCTGACTTCTCCCGCAGGGCTAGTCTCCTTTCAGAGTTTGCCCAACTTTGGAACAAAGAAATGGAGCGTGTCAACCTTTCCATCTGACCTCCTTTTCTCTGAGAGTGGAGTCATGGAAAGAACACGAGTTTGGAATTAGAAGACTCTGGCCCCTTGCTAGCCGGGTAAATCTTGGGCTAGCTGACAGGCCTCAGTTTCCTCATTTGTAAAGTGAGTGGGTTGGATCAGGTAACTTCCAAGGCCCTTCCGGTTCTAGCTATGGTGAGTTCAGAGCATCACTTTCTCTGAGCTAAAGTAGGCAGAGATAGGGATGGGGGGGGCAAGGATTGCTGCCAGCACATCCTAGGCACTAAGCCAACACCCGATTGATTGGGAACAAGGGCAGCGGCCTTCTATCCTGTATTTATTCTATGGGTGGTCAGGAATTCTCGTCCAAGATTATTATAGGAGAAAGGGCAGAAGAAGGGAATGGGAGATCGCAGGAAGGAGAGAACCTGGTTTCATTTAGAAGTCAGAGGAGTCATTATGAGGAGTCAGAACATATCACCAACCATAGCAAATCAAAACAACGGTGCAGGCTCTTGCTCTGGCCTGTGTCTTTGGAAAGTACAACCAGTCAATCTGGCAGATGGGAATTAGGGCTCGAGGCCTCGAGTTAGAAGTAGCCAGATGGGGTCAAACAGGGCTGTGGCCCATTCTAGCCGGTTGCTTTGGGACAAATATTGGGATCTCTGGAACCTCAGTGTCCTCATTTGCAAACTGGCAGTAATACTCCCATTACCTTCTGCTCAGGGTTAGGTTGTATTTTTTTAAAAGGAGAGTTTCTAATCTAAAGGTGACATGAGTATGAGTCATTATTGATATGTTGTGACATGTTTCCCCTTACAACACTGGAACATATTCCAGAGCAGATAAGTTGATGAAGGACTGAATCCATCTACCTCACACATCTTGCTGTATGCCCCAGCCCTGCAGCTACACTCCTCCCCCCTACCTGGAACTGCTCCCCCTAGCACCCGAAATCTGGAGAGGAGTTGGTCCATGTGCTCAGTTCAGGGCTCCCAGACTCTGAGACTGAGCTATACAAACGGGCCAAGGTTGAGCCACCTCACCCACTATACCCAGCCCTACCCACAGGTACAGACACATCACCCAGTCCACCATCCCACTTCCCACCTTTGGCTTTAGGAACAGTGAGCAAAGCAGTATCACCATGGCTTCGGGAAGGGGCGTGACCTCTGATTGCCTTCTATGGAACCACTTAGCCTCCCTAGCACTCCCCAGACCAAACCTCCCTTCTCTGGCCACCACTTCCATATGGGGCTTGTCTCCCCCATTAGAAGGTAAGTTCCTCGAGGGCCGGCACTGAGTGTCTTACTTTTGTATTTGCCTGTGCTTGTTATATGGTAGGCACTTAATAAATGCTTTTTTTCATTCATTTGGTTCTAAAGCTTCTCTTATCTGAGCCAACATTTTGGAAAGCCTTGGCTTCCTCTCCCTTTCCACCTTTCAATCTCTCCTCTAGCGTATTCTAATTTACCTTAAATTCTACAAGTTCATCTAGGCCTGAGAAGGAAGCACATGGCTAATGATTTATGGGTAAGAGAGCTTGAATGACCACATTTCCTCATGCATTTCTTATTCTCAATGATCTCTATGCAAAGCAGGTTTATGGAACAACATACATCAGGAAAGGGACTTTTAAAGACCCTCCAGTCTCCAGGGGTCCGGTTTGGGTAGGCCGAGGGCATTTATTCAGCACCTATTGCATCCTAGGCATAGGAAAGTGAAATCACCCCTGCCCTCAGGGCGTTTACATTCTATGTATATGTCGGCATATGTAAAATAAAATTGGGGGTGGGGTGAGGAGGGAAGCATAATCTGCTAGAAAGACCAGGAAAAATCTCATGTAAGGGCACGGACTGTGGCTATGTGAGTGAGAGAAGGGGATGGGACAAGCCAAGGACAGAGGTTGTGGGAGTAGAAACTAGATGTGGCAATATGAGCATGAGAGCTGGCATTTGTGTGGCAGTCGCTACGCCCTGACACTCTGCTAAGTACTTGGCTGTTGTTCTATCATTTGAGCCTCACAACAACCCTGGGAGGCAGGTGCTGCGGGGAAACTGAGGCAGAGGTTGGCTTGCCCAGGCTGACACAATGCCTGCGGCCAGATCTGAACTCAGGTCTTCCAGACTGCAAGCCTGGTACCTTATCCTCTGTGCCACTTATCGCCCCTTTCTTGGGTAGGTGGGGTGAGAACGAGAAGGCTCAAGGAAGACTGCCAAGTTGTGAACCCAGGTGGTGAGAAGGCAGCCCGGCAACTCAAGCTCAAATCTGGCTCCAGATGCTCACTTGTGTGATGCCCGTCTGCCTCGGTGTCCCCATCTGTAAAAAATGGCGCCTATCTCCCAGGGCTGCTGTGAGGACCAAATGGGAAAATATTCCTCAAAAGTGCTTAGCGCGGGCTGGCACAAGATAAATGCTAGTTATTGTTCTAGTGATTACTGCTGTTACTAGTTGGAGGAGAAATAGGGAAGTCTGAAACAGGTGTGTTCAGGCAAAAGACAGAGAGTTTTACTTTGGACACATGTTTTACACACCTATGAGATGTCCACTTTGAAATGTCCTGCACGCAGTTAGTGATGAAAGACAGGAGGGGCAGCTAGGTGGTGCAGTGGTCAGAGCAACCGGATCTGGAGCTGGAAGGACCTGAGTTCAAATTCAACCTCTGATACTTAACAAGCTGTGTGACCCTGGGTAAATCACTTAACCCCTGATTGCCTCAAAAAAAAGAGATTTCTGAATCAACAGTATAGAAAAAATTTAATCTATGGGACTTTATAAAGCCACCAAGAAAAATAGAGAAAAGGGGACCCAGGACAGAGCCTTGGGTATACTCATAGTCAAGGATGAGGACTTAGTTAAGGGGACTGAGGAGGCAGGGTCAGAGAGGCTGAGAGAACCCAAAGAAGAAATGGTCCTAAAAGCCCAGGGAGGAGACAGAATCCAAGGAGAAAGGGCCTCAACCCCATCAAATGATGCAGAGGCTCAGCAGGGTGAAGACTGAGAAAGAGTCATCAGATCTAACGATTCCAGGGTCACTGGAGACTTTGGAGAGCTGTTTCAATGTAATGGAGAAGTCAGAAGAAAGCAGGAGGAAGTGAGGGGGAAGAAGGGGAGGAGAGACATGGCATGTTAATCAGCAGAGATGGATGGATCAAGGCAGGGATCTTTTTTTATTTTTATTTTTATTTTTTTTAGGATGGGGGAGACGCGGACATGTGCACAGTCAGCAAAGAGGTGGCCAGTAAGGAGACAGGAAGAGAGTGGAGATTAGTGAGAGACAAGAGAATCTGTTGGAGAAGACGGGATGAAGTGGGCTCACTGGTGCAGGCAGAGGGCTTACTCTTAGCAAGAAGGACCACCCTATGGCGTGAGTAAAGGGTGAAGGAGGAGAGGAAGGCATCGGAGATGAAAGATGAGGAGGAGGGGAGAAGAAAAGGGAATGGTCTCCATTTTCTCAGGGAGACAGGAGGCCAGGTTCTCAGCTGAGAGGATTGGGGAGGGTGTATTAATTAAGGAGATGTAAAAAAAAAAAATTACCTTGCAGCAATGAGGGCCCAATTGTGGTTTTTGTAACATCAATTATGTAGCATAATAATTACACCCACCTGACAGGGCTGTGGTGGATCAAACGGGATATTATATGGAAAGTACTGATTAAATTCTACTTGTCATCATCAGTATGGACGCATCGATTTCTTCTTGACATTAATCATTCTTTCTGAGGGCTCATTATGTTGAAGCATGTTGAAATAACTATTTCTCCAGTCTAAAGTCCTTTCCAGACAAATCTGAACTAAGGAAATCTTAATTCTTAATCAGATCGCTAGGAAACAATTTCCTTTACTACAAATCCTTGCCCTCCTCCAGTGGATAGAGGGCTGGGGCTGAAGGAAGACTCATCTTCCTGAATTCAAATTCAGTCTCAGACACCTACTAGCTGTGTGACCCTGGGCAAGTCCATGAACTCTGTTTGCCTAGGTTTCCTCGGATGAGAAGGAAATGGCAAATCCCTCCAGTATCTTTGCCAAGAAAACCCAAAATGGGTCACGAAGAGTAGCACATGACAAACAATTAAACCACCACCATTCTTCTATTATTGTAAAAGGGTGGTAACCACATTAGAGGAGAAATACCTCAATCCAAGGAATTGCATTGCCTACCTCCACCAATGTGTGGCAAGGCCATTTGAACCCTAGACTTGGAAATAGACTTTGAAGTCACGAATTCAAATCCCACTTCAGAACCTTAGGAAAATCACTTACTTTGTGAAATGGTAATGATGATGATGACAAGATTGTGGGTTTGAGAGGATTAACCACATAGAGTAGTACAGGAAATTATTCTTTAGGCTTAGCTGACATTTGTGACTTGTTCCATTTGGTGAAGGCAAACTCAACTAAATTTCTGAACCCCTGCTTAATCCTGACTGTGAAATCTTCTTTCAGGAATACTATAAATTCTAACTTCAAAATAGCTCATATTAGAGAGACTTCCAAGGGCATGAAGTGGCCTTGCCAATATGGATTTTAAGCCAAAAGGCTTCGATTAGAATAACTGCAAGGAATAAATGCGTTTCTGGCAGGTTTGTGCCTAAATTGTAGAGAAGACATTTGCTCCCAGGAGGGTAAATGCCTTTTTCTTGCACCCCTGGGACTCTTCTCCATTTCCACTTTGTGAAAACCAAACAGAGCTCACTTCTTGAAGGCCATGGTGGGGGTTCGACCATAGGATGCAGCTTACATCAGACACAAGTCGGGAATGGCTGTTTTTGGGTGCAATGGGCATTACTTAAGATTCGGCTTTTCACGGTCAAGCTGCACGGAGGTTCCGTAGGTGGAACACAGGACCGACATCCTTAGCCTCAGACATTTCCCGGCTGGGTGACCCTGGGCACGTTTGCCTCAGTTTCTTGCCCTGTAAAATGGGTGATAAGAGCCCCCGCTCGCAGGAAGGAGCAGATGAGATCACATTTGAACGACGGCTATTATGTAAAGGATACCTTTCGTTATTGGCTCCCAGGGAAGCTCTAGTGCCGGCCCCTCCCCGCCGGCGGCTCCCCGGAGGCTGGGGACAGGGGCACGGGGGAAAGGCGCCCCCGGAGGCCGGCCGCGGCCGGGAGCCCAGCCTCGGACGTGGCAGGCGGGCAGCGGGGGCGGGGCCGTGTCAGTTACCAGGGCCACGCGCTCGCCAGGCTCCCCAGGCTCCGCAGCGCGATCCCCCCTCCCTCCCCGGGGGCTCGAGCTCCTCTCCCCGCCTTCTTCTCCCACCTATCAGGCTTCCCGCGCTCGGCCCGTCCCCACCTCCGATTGGCCGGCGGGCGCCGAGGGGGCGGGCCTCGGGACGGCTAGCGGAGCCGGCGGCGTCGCTCGCTCAGTCTCTCCGGGTCTCCGCCCGGGGTGGGTGGAAGGGTGTGAAGGGCCAGGCGGGGGGCGCGAAGATGCCCCAAGACGGCGCTGCCAGCGGCGCGCCCGGGCAGGGGAAGGGAGCCCTTGCTGCCGCCGCCGCCGCCGCCGCGTCTGCCGCCGGAGTGGTCGGGCTCGGTGGTGGGGCGCTCCTGCCGAACCCCGCGTTGGTGGCCTCCGTAACTGCGCCCGTCCCGGACCCGCTGAGGCGGTGAGCGCGTCCTCTGGGGAATCCGCGGCCCGGCGGCGAGTGCGCATGCTCCCTGGGGGTGTGTGGCCCCCGGAGGGAGGTCGGGAGGGGGCCGACGCGGGTGGGGGCGGGTGCAGGGGCGGGTTCGGGCTCTGGGATTGGTCGCGAGGAGGCAGTGACACTGACAGCTGGTTTTTCTCTGTGTAGCGCTTTTCTGCCTGGTCCATTTCATTTTCTGTTCCCCCACTGGGATCTTGCAGCTGGCCGGTGCCCGAAGGGGCCGCAGCGCTGCCTCGAGAGTCCCGGGCCTGCGCTCCGTGCTTGGCTCGGCCTGCGCCTTTCTGCGGGGTGACCTTGGACAGGTCACTTAGCAGCCAGCTGTTGGGCGTAGTGGGTAGACGGCTGCACCTGGCGCCCACAAACCCGAGTTCAGATGCGGCTTCTGCCCCTTACTAGCCGCCTGACTGAGCAAGTCGCTTAATCTGTTTTCCTCAGTATCCTCCACTGTAGACAATAATCCCCCCTGCTTCCCAGGGTGCAACAATGAAATGTTCTTTGCAAACCTTAAAGCGCTATACAAATGCTTTTTGTTGTTATTAACTTCTCCTCTCTGGGCCTCGGTTTTCTCACTCTGACGTTCTCTTTCTGGGATCCTCTCTGAGCTGGCAGGTGGCTCCTCAGGATGCCACCTGCCCCTCAGGGCCCACTTGTTAATATAAGAGAGAGCGTGTAGCCCAGAGATTCTTAAAATTTTTTGTGTCCTACCCCCTGTGACTGTCCAGTGAGGCCAGTGGCCCCCTCTGTGTTTTTAAATCTGTATGTGTGTGTGTGTGTGTGTGTGTGTGTGTGTGTGTGTGTGTGATGGCAATTTTAAATTCTGTTTTTAAATAATTGAAGAAAATGCTACATTTCAGTCAGGGATTAGTACAAATAAAGATGCATCCATGTTCCTGGTCCACAGATGGTAAGTGGACGGTATGATAAAAGCCCTGTGATATTCTGGTGTAACCTCATTTTACAAATGAGGAACCTGGTGACCAACCAAATAGTGAAAGAAACTTGTACCTAGTCTTGGGGGAAGTGAAGACATTAGATCTTTTTTTGGAATTGGAAGGGGAAAGTCTAGTCAAAACCCTTCAACCCACAGGTGAAAAAAAGACCCAGACAGGGAAGAGTTTGTGGCTCTTAAGTTAGCAAGACTTGAATTAAAGTGCAACAATGTCCACTCTAGTCTTTTTTTTAAATTTTAATAGTATCAGTCTACTTCCCTATGTGCATACATGCTGGGATAAGGTGATTTAAGAACAGAAAGATGAAATTTGGTGCCTGGAAAGGCCCTGTGATTTGTGCCTCTAGCATAGAGAGGTTGGTTAGAATTTCTAACTGGAATCTAAATCTAAAATCTAAAATCTCATTTTGAGATGAGGGAACTGAGGCCTCAGAGGGTAAGTGCTAAGTTCCAAGTCAGATAAGTGGGAGTCAAACTTGGGTTCTTTGACTCCAAACTCAGACCTCAATCCCTATACCAGAAAGATTTGTTCTTCTTACAGGCATTATAAGTCCATTTCTCTTCCTAATAATCCCTCTCTAACTGTCCTTTGTATAAATCCAGATGTCCTTACATCCTTCAATTAAGGGCTATTCACTGAGAACCTAACTACAGACCACTGTGTAAAGGTCTTCCATCTCTCTACCAGGAAGCATTGATTCACCACAGGAGGAGTATCCCATCTCCCACAAATTTAACTTAAAGCAGTTGACTTTTCCTGCTCCTTTGGGAATTAGTTTAAAACATTTTAAGACTGTATTTGTAACTTCAGAGAGATCTAGGAAGTCTTTTGATGGATATGACCTTCCCCTTTTTATATAAATTTTTTTTTCTGGTGGTAGGGAAATACATGCTATAGATTTCTGGGGTAGGTTTTATGGGGGAAAGCTGAGAGTAAGGGAGCAAAGTGGCCAATAGCCTTAGTCCAGAAGCTTCAGGCCTCTCTCTCTTGGATGCCAGTGGACTGGCGAAGAGGGCCAGCTACCAACAGCTTTGATACAGTTATTTTTTCGTGTCCTAATAGGACTGAGTGATTCATTTCCCAGGCTTGGCTATACCACAAGTAACACAGAAACCCAGCTAGCTGGATTCCCATCCCCTAGAAGAGGCAGGACAGAGCAGACAAGAGCATGGACTGTTCTCCGTAACAGACAGAAGGGGCCTCCCTTCATAACCTTAATTTCTCACTTTTTAAAAAAATCCTGGTTTCCTAAGCCTGACAGAGTTTTAATGTGTGGGATATAGCGGTTTCCTTCTTTGTGTCCTGTATTCATTAAACATTAAGTTCAATGGTTTTAGAACTTCCCCAGCATTTATGGGGTTTGAGCTAGTAGGATATTGTATGTGTTTTATAATATCAGTGTATTTTTTGATAACACGGCCTCTTTCTTGTTCTCTGAGTCCTAAGTCAAGAGTTACTGTTATGTTTTCATTTGTCACTAACCCAATGGCACTGGATTTGTTTTGATTTCTTATCCCATAAGAGGGAGATGAGGAGAAATAGGTTGTGCCCCTTGGATACACTGGGCTAATTACGGCATTACCAGAATTCTTTGTTTCTTATGGATTGCTACATTCTAGTATGTTGTACTGTTTGTACCAGCTGGTCCTGTGGAAGTATGGTAGGCTTAGGAGAGGGGGTAATGGCCGTGTAAATACAGTTGCACCTTCTTTTACACAATAAATGTGTTTACGAAAAATATGTTTTTAATTGGACATATTTTTAGAACACCAATGGAATTCCTATTTAAAGGAAGTCTATTTAGAATCTTTTCATCAAACCAATAACCCCTTCTTATTTCATGTTTGATGGCTGGCTTGGCAGTGAGGTAACTGCTAATTTGGGGGTGATGGCAGTTCTTGAGTCTTCTGAGTCCTAGAGAAGCTCTGACTGGCCTTTGTGAATGGAACACAACCCTGGGGAAGAGATACCTGTTTGAAGGATTGAAAGCTGAGAGCATCAATTGCTGCTCTTTTTTACACTGAACTTGACTTTGTGCTTGGGTTTTCTTAAACAAGCATGCTTGTAGTGAGCCTCTCCACCTTATTTAGGAAGGGTTTAAATTGGGGCAGAACATTTCAAGATTGTCTGGTCCATATTATCTCGTGTTAAAAGACAAGGGAAGCTGAGGCTAGAATAGGGTAAATGACTTGTCCAGGGTCTCATGGGTTGTTTTATTTGTGATTCACTCAGTCACCAGTAAGCATTTTTTAAGGGCCAGATGGGTACCTGGCACTAGGCAGGCTCTGGTTGGACATATTCAAGCCCTGAAACTATGCCTGTTCTCCAGGAGCTCAGGTTCATGGGAAATGAGGTCACATAGAACTGTATACAAGCAACTGTTAAGGTGTAGGGAAGGCTTAGTGAGTGTCAGGAAGAACTGAGTTCAAATTTTGCTTTACATACTCATTAGCTGTATGGTCCTGAGCAAAT
This sequence comes from Pseudocheirus occidentalis, assembly GCA_028646575.1. Lineage (NCBI taxonomy): Eukaryota > Metazoa > Chordata > Mammalia > Diprotodontia > Pseudocheiridae > Pseudocheirus > Pseudocheirus occidentalis. The sequence goes on from CM053595.1 coordinate 305,415,780, forward strand.
TCCTTCACCTAACTGAATCCCCAAGTTTTCATTTGTTAAATGAGGATAGTAATATCTCTCTTGAAGGATTATTGTTTGGATCAAATGAAGTAGTATCTCTAAAGTGCTATGGAAATGTGGAGTTTTCTTAGGAAGAAAATAGACACCTTACAAGACAGATACTAGGGGAGAGAGGGCACTAGAAGTTGGGATGGTTTCAAGAAAAGCTTTACATTGAGATACCTGATCTGTGTCACGAAGGACAAAGAGGATTTTGTGATCAGGAGATGAGGAGGGATCATGTTCCCTGCATTGTAGGTGAGAAATGGAGTAGTACTATGTGTGAGGAGCAGAGACCAGGCCAGATGGCCAGACAGAAGAATGTGGAGGGGAAGGAATGTTTGCCAAGGCTGGGAGGTGGGTTGGGGTTGCTTTGGGAAGGGCTTTAAAAGCTCTTTAGAGATTTGGAGTCAGGGAGATGGATTCTGAGAGCTGATGAAGGCTGCAAGCAGGGAGAAGGAGGCAGATGCAAGAGACATCATGGAAGTAGCAGGATTTGGCAATTTATTGGATCTGTGGGATGATGGAGGCCCAGGAGTAGAGGATGAAACTGAAGCTGTGAACTCGTAGACTAGAGGTCTTTGGTTTTTGTTTTGTTTTCTGCAATTTTTTTTTGGTGGGGGGGAAGGCAGGGCAATTGGGATTAATTGACTTGTCCAAGGTCACATAAGTGTTAAGTGACTGAGGCCAGATTTGAACTCAGGTCCTCCTGACTCCAGGGCTGGTGCTCTATTCACTATGTTCTATTCACCTAACCGCCCCTACAGGTGGTCTTTGGACAGAAATAAGGAAGTTTGGGAGAGGGTTGGTCTCTGGAAAGGAGATAATAAATTTTGAATTTAAGGTATTTTGGGGGCATCCATTTTGATTTTTTTTTGTTTTTTTTTGTTTTTGGAGGGCAGTTGGGGTTAAGTGACTTGCCTAAGGTCACACAGCTAATTTTTTTGTGTTAAGTGTCTGAGGCCAGATTTGAACTCAGGTACTCCTGACTCCAGGGCTGGTGCTCTATTCACTGCGCCACCTAGCTGCCCCGGCATCCATTTTGAAATGTGCAATGGGCAGTTTTTGATGTGGGGTTGTATTTCACTGGAGTCTGGTCCTAGAGATAGTGATCTGGGAGCCATTGGTATTGAGATCAGAATTAAGTCTGGAACAGCTGATGAGGTCACTGAGGGGAAAGAGAATAGGCCTAGGTATAGAACCCTGAGCAGCCTCCCCACTTAAAGGCTGTGATGGATGTGTGATGGATGATGAACAAGGAGCCTCTCCAAAGGACCTGAGAAGGGATAAGAACCAGGACAGAGGAAAACCCAGCAGGAGAGGAATAAGTAAGGTTTCACAGTAAAACTTTCAGATTTCATTTTTTGGGGAGTCAGGTTGAGTAGCAATGAAAAATCATATCTTTCCCTTAACATTAATAACGGACATTGATTATTTAGGGGCAACAAGGTGGCCTATAGTGCACAGAACATTAGGCTTGGAATCAAGAAGACTTATCTCTTTGAATTCAAATCTGGCCTCAGACATTTATGCTATGTGACTCTGGGCAAGTTGCTTCACATTGTTCGGCTCAGTTTCCTTATCCATAAAATGAGTTGTAGAAGGAGTTGGCAGACCACTCTAGTATCTCGGCGGAGAAAACCCCAGGTCACGAAGAACGGGCCAGGACTCAACGACAAACGGAAGTTATATAGCACTCTAAGATTTGCCGAGTCCAGCCTGGACTCACAGTTCTGGGTGTTTAATTTGCTTATTTTGCAGATGAGGAAACAGGCTCCAATGCTGAAGTTGGAAGGTGTGGGCTGCAGTGGAGACTACTGGGTTTGGAAGCTGAGGCCTGGGGCTGGGCTCCCAGGGCCATGCCTCAGACGAGTCCTGGCTTCTCTGAGGAATGGCCTTCACTTCCTTCCCCAGGAGAGGAGGGTGCTGTTGTAGTAGGTGACTTAGCCTTGGGCTGGTGACTGGGAATAGCAGAAGCAGGGGTCAAGCTGTTCTCCCCTGCTCTTTGTCCTTCATCCTGCCAGCATTTTTGTAGAGTTAAAGGAAATTAATGGGGTAAAATCCTGGTGCAACATAGCTTTTCAAGGATTTGGGTGAACGGCGCTGGTGAGGCAGGAGGGGAGCTCTTTCTTTTCCCTATAATTTGATTTATTGAATTGAATAGTATTGTATTCCTAGGTCATGAGTAATTTGTTATTATTGTAATGTGCTACATTCCTTGTGAGTTTTTTTTTCTTACTGCTTATTGAGGTATTTTTTTTTGTCATTCAAAAACCTGTAGTGTAGGAAATGAGCGGTAGTAACTTTTTCCTCCTTCAACATAGCAGGATTGTACCAAGCTTCAGCTTGTAGCCCTCGGGGTGGGCCGTGCCCCTGCTTCTCTCTGGTGAGTCATTTGCTGCTGCTGGAGAAATCTCTGTCACTCTCTTCTGCAAGAAAGGCGTGAGTTGGAACGCAGTGGAGAAGGGGATCTAATGTTCTTGAGGCTTTGACCATAACTGTTGAACCTTCTTTGCATGGAGAGTTTTTGTTGATTTTCTCTTTGACTTGGGGGGCCATGAGTACAGAGGAGGGGGCCTGGGCTTGGCCTCTTGCTAATGAGAGTGGTGCCAGAGTGGCCTGAGCCACCCGGGGGAGACAGCACCTTCTCTTTGCTCCTAAGTCTTCTTCCCCCCTCCCCAGTTCCCTCACCCTTGCCCAGTCCAGCTTGCAGGAGTGCACAGGGAGCCCAGATTTGGAGGTCTGTTTCAGGCCTGTGTGTGGGGCAGATGTGCATCCTCCAGATGCTGCTCTGAAGAGTTCTTTCTGGCTAGCAGCTGACTGACAGCGGTTTGGCATAGGTTCTCTCAAGTTCCTCCCCCAGACATTTTATATTAGGATAACTTAATTGCGTTTGCCTCTGCCAGCTAAGGCAGAAGAAGCAGGTGTGGCTGCACTAGGAATGAGGGTGAGGATTGGAGCTCGTATTTGAAGGGAGAGAATTAAAGGAGGAGTCTGTTGGGATGGTAGGAGATTAGAAGGCTCTCCCACCAGCAGACTGTATATACATGAAAAGAGAAGAGAGGAAGCCACTTTGGGCATTTAAAAGGAAAAAGAGAAGAGTTGGGGAAATTTCCAAATGTTTTTTTTTAATAACTAAGTTCTTGTAAAAAACCTTTTGTTTTTTTTTCATTTTTTCTCAAAGTTACTTTAAAAATCTGTACAGCCAATATATGTAGTGAGGTAGATGACGGAACTTTTTTGTGAATGACAATGATGATTGATGCCAGTGTCCCATTATAAATATACACATATAGTTGTCAGCAGCAGTATGATAAAGCAGAAGATAGACGTTCAGAGGAAGACATTTCAGTTTGTTGGGGTAATGATGTCACACTGGCATGTGGGCACCAGAAAGGGAGAAATGAACACAGTGAGGATGGCCCAGAAGAAGGTGGAGTCTTGATTAATACAAAGAAGCTGGGATGGCCATAGAGTTGGCACTCCTTAAGAAAATACCAAGCTTCAAAAGAAGCCATGATATTGTTTCTTTCTAGGAGTCTCTGGGAGGGGAGAGAGCTTGAGATGGCTGCTTTTTGGGCTTATTATTCTGAAGAAAATAACTTAGACTTCTAAAGTTTAGAGCCAGAAGTGACAGATCTTTTTGGATCCCAGTTGTTCTGTGGCTCAGTGGTGTCTGACACTTTGTGACCCATTTAGTGCTAAGGGTCCTGGTAAGTTGTAGTCTTGTATAAATGCAGAAACTGAGGCACAGAAAAGAGAAGCATCTTCATGAAGAGAGCAGCCATTGAAGGCTCAGGGCCTCCGACTGCACTGTGCCACATTCCTTCTGATGACCTTCCTGAATGCAGCCAGTGTGTGTTGGATTCAGGGGCCAGTGGGGGAAAGAAAGGAATGAAAGTGAGGGCTCCTTCTCAGAGTTGGGGGGCATATTCAATAAAATAACAGTTGTATTTTAGAAAATTGGGTGCAACAGTCTCTTGTTTTCATTGTTGCAATAGTGACAGGAAACATTTGTTTGCTTTTAAAGAGTGTTACATTGATTCTTCAGGGTTCAAAACAGGTTGAACCTGGAGGGAATCAAACACATGGGGCATTGAAGACCTCCAGGGATGTGAAACCCCTCCTCCTCTCTTGGGGAGAAACTTCCTGACAATTCCCAGTGTACCAGCCTGCTTAGAAGAGCTGTAGCCTGCCCTCACGGGAGCTTTCCAAGCAGAGCCTGAGTTGCTGCTTGTCAGGTTTATTGTATTGGAGATTTCTGTTCAGGTCTGGGTTGGAGCACAGTTATCCCTTTCACACTGAGACTTTCCCCATCTTGGTTTTGATATATCATGGGTTGTCATGATAAAATTAAGTGGGATTTTTAAAAGAGTTTTGCAGAAATTGCAGATAATACAGAACAAGTTTAAAAACTCAGAAATTAATCAAATATATGTATAATATTGTGTAATGTCAACATATTTTATCTTTTAGTACCATAGTAATTCAGACCTCTTCTCTGGTACGAAGGGAGGGCCAGATTTACTCAGAGGTCGAGGGGTAGGGACCACTCCTAGCTCCCTGAAATGTGAAAGGGATAATGGTACTTAGTCACAGAAATCCTTTCCAATTAAGAAATGTGAATCAGTGAATGGGGCAATGGTGAAGAAAGTCATCATTGTCCCCAGTTAGAAGCGCAGGTCTGGCTTAGACACAGCCTCCTTGCTTGTTGCTTAGAGGATTTGCCTGAAGGGGCATCAAAGTGCTTCCTAAAGCAGCGTTTTCACTGCTCTCATCAGGGAGAGCTCTCCCTCATAAATTGTAAATGGGAAAAGTGAAATAAAGACTGTCACATAGGATGCTTAATGGATTGTTTTTCAGATGGGAACTGAAATATGGTCTCTTGATTCCAAGTTCAGTACTTTCTTCTTTGGAGATTTCTCTCCATAGTGTTGTCTGGGAGAAAATCTTAGCTCTCCTTATCTGCTGAGTTTTAGAGAGTTGTCCTAAGCATTTCCCACGTGCTGGACCCATCCATATGAAGGTAGTAACAGGCAATACTGATGCTGTCTAAGTGGCTTTAACTACTGGCCCCACAAGGTAGGGCTTTCTGATTTTTTTAAAGGATAAAACACCTTATGTTTATATAGAATTTTGCTTTCCTCTCAACAACACTTGAGGTAGGAAATCTAAAAATTATTATATCCTTTTATGGATGAGGAAATGGAAGGTCACAGAGCTTAATTTACTTATACATACCTATCAAGTATGGAACTTCAAGTCTCCCTATCCAGTGCTACTGTTCTTTCCACTAATCTGTTCTGCCTCTACTATTAGGGAACCCAAAGGAATTACCCTTAAAATGGTCTTGATCAGATAACTCTAGTTTGATAAGGCTTGATAATGCCTACTCAGGGGACCATAAAGGATGTATGCCAGAGTCATAGAATGAACCATTAGGGGAAAGGGAAGTATGAACTTAGTCTCTCACCTCTAGGATGTGTTCTTCAGAGGACCTCTTCGTTCTCAGAAGGGAGAATATCTTGTCTGTGCAAATGCTTCATTTAAATAGAGATAGTTGAATGGTGAGGGGCTGGGAGAAAAGCTCACAATTTGTGCTGGTTGTAAGTGGTAGGAGGTTAATAGAACTGCCCAGGGAAAGATGGGCATGAGAGATTGTGTTGACTGAGTGGGTTTTTTCATTTGTGAGTTTTACTGAAAGGATGGAGAGATAGAGGTCAGATATTTGAAGGGAAAGGTGACATGTTGTCTTCTTCCTTGGCTACAAATAAACCTGTAAGATGTTGTGATCGTGTTCAAAATACTTAGGGGTAGTTCTTTTCCTTGAACCATCTTCCTAGTTTCAAAATGACTCTTCTGGCAGTGAAAATGAAAGCCCCTTCTTGTTTATCTCAGGACCTCAAAACACTGCAAATAAATTCCAAACTGCCTGGCCTCATATGCCAGGAATCCCTGCCCTCCCCCCTCAGTCTTTGGATGCACAGTTCCCTAGAATAGCCTTCAGGGCATTTTGAGCAGTCCCACGTGCACATTTTTTGGAGGTCCAGCCTGCACCCGGGGTTCTCCTTGGCCCTGGCAGTGCTTGGGGAAAGGCCAGAATCTAGATTGCTTCTAGCTCTTAATGTCTGCTCTTTTGACTGATTGGAGTTTCTTGGTTTTAAAACAGATGTCTTGGGTCAGTGAAGAGCTGCTTTGTGCTCTCTGGACTCCTGGCAGTGCCACCCTCTCCCTGCTGCCTCTGCTCCCTCAATCGCCTGCCTTGTTTTGCCTTTTGTGAGTAGCTTGTGACCACGAAAAAGTCATTTTCCCAAACACCCAAACCGACTCATGAAAGACAAATGAAAAATGGTGGTGACATTGAAAATAATTTTCTAATTTTTCAAGAATTTGGAGCTGTTGAATTATTCTTCTGTAGCCATGTCCCTTTTCTTCCTCCCTCAGGTTGAATGTCTGCTGAGTTATTTTGAACACAACACAACACATCACCCATAGAACAACTTCCTTCTAAGAATGTAAAAGAATTTTCCAAGTAAAGTGTCATTAATCCTGAATAGTGAATAAAGAAAATTGAAATGGGTCTTGTCATTAGCCAAAAGGAATGGATTCCAGGAGTACCAGAATGCTCTTATGCTATGGGTCTTCCTCTTTTCCCCTCGTCCCCCTTAATTCATTTGTTTATTGCAGAAGGTACCTGGGACGTTGGAGCAGTCCAGTGTGGCATCATTTAGGAGGCCGTATTTATGCCACAAAGTTGAGTTTAAATATTATTGCAATGGAAGAAAAACATTTTAAATACTTACAGCGTCCCAGTTTGCAAATCCTGTTACTCAATTGAGAGGCCTCCTGTTTAAATTGGGGGTTCTTTCTCAAGATCAGTTAAAAAACAGGGAATGGGATGGGGAAGGATGCTTACCAAACAGCTTTTTGGTTTGGGACTTCTCTCACCTTGACACTGGCATCAGTTTGTGCTGCCAACTTCAGCACTGGACAATTTTCTCTAGTTTTGGAAAAAAACAGTAAAACAGGAGGTGAGGAATTTAGGATTTCCTGTGCTGTAGCCCCGGTAGAGGAGGAACTGGGCTACCCAGGACGGTCCTAAGTCACAGCAGGAATCCCAGAGCTGGAATGGCCCTTTGCTACTCTTCTGTTGTGAATCCAGTCAGCCACATTTAGACTTCTGCCTTGGGTGGTATCCTGAGCAATGGGTGGGGGTATGGGGCCATGGGGCCATGGGGCCATGGGGCTATGGGGCTATGGGGCTGTGTGGGCAGCAGCATTTGTTCCTCTCTCTGGTACGTACAGAGAGAAGAGAGGCTCCTTGAGTACTGGAATGGTTTCATTGCTTGTGTCTCTGGCATCTGCCATATCATAGGTACTTAAGGAATCCTTGGGGATTGAAAGAGTAAAAAAGCATTTATTAGGCCCTTACTGTGTGCCACACAGTGTATGAAGTGCTAGGAATACAGGTAAAAAAGGAGCCAGTTCCTGCTCTTTAGGAGCGTCCATATAGAAGGAAACAACATGTGGAGGCGAGTGATGGCCAGGTAAGCATCAGGAAATCACAGGGATGGTGAATGGATGTTAGAAAATCAGTCAGTCATTTAACAAGCATTTATTAAGTGCCCACTGCAAGCCAGGCACTGTGTTAAGCCCTGAGGGTACAAAGAAAGCCAAAAACGAACAAAAACTCCAAACCCCAATCTCTGTTCTCCAGGAGTTCATGGATTACAGAAAGGAGAAAGGCAAACAGATAAGTAAAAAATGAGATCTCTATCAGATAAATTGGAGACAAACTCCGAAGGAATGCACAAAGATTGAGGAGGTCTGGAGAAGGCTTCTTGTAGAAAGTGGGACTTAAACTGAGACTTAAAAAAAATCTGAGAAAGCAAAGGGGTGGAGATGAGGGAGAAAGCTCTAGAAGTGAGGGTCAGCAAATGGAAATGTCGGGAGTGGGGAAATGGGGCAGGAAGGACCCTAGTGTCACTAGGTCATAGAGGGCTTGCGGAGTGGAGAGGAAGGTGTGAGAAGACTGGGAAGGCACTGACAGGCCAGTTTAGGGCTTTAAAAGTCAGACAGGATTTTCTGTTTGATTTTGGAGATAATAGGGGAGCAGCTGGAGTTGACTGGAGAGGGGAGTGACATGGTTAGATTTGAGCTTTTAGAAGATCAGTCTGATGCTGAGGAGACTGGGGTAGGTAAGAAGAAACAGAAGGATAGTGTAATAGTCCAGAAATGCGGAGATAAGAGCCTGCACTAGGGGGTGGCAGTGTCGGCGGAGGAGGGGGTGCTAAACCAGAGGTAGTACGAAGATAGAAATGATAGGTCTTGGCAAAAGATTGGCTCTGGGGAGTTGGAGAGAGCAAGGAGTTGAGGGTGACCCCTGGTGTGAGCCTGGGTGGATAATGGTGCCCTTGATAGTAGTAAGGAAGTTAGGAAGAGGGGAGGGTTATTTTGGGAAAGATAACCAGTTAGTTTTGGACATGAGGACATGAAGACATGATGTCCAATAGAAAATTGCAGATCTGACCCTGAAAGTCAGGAGAGAGGTCAGAGACAAATAAATAGGTCTGAGAATGACCTTCCTAGTGATGATAATTGAACTGTGGTAGTTTGCTGAGATCATCATGTGAAATGAAATAGAGGGAGAAGAGAGAAGAGCCCAGGACAAAACCCTTGGGGAACACCCATGGTTAGCAGATGTGACCTGGAGGAGATAGGTGAGAGGAGATCAGGAGAGAGGTGGTCACAAAAACCTAGAGAGAAGAGAGAGTTAAGGAGAAGAGGGTGATTGACACTGTCAGAAGCTACAAGAAGGATGAGGCTTGAGAAAAGGCCATTTGATCCGATTAAGAGATCATTAGTCACTTTGAGAAAGAAGTTTCATTTGAATGATGAGGTCAGAAGCTGAATACAGAGTTTAGAAGAGGTTGAGAGGAAAGGGAACAGAGGTTCCTGTTGCAGATGGCCTTCTCAACTTCCTGCAGAGTTCAGCCACAGAAGGGAGGAGGGATATGGAATGGTAACTACCAAGAGATGGATGAATTGAGTGAGTGTTTTTGAGGATTCAGGAAGACATGGCCATGTTTGTAGGCAGTAGGAAAGCAGCCTGTAAGAATACAGGGAGAGATTGGAGGTTAGTGAGAGGGTAGGGAGGATAGAGGGGATGGCTTCTATCTAGTTGGGATAGAAGGAGGTCACTTGGGTGTGGAATAGGGTTTGAGCCTTCCTCTGCGCCCTCTGGAATGCCTGCTCCCTAGGCAACAAACTTGCTTTCATCTGACATTATCCATTCCCATTCCTTCCATCTTCTGATTCTCATTGAGACCTCCCAATGACCCTGACTCCCTGGCCATCCATGCCAACACTAGAAGTACTGTCTCTCATTCTCCTTGACTTACCAGCATTGTGGTTTCCTGATCTTCTCTGCCTTTGTTCATATACATAGGAGTAGAGGCAGCAGAAGGGGGAGGCATGACTGGGCGCCATTAGTGATCTGATAAGGTGGCAAGGGACTAGAGAGAAGAGGACCATTGTAGAGTCAAAAGGTTCACCAGGCAGTCAAGATGAGGAAAGGAAAATGTGGCCAGTGCAGGGTGATGGCCTGGGAGAAATGGAGGGGTCAAACCATCGGAGGTCACTATGTGGACCAAGGCAACAGATGATTATAAGAGGAGGGGATTCCAGGGTTCATGAGAGTAGAAGTGGAGCTTCTGTGAAGGATGGGAAGGCCAAGGATACGACCGTCTCTGCGTGTAGATGGGGCAGGGTGGAGGAGTAGGCCAGGGGAATCTAGCAGAACTGAGGAGCTGTGACGTTAGGGTGTTTGGGGGAGCAAACCTATGCGGAAGCTTCTGAGTAGGACAGTAGGTATTAGGAAGGAGAGAATGTCTGTGAGCCAGGCACTGAGCTTGTTGAGCAAGGAAGGGAATGTCCTGGAAGGTGGTAGACAAAGCTGCCCGAATTTGGATTGGATGGTGGATGTGGATTCCTCATAGAGATTACCGGGTGCTGGTGTTATGGGCTGGAAGTAGTGAGGTAGAGAAAATCAGGAAACCACAATGCTGCTGTGGTCCACTGCAGATTTACATTAGATAACTCCCCTCACTGTGGGCCCTCACTCTGTGAGCCAATCCTGCACTTCCGTAATTGACTCACTGTCCCACTCATGGGGGGGGGGCAGCTAGGTGGCACAGTGGATAGAGGGCCAGACCTGGAGTCAGGAAGGCCCAAGTTCAAATCCAGCTTCAGATACTAGCTGTGTGACCCTGGGCAAGTCATTTAACTCAGTCTGTCTCTTGTTTCCTCATCCGTAAAGTGAGTTGGAGAAGGAAATGACAAACACTCCGCTATCTCTGCCAAGAAAGCCCCAAATGGGCTCATGGAGAGTCAGACATGACTGAAAAAGGAGTAAATGACAGATGTCACTCATCACAGAAGTTCGTTCCAACCTTTTCATGGCTCCTCCACCTTCCCATGGCTCCTCTTCCCTGTGGCTTCTCAGCTGAGAACATTGCTGCCCCCCCTTCTCCTGTCACACACGCCTTCCCTTTCTATCTCCTCCTTCAGCCCCATCTCACATAGAGAGGTGGCCCTTGTCTTTGCCAAGAGCGGTGGTGGGTTAACAAATATTTGTTAAGTATCTGTTATGTGCTAAGCATTGGGAATACAAAAAAAAAAAGGGCCAAAGACAGTCCCTGCCCTTGAGGAACTCTCAACCTAGTGGGGGAGACAACAAGCAAATTACTACACATGAATAACCTGTAGAATAAATAGGAAATAGTCAACAGAGTGATGATGCTAGTATGAAGAGGGGCTGGGGAGGTGTGGAGACCCGGAGGAGCTGAGCTTTTGGCTGAGACTTGAAGGAAGCCAGGAGGTAGAGAGTGTTCCAGGTGTGGGAACAGCCAGTGGCAGCAGTTGGGAGATGGAGTTTGTTGTGCAAGGAGGAGCTCAGAGCCTATGGTCCGATGGGTCTCGGTATAGGGAGGGGGATGTAAGACTTCAGAAGAGTGGAAGAGGTGAGGGGCAGGCAAACCTGGTTACAAAAGGCTTTGAGTGGGTGTTGTATTTGATGTAGGAGGTGATGGAGTTGGGAAGGGGCGTGGTCACACCTGTAACTGACTGGAGGATGAACCCGATCAGGGAGAGACAGACTTATGAGAGGCCAGCCAGTCAGCAGGTTATTGCAGTCATCCAGGCATGAGGAAAGGTGGGTCTGTGCGAAGTTGGGGACGGTGTCAGAGAAGACGACAGTGGAAGATGACACCTTGGTTGTGAGCCTGGGTCACTGGGAGGATGGTGGTGCCCTCAACAGAAATAGGGACATTTGGAAAGGGGGGGACTTTGGGGGAAAGAGAATGGAGTCAGTTCTGGATATGTTGAGTTTAAGACATCTATAGCACATCCAGTGTGAAATGTTTTATAGGTGGCTGAAGGTCAGAAACTGGACGGCAGAAAAAAAGAGTAGGGTTGGATCAGTGGGTTTGAGAATCATCAGCATAGAGATGATAATTGAATCCACGGGAACTAATATAATCACCAAGGGAAATAGTACAGAGAGAAAAGGGCAGGGGCCAAGCTCTGTGGGACACCCAGAATAGGTGGGCATGACCCTGGATAAGGATGGAACAAAGGAGACCAAGAAGTGCTCAGAAGGTGAGAGCAGTCCCTGGGAAACCAAGAAAGAAGAGGCTGCAGTGGACTGAGAAAAGGCCGTTGGATTTGGTGATCAAGAGGTCCTTGGTAGCTTTGGAGGGAGCAGCGGTCAGAAGCCAGACCGCAGAAGGAGTGGGAGGAAAGGAGAAGGGGCATCAGCCACAAAAAGGAAGAGAGAAATCCAGCAGAGATGGATGGATCAGAGCTAGGATTGTTTTGGTGGGGCGGTGAGGCATGGTCATGTGTGTAGGGAAGTAGTAAACAAGCAGAGACTGAAAATAAGTGATAGAGTGGGGATGGTGGAATGAGAGGGAGAAAGGAAAGTGAGACAAGGGGAAAGAGGAGATGGTGGCAGAAGACATTTGAGGGCTGTGAGATGCGGTGAGAGGGGAAGAGGGAGCTCTTGGAGAATGACTTTGGTTTTTTTGGGTAACGTATGAGACAAAGTTCTCAGATGGGAGAGTAGGGGGAGAGGGAGTCATGAGAGGGAGACCCCCTGGAGAGTGGGAGACGGGCTTACTTAGGGAGGTGCACAAGGATTGCCTTGTAGCAGGTCAGGCCCGGTTCAAGTGACGTCCCATACATTTGTAGTGGGTCCAGGCGGCACAATTTGTAATTTTTCTCCAGCGTCATTTAGCAGTACTTGTGTAGGAGTAAAGGCAGCAGAGGGTGGGAATAATTCAAGGCTGCAGCTTGGCTGGGTACAATCAGTGATATGATAAGGGGGCAAGAGACTCAAGAGAAGAGGACAGTGTAGGACTAAACTGGTTCACCAAGGAATGGGGCAAGATGGGAAAAGGATGGTGCAGAGAGGATGGCCTGGAAGAGAGCTGTGAGGGGTCAAAGAACTGGAGGTCATGGGATGGACAAAGAGCAGGGCTTGGGATGGCAAGGCACAGGCAGAGGTAGAATGACAATGGGCTATTATTAGAAGTGGAGCCTTTGTGTAATGGGAAGACTGGAGTGTGAACATCTTTGTGTGTGACTAAGGTCAGTGGAAGGCTTGACTGTGTAAAGTGAGCAAGTTGAAGAACTGTGAGGTTCAAGTGTTTGAGGGAATATCGGTGTGTTTGGTGAAGTCCCCAGGTATGGAAATAGGATCCGAGGAGAGAGAGACTGTGAGCAAGGCACTGACCTCATTCAGGGTGACAAAGACAGCATGTACCAGGATCTTGATGGCTGTGGATTGATTGAACCTCAGAAGAATAGAGATTGCTGAGTGATGGGGTTTTGGTGAGAACCTAGACGTGGCAGTGCAAGGGGTTCTCAATAAGTTGAGAAGGAGTCAGTGCTGGCAAGGATGGCTAGAGAGTCTATGTCTCAGATGTCTCAGAGTCTGAAGATGGAAGGAGTGGGAATGGAACAGGCTTAAGATGAAAGCAAGATGGGGTAAAGTAGAGGACAAGATGGTCAGGGTGGGTCACAGAGGATCACCAATGCAGAGCTGAAGTGGAAGAGTAGCGCACTGTAGATGAGGAAATCCTTCTTATACTCCTGCATATGTGCTTGTTAGATCTTCCTCTGGAGGGAGCGATCTAAGGTTAAGGCTTGGCCAGGCACAATTAACAGTATGATGTGAGGGCAAAAGACTCAAGAGAAGAGAACTGTGTAGAGTTGACCTGGTTCACCAAGGGGTCGAGATGAGGGAAAGGACAATGTAGCCAGTGCATCTTCCAGATGGCCTGGATGAAAGCTGAGGGAGGGGTCAGGGAATTAGAGTGTGGACAAAGAACAGGGTTTGGGATGGCAGGGCAGAGGGAGAGGTGGGATGACAATGAATTGTTGTCTAATAAGGACGTTTCGGAGTTCACGAACATGGAAATGAAACGGTTGTTGGTGATAAGAAAATGGAACAGTGTCTGAATGGAATCTGCTTGAGGGATAGTGAATGATAACATTCAAAGCATAAAGAGACTTTCTCATTTAGATTTGTTAATGAAACTATTTTTTTGTCAGCAAAAATCTACCTTCTCTTCCTTCTACCTCAGAACCCTCTCCTGGATTGGAAATGAAAGACGACCCTCCCGTTACAAAATGTATAGTTAAGCAAAACAAATGGTGCCCCCATAAAACATGCTTCACCCCACTGTTGCTTCCCTATCAGGAGGGGAGTGCAGCATGCTTCATTAGCAGTCAGCTGGGAGCGTGGCTGGCCGTGATGATGACCAGGGCTCTTACGCCTTTCACAGGTATGGAGCTTGCAGCTTGTGCCCTTGTTCACTCTGCATCAGTTCCTAGCGGTCTTCCAGGTGTCTCCGAAACCATACCCTTCATCATTTCAATGGGCTTGCAGTAGTATCCCATCTCACTTATGAACCGTGACTTGTTCAGCTGTTCCTGGCTGATGGCTTTCTCTTCAGATCCCCTTCTTTGCCACATTAGAGGAGCTGTAAATATTTTTGTACGTCCTTAGATGTGGTTTGTTTTGCTTAGAAGTAATCCTTCCATCTTCCCTCTCTCTCTTCCCCACCTCCTTCCCCTCTTTCCCCCTGTTTCCCTGTTGAGTGAACTGTATTTCTGTGCCCACTGTCTCTGTGTGTTTTCTTCTCTCCTTTGACCAGTTCAGATGAGGACAGTCAAGTGCCTATCACTGCCTGCTTCCTCAGTTTGTAAAGGCTTCTGCTTGCACACTCCATTATGTGTGTTGCCCTTGCCCACCCCCGATGTATTCCTCTTCCCCTCTTCCCATTTATTTTTTTTATCATTATCAGAACATAACAGACACACTCCTAGGTCTTCTATCAGGTTAGGCTCCCTCTATGACCTTTTACGTGATGGGATCTAGAGGGGACACACGGATCATCTCTCCACATTGGAAGTTAATCCTGGTGATTTTTATGTGCAGACGCCTTTTTATTTCTCTCCACTCCTGGGTGTGAACTTCAAAATTTCTACAGCTCTGGTCTCTGTGTTAGAATGTCTGGCAGTCCTCTTACTGTAGACTCATTTTTTTCTCTTGAAGGGTTATACTGAGTTTTTCTGGGTAAGTTAGCTTGGCTGTAAGCCATGTAAGACAACCCATGTCTTTTGGAATATCAGATCCCAAACTTTCTGCTTCTTCTGCCAGTGGCTGCTAAATCACGTGTGACCCTGGCTGTGGCTCCATGGTGCTTGAATTCTGTCTTTTTGACTCGTTGCTGTATTTCCTCTTTGACCTAGAACCTCTGATTTTGGTTGTAATGCTCTTGGGAGTTGTTCTTGTGTGGTTTCTTTCAGGAGGGACTGTTGTATCCTTTCTACTTTGTCCTTTGGTTCAAAGAGATAGAGGCAGGTTTCTTTAAGATTTCTCGTGTAAGATGTCTAGGCTTTTTTTTTTTTTGGTCTTGAAGTTCAGCTAGTCCAATAATTCTTAAATTTTCTGTCCCTGACTTGGGTCAGTTGTTTTTGATATGAAATATCTTACGTTTTGTCTTCTTTTTATAGTCTTTTGACATTGTTTTTAATATTTCTTGTTGTCTTATAGAATCATTGGCTTCTATTTGGTCCATTCTTATTTTCAGGGATTTTAGGCAAAGATTTTTTTGTTGGTTCTCCCCCTACCCCCCAAGCTGCTAATTCATTTGAATGTAGCTGAGTCTGGGCCAAGCTGTGTTTTTCTTTGAGGCTTTGCATGTAGATGTTTTGAAGTCATTCTCTCCTGATTTATGTCTGGAGCATCCCTCTCGCTGTGATAGTGTTTTGGGGGGTGAGATTCTTTTTGTTTCCTCTTTCTTCCAGTTTACCTCCTGATTCCTGACTGATGTCAGGGCTTGGCCCTGCACAATTCCCAAAGAAGGTCTGGGCTAGATCTAGTGCTGCTTGAGTTTCTTGAGTTATGTGTTATTCCAGGACCTTAGAGACAGCTCAGGCTGGTGATCTGCAAACTTTCAGATGCCGCACTGGTAAAGCACAGTGTCTGGCACATGCTAAGTGCTTAATAAATGCGCATTCCTACTTTGCTCCTTCCCCTTTCAGTGCTGTCTGATCCAGGGCAGAGCCTGAATCCATGGACCTCTAGTCTGTGGTGGTCATCCGTCGACTACTCCTGGACTCAGGCCCTCTCAGCCAGCTGCTGCTCAGAGGGATAGAACCTTAGGCTTCTCTTTGCTTAAGGATCCCTGCCTTGGTTATTCCTGTGCAGTCTTCAGTCAAGGTGAGACTCTGGACTGAGACTGCTCTTCTCCTGGCATCTGTGCCACTGCAGCTGGCTTCAGAACTTGGTTCCCTCTCTCCATGTGTTGGCTCAGGCCTGTTGTCATCCCTTACCTTGGATCTGTGACCTGTGTCTGAGTGGTGGGTGGTAAAGCATACCTCGTGTTCCCCCATACAGTCCGGTGTCCATAAATCTCCTGTGCCAAGCAGGGTTGGACAAAGGACTCACTGGCCCTTTCTCTAGATTTCTCCATCAAGCTTTAGTCGTTTGTGGAGAGAAACTTGCTTGCAATCACCTGTTGTCTTGGTTCTGCCACGGGCAGATTCAGTCTTCATGTGAAAAACTCCTGACCTTTAGAGCTAGAGTCAGTAAACATTTACTAGGCACCTACCATGGGCCAGGCACCGTGCCAAGTACTGAAGATAGAAAGGTACAAGACATACCCTGCCTGCAAGGAGCTTATAGTCTAATGGAGGGGAAAACATATTTTTAAAAAGCTCAAAAGGAGTGGGGCACGTTACCTGGCAAGAGGGCATGATGAAGTTCTGCAGCTGGGGTGGGAAAGGTCTGAGGAGGGGAGAGGTTCACAGTGGATTTCATCTTGCAGAATGATGAGGTCTGGATGTCATGAGATCTGGGAGGTCAGCTGGGGGGGAAGTGATGAAGCCGCATGAAAGTGGAAGGGGCTGTTTGGGGAAGTTATAAATCCCCCCTCACTGGAGGCCTCCAAACAAAGACTAGAACACCACTGACCCCATTGGAGTGGGGATTCTCTTTGGGCTGTAGATTGGACTGGAAGGATGCTGAGGTCTCTTCCAGCCCTGAAGTTCTCTAGGCCCTTGTCAGGCTCCCAGTCTCGGTTAGGACCTTAGCACCTTCTGCCTGGCCTGTGGTGACAGTGTATTGCAGTATGGGTCTTCTTGTTCTATTCTCTCCGTCAAGTCTGTCCTCTATCCAGCTGCTAAATAACCTTCCGAAGTCACAGGAGGGACCTTGTCACTCTCCCATTCAGGGGTCTTCAATGTCTTCCTATTGCTTCTGGGGCCAGATATGGCCTGGCCCCCAAGGACCTCCCCAGTCTGGATTCAGCCCAGCTGGTCCAATCTTCATTTGTACTGCTCTGCTTTGATTCTCTGCATTCTTGGCCTACTGGCTGTTCCCTGAGTGTGGCCTTCTGATTCTCATCTCCAGCCCTGGAATGTCCCCTTCTCCTTAGGCCTGTTAAGAGTCTGTCTGCAGAACACTCAGTTTTGTGGCACCTCTTCAGTGATACCTTCCCTTATTCCACTCCCCCCCACCAAGTCCTCTTGTGGTTGCTGCTCTTTTCCTCTTCAAATCACCTTAAATTTCTGTATCTGCATGTCTGTATATGTGGAAGGCTGGGCCTTGTGCATAGTAGATGTTCCATAAAAATTTGTGGGATTTAATAAAATATTCTGTTTGTTTAGTCTCCATAGGATTGGTCTTCCTCTCTGTTTATCCTCATTTACATTAGTTTTCTTTGGGATGTGAGCTTCTCTGGGACAAGGAATAAGTTGGATTTGCTTTGTCAAGGCTCCCATACAATGATGTGCACAGATAAATGTGAAATAATGCTCTTAGATGCTGATCATGGTAAAAAATTCAAAGATTTCATGAAGAGAAATAACATTTATTTAGAGAAATTCAGACCGCAGGAAGCAGGAAAGCCTCTTTGCAAGTTGTGAGAACTAGGTCAGTTTTGGAAGCCTTGAATAGGCCTTCCCCAGCCAAGTTACTTGGTGACCAGGCAGCTCTCTGCACTTTGTGATATAGACCACTAGCCAGGCTGGCAGGACTGGCTGCAGATCTTGGCATACAAAGAAGGACTTCCTTCTTCCAGGATGTTGCTGAGGTAGTGAAGTGGCCAGGAACTAGTTAAGTAGAAATCTCATGAGAATAATACATTTTGACCAGATTGGATTTATTCCAGGAATGCAAAGATGATTCAATATTAGGAAAATCATTAGTATCATTGATCATATCAACAATAAAACTAGCAGAAACCATATGATTATTTCAATAGATGCAGAAAAAGCCTTTGACAAAATACAACATCCATTCCTGTTAAAAAACACTAGAAAGTATAGGAATAAATGGAGTTTTCCTTAGAATAATAGGTAGCATCTACTTAAAGCCATCAGCAAGTATTATATGCAATGGGGATAAAATAGAAGCATTTCCAGTAAGATCAGGGGTGAAACAAGGATGTCCACAAGGATGTCCACTATCACCCCTCTTATTCAATCTGGTACTAGAAATGATAGCGGTAGCAATTAGAGAAGAAAAAGAAATCAAAGGAATCAAATTAGGCCAAGAAGAGACTAAGCTATCACTCTTTGCAGATGACGTGATAATATACTTGGAGAATCCTAGAGAAGCAAGTAAAAAACTTCTTGAGGCAATAAGTAAATTTAGCAAAGTTGCAGGATATAAAATAAACCCACATAAATTCTCACCATTCCTATATATTTCCAATGAAGTCCAACAGCAAGAAATAATAAGAGAAACCCCATTTAAAATTACTGTAGACATTATAAAATATTTGGGAATCCACCTGCCAAAACAAACCCAGTACCTTTATG
This sequence comes from Pseudocheirus occidentalis, assembly GCA_028646575.1. Taxonomy (NCBI): domain Eukaryota; kingdom Metazoa; phylum Chordata; class Mammalia; order Diprotodontia; family Pseudocheiridae; genus Pseudocheirus; species Pseudocheirus occidentalis. Next base: position 305,434,212 of record CM053595.1, read on the forward strand.
AACACAACTACAAAACACTTTTCACACAAATAAAATCACATCTCAGTAATCGGAAAAACATCAATTGCTCATGGCTGGGTAGAGCTAATATAATAAAAATGACAATTTTACCTAAATTAAATTACATATTTAGTGCCATACCAATCAATCTGCCAAAAAATTATAGAACTAGAAAAAATAGTGACAAAATTCATTTGGAGGAACAAAAAGTCCAGAATATCAAGGCAATTAATGAAAAGAAATGTTAGGGAAGGTGGCCT
>CM053595.1:305434971-305472529 GCA_028646575.1 Pseudocheirus occidentalis
TGATCAATCGATTCAGCCCCCCTGTGGAGTCCGCAGGCCAGGGGCTCTGAAGCAGCCTGGTGGGGGCTGCGGCTGGTTCCAGCTGTTCCCTTCCCCCACTGCTTCCTTGCCCCAGGGGCAGATTGGCGGAACTGCTTTACCAACCCCAAATTAAATTTCAAAGTTTCACTTTCACTAACCAGTCTCTGAGGATTTGAAGATTCCCTTAGGAAGGTGCTTTAGATGTTCTTTGAAGTAGAGACTTGGGAGGCTCACTCCTCCAGGCCGCCCTGGGGCCTAGCATGGCCGTGGCTGCGGTTTTGGGCTGGCTGGGTCTCTGTTCCTCTGCGGTGTGAGCTGCCCCTCTCCCTTTCCTCACGCCTTGGCAGATGTGGAGGTGCTAGAGGCTGTAGATCTCTCTTGCAGACTGGCTCCGGTGCCCACTCGGGTCAGCTCAGCCCGGCTCCTTCCCACCACCCTGGGCCTGGCTGCCATCTCGGCTTCAGGCTGTTCCAGCCTCCGCTCCAGCTGCCGCGCTGAGCCCCTGCTGCCGAGCTGCCTTCAGCGAGAGACGTGTTCTCTGTATTTTTGTGTGAGTCTGAGAGTCCTAGACTTTATCTGGGCTCATATTTTATGGGTGATTAGGGTGGTGGTGTGGGAGCTGCGGGATCTTGCTGCTTCTACCCTTCCCTATTTCTAGTAGGGCAAGATGGATTTCTTTGTCTGTATATCTTATTTCCCAGTTGCATGTAAAAGCAATTTTTTTACCATTTGTTTTTAAAACTTTGATTTCCAGATTCTTTCCCTTCTTCCCTCCTCACCCGCCCCCACTGAGAAGACAAACAATTCAGTATAGGTTGTACATGTGTAGTTACGCAAAATGTTTCCATAGTAGTTATATTGTGAAAGACTAACTATATTTCCCTCCATCCTATCCCACCCCCCACTTATTCTGTTTTCTACTTTGACCCTGTCCCTTTTGAAAAGTGTTTGCTTCTAACAACTCTCTCTCCAAATCTGCCCTCCCTTCTGTCCTCCCCTTCCTATCCTCTTCCCTTCTACTTTCCTGTAGGGTAAGATACCCACTTGAGTGTGTATGTTATTCCCTTCTTAAGTCAAATTCAGTAAGAATAAGGTTGACCCATTCCCTTTCACCTTCCTGTGCTTCCCCTCCAATGTAAGTTTTCTCTTTCCTCTTTAATATAAGAAAATTTACACTATTCTATCTCTCCTTTTCTCCTCCCAATATATTCCTCTCTCACCTCTTAATTTTATTTCTTAGATATCATTCCTTCATTTTCAACTATGCATATACAAACACATATGTATTTATACACACATATACCCTCCTATACATACATATATATTCCCTTGAGTTACCCTCATACTGAGAAAAGTCTCATGAGTTACAATTATAGTTTTTGCATGTAGGAATATAAATAGTTCAACTTTAATAAGTTCCTTATGATTTCTTTTTCCTGTTTACCTTCTCATGCTTCTCTTCTTGTATTTGAAAGTCAAAATTTCTGTTCAGCTCTGTTTTTTTCATCAAGAATGCTTGAGTCCTCTATTTCATTGAATGACAATATTTCTCCCTGAAGCATTATATTCAGTTTTGCTGGGTAGATGATTCTTGGTTTTAATCCTAACTCCTTTAACCTCCAGAATGTCATATTCTAATCCCTTTAATTCCTTAAGGTAGAAGCTGCTAGGTCTTGTGTTATCCTGATTGTGTTTCCACAATACTCAAATTGTTTCTTCCTAACTGCTTGTAATATTTTCTTCTTGACCTGGGAACTCTGAAATTTGACTATACTATTCCTAGGAGTTTTCTTTTTGGGATCTTTTTCAAGAGGTGATCAGTGAATTCTTTCCATTTCTATTTTGCCCTCTAGTTCTAGAATATCAGGGCAATTTTCCTTGAGAATTTATTTATTTATTTACTTATGTTTAATTTTTTTGCTTTTTGGAGGGCAGTTGGGGTTAAGTGACTTGCCCATAGTCACATGGCTAGTAAGTGTGTCAAGTGTCTGAGGCCGGATTTGAACTCAGGTCCTCCTGACTCCAGGGCTGGTGCTCTATTCACTGTGCCACCTAGCCACCCCAAGAATTTCTTGAAGGATGATTTCTAGGCTCTTATTTTTTTATCGTGACTTTCAGGTAGTCCAATCATTTTTAAGTTACCTCTCCTGGATCTATTTTCCAGGTCAGTAGTTTTTCCAATGCGATATTACATATTGCCTTCTGTTTTTTCATTTATTTGGATCTGATTTATAGTATCTTGATTTCTCATAAAGTCATTAGCTTCCATTTGCTCCAATCTAATTTTGAAAGAATTATTCTCTTCAGTGAGTTTTTGAAATTCCTTTTCCATCTGGACAATTTGGCTTTTTTAAGGCATTCTTCTCCTCATTGGCTTTTTGGGCCTCTTTTACCATTTGAGTTAGTCTGTTTTTTAAGGTGTTATTTTCTTCAGTCAGGATGTTGACTTGCTTTTCATGATTTTCTTGCATCATTCTCATTTCTCTTCTCAATTTTTCCTTCACTTCTCTTGATTTTCAAATCCTTCTTGAGCTCCTCCATGATTTGTGACCAATTGATATTTTTCTTGGAACCTTTTGGTGTAGGGGTTTTTACTTTGTTGTCTTCTTCTGGTTCCATGTTTTGATCCTTTTTGTCCCCAAAAAAGGATTTTATGGTCTGTTTGTGCTTCCTCTGCTTGCTCATCTTGCCAGCCAATTACTTGACTTTTTGAGCTCTTTGCCATGGTAGAGCTCAGCTTCCAAAGTGAAGAGAGCTGTGTCCCAAATTGCTGTTGTCCAAGCTATGAGGAGGGCATCCTCTCTATAGTCACCACACTAGCATTCCTCACCCCACGACCACCACCCAAGACTGTGACCCAGATCCAAGCAGATCAAAGCAAGAATGATTACCCTCTTAATGGTCACTTGATCTCCCTACAATCTTCAGGCTAGGAGCTCTGGAGGCAGCCTTGAGGCAGTGGCTGCAGCCATGCACCACCCCACTTCTCACCCTAGGGGCAAGGGCTGGACTGTACTCTTCTCTCACCAAGTTTCAACACAGTTCCCCACTGACTTTTTAATTCCTGCTTGACATTTATGGGTTGAGAAGTCTGGAAATTGCCGCAGCTGCTAGTCATTCACTCTCCTGAAGTCTGCTCGGGCCAGTCTGGGCTGTGAGTCTGGGACAGGTTTGAGACCCTGCTGGTGAACACCTCCCGGAGAACAGGGCTCACAAGCCCCCACAGATGTGTTTACTTTTACCTACCAGCCAGAAGAACCAATACAAAACAAAAAGAAAACCTTAATGAGACCAGAAAAGATTCTTCCATGCCTACACAGAGCATACTTTCCCAGTGGTGTCTCTAACATCTGTGGGGAAGGTTACACCTGCAGAGAACCTGCATTGAGGCTACACATGTGGCAAGGGTGCATGAAGTGAAGGTGCCGTGTAGGCGGCATGCACACATGTCATGTGCGTGTGGCTGGGGCACGCAGAGAGAAGACGCAACACCTCTAGCGTTGTAGAATTGCCTGTCTCCTTTGGTGATGCCATTTCTAGATGCTGGGACACTTTCTGTCTCCATTTTCTGTGGAGTTGTCTCTACCACATATCTCCTAGTTGACTGAGATACTTCCTGCCACCATCTTCAGGGCTTCAAGGCTATTTACTCAATCATTTAGTCAATAAGCATTTAAATGCCCAGGACATCAGGCATTGCTCTCCACTCCACTGAAGTGCAGTGGCTAGAAAACCTCTTTCTGAAGGGAGGCCTGTTGGACCTTGTGCTTAGCCATGGAACCCCATTTATCCAGGGAGCAAATGAGTCAGCAGAATGCTTTAAGCCAGCGGTTCTCAACCTGTGGGTTATGTTCAGTTTGTAACAATGAAAATACATCCTGCATATCAGATATTTACATTATGACTCATAACTGTAGCAAAATTACAGTTAGGAAGTAGCAACGAAAATAATTTTATGGTTGGGGGGTCACCACAATATGAGGAACTGTATTAAAGGGTCGTGGTATTAGGAAGGTTGAGAACCACTGCATTAAGCTAAGCTTAGCAGCTCCTTTGACTGTCTGGTGCTGATTCCTTCATCTTAGACAACTCTTTGACTCAAGATTAGACAACTCCTGGTTTAAAGCCTTTTAAATTTCTGATTGTGAGCCGGTGCCCCCCATATCCAATTCAGGGACATTTCTCAAAGAACAGGAACTACAGGAGAAGCTGAGGTGAAAGGGTCTACCTCGATCTCAACATCCTCCTAGACTGGCTTACAAATAAAACTGAGTAAAGCAGGTGGGGTCCCTATTTCTGTCTTCATTATGTATAACTGCTAGCTACAAAAGTGTGAATCCTCTGTGCTCTGCAGTCCCCTTGTGTATATTTGGGTAAATCTTTGTGTATGTATCACTATGGGTTCTAGTTCATACCCTCTGAGAAAAAAAAAACAAAGCCCTAAAAGGGATTGTGGTGTTGAGAACAGCATAGGAATGAACTGCGTGTATATTCCGCAGTAACTGTAACCAGGACTGACCCTGAGTGAAACTGTGAGGTGGATGAAATTTGTCCTTAGAACTTTTCTTTCATTCTGTCTCTAGGTCATTTCATGGCACCCGTGGTGACCTAGGGCTCACTCCTATGACATGTAACTCTGTCCAGATCTCCCGGGTAGAGCACCAGTTTTTGGAGGCTTAACTTGCTCCCTCATTTAGACGTAATTGTGTGGGGACCAGACTCAAAGGTTCTGCGTCCCTGCCCGGTTTCCCCTGCCGGAGCTCAGCCGATAAATCAGTGTGATCAGTGTGGCACGGGGGTTGCCTTTTGGGGCTGGGTCCGTCCAGTGCACCGGGCGGGGCAGCCAGAAGGCGTTCTCAGCTCAGGAAACATCACCGGAGAAGATTCTCCCCACCAGTGCCTAGTGAGCGGCGTCTGCCTGAGGGGCGCACAGCCTCGGCCGGGCCCCGCCAGCTTCCGGGGCCCGAGCCTCCGGGCTTGCCGGTCCGGTCCAGTTGTGTCCGAGAGGAGCCTTCGCTTTAGACACATCCAGTCTGGGCTTAGTTATTACAAGACTTTCTCTGGCTTAATATGCAAATTAATCTGAGCCAAATTAAAAAAAACTACAGATGGCCACTGGCCCGGCCCGCTCAGCCCGGTCTTCTGGTATGCCGCCCCCACTCCCCAAGCTTTGGTGTTCCGTCCTGGCCGTGGAGGAGCCCCGGGACCCCACGGGAGCGGAGCGTTCACTGCGGGGGGGCGCCTAGAGCCCAAGGACCCCGGCCCCCCGCGGTGCACGAGCCAGACCGGTCCTCTGGGCTTGCGCTCGGTTACGGCAGCTTTATGGGGGGGGGGGGGCAGAGACTGGACGGGGGTGAACCACGGGGTCGGGGGCGGAGCCTGGGGAGCCTGCCTCTGTATCCCCACGCAGAGTCCGCTGAGTGTGCCTGTGGACTGGGGAAAGACGAGCGAGTCCCGTGCCGAGCCGGGCAGCTGCTGCTCTCTGCCGCCACCTGTCGGCTCTTGAAGGACCTGCGGCCTCTGGCCCGGGAGCAGGAGGAAAGGGGGGGCGGGAGGGGGAGGAGGGGGAGGAGGAGGAAGAAAAAGAGGAGGGCAGCTTGAGTGAGAGGTAAGTCTACCTAGCCATCTGTGCCCAGGCAGTCGGCTAGAGAAGGCTTTGGGCATGTACACTTGAAGTGTTATCTGAGTTTTAGGTCTGGACCAAGTGTTTTCTTGGGTGGGGAGCCTCTGGTGAAGAAGCTCTCTTTAGATCAAATCTACGGCTCTTCTGCAACATTGGTGGCCTTGGGAAGTGGCCGGGGGCACCCAGAAACCATGTGACTACTTAGAATGCAGCAAACCTGGCTGGGGTCTTCCCCAGGCGGCTCTGGCTCTTCTTCCTTAGGCCACACTGCCTTTGTTCTGAGTTAGGGTCAAAACATGCCTTTTAATTCTTTTCCTGTCCTTGATCCAGGCAAATCATTCCAGGCTCCACTTAGCAAAGCTGCAAGGAAACTACTTGGCCGTATGATGGAGACATGTTCTCACCGACAGGGCTTCCAGGAAAGGATCTGGGGAGGCGAGGGCGGGAAGGACAGAAGAGGTCATCTAATTTGTCATCCCTTGTTTTAAGGGAGGTGGCTGTGGCTGCCTCTCAGAGAAGAGAATGGACTACTTTAGGTTTACACGGACAACAAGGAGCGGAGCTAGGGCTTGTACTCAGGGATGGGTATGAATGGGAATGAAATTCCTTCATTTTTGCCTTCCTCCCCTCCCTCACTCCTTTCCTCATGAGATTTGGGGAGATGCCATCCCACAGCTGAAGGAATATCTTTGTTGTGCTTGTTCTGTCCCTCAGTTGTGGTGTCTTTCTCAGAGATGAGTTGGTTATTAGAGCAGTAGTGCTCAGGAGACAAACTGAAAGGTCTCTGAGCAGCAAGCAGCAGGGCCCTCCTTGCCCCCCCAGCAATACCTGCAGCTACCAGACAAAGGCCAACTGTGACCCTCCACTCCCCTGCCCTTCCCTTTTCTCCTTCTCCCTCTGTCCACAAGGTATCATATCCTTACCTGCAGACGCTCTGCCCAAAGGAATGTAAATTTTGATTGGTAAAACCTAGCAAGATATCTTGGGGTTTACTGGCTAGATTTCTTTTGTAAGGACCAGGCTTTAAAACCAATTCAGTCTGGCTTTCACTGACTGACCCAAAGCAGGTCCCAGACTAGGTCCTACTTAGTGGTAATTGTTTGGGCCCTGATGACTCTAGTGAATGTAAATATTAATTATTTCTATTTTGGGCAGAAACCCTAAGGGTCTTCCCCTTTCTGGGTTGAATTTTTTTTTTTTGATTAAGTAAAAGAGGACATTCTTTGTCTCATTTCTTACCTAGCCTTAATTACTGAATGGGTATCTCCTCGCTCAAAGTGAGAACTCAGAAAGACTTGAGCTAAAAAGGCTGAGGTCTCAACTGCATCCAGGGCCATCTCCAGTCATCCTGGATCCAGATGGCTCCTCCAGATGAGGGAGTGAGGCTGGTCTCTGGCCATCGTCCTCCCTCACTTCAATGCAATCCATTTGCAAGTCCTAGCCCCGCCTTCCCAATGTCTTGGTCCTCTTAGAGAAGGAAAAACAAACCAGGACAACAGCATGGGAAGGATAGGGGGCTGCCCACAAGTCATTCTAGCTGCCTGCTCACACCCAGGTTCGGGCAGCAGCCGCTGCAGTGACTTTAAAAAGCAACAACAACACACATCTTTTTATGGTTTCTTGATGTTCTTTTTTCATCGTGGCTGTCACTTCCCAATGACCCCCACCCCCTCCCCCTCCAAATGTACCAAATCCTTCCTGGGAGATAGTGCCAGTGTGCCCAGAGTCTGGCTCCAGGAAGACCTGAGTTCAGACTTGACTCAGACATACCTGGATGACTGCACAGTCACTTAACCGACCTGCCTTGGTTTCCTCACCTGTGAAATGGAGTAGTAATAGCAGCTGCTTCCCAGGGTTATTGTGTAGGTCCAGTGAGACAAGTAAAGCCCTTAGCCCAGGTGCTCCCTTCCTGCCTTTACTCTCACTGCTGTGAACGTGTTGGAGAATGCTCCTCATTTGGCCTGGGGAAGGATGCCAGGAGGGAGCCAGAGTGAAGGCATTGATGGCGCTCCTAACATACCTCCTTGGCCACAGCAGATCCTTAAATACACACAGGCTACCTCACAGAGGTCACTGGGGGATGTCCTGAGCTAATTTTAAACAGTGCCCAAGTCTTTGCTGCCCTTTTGCTCAGGGTGCTGACCTCTGAGAAACTTGCCCAGAAGCCAGCAATTAGGAATGTTTAGGGTAAATGCAGCAGGGCTCAGAATCCACATTCTGGTCAATCCAGTAGGAAGAGGCAGCCTGCTGCTGCTTCTTCAGGGCCTTTTCTTTCTTGTGTTTAGAAGCTAACATGTAATGCTGCCTTGGGAGGATCTCCTGTCAAAAGTTAATCTTTACAATGAAGTACTTTTTGCAGCTAGGTGGAGATTACTATGAATAATGAACCCCAAAGTGGTCTCATAATTTGAATTTGACCTCTATTTCCATTGGGCCAGAATCAAATACCCTATTTTTACATAATTATAACTGAGAATAGTGTAAATTTGGATATATGTAACCCCTTCAGGGAATTCATCATTCACACTCAAGTGGACCTAGTTGTATTCTGCTTTTCACAGGGATGCTAGAGAAGGTGTACTATGTCCTCTGGAATGTTCAAACTTTTCTCTAAATAGGGATGGTTATTTGAAAGACCTCTTCTCTTAGAGTTAAGGTGGGGCCGTGTCATTTTGTGCCTTTGAGTTCTGTGGAGTATACTAGAAAAAGGGGAAGGGACGGGAGGATACTGTGGCCAAATGCCTTGCCCTGAATGTTGGCTGTAGTGTTTGGTGTGGGGAAGGATTACAAGAACGTTACAGCATTGAGCCATGATTCATTGTTAGGAGTGTGTGGGATGAAAAACCCTATCTAAAGTTTAATCAAAAACTCAGAGGCTTCTCCAGGTAGGAACAGAAAAGATTTATTCAATTCTTGCAAGAAAGGGAGCATCACCTTCCCCAGGTCAGACCAGTGGAAGGAGGCTGGCTACAGAAATCAAAAACATGGTTATATATCCTGACACAAACAACTCCTCCCACTGACCTCAGCCTCACAATCTAGCTTAGGAATCTACCCAGATACAAGAAGCAAGGAAACAATCTTCAACCAATGAAAGTGTGCGGAAGCTTTTGATACCTTAGGCCTAGCTGCAGCTGGAGCCTAACTACAAAAAGTAAGACTTAGGCCTAGCTGCAAAACTTAGGTGTAGCTGCAGCTGGAGCCTAACTACAAAAGCAAAACTTAGGCCTAGCTGCAACATTTAGACCTAGCTGCAACTGGAGCCTAACTACAAAAGTGAAACTTACACCTAGCTGCAGACAGAGCCTAACTATGAAAGCAAGACTTAGGCCTAGCTGCAGCCAGAGCCCAGCTTGAGTTTAGAGCGCTGTCTCCATTTTAGGGTATAGTCTGAGAAGTTTTCACCTCTCTCATAAGCAAGGAAGCCAAGGCTGTGGGGCGGTTTGCTGGCAGTAATATATCTGGAGTAGTCTGGCAGAAGATCTCAGAGATGAGACAAGAGTTAGCTAAAAGGGGAAGGAAACCTCTGGGCATTGGAATCTGCCTGGAAGTTGTGGGTTGGAATTTTAAATTTCATTTAAATGTTTCTCTTTTCCAGGTGCCAGAGGTCTGCTAGGGCATTGGGGTCTTCTTGGCCGCCATGCTTGTACCCCATCAGTGACCTCACCAAGAGTCTTGTTCCTATGTTATGCTAAAAATATTTTTTTGCTGGACAGCCCCTGTGGGAATATCTAGTTACATCCTACCCCATCACTTAACCCTGCTGATTCATTACACTAAGCACGTTCAGCTGTTGCTCTTCAAAGTAACATGAAAGATTTTAAAAAAGCAAAATTTTGCCTCCTGCTTATGAACAACAGTGGGGGAAAAAAGTTTTTTTTGAAAGGATGGTGTGTGTGGGAGGGCTCCAAATTCCTGCTGTAACCCCTCTGAGACTCTTACAGGATAAATGCACACTTGTTAGCAGAGCCCACTTTGTTAACTATTTAGATTAGCAATTTCCCCTCTAATTTGTAATATTTCCACTTTTGTACTTATTTTGGATTTGTTTCCTTGTTGGCATTCTAATTTTTAAAAATCTATATTTAATTCATTAATCTTTTTTTATCTTATTAATGTATATTTGTTAGGGAACTTCATCACTTTATCATTATGATGTTCTTTTACCTAATTATTAATGTTTCTATGATTTGTTCTTTGACCCATTCATTATTTAGGATTTCATAAGTCTGCATTAAGATCTGTATCTTTTGTTTGTACTTCCTAAATTGATAACTGTTCTTATTGTGTAAAGGACATGTTTACTATTTTTGCCTTCTGTCCCTCTGCCCTAATGCTTGGTCAATTTTTATAAATTTATATTATGATGCTTAGAAATACATGTATTCTTTTGTTTCTGATTTAGAAGATGTCATAAGCCTGTTCACTTTACTTTCTCTAGCAATTTGTTTAATTCTGTATTTTCCTTCTTGTTTATCTTTCTGTTAGACTTATCTAGACCTGAGAGGACATTGTCCTTCACTTTGGTATATTGGCTAAGCATTAGGGCAGAGGACTCTTTTCCAGAAGAGGAAACTGAGGCTTGGAGAGCTTTGGTGACTGCCCCAGGATGATGCAGGAAGGACTTGGTCAGAGTCAGGACTCAGACCTTGATTTTCTGGTTCTCAAGACCACTTCATGGGTGGCCACAAAGAGCCAGGGAATTTAGGGGAGCACTGTGCTTGGCTGCAATGGGAAAAAGAAAAGGTCTGTGTGCCATCCCAGAGAAGGGGGCAGCCCTTGGGTATGTGGAATCTTTCGGCAAAGATCTGGGTCCCCCAGAAGATCTCAGGGAGGGCAAGGCCTAGAACACCCCAGCTGACCCCTGTCCTGCCCAGGCATCTGTGTAATGAGATTGTTCAGATGAGTTTGGGTTCAGATCCCAGGCTGTTGGTCCATTATTTGTCTCTTTAGTAAAGTAGAACACTGGGTGTGGTAGTGGGTGGTAGGCTCAGACCGGAGACAGAAACACCCAAGTTTAAATCCTGACTCAAGCATGTCTGTTCCTCTCTGTGCTGAATCTACCTTCTTGTGATTGCCTGGCCTCTGGAATCTTTGCTGTAAAGGCCAGCCCCCTAGTGCCTCTGCTCTAAAGGGCCTCCTCTTGTCTCCCTGCAGCTCTTGCTCATGGGCCTGGCTTGTGGCCCCTTTGGCTCAGAGCTCTCTCCTCACCCACTTCGGCCTCGGGAACTGCTTAGTCACACTCTTGGTCTCTTTTCTGGCTCCCATTTACCTTTTCTTGCCTCCAGAAAAGGTTTGATAACTAAATTCATTCATTTTCCCTACAAAGATAGGAACTGGTCCTGTGATTTCATTAGTCTAGGAAACTCCCAGTTGAGTAAACTCCCTCCACCAGTGCAACTCAACAGCATCTCCACCGATCAGCATCTCACCAAGTTGCCGGGGGCACCATGATCTTAAATGACCACTCATTTGGTCACACACAAGGAAGAAGTCAAGGCTAGGACTTGGGACTTGCTGATTCCAAGCTAGCCTCTTGAGCCATTCTTCTCCACAAAAGATGATCTGTGAAAGTTTGTGGCATTTAAAAAAATGTTTCTTTTGGGAACTTCCACTTCTAACATGTACTGTCAGTGGGAAAGCAGCGTGTCAGGAGCAGAAATGGATTGGAGAGCCAACTTTTCTAGGATGCTTCATTGATCTTGAGCTCCACTCTTGTAAAAGCTGCTTGGAGATATCCTCAGTTCCACAAAAAGGCTCGTGCCTCCTCTTTCCTTTGAGTTTCCCCAACAATGTTGACCACCTGCATTGCACTGATTATTTTGTGCACTTCATAAATACGAAATGCCTTTGTGGGAGGTGGAGGTGCCTGGTTCTTAATTAGAAATATTCTGAGCACTGGAGAAAAGATTAATCTTTGTGAGTTTCTCTTCCTGAAATGAGGGGCTTCCTTTCCCTAAATGACCATATAATCAGAAAAACTGAAAGGCTCACTTTGAATTGTAAGCCATGAATATAAGCTTGGGCAGATGTGCCACTGACCTCGGTGGGGGAAGGGGAACTCCAGCCAGCTCAGTCTTTTTGAGTGGCTTCTCTTTGGAAGGACCTTCTGTGCCTTCAGTTCTGCAAATTCACCAAGAAGTCTTTTGTTCTTAATTTCATTTCTGAAATAGATTTTCTTACTGGAAAGAGAATGCTCTGACCACCTCTTGGTCTGTTTAGTAGTTCCATTTCTTGTCAGCTTCCTGGTTTTAAACAAAAATGACTCTTGGTGAGTTTGGGCATCATGAACCAGCTTTTCCCAGGGACTGATTACTCTTGGATAAGCTGAGTATTCCAAGTCCAGAACTGGAAATCTGAGAGCCAGATTCTTAGCATGGAGAGAATTAACAGCACCTGGGAAGTGGAAGATTTCTCAGGTAGTTTATTTTTAGTGGTGGTTCCTGAACAATTTATATTCTATAACTGGGCAAAGTTCTATGATTACATTTAATCACTTTGTTGTAGGTAGGAGTTTATCTTTAGTTTTATAAAGATTATGTAAGCATTTCTACATTGTATTGGTCTCAATATTTTGTCTCAGTAAAGTCTCTAATTCACACTTTACTCATTTAGAAGTTGTGATAATTCAGACAGGCCAGTTGAAGTTTATTTTTGCCTCTCCTATCTGTGGAAGAGAAAGGTTTATGAAACCAGTGACTAGTGTAAATTATATTGAGGGGTGGCATTGAAAATACTGAAGAGAATAATAGACTTAACAGATATTTAGAAGCATTCATTTGTCTACAAAGACTAATCCTTTTTATGGTCTGTACACTCCTCTTTGCTATCCCTAGGTCTTTTATTTTGGTTTATATTGGTGGGTGGGTGAAGGGCATCACTGGGAGTTGGGTGGTTAGAGGAAGACAGGAAGGTAAGGCAAGGTAAAGGTGGCCAACAAGAACCTGAGAGAGCTTAGCTTGAGTTCAGTTTGCTTTTCTCCCTTCCCAGCTATAACTCAAGCAGCACACAGTCAAGTTCTTTCCTTTCTAGAGAAAGCTTTGTGGTGACTGGAGCCAGAAGAGCCTTTGCTGTGGGTCATGTGAAGAGGCCAAGACCTGCCAATGACCTACATGTCCAAGTGATTGGTCCTTTGGAGCCCCACCATGCCCATTTGTCCTTTAATGAGTTACCTTGTCTTATACAAATGTCAGAAGATCTGAGAATTTCACAGTTGAAAGGAATATAGGCAACCATCAGGCCCAGACCATACCCCAAAGTGATCACGATAACCTCCCCAGTCATCAAGCCCATGCCTCAAGACTTCCAGACTTTGAGGTGATTCTTTCCACTTTGGCAGATTCTCATGACTCAGAAGTTTTTTGTACAAAGGGGGTTGGATTTGAAGTCTGAGGACTCAGGTTAGATTCCTGGCTTTGCCACCTAGTACCTATGGGACCGAGAGTGAAGAGCCACCAGACTTCTCTGGGACTGTCCAATGAGACTCTGCTCTCTGATGTCCCAGGTGCATGCCCATCATTCTAAACCGTAATTTTCCTCCCTCATTTCTACCCATCATTCTTGGTTCTTTCTTCTGGGACCGGAAAGGGGAAGGCTAATCTCTCGTAGTAATCTCTTGTACTGAATTTCAAGTACTTGGAACCAGCCCTTATAGCCCCTTTATCTTCCTTTCTTTAAGCATTCTCAGCTCCTTCAGCTGATCCACAGATGTCCTGAAGTCATCGGAATAGAAGAATCTATGAGGATTTATACTACATATTAAAAATGGAGAGAGGTTCTTACTTTTCTGTAGCATGTGATCCTATTATACAGATGCTTCTTATAACCTAATTACCACCTGGGTACCACATTGTTAGCTAAATATGTGCAGATACCCTTGGGAAAGTCTCCCTGGCCCTAGCATACCCATGTCCTACCACCCAGAGCACCCTTCTGTGGATGGGCTCTGTATGCCTGGGCACTTATACTGGTGGGTCAGAGCCCTGTCCCCTTTTCATTTTTGGGGGGGCAGAGTGAGTCACACAGGATAAGCAGGCACACAGTTGTGGTCTGCATATCACCTCCTTGCTTCCATTATTTTTTTCCTCAAACCCACCCCTCTTTTGATACAACTAAGAAGCCCAAGGGGTACAGTAGGGGACTTGGAGTCAGGAAAACCTGAGCTGAAATCCTCCCTCAGACACTCATTGTTGGGGGAGTCCAGGGAAGATGCTTAACTACTCTTAGCCACAGTTTTCTCCTTTGTAAACTGGGGAATAATAATAGCACCAACCTCACAGGGTTGATTTGATAATTTTAAGAATTAACAAGGGAAAAGTGCATTGCAAACCCTAAAGCAATGAGTGATGAGGAAGAAAAGGGGCAACTGTCCAAAAATTTGATGTGGATACCCAGGGAACTCTTTGATTAGCTTTTTTGTTAAAAAGATGTAAAGAAAATAGAAGTGGTCCTGGTTAGCAGAGGAAGGACAAAAGAATCTCTTGGCTCAGGGTCTACCAAAAAACTGAGGCTGACTGAGGGACAAAGAAAGGGGCTTGTTTTGAATGAGATGATGAGAAAAGATATCTGAGAAAAAGCACGATTATTCAACCTGTTTGCTGCCAAGGAGAACCCTCTTCATCCTTGGAAGGATAGAACAGAAATAATTAACAGGGATTGTTGTGTATTTGTCCTTGGTTCTTGAAGAGGACAGACCACGACATTGGGAAGATGATGCAAGATTTGGATTTGAAGGAGGGAGAGCTGTGTGAGGTCACCAGCCTTATTTTCTTCTCCAGAGCCATCTGGATCCAGTGAACAGATATTCATCAGGACGACCAGAGAGGGCATAAAAGATGGTATCAGAAGCAAAGTCTGGGAGCAGGGAAAATTTACCTGTCAGATCTATGGATAAAGGAAGAATTTATGACCAAACAAGCAGGAGAGAGGATCATGGGAGGCAAAGTTAATAACATGGATTGGGAGTGATTGGTGAAGGGAGTGATTGGTGAGCTGCTGTGGGCACACTGGGCTGGAGGTGGGGGAAGAGTTTCGTTTTCAAAATGGAGGGGACAGATTCTTCAGGCCACAGGAGAGTGAGCTTAACATTGATTCCTGGCAAAAGAGAGAATGTGTCAATACAGCCATGATTGATGAACATTTAGAAGAGAAGCAATGACATCTTAATCCAAAATGGACTTATTTCTCTCTGCCTCTCCCCTCCCCCAAGCTTTCTCACCTCTCTTCAAACTTCCTTATTACTACTGAGGGCACCGCCATCCTCCCGGACCCCTGGGGGTCATTCTCATGGCTTTCTCACTGCCCCCACCCCCATCCAGTCTGTGGCCGAAGCCGGTGGATTCTGCCTTCATAACATCTTCCACATATGCCCCCTTCTCTCCTCTGCTGCTCCTACTACTCCTACTACTGATGCTGCAGACCCTCATCCCACCACACCTGGACTATTGCAGTGGCTGATGGGTATCTGCCTCCAGGCTCTTCACACTCCGTCTATCCATAGCTGTCAGAGTGACCTTCCTAAAGCACAGGTCTGACCATGTTGCCCCTTACACAGTCAATTCCAGTGGCTTCCATTCAACATTAAAAATAACCTCCTCTATTGGGTGTTCAAAGCCCTTTCTGATCTTTCCGTCCTTCATATACTTACACTTTACCAAGGACTCTTCAGGCCACAAACACTGACCTCCTTTCTGCTTCCTAAACAAGATGTTCCAACCCCCAGCTAGGGGCACCTGGCCTGCAGGGCCTCCTTGCAGGGACCGCTTTCCTTGCTGGTGCCTCCTGGCTTTCCTGGCTCCCAGGTCCAGCTAAAATCTCACGTTTCCTGATCTTCCTAATTCTACTCCCTTCCTTCTGGTGAGGGTCTCCTCTTTGTCCTGTATAGAGCTTGTCTGTGCATGGTTGTGTGCAATGTTGTCCCACCCTTTAGATTCTGATTTCCCTGAAGGCAAGCACTTCCTTTTGCCTTTTTTTTAAATCTCTAGTGCTTGGCACATAGTAGGTGCTTAATAAATGCTTATTAACTGAGAACAACATTTAAGTAACGTATCCCAGAGCAAAACTAATGGATGCCTCAGATGATCATGCACTTAGACTTTAGAGCTGGTGTGTGGAGTACAAAGACCCTACCCCACATTAGCTACACAGAGATCTCTCCAGGTGAAAGCAGAAAGGTTTCTTTATTAGAATCTTGCAAGAAGCAGGCAGTCCACACCACTGGAAATGTCCAGAGGAGGATGCCAACTTACAGAAGCAGAAGACTGGTTTAAATAAACAAACATTATAAAGCTCCCTCCCAGAAAATCCCCCTACCCCCCCATGCAAAGCTCTTACTTTTGATCAGCACTTGGGGTTACTTTTCCCTTATTTGGCAGGTGGGGTGATAGAAAGAAGGGCTTAAGCAGAAGATTTTCACAGTATACCTAAGGTTTCAAATACATCCGATATGGCTGATAGGAGCATAGGCTTGATTGTTTCAGGAGGTGCCAAGTCTAGAAGCTAGACTGATTAGGAATTCAGGAGGTACTGTATTCAGGAGGGAGTCTTTTCTCTGATAACGTTGTTCAAGGTTTTTGGGTGTAGCTGGCCACTTAGAACACAGGGGCTATGAAAAGACTTTTAGGCTGGGGGTAGGGAAGAGGCAGAGTTAATGCCTCTATGGTGGGGGTGGGGGCTGAGAGGAGAGAGTGTGACTTTACAACTTAATTGCAAGGGCTTATTACAAATTGATGTTACAAACAAAAGCATCCCAGACCCCGTCATCCCCCCCCTCAAACAGATGGGACCCAAATTCATTTGGGGACAAGGGACAAAAGTCTCAGCTTCCCAGGCTGCTTCACTCTGAGAAAGGATGTAGAGCTGTCCCTGCCTCACAGGGGTCCATCAGTCAAGGGGAGGGGTCTGTGGCCAATGTCTGGAACTTGGCAGATACCAGATCCAAAGGGTGTTGGGTAGTGACTTCGGGCAATGGTTGGCATTCAACCTGAGCCATCATCTGCAAGTGGAGGGTGCTGAGCCTAGAAGAGACAAATCTGGCAAAGAGAGTAAACAAACAAGAGCCCAAAAGAAATAGGAGAAATGGGGCGGCTAGGTGGCGTAGTGAGTAGAGCACCGGCCCTGGAGTCAGGAGTACCTGAGTTCAAATCCGGCCTCAGACACTTAACATGAAAAACTAGCTGTGTGACCTTGGGCAAGTCACTTAACCCCAACCTGCCCTCCAAAAAAAAAAAAAAGAAATAGGAGAAAAATGGCCAGAAGTAAAGTCCTTTATATTTCTCCGTGCTACATAGATTAGATACCTCACACAAGCTATTAGTCTTCACTAACATAACTGTAGACCTTAAACAAGAGGCTTCTGACTTGAACCTCACCACTGAATAATAGACACACACCAAAGCTTGTCTATCCTCTGATTATATTCACTTTGGAAGAGAGAGATACTTCAGAAATGGAATCTTTTACATATACACTCAGTTACAAATGTTAACTTCTGCTTAGTTCATGGAATAGCTACAAATTCATATTGAAACAGCCAGATGTGTTTTGCTTCACAACTCATTACATCAATTTAGCAATTATTCAATTGAAAACTTTGTAGACCTTTCAAAACATCTTTTCTAACAGTAAGGGTGACAGTCTCTTTTGAGAGACGACACCCTTCATTCCACACAGAACTTTAGCAGATAGTCCACCTGAGAAACCATGCTCCATCCCACACAACTAGGAAGAAGAGCAGAGAAGCAAAAGGTTAGGTGACTTGTCCAGGGTCACACAGGTATGATGAGGTGACCAGAAAGCAGTATGCATCTTATAAACACACACAAATGAAACTTAGAAAGGATGAGGTAAGGAGAAAACAAAACATTGTATTTTATTAACGGGATGAAAATCCCTCATTGCTCTTTAGAGCAATGTGATTGAATAATTTCCATTAATTTCAAAAAATCTTTTTCTATGTCCTAGGGGAAAAGACAGACTTGTAAATAATAGCATTTCTTCAGTACATTGAATCCTAGCCAACCAGATAAATTTCCCTTCCTTCCTTCCTTCCTTCCTTCCTTCCTTCCTTCCTTCCTTCCTTCCTTCCTTTCTTCCTTCCTTCCTTGTTTCCTTCCAGATAAACTTTTATTGAAATATATGCAGTGCCAAAATAAAATAAGTGGTCATAACGGTGAAAATCACTGCTTTTCATCAGGAGTCATGTTTCTCTGTGTGTCAATAACCATCAGATACACTACCAAAATGAATTGTCTATGATTTAATCCAATTTTTGGTGTAAATCTATTCTTTCTTTTTCACCTGGCCCTCATCAGCGGGCAGTCTCTGACCTTAATGTTGTATTCCTGTTTGGATAGTTGAGTTGGATTTTTGTAGGAGTGAGGGGAACAGTAAGAAAGACAATTTGGCCAGACCACAGAGTGCAAGAAGAGGAGTCATGTCCAGTGAGCCTGGAAAGCTAGGCTGGGGCCTGGTTGTGAGGAGGAGGATTTAGATTGGATTCTAGAGTCCATAGGAGGCTACTGGAGCTAATATCGAGTAGGGGCATGAAATGTTCAGATTTGTGCTTTAGGAAAATCATTTTGGAAGGGATGTGTAGGATCAGTGAAAGAGAGTGGAGACTTGAGGCATGTGAGAAGCAGTTCCCAAGGTTTCATCAACAAGTGATTGGGGGGGGGGGTGAATGAAGGTGATGTGATGGTGGTGGAGAGGAGAAGGGCACAGATTCAAAAGGTGCTGTGGAGCTAAGCATGACAAGATCGGCACCTACTCAGTCACGAGTGAGGAGCTGTTAAGCGTGCCAGACTGGGTCAGAAATGGTGCGGGTTTAGGGAAAAAGATCATGTAATGACTTTGCTACGCACACTCCCTCTCCCAGTGCCTGTGCTCCTCCCGTCCAACTTGCTCTGTCCCATGGAGAGAAGGGAGGGCTGGAGACTTCCTCACCCCAGAGTGCTGTGCCCGGCTTCAGAGGGATGCCTGCCCAGAGCTCCCAAGGGATGTGCTGGGCTAGGAGATGGTAGTGGTGGAAAGCCAGGAACAGATCCAGCCTTTCTTTTCATTTTTTAATTATAAAAATAATCTAGAGTAGAGGCTTGAAAAACATTTGAAGATTTTTTTTTAGAAAAATCCCTCTTGGTCTTTCAGTTTTATTCAGAGTGTTGGTGAACCTTGCCAAATTCCCCATCTTACATCTAACTCCCTCTATTAAATAGGCCTATTCTGGGTCAATAATGAATTAATATATTAAATTAGTCAATTGCAAAGCTTCCTTTAATAGCTCCAAGCTTATAAAGACCCCATCCTTTTTAATGCCAACATTCTACTGGTATTGACCACGACAGTCTTTGAAGAATTGAAAATGAGCATCACACCAGACAGTGGGGAGGTTCCTGGTGGATAGGATCAGCTCCAGTAATGCATGACAAATGAGGGACTTGGAAGAACTGGAGGAAGGGAAGTGGTAGGAGGAAGACACGGGCTATTTACCCGGTGAGGGTGAGAAATGACCTGGACAGAGAAGTCCATGAAGCTAAGGGGCACTGGCCTTGAGTCAGGAAGACCCAAATGCAAATCTGAGCTCAGGGATTTCCTAGCTCTGTGACTCTGGGCAAGTCACTTAACCCTGCTTGCCTCAGTTTCCTCATCTGTCAAATGAGCTGGAGAACACTCCACAATCTTTGCCAGGAAACCCCCAAATAAGTTGGACATGCTTGAAAACAATTGAACAACCACCACAACAAAATCAACATTGTTCAGGCACAGGTGTTGGTGTAACAGTGGCTATAGTCAGGTCAGCCACCTCACAGTACCAGGAACAGGTGAGACAAAGGCAAAAACAAGCAGTCCCTGGCTTCAGAGAGCTTAACAAAGGTGCATATGTGAGACAGAATACACACAAAGCAAACTGAAGGTCCCTTGTGAATGTGACAGATACTGGCAGATTGTGAGATTAAGGAGGACTTGCTGTAGGAGGTGACCCTGAAGGTGAGCTTGGAAGGAGGCTGAGGTAGGGGGGGGTAGGTGCTTGCAAACCCCAAGGACTGCAAAACCCCTTTCCTGTTTTATCTCCTGTGATCCTCACTTTACAATTTAGAAAACAGGCTGAGAGGGGTTAAGTGATCTGTTCAAGATCACACAGCAGTATCTGAGGCATGATTAGAACTCAGCTCTTGTGGACTTTGAGTCCAGCACTCTGTTCACTACACCACTTACTATAGGATTGCTGAAGTAATGCAAATGCTAAAAGTCCATTAGAAGCGCCATGTTTCTCTTGATTTTTGTGACTGACCAGGCAGTATCTGATTTCAGCATTTCTGAAATATCTGAGTTTTGTACATAAAGCCCCCTAGTTCCACAGATGGGAGAGCTCCCACCTGGGGCAGCAGCAGCAGTAGCAATAACTCAGAAGCCTCGGGAAATAGCAGAAAACCACCCTAGGGGTCTTTGCTACAGAGAGCCAAAGCCTTGGACGCTTACAAATACCTGTGAAGAGCACAGGATGGTTTTTTCCTCCAAAACTGCTAGGCATGGAGTCATCTGGGGTGTGGGGTGGAGAGGAGCAGAAGCCTGAATGGCAAGTAGTGTTCAGGTTGTGTCTCCTGGCTGACCTAGGAAAAGGATGGAGAGAAATGATGGATGGAGAGAAAAAGGAATATAAATGAACGAAAGGAATGAACAAGAGTGGAAACTGTGGAGGGGAGAAGAGCTATTTCTTTGGCTAGGCGTTTATAACAGATGGGCGTCATTTTCCAGAAGCTCAGTGATTTTCTTAAGGCGACCTTGGTTGCCAGGAAGGCAGTAAGAACTCTGAAGTTGTGGCTGGAGCACAGAATTCTCTGAATTCACAGAATGCCCCTAACTTTTTGTGATCTTGACCAAGTCTCATGATATCTCTAGGTCTCAGTTTTCTCATCTGTAAAGTGGTGAGGCAGGGGTTGGACTAGATTAGTATTTCCCAAACTGTGTTTCAGGGAACCCTGATATTCCATGTGATAGGAACAAGGATTACATACTATAAATCCAAATCTAGTAACAATTCGTCTCTAGGAAATACTAAATTATATATCAATGATATTTGTCAAATATAGAATTATTCAGGGTGAAAAAATATTTAATTTCCTCTCTTCTGTTCCAAAGTTTCTCTACTCCTTGATTAACCAGTAGATATTCCCTATCCTAGACCAGATTTTATGCCTTCCATAAATATATTTAACATTCTTACGTGTTTTGTGGACAAATAAGTTTGGGAAACACTGGGTTAAATGATATCTAATTTTTTATTTTTAAAAATTCTTTATTGATGTTTTCTGATTCTTGTATCACTATAGCATCCCATGTATCCCTTCTCTCCTGATAGTCATCCCATGTGACAATTGATATTTCTTTTGGAGAGGAAGAAAAAGTCAACAAAACTGATACATTGAAAAAGTCAGATATATAATGTGTAATACCTGTGGATCTTCCACCTGTAGGAAGAGGCAGGTGGGGGGAGGTCTTTTTATATCTCTTTATTCATGTTTCACTTGATCTTCACAATTTTGTTACATTTACTTTTGATTTTTTGGTGTGTTGTTGTTCTTTACTGTGTGCATTGCTTTATTGGCTTTGCTTTTATCCCTCTGCATCAGTGCATAGAGATCTTCCCATGCTTCTCTGTACTTATCACACACACCATTTACAATGTCCTAGTACTCTATCACATTCATGTATCACAGTTCATTTAGCCTTTACCCAGTGGATGGGCATCAACCTTGTTTCCAATGTGTTTGGGAGTATATGGGGGCATTTTTCTTATCCATAGCTTCCTTGGGGTATAAGCTCAGTAACAGAGTCTCTGGTTCAAAGGAGATGAGCATATTCGTTGGTTTATTTATGCCATTCCAAATTGTATCATTTTCCTGCTCTGTCAACATTGTATTAGTGTGCCTATCTTCTCACAATCCTTCCAAGATTGTCTGTTGTCATTTTTTCCCCTCATTTTTGCCAATTTGGAGGGTGGGAAGTAAAACCTCAAAGTGGTTTTGATTTTTATTTCTCTTATCATTAGTAATTTAAAGCATTTTCCCACATGGTTATAAGTACTTGGCAATTCTTTTGAGAACTGTTTGTTCATACCCTTTGACCATTTATCTATCAGGCAATGGCTATTAGTCTTGTATTACTTATTAATTATTTTTGTATCTTGGATACCAAAACCCTTGTCAGAGAAGTTTGATACAAAGCTGTTTTTTTTTCTCCATTTGAGCACTTCATTTCTTATCCTAGATTCATTAATGTTATCTGTGCAGAAGCTTTTCAGTTCCAGTAATTAAAACGATCTGTTTTACCTTTTGTAATTAATTTCATCTCATTTGGTTATGAATACATTTCTTACCCATAGCTATGAGAGGTACACAAACTATTTACCTTCTGATTTATATAGTATGATCTTTTTAAAAATTCAATTTTATGTTTATTTTTAGTTTACAACCTTCATTTCCACAAGATTTTGATTTACAAATTTTTTCCCCCATCTTTCCCCTACCCACCACCCCAAAACAGTGGTCCCACTAAATACTACCTCCCACAATCTACTTTCTCCTACATCTTCCCCCATCTCCCCTCCAGCTTTCTGGTAGGGTAAGATGGATTTCCATTTCCCAATGCCTATATATCTTATTTCCTAGTTGCATGTTATAATAATAATAATAATGATAGTTTTTTAAACATTTTATTTTTTTTATTTTTTTATTTTTTATTTTTGCTTTTTGGAGGGCAGTTGGGGTTAAGTAACTTGCCCAAGGTCACACGGCTAGTTTTTTGTGTTAAGTGTCTGAGGCCGGATTTGAACTCAGGTACTCCTGACTCCAGCGCCGGTGCTCTATTCACTGCGCCACCTAGCTGCCCCTAAACATTTGATTTTAAAACTTTGAATTCCAGATTATTTCTCTTCTTCCCTCATTGCTCACCCTTACTGGGAAGATAAGCAGTTCAATATAGATTTTACATGTGTAGTTACGCAAAACATTTCTGTAGTGGATATATTGTGAAAGAATGACTGTATTTCCCTCCCTCCTATCCCACCACTTGCTAGTTCTATTTTCTACTTTGACAATGTCCCTCTTCAAAAGTGTGTGCTTCTAACTACCCTCCCCCCAATCTGTCCTCCCTTCTATCATCCCCCATCTTATCCCTTTCCCCCTTCTTTCCTATAGGGTAAGATATCCAATTTAGTGTGTATGTTATTCCCTCCTTAAGCCAAATTCAATGAGAGTAAGGTTGGCCCCATTCTCTTTTGCCTTCCTGTTCTTCCCCTCCATTGTAACAGTTTTCCCTTACCTCTTTTATATAAGATAATTTACAATATTTTGTCTCTCCCTATCTCGTCTCATTATATTATACTTCTCTCACCTCTCAATTTTACTCCTTAAATATCATCCCTTCTGATTCAATTGATCTTGTGCCCTCTTTATGTATGCCTGTACACATATAAACACATACTCACATATGTATTCATATGCACATATACCTTGCTATATAGATGTATATATGTATGTATACATATATGTGTATGTGTGTATACATTTATATTCCCTTTAACTGTCCTCATACTGAGAAAAGTTTCATAAGTTACAATTATTGTTTTTCCATGTAGGCATGTAAATAGTTCAACTTTGATAAGTTCCTTATGATTTCTTTTCCCTGTTTACCTTCTCATGCTTCTCTTGCTTCTTGTATTTGAATGTCAAATTTTCTATTCAGCTCTGGTTTTTTTCATCAAGAATGCTTGAAAGTCCTCTATTTTATTGAATGACCATATTTTCCCATGGAACATTATACTCAATTTTTCTGGGTAGGTGATCCTTGGTTTTAATCCTAGCTCCCTTGATCTCCAGAATATCATATTCCAGGCCCTTCGGTTCCTTAAAGTAGAAGCTGTTAGATCCTGTGTTATCCTGATTGTGTTTCCACAATATTCAAATTGTTTCTTCTTGGCTGCTTGTAATATTTTCTCCTTGATCTGGGAACTCCAGAACCTGGCTATAACATTCCTAGGAGTTTTCTTTTGGTGATCTTTTTAAAGAGGTGATTGGTGAATTCTTTCAAGTTCTCTTTTGCCCTCTGGTTCTAAAACATCAGGGCAATTTTGCTTGATAATTTCTTGAAGGATGATTTCTAGGTTTTTTTTTTTTGATCATGGCTTTCGGGTAGTCTAATAATTTTCAAATTATCTCTCCTGGATCTGTTTTCATGTCAGTGGTTTTTCCAGTGATATATTTCACATCGCCTTCTATTTTTTCATTTGCTTGCATATGTTTAATAGTATCTTGAGTTCTCATTAAGTCATTAGCTTTCATTTGCTCCAGCCCAATTCTGAAGGAATTATTCCCTTCAGTGAGCTTTTGAAATTCTTTTTCCATCTGACAGATTCAGCTTTTAAAGGTAATCTCCTCCTTAGCTTTTTGGGCCTCTTTTGCCATTTGAGTTCATCTATTTTTTTAGGTGTTATTTTTTTCAGTCAGGTTGTTGACTCTCTTTTCATGATTTTCTTGCATCATTCTCATTTCTCTTCCCAATTTTTCCTTTACTTATCTTACTTGATTTTCAAAATCCTTCTTGAGCTCCTTTATGGCCTATAACCAGTCCACATTTTTCTTGGAAGTTTTTGGTGCAGGAGTTCTGACTTCATTGTCTTCCTCCTGCTCCATGCTTTGATCCTTTTTGTCCCCCAAAAAGGAATCTAAAGTTTGATTGCTGCGCTTGCTTTGCTTCCTTTGCCTGCTCATGTTGCCACTCAATTGCTTGACTTTTGAGCTCTTTGCTTCCAGAGAGGAGTGCTTTGTCCCAAATTGCTGTTGTAGCTGCTGAAGCTATTAGTTGGGTGCCCTCTCTGCTGCCCTCACAAGCTCTGGCTCTCTGGTCACACACCTCAGGACTACCACCCAAGACCATGATCCAGATCCAGGCAGGTTAAAGCAAGATTACCCTCCAAATGGTCTCTTGGTTCCCCTATGATCTGCAGGCCAGGAGCTCTGAAGCAGTAACGTGGAGGTGGCTGCACAGCTGCTCTGTCTCTGCTGCTTCTCACTCCAGGGGCAGAAGTCAGAACCCACTCTGTCTCCCTCAGTTCCAACAGAGATCTATACTGACCTTTTACTTTGTCTTTGGCATTTTGGGGTTGATATTTCTGAAAAGTGCCACAGCTGCTGGTGATCCATTCTCCTGAAGTTTGCTCCAGCTGCTGCTGGTCCTGGCCACCCAGGGCTAAAACTGCAGGCTCATGCAAGACCAGGCTTGGCTCCCAGCCTGCCAGGCTGTCTTCAGTGGAAGATTTGTTTCTCTCTGTCACTTTGTGGTTTCTGTTGCTCTAAGATTTGTTTAGAGCGGTGGTTTTCAACCTTCCTAATGCTGCAACCCTTTAATACTTGTTTGCGGGCATATTTGCATGTGGGCAGACCCAACTGGAGATGGATAGAGAAATGGTGTCTTGTTCCTAAGACCACTGGAAAATATGTGTTTTCCAATGGTCTTAGGCTACCCCTGTGAAAGGGTCGTTTGACCCCCAAAGGTGTTGCGACCCACAGGTTGAGAACCACTGGTTTAAAGTCATATTTTATAGGTATTTGAGGTGGTTATGGGGGGAACGCATGGAGTTTTCCTGCTTCTACTCTGCCATCTTGACTCCGCCCCCCATTTTCTTTATATAGTACGATCTTTAAAATTAAGGTATCCACTTAGAATGTAGTGTGGAGTGTGGTAAAAGGTGGTCTAAGCCTAATTTTTACGGGACTGCTTCCCAGTTTTCCCAGAATTTTTTGTCACTTAGGAAATTTTCCTCTAGGTAAATTCCACTTTATCAAACACTGGGTATTGAATCTCATTATTCTGAATCTTCCTTGTCTAGACTTTTTCCAATGATCTATTTCCCTGTTTTTTAAATCAATCCCCAATAGTTTTGATGACTGCTGTTTTATAATATAATTTGAGGTCTGGAAGGTCTATTCTCCTTTTGTCCTTCTGTTCATTTCCCTTAATATTCTAGATCTTTTGTTTTTCTTTTTTTATATTTAATTTCTATTCATTTTGAATGTAAATACAAGAAGACCAAAAAAAATTCCATGTACATAGCACAGCATAAAAAGAAAATTCAATATAAAACCATGAAATTCTATTTCATACTGTTTACTTTTTTTTTAACTATGTAATAAATCCTGCACTTCATTTTCAGAGCTACCCTGCTTTTCTGTGCTTCCTTCTATGTGTTCTTTTGTTCTCTGCTGTGTAGTTTTCATTTTTTTCCTCCTTTCCCACCCTGCCCTAGGCTACTGTTAGGTACGTGTGTGTGTGTGTGTGTGTGTGTGTGTGTGTGTGTGTGTGTGTGTGTGTGTGTGTAAAACCTTACTATACAGACTTCTATTGATCAGTTCTTTCTCTGGATGTGTATAGCACGTTCCTTCATAGGTCCTTTGTAGTTTATTTGAGTAACACTCAAAATGACTTAGTTGTTCAAAGTTGTTCTTAGAACAATATTGCTGTTACTCTGCACTTGGCTTTGCTCATTTTACACTTCATTATTTCATGCAAGTCCTTCCTTGTTTTTCTAAAATCAGCCAAGCTCATCATTTCTTATAACACAGTAGTATTCCATCACAATTATATACCATAACTTGTCCAGCCATTCCCCAACTTATGGGCATCCCCTCAGTTTCCAGTTCTTTGCCACCACAAAGCCAGTTGCTGTAAACATTTTAGAACATATACATTCTTTTCCTTTTTCCCTAATTACTTTGAGAAACAGAGTAGTATTGCTGGCTCAAAGGGTATAGGTAGTTTAATAACTCTTTGGGCATAATTCATGATTGTTCTGGTTGGGTCAGTTCACAATTCCACGAACAGTGAATTAGTGTCCCAATTTTTCCATATCCTCTCCAACATTTACCTTCTATATTTTTAGGTATAAAATTATATCTCAAAGTTGTTTTAAGGTGCGTTTCTCTAATCAGTAGTGATTTAGCACATTTTTTCATATAACTATATATACTTTTATCTTTTTACATGAAAAAACTGCCCGTTCATATCCTCTGTCCATTTATCAATTAGGAAATGACTTGAATTCTTATAAATTTAACAAAATTATATATATATTGTTAAATTTATATATTCGAGATATGCGACCTTTATGTGAGAAATTATCAATGAAATTTTTTTCTTCTACTCTTGGCTACATTTGTTTTTAATATAATATAACAGAAATCATCCATTTTATACCTCATAATGTTATCTTTTGCTTATTCATAAATTGTTCTTCTATCCATAAGTCTGATAGGTAATATGTTTTATGTTCTTCTAATTTTCTCATTATTTCTCCCTTTATATGTAGGTCATTTATTCATTTTGATCTTATTTTGGTAAATGGTGTAAGGTATTGGTCCATGACCATTTCTTGCCAGTCATCTTTCCAGCTTTCCCAGCGTTTCTTTTTTAACACATAATGAATTCTTATACCAAAAGCTTAAGTACTTACATTTGTCAAACAAAAGTTACTATAATCATTTGCTTTTGTGTGTTGTATGTCTATCCTGTTCCACTGATCTATGTTTCTATTTCTTGGCCAGTACCAGATACTTTTGATAACTATTCTTACACTTAATTTTATTAATCTCACTTTTCCTTTTTAAAATGTCCAATTTGGTGTTTAATTAGGGATTTTTAATTTGTTCTTTTTCTAGTTTTAAAAATTACATACCCAATTCATTGGCCTGGCCTTTATTTTCTTGAAATATTTAGAAATTAATTTATTTAGAAATATATATGTATATATACATATATATATACATATAAATTTTCATCTGATTACTGTTTTTGCTGCATCCCATAGGTTTAGATATCTTGTCTCATTATTGTCATTCTCTTTAATGAATTTACTTTCATCCACTCCATTCTTTAAGATTAGGTTTTCTAGTCTCAAATTAGTTTTTAATCTGTGTTTTCATTGTCCTTTATTGAATATAAATTTTTTATTGCATTGTAATCTGAAAAGGATGCATTCATTATTTCTGCTTTTCTGTATTTAACTATAAAGCTTTTATATCCTAATATATGGTCAGCTTTTTGTAAAAGTACCAAGTACCACTGAGAAAAAAAGTGTAGTCCTTTCTATTCTCATTCAGTTTTCTCCAGACGTCTGTCACATCTAGCCTATCTAAGATTCTATTTACCTTCTTAATTTCTTTCTTATTTATTTATTTTTGGTTAGATTTACCTAACTCTGAGAGGGGAAGGTTAAAATCCTCCTTTAGTATAGTATTACTATCTATTTCCACCTGTAATTTATTTATTTTTTTCCTTTTAAAATTTAGATGCTATGATCCAGGTATAAAGGCTGATACTGTAAGTAATCTGGGAAAGCAAGGAATAGTTTACCTTGTCAGATTTATGGAGTAGGGAAGACTTTAAGACCAAAGAAGAGTTGGAGAACATTATAAATGCAATATGGATAACCTTGATTACATTAAATTGAAAAGTTTCTGTACAAACAAAGCCAATGTAACCAAGATTAAGAGGGAAGTGGGAAATTGGGAAAGAATTTTTACAACCAGTGTATCTGATAAAGTTCTCATTTCTAAAATATACAGGGAATTAAGTAAAATCTATAAGAACACAAGTCATTTCCCAATTGACAAATGGGCAAAGGATATGAATAGGTAATTTTCAGAAGTAGAAATTAAAGATATCTATAAGCATATGAAAAAATGCTCTAAATCACTATTGATTCATGAAATGCAAATCAAAACAACTTTGAGGTACCACATCTCTCCAGCCAGATTGGCTAAGATGACAGAACAGGAAAATGACAAATGCTGGAGAGGATGTGGAAAAATTGGAACACTAATGCATTGTTGGTGGAGCTGTGAATTGAGATAACCATTCTGGAGAGCAATCTGGAACTATGCCCAAAGGACTATAAGTAATTGCATACTTTGACCCAGTAATACCACTTCTGGGGCTGTATCTCAAAGAAATCATAGAAGTGGGAAGAAGACTCATATGTACAAAAATGTTTATTGCAGCTCTCTTTGTGGTGACAAAAAACTAGAAATTAAAGGTTTTCCCACCAATTGGGGAATGGCTAAACAAGTTGTGGTACATGAATGTAATGGAATACTATTGTGCTATAAGAAATGGGGAAGAGATGGTCTTCACATTTACCTGGAGAGGCTTATACAAACTGATGCTAAGTGAGAAGAGCAGAACCAGGAAAAATTTGTACACAGTCACAGACACATTGTATGTGTAATGACCAACTTTGATAAACTGGAGTCTTCTCAGCAATGCACAGTTATAAGACAATTCTACAAGTCTCAGGATGGAAGGAGATATCTACATTAAGAGAAAGATCTAGAATGAACAGAGTTTAAATGGAGACTGAA
This sequence comes from Pseudocheirus occidentalis, assembly GCA_028646575.1. Classification (NCBI taxonomy): domain Eukaryota; kingdom Metazoa; phylum Chordata; class Mammalia; order Diprotodontia; family Pseudocheiridae; genus Pseudocheirus; species Pseudocheirus occidentalis. Next base: position 305,464,024 of record CM053595.1, read on the forward strand.
GCAATCTACATGCTGGTGTTCTTTTTCATGTTTGGCTTTCTTTCTTTTTTTCCCATTGTTCACTCCATTGGTTACAACCCTTCTATACAACCAGACTAATGTCCAATGTGAAAGTATTTGCAGATCCTATACTTGATTGTATGCTGCCATGGGGTGGGGAGAGGAAAGAGGGAGGGAAGAAAATTTGAAACTCAAGGGACTGTGGAAATGAATTTGTAAACTAAAAGTAAATAAATAAATCAATTAAAAATTAAAAAAATAAAATTTAGATGCTAGAGCATTTGGTAATATACATTTAGTCTTGATATTTCTTCATTTTCCATGGTACTTTTTTCATAATGTAGTTTCCCTGCTTTTAATTAAATCTACTGTAACTTTAATATTGTCTGAGATCATGATTACTACCCCTACTGCTTTTTTGCCTCACCTGAAGCATAATAAATTCTACTCCAGCCCTTTATTTTAACTCATTTTAAAATGTGTTTCTTGTAAATAACTTGTTGTGGGATTCTGATTTTTAATCCATTTTGCTATTATTTTCCACTTTATGGATGAGTTCATTCCATTCACATTCAAAGTTATCATTACTGATTGTGTATTTCCCTCCATCATATTTTTTCCTCACTGTTATCCTTCTCACCCTCCTTTGTTACCCTATCCTTCTTCACAGTCTGATTTACTTCTAGCTACTATCTCCCTGATCTGTACCTTTTAAAGAATCCCTCCTTTAACCCTCCTGTTTCTTAATCTCTTCACCCCTCTAAGAATCACTCCTTTATCCTCTCCCCCATCCTGTCTCTTGTTCTACACATCCTTCTAAAAGTCCTTCCCTGATCCTATCTCCTTTCCCTTCTATTTCTTTATAAATTTAGAAGACTTTTATACCCTTTTGAGATGTATCTTATTCTGTCTTTAACACAGTTCTGATGAGAATAAAATTCCAGAACCACCAGTCCTCCACCCCAGTCTGCTTCCATTGTAACAGTTCTTCTATTCATGTCTTGTTTGTATGAGATGATTGCTCCATTTTACCTCTTCCTACCTAGTTTTATTTTTAAGAATCATCCCATTTTACTAGCCTCAACCCCAGCCCTTCTATCTATATATACTCTTTCAAACTACCCAAGTCAGGATAACATTCTTGAGACTGCACATAACGTTTTCCCATATAAGAAGTTAACAATCTGACTCTATTGAGTTCCTTATAATTAGTCTTTAATGTTTACCTTAGATTTCTCCTGGTTCTCATATGTCAGACTTTCCACTGGATTCTGGTCTTTTTGTCACAAATACCTGAAAGTCTTTCAATTCATTAAATGTCCTCTTTTTTCTCTGTTCAGGATAATACTCGGCTTCACTGGGTAAGTGAAGTCCAAGTCTCAGGCCCTTCTTACTGTTATTTTCTGAGCTCTTTTTGGTTGCAAATCCAGATCCTTTGCTCTTCAAAATGTTCCAAGCCTTTTGATCATTTAATGTAGAAGCTGCTAGATTTTGTGTTATCCTGAATATAGCTTCACAGTGTTTAAATTGTTGGGGTTTTTTTCTAGTTACTAGTATTTTCTCCTTGACCTGGGAACTTTGAAATTTGGCTATGATGTCCTTTTGAGTTTTCATCTTGGGATCTCTTTCATGTGGCGATCAGTGGATTTTTTCCCCCTATTTCTATTTTACCTTCTAATTCTAGAACTTCAGAGCAATTGTCCTTAATAATTTTTTGTAACTTTGTATCTAAACGCTTTACAAAGAGTTCATATGCATTTCATAACTTTCAGGTAGTCTAAGAATTCTTATATTCTCTCTTGATTTTTTTTCCAGATCAGCTGTTTTTCTAAAGAGATATTTTACATTCTCTTCAATTTTTTGCTTTTGTTTTATTATTTCTTGGTGTCTTATAATGTCATTAGCTTCCCCTTGCTCAATTCTAGTTTTTAAGGAGATATTTTCTTCCTTAAGTTTTTGAAAGTCTTTTTCCAATTGGTTGACCTTTTTTCCCCCCTAATTCTTTTGATTATCTTGGATTGTTCTTATTTTTTCTTTTATTTTTCTCTTCACCTCTCTGATTTTTAAAGTCCTTTTTCAAGCTCTTCCAAGACCTCTTTTCAGGCACATGACCATTTGACATTTTTTTTTTTGAAGTAGGAGTGGCTTTTTTTGACTTCACTCTCTTCTTCTGAGTAGGCACCCCTAGGTCTTTTCTATCTTCATTGTAACTATTTATGGTCAGGTTCTTTCTCCTTTGCTTACTCATTAGTATCATTATTATTATTATTATTTGTAGTGGCTTATTATCATTACAGTCAGATTCTAGTCCCAAGGCATGGGGAATGATGCTCCAAGTCTCAGGCCCTTCTTACTGTATTTTCTGAGCTCTTTTGGGAACGTGACCTCAGGCACCCTCTCCACCCCAAGTCTCAGCCAGGCCAGGGCGCCCTAGGCAGGCTGTCCTGTAATGCAAATGCTCTTGTTGCCTGTGGTCCCACCCAGCTGCAAACTTCAGCTCTCCCCACTGCCCAGGAAGTGAGCCCAGCCAGCAGGGTCCCCACCCCTCTGCTACTGCATTCCTGTGGCATGTGAACCACTGGGCCAATAAAGGGTTCTTCAAGAAGCCCTTGATCAGCTGTCAGACCCTAACATTGCCTGTGAGGTGAAAGGTCCTAAGACCAAGGCCACTGCCTGGCCCAGCCTACCCAGGGCTCATTGTCTGTAGGTGTGAAACTGTTTGCACTTCCTGAGGTCCTGTCTTTGCTATGGTCCTTTCAGGTGGTCCTGGGAAGACAACTGCTTAACCCCAACTTCTAATTATTTCTGCTATTATAAGTTCATCTTGTTTGTGGGAGAATTTTGGAGAGCCTGGTATTCCCTGTCCTAGTCCACTATCTGTCCAGAATCCTCTTTGTTTTTATCAAGCCCTAATCCTTGGTGATTTGATTGGTATGGAATTAAAAGTATAAATTAAATTTGGTAGTATTGTTGTTTTTATGATACTGATGTGGCCATGACCACTGAATATTCCTCCTCCATGTAGGTCATGCTTTAATTCTTTGTTTCTTCCTTTTTGGAGGGAAAGGAAGGGCAACTGCAGTTAAGTGACTTGCCCAAGGTCACAAGGCTAGTAAGTGTTAAGTATCTGAGGTCATATTTGAACTCAGGTCCTCCTGACTCCAGGGCCAGTGCTCTGTTCACTGTGCCCCCTCACTGCCCCCATCCCTTAATTCTTTAAGAAGTGTTTTATAATCGACTCTCTATTAGTCTGTAGTGTGCATGTTAATCCCCAGATAATTTATGCTTTTTGTAGTGACTTGTGGAATGGGGTTCTTCTTTCTAGGATTGCTTCTTATGTTTTGCTATTATACAGAAATGCTGTTGATTTCTGAGGATTTTTCGTGTTACTTGAAGCTTTGCTGAAGCGTTTCGTCTTACTTACATCTCTGCTGATTTCCCAGTGTTTTCCAAGTCAACCATCCTATTGTCAACAGACAGGGATTATTTTATTTTCTCCTTACTCACTTTCATTCCTGTAATTCCTTGATCTTATTGCTAACATTTTCAGAATTATATTGAGTAATTGAGAAAGTAGGTGTCCTCTGGTCACTCCTGTGTGCACTGGATAAGGGTCGCTGCATCCCCATTGCACATTCTGTTGACTTTTGATGTTAGATACTGTTCTTTTCTTTTTAAAAATTTAAATATATATTTATTTCCCCCCTCCCCAATTACATGTTAAAGCAATGATGGATGGTTTTTGGGATATTAAAAAAGGTCCCTCTATGCCTATATGTTTTAGGATTTTTAACATTAAAAAGTGTTTGTTAGAGGCTTTTTTCTGCATTTTTAAAGAGAACCACATGGTTTGGGATATTTTGGTTTTTAATATGGCTGAAATATGATATTTTGATGGTTTTCCTAATGTTGAACCATATTTGCATCCCTGGTATAAATCCCACTTGATCACAATGAATAATTTCTTGAATCTTGTTTAATGAAATTTTGTTTAAAAATTTTGAGCAAATGTCCAATAATGATACTAGCCTATAGTTTTCATGTTTTATCTTTCTCTGGTTTGGTTATTAGGGCTATTGTTTCATAAAAGGATTCTAGTGGGGTTCTTTCTTTCTCAGTTTTTGAGAATGATTTGTGAACTGTAGTACTGTTGTTGAAAAGTTTGATAGAATACTCCTGAATCATCAGGTCCAGAGTTTGTTTGGTTTGGTTCTCTATTTGGTATTCTAATATTTGAGGCCTTTTATATTTTTGAAGATATTTATCTCTTGTGTTCTCTGTGTTATTAGCATATAACTATATTCATATCTTCTGATTATTCTTTTTATTTCTTCTGATTTTGCTGTGATTTCACCTTGTTCATTTGCTAATTCATTGCTTTGATTTTTTGCTTTATTTTTAAAAATCAGATTAACTAAGGATTTATCATTTTATTAGTTTTTTTTAAAAAACAACTTTTACTTTTATTGTTCCTGTGTTTTTTCTTTTTCATGGTTTTCTTGCATCACTCTCATTTCTCTTTCCAATTTTTCCTCTACTTTTCTTACTTGATTTTTGATGCAAGGAGTTTTGACTTTGTTGTTTTCTTCTGGTTGTATGTTTTGATCTTCTTTGTCACAAAAGTTAGATTCTACAATCTGACTTTTTTTATGCTGTTTGCTCATCTTCCCAGACAAATACTTGACTTTCTAACTCTTTGTCAGGGCAGGACTCTGCTTCCAGTGTGGTGGGGATGGATGTACTGTCCCAGGTTTCAGGAGTTTTGTATCAGCCACTAGATCTCCCAACTGTCTGTGGGCCCAGAACTCTGGAAGCAGCTGCTGTCCCACACCTTCACTACCTTTGCAGCTGCAGGGTTGAGGCCGGACTCCAGCCGGACTGTGCTCTTCTTTCACCATGGAGTTTTCCTGCTGACCTTCTATGTTGTCTTTGGCTTTTGTGGATTGAGAAGCCTGGAAACTGCTACAGCTTCCACTGATTCAGTCCCCTGATCCCTGCTCCAACCTTCTGTGCTGGCACAGCCCCCAGGGATTGTGCTCTGCGTGTGACAGACCCTTCCTGTTGACCTTCCAGATTGTCTTGGGGAAGAGATTTGCTTCACTCTGTCATTCTGTGGGTTCTATAGCTCTAGAATATGTTTAAAGTCACTTTTTACAGGTATTTGGAGGGGTTTGGGAGAGAGTTCAAGCAAGTCCCTGCTTTTACTCCACCATCTCGTCTCTGCCTCCCCCACCCCTTTTTTCTAATTTATTTATCTTCCTTCTAATGTCTAATTTTTCTGTTTTGTGCTTATTTTAGGTTTATTTGTTGATTCTCTAATTTTTAAAAATGCATATTCACTGTGGCAGCTACCTAGCTACCACTTGGTACAGGGGATGGAGCAAGCTGTCCTCCAATCAGGAGGACCCAAGTCTGACACTTACTAGCTGTGTGACCCTGGGCAAATCACTTAACCCTGATTGCCTCAAAAAATGTACATGTTCAGTTCATTTGCTCTTTCTTCTGTTTTGTCAGTGTCTGCTCATAAAGGCAAGATTTCCCCCCGAGGACTGCTTTAACTGCACCTCCCCCCCCAAAATTTTGGAATGTTGCAATATTATTTTATTTTACACAGTTATGGTTTCTATGATTTGTTTTCACTCATTGTCTCCGATTTCATTATTAAGTCCTCACTTGGGTCTGTATCTTTTCTTGTGGTCTGAGACCCCCACCCACGACAAGTAGAGCTTTCAGGCACCAAAACTCCCAGGCCTCATCCAGTGTATGGTTTCTTCTTCCTTCACCCATAGGAGCATTCCTCAGTGAAATTTCCTTCCACCGTTCTTCCTTCTCTCTTCTTTTCAGCCTTTCCTGTCCTTGTAGGCACTTTGCTTTCTAAGACCACAGAAATTGCTAGGCCTTCATTGCTGGCCCTTGACTTGACCCTGACACATTACTGTGATTTCTCACGGTAGTCTGGCCTCTTCTAATCTTGCTTAGCCCTTTCTCCCATTCATTTCCTGATAAGAGGCCCCTGAGATGTGGAGGCTGGGCTCTAGTGCTGGTGTGGTGTGTGGCTGAACCACCCTCCCTGAGTTTGAGCAGCTTCATGTACAAAGAGGCAGAATGGTACTGGAGGCTTTCTTAGGGATTTTCCAGGTCTCAACATTGTATAATTCATGGTTATAATGGCCAAAACTATGCAATGAAACAGCAACTTAGGCGGGCTGAATTTCAAAGGTGGACTTGTAATTTGAACTTGTCTTTTTAGTTTCTCTGTTTCTCTTTAGTTATGAATGTCTTGTGGGGAAGGAGCATGTTTCTGGGGTCATATTCACAATTGCTCTTTGTAAATGGGTGCTCAGTAATAAATCTTATCGGGGAGCATAGTAGCTCCATCTTTTTTTAGCTCAAAAGTGTCTTAAATTGTAGCAAATCTGGAGGAGACAATCTTTGTGTTTATGCTGAAATACATACAAGGCCAACTAGGAACACTTTGACTGGGGCAAAAGCACTTGTGAGGGTACCAGGGGGCAGCAGTGTAGCCCATGGCTCAGTTTGGGCCGCAGGGTCACTGTTAGAGGGGACAGTTCTGCTCTAGCTCTGGTTCTGAATACGGACACAGGTACACATACATAGAATTTTGCAGATGGAATTCCTGAGTCCTTATGCTGAAAGAAAGCTTTGGGAAGGAAGTGGCATCACCCTTGCTACCAGCTTCTTCCTTCTTCCGTAGTGGCCAATTTGCCATGTTAGGGTTGTGCTGCTTGGGAGGCCTGGGGTTGCCATTTCCAGGTGTCTTATTATAAAGGACTTCTTAATGAATTCTCCTTCTATTGGTACCAGAATCATGACTATGATTTTTCATCCTTGGGGCAAACAACAGAAAAAGACCCTTGAAACCAACTTTGTAATCATGGAAATAATACAGGAAGTAATTCAAGACAAATTTAGTTGCTCTGGGGAAAGACAGCACTAGTTATGACAGTGACTTATGGACTGAGGGGTGTTGGTGGGGTTGGGGGGTGTTACAGCATTTAGGTCTTCTTCCTCCCTTCCCCCAGTACTCTACAAGACTAAGACCCACACAGGATGGACCAGCGGAGAAAAATTGTGGTTGGCATTGCTGGGAGGAACATCCAAATGTCCAGTCGCACAGGTTCATGTGAATGTCACCTGTCAGCTACCTATTTTAAATAATTCTTGTTAACTGGGTTCTAAGTGCAGTTGTTTCTAGTGGCTGGTGTGTATTTGTTAAATCTGTGCACCTTCCAGATTTACCTCACCCTAATTATGGCCACTCTGGATGGGCAAACTTTTCTACTGTTCATTAGTACATTATGGTAAACTTCCGTAGAGGCAGCTGGGTGGGCAGTGTGCCGGGCCTAGTATTGACAATAGCGAGACCCTGGGCAAGTCACTCCCTCTCTGTCTCAGTAACTATAAAATAGGGACAATAACAGCACAGCCATGGCTCTTGTCCTTCTTCTTTCTTTCCCTCCAAAGCCTTCCTTAGTCCTTCAACAAAAAGTTTTTCTAGTTAGGGGTAAATGAAAGATTAGCTTTCACACCACTCTGCACCACCAGAAAAACACCTCTTACGTTTGAGGCAGAATTTGTTGTTTATCAGCCCTATCCAACTCTTTGTGACCCCATTTGGGGGTTTCTTGGCAGAAATATTGGAGAGGTTTGCCATTTCCTTCTTCAGCTCATTTTACAGATGAGGAAACTGAGGCATACAGGGTCATACAGCTAATAAGTGTCTGAGGCCAATTTGGACTCACAAAGATCAGTTTTTCTGACTCCAGATTTATCCACCACACCACCTTGCTGTCCATGAGATAGAATATATATTATATTTATCTATCTATCTATCTATCTATCTATCTATCTATCTATCTATCTGTCTGTCTATCTACACATACCCACACCCACGCCCACATATATGTATGAATTAGAATAGGAAAAAAACAAAACAAATTTGACCCACTGCAGTTAAATAAAAGGCAAAATTCTATTCTTGGGTACTCTTAAGGAAAAAATAGTTTATCACCCTCTTTGGGTTACTACTCTCTTAACTCCTACTCACAGGGTATATTGTACACTGGGTGCTAGGGGAGAGGGGACGGCCATCCTTGTGGGTCTGCAGTACCCACTACTGCACTTTCTATCATCCATCAGCCAGCAGGCATAATTAACTCTTTTTTTTTCATTTTAAAAGTTTCTATTTTTTTTCAAATCTGTAATAAATTTTGTTTTCTTGTTTACATCATTCATTTTCATGAGATTTTTGAATTACAGATTTTCTCCCCGTCCTTCCCCAAACCCAACCCCCAAACAGCCATCCCACTGTAGAGCCCCTCCCCTGGTCTGCTCTCTAACTTTTTGGTAGGGCAGGGAGGGTCTCCCTACCCCAGCCCCTGTATATCTTAATTCCTAGTTGCAGGTATTGCAGAGCTTTAAATTCTAGATTCTTTCAATTCTTCCCTTGTCACCCACCCCTGCTGCAAGGACAACCAATTCAATA
>CM053595.1:305473029-305513191 GCA_028646575.1 Pseudocheirus occidentalis
TTCTTCTCCTCATTGGCTTTCTGGGCCTCTTTTGCCATTTGATTTAATCTATTCTTTAAAGTGTTTTTTTTTTTTCAGTCAGGTTGTTGACTCTCTTTTCATGATTTTCTTGCATCATTCTCATTTCTCTTCCCATTTTTTCCTCCACTTCTCTTATTTATTTTTCAAAGTCCTTTTTCAGTTGATGTATAGCCTCTAGGCATTCTTCAAATGTCTTGGAAGCATTTGGTGTGGGAGTTCGGACTGTGTTGTCTTCCTCCTGTTCCATGCTTTGATCCTTTTTGTCCCCCAAAAAAGATTCTACAGTTTTATTGCTGTTCTTATTTTGCTTCATTTTCCTCATGTTGGCCAGTCCCTTATTTGGTTGGGGTTTTCTTGTTTTAGCTTTGTGAAACTCTGCTTCCAGGGGGGAAGCTCTGTTCCAAATCACTGGGGTTTTTCCAGCTGATGGAGCTATTAGGGGGGTGTTGCAGCCCCCCCCAGCTTTGGCTTGCTGAAAGTGCACCCCAGGACCACCACCCATGACCACGATCCAGATCCAGGCAGCTCAACACAAGAGCACGTGGCCTGATCAATAAACTCAGCCCCCCTGTGAGGTCCTTGGGCCAGGGGCTCTGAAACAGCCCAGTGCGGGCAGCCGCAGGTTACAGCAGTCCCTGTCCTTCCCCCACTGCTTCCTTGCCCTGGGGGTAGATTGGCCAAGCTGCTTTTCCTCCCCCAAATTTAGCTTGAAAGCTTCACTCACCTTCACTGACCTTTAATCCTGGCTTAGTAGATGTGAAGATTTCTCCAGGTGCTTTAGATCTTCTCTGAAGTAGACTCGCACTGCAGCTTGGGAGGCTCGGCTCCTCCCGACCACCCTGGAGTGTGGTTTCAGGCTGGGCTGGTCTCGGCTCCTGGCCTGCAGGCCTGCGTGATGAGCACCCCCTGAGGAGCTGCCTTTCTCTAATCCCTATTTTTCCCATCTTAGTAGATGTGGAGTTGCTGGAGGCGTTGTAGATCTTCCGTCTTGTAGACTGGCTGCGGCTTGGCTCTGTTCCTCCTCACGGCCCTGGGGCCTGGCCCGTTCAGCTTCAGGCTGTGCTAGCCTTGGCTCCCCGCCGTGATGATCCCCTGCTGCTAAGCTGCCTTCTGTGAGAGATGTGTTTTTTGTATTTTTGTGAGTTTGGGAGCCCTAAAATTTGTCCAGTCATATTTTATGGGTGTTTAGGGTAGCTGTGTTTCGCTACCTACGCCGCCATCTTGGCTCCACCCCCCCTCCCCCATACTTAAACTCTTAACAAGGGCTTAATAAGAACAGTAAGCACCAACCACTTTGTCCATGAGTCTGGGATACACTGCCCCACAAATACACACTGCTGGGCTCCAATATGCAGTCTGACCATAGTGGTGAGCATATGGAGGATACTCATATGCAGAGGCACCTCTGGCCTTCAGGAATTGCCCTCCCTGGAAGACCTTTGTCTGTTTATGGAAGCCGGTTCATCTCTCCTGGGGTGCAGTGCTCTGAGGCCCCCCAAGCTAGGCTTCTTCACTAGAGTCTGTACTTCTCTGGGTGCTCAGGTTTCTGGCTGCCTGTTAGGGAGGAAGCAGCTTCTAGGAGTATGGCCCTTGGCTCTTGTGTCTCTGGATCTGGGCATGTGAGCAGTATATTTCTCTGCTCCACATGGAGGGCCTTAGACTGTCCAGAAGTTCTTCTTCAAAGCCACATGACTGATGAGGTGTGAGGAGGTGCAATTAGAAAGTCCCTTCCTTGCCTTGCTGTGGAGGGAGGCGCTGCCCACATCTGCCCCCACTTCCAGGGGGCCTCATAGCTCCCTCAGTCAGAGAGGAGCTCTCTGTTCCTTTTAGTCTCACCAGTATTTTATGCTTACGTTCTAGACCTTCTTCAGGTCTGTCAACCAAATGGGGAGGAGAACCCCCTACCCTAACAAAGTGGGAAAGGTCATCCTCTTGAATTGGTCCACTGACATGCCTGACCCATCAATGTATATGCAGCAAGCACGTCCAGTGATGGTAACTGATAAGTTTTATTTGGTTTTTTGTTTTAACCATAGGTCTTAAAACAACCCAAAACATTATGGCATCTCAATTGCTCCCTGTGACTCTGGGTCTTAAGAAGAGTCTGGGGATGTGGACTGAGTGTGGCTGCCCTGGGCTCTCCCCAAAGAGCAAAGGCCAGCTGGGAGGTCTGTAGCTGTGGATCAGAATGGGGAGCAAAGGAATTAATTCACAGGACTCAGGTCCCTTGGTATCATCAACATATACAGGAAACAATGGTAGGCAGAGTATCAGAAACCGGAATCTCTGTCTTAAATCAGTACTCTCATGGCCCCTTAACTATTGCTAAATAATTGTCTATTATTCTGAACTTAGGCATTTCTATATTCAAAGAACAGAAAAGCACTGTACATGAAACTGTGAATCTGTGCAGCACAAGTTTTTGCCCCCCCCCCCCCCCAGAGGTATCCCATTTCCATATTTCCCTGTGAACTACTCTCAGGTCTGTTCCTCGGATCCTCTTCTGGCCTCCAGCCAGGCCTTCCCAGTGTCCTTGGTGGCAGGGGGTACAGGTCACTGTCCCAAGGGTGAGGCCTCCTTCTGCATGAGCCCCAGGGCCTCTCTGTACCCCCAGGGACAGGCAGAACCCCACTTTCTTTGTACATGGCCTTTCTGTATTGGCTTCAGGCCAGAGAAGCGCTGGTCTGCCTCTGGGATGTCCCGTTTCACTCCAGGCCTCCTTGGCGCCTGCACAGAGACAGGCCTGTTGAGTCTGAGTTCATTTCATAAGGACAAGCAAAGGGGGGGAAGAATGTAAAAGAAACATTCGGCAACCCCAATGCCGCTCCTTTAAGGGGTGCTGCAGCCGGGTGTGGGGACCCTCGGGGGCCTCCCATACAGAGCCTCGGGGCTGCCCCAGGTGTCCTCCCTCTGGGAGTCCCAGCCCAGTGAATACCCCTCTCGGGACAGCCTTCGGGCCTCTGCCCCCCACCCTGGCCAGGCTGGGTGCTCTTTCAGATCCAGGAGCGCCTCCTCTCCTCCTTCCGTATCCCGGATGGGCAGACCCAGCTGTGTGCGGGCACTGAGGAACATGTGCTGCGTTCCTTCTGCGGGGCTCCAGCAGCTGCCCCACCGTGGGCTTTCCAGCAGAAAGGCTACTCTAGGCCAAGGAGCTGCAGGAGCTACTGGGCCTGCACGTGGCCCACGTGTGTCCCTCGCGTGAGAAGGGCCCCCGGCCGCCCTCGGGTGGAAGACGTCTGGGGAGGCAAGCCGTGGGGGATGTGTCCCCGGCTCGCGCAGCCGGCACCCCGTCCCCAAAGGCAGACACCGGAGGTGGGCGAGACGTGACAAAGAAAGGAAGCCAGGGTGTGAGCGGTTGGTCCTATGGCCAGGTGCGGGCCGGGGCACGGCCTGGGCAAAGGTGCAGGGATGGGAGCTCCACCGCTAGGCCAGCGGGAAGCTCCGGGGCCACACAGTTACACGTGCGGAGGCCGGAGGCCGTGACTGGCGCGCGGGAGCCATGGATACGCAGGTGCATGTCTAGGGAACCTGTGAGAAAAGGCAGCGCCGAGCCGGGAGGGGGCGGTGGGCCTAGCGGAGCCGGCCAGCACGCATGCGCGCCGCCGTCTCTCTTCCCGATAGACCAGAGCCCGGTCTTCTCTCCGCCTCCCTGGAGCCCCGCTTCTCATTGGCGCATTGGGGCACTGCGCAAGCGCTCCCGTGGCTGGAGAGCCGAGGGTGGGGGGGGAGGGCGGTGCAGCGACAGCGCTGATAAACGCGCATGCGCGGCGAGGTAGCCGCGGGAGCGGTAGCGGCGGTGGGGGCTCCCATCGAAGGGAGTTGAAGAAGCTGTGGGGGTGAGAGGGCCGGGCCCGTCGGTCAGCTTGGCCGAGGTAGGACGGGGTCTACGGGGCCGGGCGAGGGCGGGTGGCTGCACTGGCACGGGCCGAGTCCGACCGTGGGGAAGGGCCCTTGTCGTTCGCCGACAGGTTGGTTGTGGGGCCGGCTATTGTGTGTGGTGTCGCAGCGGCGGCGGAGGCCGGCGCCTAAGATGGCGGCGGAGCGGGGGGCCGGGGACCAGGACGAGGCGGGCGGCCCCCCCTCCCCCCGCAGCCGCTCGACACTCGCGCGGGCGCCCCTCCCCCCGCGCCCGGCCCGGCGCCCTCCCCGGCGGCCGCGGCTGCAGCGCGGTCTCTGGGCCCCGCGGTGGCGCAGGAGGCCCGGGCCGGAGCCGGGCCGGGGCGTGCGTGCGCGCGCGCCCCTCCCCCCGGCTCCCTCCCGCCCGGAGGGGGGGTGTCTGACCGCGGAGGGTCTGGGCCGGCCTCTGTTTCCTCGGGTGGGCGGCCGCGCCTCACCGCCCCCTCCCGCCCGCTCCGACCCGGGAAGGCGTAGCCCCCCGGGAGCGCGTTGTCAGCTGAGAGCGCCCTGGGGCGCCGCGTCGGGGCCGCGGCTGCGCGGTCACGGGTGAGCCCGCGTAGCCCGAGTCTCCGTGCGGCCTGGAGGGGCCGGGATGCGGCCCGGAGCTCCTCGGGCTCCCTGATCTTCTTCGAGCCGTGTGGAGTGTTCCCGAGGGAGTCGGCGGTAGATGGTTTGGCTTTCCTGTGGATCAGGGCAAGCTTCTTCCCAGGAATGTTAACCTCTTTTCTTTCGCTGTAGTTGGGCAGGATTCCCCGGGAAACTGCGGGAGGGCGATGCGCGTCTGTTGTGGTTACGTAACGTCGGCCTGGCGGGCGACCCTTCCGGGGCCGAGGGCCGAGGCTGCGGCTCAAGGTCAGGCGCGCCCCCTGTGGCGCGCCCCCGGGAGCCCAGCCAACGTCGTGCTCGTTGCCTCTTTAATTGCAGCCGTGGAGACCCAGGGCCCCCCCTTTGTGGCCAATCTCAGAGGAGGCGCCGCAGTGAATCCCGACTGAGTGTGGGGGGCAGAGCGGCTGTTACCCCCTCAGGGCCTCCCCTCCGGGGGGCCGCCAGTCTCCCGCCCTGGAGCCTTATGTTAATAATGCTGATGAGCCTGGGATAAGTCATTTCCTTCTGTGGCTTTCTAGAACCCCTGCTTTCTCTCCCCCCACCCCCTTCACATTAGCATTCCTTCTCGCTCCTCGCTCCTCTTTCTTTTGCCAATCTTGGATCATTCACTTCCCTGGAGGGCATCTCAGCCCTGACTTCATCCCTGAGCTTCAGGCCCCTTATGTTTCCCCCTGGACAAACTAGCATCTAATGCATCTCCTGATGGCTCCTCAAACTCAAATTTATCACAAGATGAGGATTCTCTTGCAGATTATCCATTCTGACTTTCCCTCTTCTGTCTGGAAGGAAGCAAGCATGCATTTATTAAGTGCCTACTGTGTGCCAAGTGCTTTGCAATAGCCCATTTTATGTTCTCAACAACCCGGGGAGGTACAGTCTTCTCCCCCCTCTCCCCTTTGGAGGCAGACAGGCAGTCACCACTTTTGTAAGTGTCCAAGACCAGATTTGAGTGCGGGTCTTCCCTACTCCAGGCCCAACATTTTCGCCACCATGCCACCTAGCTATTTCTTATTATTCATCCCCATCATTTAACTTGTTACCAGGGCTTAATTAACCAGAAACAACTAGGTAGGTGGTACAGCAGACCTGGAGTCAGGAAGACCTAAGTTCAAATCCTGCCTTATATACTTAGTGCTTTGTAAACCTGGGCAACTAACTTTACAACCTGCCTTTGTTTCTGTGAAATGAAGTTAACAGCACAATTATTTCCTAGGAATGTTGTGAGGATAATGTGAGATGATATTTATAGAGAGCCTTACAAATAAATGCTAGTGTTCTCATTTCTCACATTCACTTATCAAATCCTGCTTTTTCTACCTCTTCCTCGGCAGCCTCTCTTTCTTTCCTCCCTGTTAACACTCCTGCCCCAGTGTTAGTGAGCCATTATCAAAGTCTGTGATTCTTTGAGACCCTTCGGAAGATGGTAAATATGAATCCCAACTCTGATAGCAACCCCCTATGTGTAAGCCAGGGCAGATTTATAAAATGAGGGGTCTGGGCCAATATGGTCTGGGGGGTATGGCCAGGGAGTGGAAAGTATGCTGGCTTGAGAGTTAGAGGACCTGGGCTTAAGTTCTGTGTGTGTGTGCGCGCGTGTCTGTGTGGGTGTACATGGATACACTTATTTAGCTACTTGTGGCCCTGGACTTACTTAAGTCTTTCTTCATCTATACAGGCAGGAGGTTGTGCTAGATGACTTCCAATCCTCTCTTTTCAGGTTCTTCCATGTCTAAATCCTATAAACTCTTAAATGGATTGCACCCTCCCCTCTGAGCATGCTCCTTTCATGCCTCACATGAGCCAGGGGCCATGTCCACAGCCTGGACATACTGGAGGGGCTGGTTCACTTCCCATCCATTTTGCTTTCTTTGTTTTGCTCTCAGTCAGAAGTGCTTTGCGTTTAGAAATCTGGCTCTTCATCTTGCAAGCCCAGCTCAGATGACATTTTTCTTCTTGAAGTTTTCTCTGAAGTGACCACCTTTCTCTTTCCAGAACTTGCACGGGCCTTGGCACACAGTCATTGTTTCTGTAGCCCTTGCCTCTGCAGCATATTGTGCATGCTAGATGGACCAGGGGACTCAGTGAGGCAACGGTTCTCTTCTCACTTGAAAGTAAACATTTTCATCTTAACATGTGTTCTCTTGGTCTTGTGAATCAAATAGGGCACACATCAGTTCAGGGAATTTGGTCCTTCAGGACGTTCTTGCCTTTGAGTCCTTTGTATCTTCTGTCTTGCCTTTGATTTATGTAGTTAATAAAAGTTTTTGTTAAATAGAACTGAATTTTCTTGGATCGTTTTTTAATACAGTTATTTCTTTGTTGGATCGTAAATCCCACGTGGGTAATCTCGGTGTTTTCGTGCTTTCCTAACCCAGTGCTCTGTATACAGTAGACAGCAAACGCATCAGATTTCCATAGGGAACCCAACTCAATCACTTAGTAGTGTAAAAGGTAAGATTTTACCAAAAATGAACATAGCTCGCTAGTCAATCATATTTTGATGTATTTTTCTGAGGATGACATGAAGATAGGAATTAGACATCTGAGCCTGAAAATGACCCCATTAAAGAGGAAAGAGCGGTGTCTTTGGAATCAGAATATGTCTGGTCTAGTTCCAGTTCTCCTCTTTGAGAATCTGTTTTCTTTCACCTCATTCTCATCTGTAAAATGGGGATAGCTGTTCCACTTAGTTTCCAGTGTAGTTGTGAAACCAAATGAAGAGTCCACCTCATGCATTTGTGTAGGTAGTGCTGTTAGGTTTACTGATTATTTGCTTGGGACCTTAACTAAATGGTAGTGCAAGCATAATCCTCATTATACAGATGAGGAACTTGATCCTGGGAGAAATGACTTTGATGTGGGGCCCTAGTGATCCATGGATCCTGACTCTGTCCACTCTCACTTCCTTTGGCTCTCAAAGAAGAGACTTGGGGCAATAGTAACAACTGAAGGGCTTGAGGTAGCCCTGTTGAAGCATAGTGCCAGTACTCTTAGAAACCTCATTTTCAGGTGAGAACACTGAGTCTCACAGAGGTTATGTGACTTGCTCTTGGTCACCCACAGTGTCAGAGAATGAACCTTGCTCTCTGGGGCCCAAGCCAATCTACTATATCCATGTGTGTATCTGTGAAAGTGCTTTGTAAACTGAATTTTGCAGTAGATGGAAGCCATTTGTCCTGGGTCTGGCAGCTTCTGCTTACTCCAGCTCCACTAGAGGAAAAAGGAAGCATGGGGGATAGCACCTGTGGCCAGAGTGAGCCTATGGCCACACGCAGGAGTCCAAGATATTGTTTGTCACTTCAGAAGATCCCCTTAAGAACAGAGCTAAGTTCATCATAGTCCTTTGTCTTGTTTCTTGACTCTTGCCTTTCTAAATTTTTTTTTATTCTTATCTCCATTATCTGTCTTTTCCATATCAGTAAATAACTGCCAGCTCCCTCATCATATTCTCTTCAGCCCTGTATTTCATGAGCATTTTACTGAGCCGCAGATGCCTGTGTCGGTAAGTGCCCAGAAGATGCCAGGCATTGTGCTAAGTTCTGGGGTTACAAAAGCAAGGCAGAAAGTTTCTGCTGTTAAAGAGCTTGGTCTGATAGGGAGACAACATGCAAACAAGTCCAAGCAAGAGAAAGATGATACATTGGAGAGAATCAACAGAGAAGGCTCTAGCATTAAGGGGATCAGGAACAGCTCCATGTGGAAGGCGGGATTTTAGCTGAGACTCGAAGGAAGCTGAGAGGCGGAGATGAAAGGGAGAGAGTGCCGGGCATGGGGTATGGCCACTTGGGATTTGGGAAATGGAGTATCATGTGTGAAGAATGGAGGCCAGTGTCGCTGAATCTCAGAGTACTGGTAGGGAGGAGGTGGCAAATAAGATATAAGAAGACTGGAAAGGTTGTAAGGGGCCAGGTTATGAATGGCTTTGAATTGTAAACAAAAGATTTAATCCTGGAGGTGATGAGGAGCTATTGGAGCTTACTGATACAGTTGTGATTTGTATTTAAGGAAGATTAATTGGCTGAATGGAGGATGGACTGAGGACAGAAGAGATTTGAGGCAGGCAGACTCCCCCACCCCCCAGTAGGCTATTGCAGCAGTTCAGATTTGAGGCGATAAAGGCCAACAGCACCAGACCAGGTAACTGTCCAAAGGAGGGGGGCCAGGGGAGGACAGGACATGTGGAGTTTAAAATATATGCAGGACTTCAAGTTTGAGATATCCAAGAAACAGCGGAGGTTCAGAGAGAGGTGAAATCTAAGAATCATCAGCACAGAGATGATTGAGTCCCTATAGAAAGGGATCTGAGGGGATCCCCAAGTCGAATAGTACAGAGGGAAAAGAGGAGAGGGCCCAGGATAGAGCCCTGCTAGAGTGGGAATCCTCCAGGCCATGCCTGAGAAAGAACAGAATGGAACTTGGAGGTAGGCATTTTCTTATTATTGCTAATCCTATGAGCATTATGCAGAAACTGCCCTAGAATGGATGACAGAACAAAGGGTTCCTTTTTTCTTCTTTTGAAAATACTTCATTGAAGTAAGCTAAATTATAGTATTCAGTATACTTATGGGTGATTAGCAACACCCCTAATAGGAAGGATTGCCTAAAACTTCTTATGGAGATTTCCCCAAAGTAATTTTGGACATTGGTACATTAATTGACTATCAGTCCAGCTATCATAGGGGCCGAATAGAATATAATGATGAAAGGGAATCCTAAACGTAGGTTGTGGATGTTATGGACACGTAGATTGTAATTTCTCACTCTTCTAGGACGCTGTCTTTCATGTCCTTTACAATAACATTATATATGAGGACTTCATCATTCTCCAGTCACCTAGGTTTGAAGCCTCAGTGCCATCCTGACACAAGTCTTTAAGAAATACTTTGTGATTAATTGATAATGATTACATTAGATCAAAAGTTTTTATAAGGACCAGTAAGATCAATTTAGGTGACAAAGTTGGGAGAAAATTAGGTTCCAAATGCTGTTTGATTACAAGTGAGTCATTTACCTCCGAATTTTGCATTTCCTGATCTGCAGAATAGGGGCTAACTATATGTATACACATACGCATATATATTTACTCTTTTTGCCAAATTGAGGTTGTTTTAATTTGTTTCTTGAATTTGTTAGAGTTTGGACAATTTTTCAACTGATTTAACAGCTCATATCCTCATTCATGCATTTTTAGGTTGGGGGTTTCTGGTTGTCAGATTTATTATTTTTTTTAATCAGATAGACTTACCATAGAGTTTTCCCAGCCTCTTTCTTCATATTAGATATGTTATTTTCTGTAGTATATCATCTTTTGTTTAATAAAATTCAAGAGTTGGATGTCTAATGGATGATTACTTGAATTTGTTCAGTAAGGATCCAGAGGTCTGAGTTGTAATCCCAGTAGTGTCCACTGACTCATTCCATAATTTGGGAAATACCTTCCCACCTTTGGACCTCACTTTTCTCATCTGTAAAATCAGGCAGTTGGACTTAAACGATCTGTTTCTCAGATCCTTTCCATTTCTAATTCATGTGCTCAATGTAGACTTGTTTTATCCTATTATCTATTTTTTTTCCAGTGCTTTTAATGAATGAATATTGATCTTGCACATGTTTTCTTCTCTTTTAGATTTCCCATTTGGTTCTACTCATCTGTCTTTTACCCCATTTTTCAATAAACAGGGTGGGAGCACGGTAGATCCAGTGCTGAATTTGGCATAAGGAGGTTCGGCCCTTTATGCTTCCTCTTTTTCTGTGACTTGTGGATTAGTCCCTTAAACCTCTTGAGTGGCAATTTACTCTTTTGTAAAGTAGCAGTAATATTTATAATGTCCTCAATTGAGGCATATGTAAATTGTTTTGTAGAATTTTAAAGTATCACATAAATGTCTGCTGTCATTATCTGGATAATTTCTTTTTTTGTGTGTGTGCTCTTTTTTTGGAGGGCAGTTGGGGTTAAGTGACTTGCCCAAGGTCACACAGCTGGTTTTTTGTGTTAAGTGTCTGAGGCCAGATTTGAACTCAGGTCCTCCTGACTCCAGGGCCAGTGCTCTATTCACTGTGCCACCTAGCTGCCCCTGGATAATTTCTTAATTGGAGGATATTTTGAAAATTGTCAAGCCCTCCTTTATCAATTTTATTTTTCTGACTCCTTGACAACTGCTTATTTTTCTAGGTGTTAATAAGTCTTTTTATCTTTACAAAGTGTAACCTGTTGGCCTTTGGACAAGAATATCAATTTGGGGGATATTAACATGTTTACTGTGGTCTAGATTTTAGCCATATACAAGGAATATCTTAATTGTGTAGTTTTTTATTTCTTTCAAAATCGTTTTTAAGTTGTCCTGGAGTATAAGCACTGATATGATTTGACTGAGTCATTTAATGTGAATCTCTAAGAACAAGCTTGAAAAGAATTATAAAACCCTATTTTGTGCTTCAGATTTAACATAATATAAAGGAAAGTTGAGTTAGAATAGGCTGTGTTTTTTGGGATAGTGCTTTTAGTTCATATAGCAGGGGTTCTTAACGTATTTTGTGTGCGTGAGAGAGAGAGACATACACACACACGAACCCCTTTGATAGTCATGGTAAAGCCTGTGGATTCTAGAATAGTGTTTTTAAATGCTTATAGGATATATTACTGAGATCAGTAATAAGTACAATTAATAAAATATTTTAAAAATTCCAGGACCCTTGGAGGTGGGGAGGTGTACTAGTGGATAGCTGATTGAGAACCCTTGTCAGAGCCTATACCTGCATACTCATTGCTATGTATCAGATGAGTAGTTTTTGAGAGAGTAAAAATTCCAGGCAGGGTGCTCCCAAGATCTCTTTGGGGTGTTGCCCTTTCTGTTTCTGTTTGCTTTTGTGGCACCCCCACTTCCTAGGGAACTTTTTTCTGTTTCTGTGTAATTTTTTGACCAAGGAAATTAGGGTGAAATTTGAGAGTAAGAGACCAGATTGCTTACTGTGATCTTTATGGAGAAAACTTTCTTCCCTTCTTCCAAGACCTCACCCCCTCTTTACTACAGTCCAGAAATAAAGATGAGTCTGTAGTCTAAAACTCTTTGTTATGGCAGCAGGACACCCTTCTCACTGCTGTTAATATGTGGTAACCACATTTCTACAAGTCTGCTTCTCTTTATTTTCTGTCAGTTTTGTACCACTTTGAAAACTAATGACTTAAAGGTATGTTATGGGAACTGCCCTTCAGTGCCAGTGCTGTTTGCGCTTCGCATCCATCATACCTTATTTAGGGTAGTGTTGGAATAAGGAGAGTAGTTTTATCTTAAACTAAATGTTTAAAGATTTGGAAGAAACTGCACAAAACTTTGCCAACCAAGACTTGGTTCTGCTGAGGTTTTTAAAAAAGTTTTTGTGGGCACATTGTGATGGTGTGGCACACGTGGTTTGTCTCGTAAATCATGGTTTTTGATGGCTTCATATTGTAAAGCATCAACATTTTGCTGTACATGATAAACAGTTTTGGTCTTAACCCTAATAATCCCTAATGAGCAAAAGTAGACCTCCCCTAGTTTGCAAACCATTAGGTTAAGAACGGGATAGTTAGTTTAAAGTACAATTTTTTAAGTTTAAGATCCCTGGTATCAAGCAGATTCTAGCTAGCCCGAGGTTCTAGATCACTTGATGAATTTTTGAGCCTCCCTGTGTAAATTAGAATTAATAAAACTGACCTTTTGAGTTTGCCTTGGTGATGGGAATTAGGTCTTACAACATTGTCCCTACCATTATGGAATAATTCTGGGGTCTTAGTAGTTGCCTAAACTTAGGTTACTGATAAACTGATGATCAAATGTATCTCTTATACAATGCCAGGAACAGGAATAATAGGAAGCTCTTAATTGTCTGTGGTATTGGCTCTCACAGAAGGCTCCCAACAAAAGTTAGGGTGGTCCTTTTAAATTCAGAAAGGCAGTTCCTTCGTGTTCGCTACTGTACCACTTTTCCTAATAAAACTTCTGAAACCACTGTTTAAGTGGTTTGATTTAAGTTGATGGGTTCAGGATTATTTTCTGTTGGGGGGTGCTAAAACTTTGTAATAATTCATATTTATATAATGATTTGAGATTTATAAAGCACTTGAATCACAACTCTGTGATTTAAGGTGTGAGGTAGTAGTGGAAATATTTTTATATACGCTTCAGAGATAAGGAATTGGATGCCCTGAGCAGTCATTTGACTTGCCTGACCCAGTAAGTGTCTGAGGTGGGACCTTAGAACCCCTTTCTTCTGATTCTGTGATCGTCCAGCATTTTGCACTGTGCCACATGACTTCTTCTGTCATCTGAAAATCTGGATTTTCTATGATCTTAATGCAAAAAACTTTCTTCCCTTCTTCCAAGACCTTACCCCCTTTTTACTACAGTCCAGAAATAGAGATGAGTCTGTCGTCTGAAACTCTTTGTTATGGTAGCAGGGCACCCTTCTCGCTAATCTTAATGCTCTTAGCATGTCCCTGAGCAGTTTTGACCATGGGCTTGAAATATATTCACAGGAATATCCATGGATAAAGGAAGAAGCAAGAAAATTTGGAGCATGATGGTACAGTGAATAGAGTGCAGAACTTGGCATCAAGTAGAACAGAGTTTGAATCCTGCTTCAGACATTTAGTAGGTGTGTGACTCTGGGCAAGTCACTTAACCTGGCTTAGTCTCAGTGTTCTCTTATGTAAAGTGGGGATTAGCCCATCTTGCAGAATTATTGGAACAATCAAATTAATTAGCATAGGAAGCACCTGGCAAATCTTTTTCTTTTTTCTTTTTTTTGGAGAGGGGAAGGCAGGGCAATTGGGGTTAAGTGACTTGCCCAAGGTTACATGGCTAGTATGTGTTAAGTGTCTGAGGCTGGATTTGAACTCGGGTCTTCCTGACTCCAGGGCTGGTGCTCTGTTCACTGTGCCACCTAGCCACCCACCTACCCCCTTACCTGGCATATCTTGAAGAGAGCTATATGTAAATGCCAGTTCCCATTAAACATTTTCATAATGAACTTTGCTGAATGTAATTGTTTTTGTTCTGTGTAAGATTGCAGATGTAATGTAAAATTTAGCCATAACTGGAACTTTTTGTGTAGGATGCAGATTAGGAAATGGGATGATGTGCCACGTAGTTCGTTCAACATGGGCATGTTTCAGGTGCAGAGACTGGGTTCAGAATTGAAGCTCTTCTCTTGATTCCTAAGAGATTCTAATAGTTGGCCACCGTCATTCTCAAGACATTTTATATTCATTTTCTACTCTTGTTTTAGATAGCAGAGTGCTTTAAGCCTTAAAGAAGTAATACGGAACTGTACTTAAAACAGTATGTCAAGTAGTTGTTGAAATGACATGCTTATAAAACGAATAGTATTTGTGGGGTTTGACCCTTCCAGATTTAAGAATGCTGGTGTATTATAGCTCTTGGACTTGCTGTTTTCTGCTTTGTTCCTTGATTCAGAATTCACCGAAAGCAATTGACCCTCATGTATCTACTCTTTTGTAACCAATATTATAAATGTATATAAGATTACATTCCCTTCTGCTTTCCTGTAAGCATGAAGGTACCAAGGAAATATCACTGTTTTGCTACCGTCTGTTCTGAGATGGAATTAGGAATAGATTTTCCTGTGATAAGCAGTTTTATGGAGTTTAAATTCATTTAACATGAAGAGTCTTAACTGTAACTTCATAAAATTTATCTACCTTTTCGGACTCTGCAACCCATGAAAATGTTTAGGCATTAACCTGGTTTGCAGAGTCTGAAAAGCTTGTTTATAGAAACTTATTTTGAGTATTATTATTATTATTAAACATTTATTAGGTGCTTCCTCGGCACTGAGGATGTAAAGAAAGGCAAAAGAGACATTCCCTCCTTTTGAGAAGCTCAGTCTAATAGGAGACACAACATTCAGACAACTTCATACAAAAAGAAATATACAGCACAAATTGGAGATAATAAAGGGAAATTCCTAGAAAAGGGGGATCAGGACAGGCTTCTTGGACAAAGTGGAATTTTACCTGGGAGCTTGAAGGAAGTTGTGAGGCAGAAAGAAAGGAGAGGCCATTCTAGGCATAGGGGACATCCAGAAAATGGAAAACAGACAGGAGCTCAGTGTCCCTGTATTGGAGTTAGATGGGAATGTATAAAGTGTAAGAACACTAGAAAGGGAGGGAGCAGGTTAGGAAGAGCTTTGAGCGGCAAACAAAGGATTGTATTTAAGGAGCCTCTGGACTTTATTTGGAGTGGGGAGGAGAGTGACAGGGTCAGACTTGTGTTTTAGGAAGATCACTTTGACAGTCAAATGTGGGATGGACTAAAGTAGAGAGAGGCTTGAGGGAGAGAAGTAAATGATCAGACTTTTGGAATGTTCTAGGTGGGAGGTGATGAGGGCCTGCACCGGGGTGCTGACAGTGTCAAGAAGGGGGCTTATACAGGAAATGTTATGAAGGTAAAATTGATAGGAGTTGGAAACAGATTGGGTGTGAGGAGAGAGAATAAGGAGTTAAGTATAATATGGAGGTTAGTTCTAGGTTTTCAGAACATTTCTACCAAAATATGGATAAAGTAATGCATTCCAAGTGTAAAGCATTAAACCCTCAGAAAATTCTTTTGGCTTAGAGTCTCATTTCTGCATAATTTCCGCATAACTAATTGTCCGAGGTCTAGATCATAAATAACTGGATTTTACCTCTGTAATTGATTACCCAGGTTGTGTGATGTTGCATTCATAAATATGTAAAATGTTATCCTCGGATAAGCCTGATTTTTTTTTTCTAATTATGATTATAATTTATGTTGTTATATTTTAGAAACCCACTCCCCACAGTTTTCCTTTTTTTTTTTTTTTTTTTTTTTTAAATAGGAACCAGCTTTAAAATGATACTCAAAAAGTTGGTGATGGCTTATATATCATTTTAGGTGTTATACCATAGAGATGTCAAACACATGGCCCATCTGCAGGCTGAGCTAGATTAAAATGTAATTGAGAAATATTTGACAAAATGAATAAAATTACACTAAAGCATAGTTAATACTATGTTTTCCATACCTATAGATTAGTGGCCTCCCTTTCCATTGGAGTTTACCACCACCGGTATAGTAAGTAGTATTGAACTTGGAGTCAGGAATGCCTGTGTTTGCCTGTTCCATACACTCAATAGTTGTGAAATTTGGCAAGTCAAGTAATCTCTTTTAACCTCCTTCTCACATTTGTAAAATACTGATAAAGGCACTTATTTTACAGGATTGTTGTGAGAACCCAATGAGAGAATAGAAATTCCTTTGCAAACTATGAAGATCTATGTAGATGTTAGCTATTATTATTTTTTCCTACCTTTGTGTAATTGTCTACTTGTGATTCATAGAAGGTATTGAGTTAATTTTATTTTCTGTATTTTTTTTTCAATAAATAACTTGTCCATCAAGGTAGATACAGAGTTGAGTGCTATTTAAAAGCACTTACATTCTCTTCTTGATTATTATTTCTACACTCAAATACTTTGGAAGTTTAGCTGTAGTGAGTGAAGTCAGACTCAGTGTTAGATACACCACGAGAAAACAACCATGTTTATTTAGCAGTGTCTTGAAATACAGTAATGTTTACTAAATGCTTATTGGTTGATTAATATTTGAGTGCAAAATAGTTGAAGAACCTGAAAGATGGGATGAGAAAGTATCAAGATTTAACCTATTTAAGTGAATTTCAGAAAGGCCACACCAACACTATATAATGGCAGTAAATGAAAAACATACATTGACAAACTGTTGAAGAACATTGATGTTTTGTTATTCTGCTACTCAACTTGGGAGTTGACTAGAAGGGACTGTTTAAAGGGCTTCTTTATCCTTTCATCTCCAACTGAAATGCCCTATCAGCCTTTTCTGGTTTTTCTCAGGCTTCAGATAACACTTCATTTTGCAGTTTTTGGTATACTTATATCTTAAATGTAGCTATCTGTTTGGATGTCTAATCCCTCGAAGAATGTTGAGACTTTGTGAGGCCAGGGACCTTCTGTTATGCAAATCTTGTAATTTCCCTTTGTAGCACAGTGCTTAAAAATGTTTAGCTTCATGTTTTGTGCAGGCTGAAGCACAAATTTAAGAAGGCTAAAGATTGAGGAAAAGCTGTAAAATATGGCAGTGGTAGAGGTCACAGGTAATTTTGGGGAGCCAGACTGCAGAATTAAGAGACAGAAGAGAGGCATAGCTTTTTTCAGGGAACTTAGCCCTAAAAAGGAGGTATGTGGCACCCCAGCATCTCTTGCTTGTTTGTTGAAACCTTAGATCTTTTTTTTTTTTTTTTTAAAGAAAAGAAAAGGATACTGATTTCTGCTTATTCTCTACAAGGTGCAGTAGAGCCAAAGACTGGGAATAGACCAGTTTGGTTACAGTCTAGGATTTGAGTAGTGAATAAATGGGTGAGGTAGTAGAGTGAAGATGTTTGTGAAGGGCCTTGAAATTCTCTATAAAGAATTTGGACTTGAGTCTTCTAGGCAGTGGAGAGTCATTAAAAAATTTGAATAGGCTGTTGATACGGTGAAAATGTTATTATAGAAGATTAGCTAGGTGACTGCATTTAGGCTGGATTGTAGAATAATGGATTAACTAGTTTAATATTCTCCAATTTACAGAATAACATGCATAAAGATTTGGGAGGTATAGGTAAATTTGTAGCATGAGCTAAAAGATGGAAACTGAGTACGCCGAGTTGTAGTACATAGTACATGACACGGAGGCAGGGACACAGGCATTATCTGTCCTTGGCCACTTGTCAGGCATAAGGAGGAGTTGGCTAGAGGCTCTTTGAAGCCTAATATTATGGGCCACTGGCTGGGTCAGGAGGGGCAGCCACACTCTTCCCCTTAACACAACTTTAAGGAGTGTTTGTGACTGGAGTGTTAATACATGCTGATTGTCCATACCAGACTATTTGGAGAGTCTCCAAGAAGGTTATGCCAACTTATGAAAGGCTAAAAAAACCTGTTAGTATTTAAAACTGGAATTCATTGTTAATGCACAGTTGAGTATTATAGGTGTTCCAGTATATTTATTTGAAGGTGTCTTTTCTCTGCTCAAGTTAAATTGTTCCCAAAAGAAAATCCTATAGTTGTATTGCCACTTTACATTGTATGAGAATAGGTAATGAACCAGTTATTTGCTTCTAAAAGGTATGACTTGTGATATGTCTCTTACTGTGTTTGATATGTCTCTTAAAATGTTAAGTTTTACTGTTCTGTGGGCATGCTATCTTATAATTGAGAATTTAAAATTTTTATTATTTTATTCATCTCAAGTGTTCAACTTTTTTTTGCCTGTGTATTTTTGTAACATTACAACAGCCTGAAATAAATCCCAAAATCATTTTTGGAAAAAAAAATTAAAACAGTTTTAAGCATTGTGGAAGTCATTGCCCAGCACCCTGGACAGCTCTTGTTACTACTCTGGAGAAGATGGGGGAAATGTCTAATTACCACTGTCAGAGTATTTGTGTTTTTAAGAACAAGAAAGAAAAAAGTGATTGTGATTTTAAAATTTTTCCTGAAGCTTCTATTCTAAAAGCATTTTAAATTTAGCTTGATTTCATGATTGTATTTCATAATGTTTTTCACTGGCTATAGAATCCACTTCATAAAATAGTTTGAGTTAAAATGTTCTAATATTTGTGTTTTAACTTTCAGCTTTGTGTTATTCTTGGAAAATTTCGCACCACTTGTGAATTCCTTGAACCTGGGCATTGCAAACCCACTTCTGTTGGGCCCATCTCCTTTGCAGTTTGCTCAGATTAAGACACAGTTGGCTCTACAACAGCTGAATGCAGTTGCTTCACATGGTTCAGCATCACCTTATTCTTTATTAAATCAGTCATTCTTGAAAATAGCCATGTCGAGACCCAGGTTTAATCCTCGAGGACACTTTCCAGGTCAAAGGCCACAAGCACCTAATCCATCTGGGATGAAGCCTCATGGAGGATATATGAGAACTGAAACAATGGGTATCCCAAGGTTACACCCATCAGGAAGACCCCATGGAATTGGGCAAAGATTTGGGGGCCATGAGTCTTACCAGAGCATGGGCCCCCATAGGACAAATGTTCAGATGATGCAACACCGAACTGACCCAAGATTGGCCAAAGAAAAAATGGATTTTCATGAAGCCCAACAAAAGAAGGGGAAACCTCATGTCGGTCAGTGGGATGATAGTCCTCGTCCATCTGGAACAGCAGGACTGAAACGTGGCTCTGCAACACACATTACAGACCAGAGTCCTAAAGTACATAGTCGATACACAAAGGAAAGTGCATCGAGTATTTTAGCAAGCTTTGGATTATCCAATGAAGACCTAGAGGAGCTCAGTCGATATCCAGATGAACAGCTAACCCCAGAAAATATGCCATTGATACTGAGGGATATAAGAATGCGTAAAATGGGGCGCTGGTTACCTAATTTACCTTCACAGAGAAGTGGTAAAGAAACCCTTGGTGGCGAGACAGTTTCAAGTAATGTGATTGATTATGGACATGCCAGTAAATATGGTTACACAGAAGATCCATTGGAAGTACGAATTTATGACCCTGAAGAACCTACAGAAGAAAATAAGAGTGAATTTCAGTCCCAGCAGAATATTTCTGTGTCTGCTCCAAATGTGATATGTAATTCAATGTTTCCGGTTGAAGATTTGATCAGACAGATGGGTTTCCAAAGTGAGTCCTCCAGTAATCAGTCATTTTTCCCAGTTGATAGTGCAAACAAGATGTCAAATTTAAACATGACAGGACAGTCAGTCCTTGAACCAGTGAACTCTGTGAGCCAATCTATTAGTCAAGCAATGAGCCAGTCACTTATTTCTTCAATGAGCCAATCTTTGATACCACCTCCTATGAGCCAGCAGTCCTTTTCAACTGAGTTAATTACACCTGTGAGCCAACAGGAGAGGATTTCGCATGAACCT
Source organism: Pseudocheirus occidentalis (assembly GCA_028646575.1). Classification (NCBI taxonomy): domain Eukaryota; kingdom Metazoa; phylum Chordata; class Mammalia; order Diprotodontia; family Pseudocheiridae; genus Pseudocheirus; species Pseudocheirus occidentalis. Next base: position 305,492,499 of record CM053595.1, read on the forward strand.
GTGATTAATTCATCTAACATGCATATTGGATCTGGAGGTGGGAAAAAAAATTACTCATCAGAACCTGATGCTCCTATTCAGTCTCCATTTGGAATTGTGAAAGCATCTTGGCTGCCCAAGTTTTCACAGGCAGGTGCCCAGAAGATGAAAAGACTTCCAACTCCTTCTATGATGAATGATTATTATGCTGCATCTCCAAGAATATTTCCACATATGTGTTCTCTATGTAACGTAGAGTGTAGTCATTTGAAGGTGAGTGGTTTCTAAAGATCACTGTATAATTCTCAGCGCCTGAGTAAATTTTATTCTACATTCTGATGTGTTCTGGTATTTATTGGGAATTAAGAAACTGACAGGCAATTAATAAATCTGATCTTTATGTAAACTATAAATTTTTGGAGATTTTAACACAAATTATCTGAATAAGATTAAAGTATTTCTCTGCTTGGATGAGAACTTAAGCCTATGACTCATGTGAAAAGTTGATATGTTGCATTTATCTTTGGTACATCCTTTGGAGATCCTCAGCAGCTTTGCCACATACCTGTGTGTTTGGGGCCAGTGACATTTAATGCTGATTTAAGTGTGTTCTGACTGGGAAACGTGGGCCAGATAACTTTTAATACTTAGAGGTGAGGAAATGGAAGACTCCAAACAAAGTAGTTTTCTAAGATGACAGAATGTATGTCAGAACTAAGATAAGCATTATTTCTGTCCCTTAACACTCATTGGGTATATATTGCCTCTTTAAAAAATTATATACATATGTGTATATATTTTTTATTGACATGTTTTGTTTTTATGTTGTCTAGTTCAGGTATTCTTAGCCTCTTTTGTATTATAGACTCCTTTGGCAGTCAGAGGAAACAAATATTGAAATACAATTATCAAAATATTAAAAAAACAAAACTTCACAGGTCCCACACTAAGAACCTTTGGTTTAGATTTTCCTCTGGGAAATTCAGCAAAGCTAGGTTATATTGCCTCTTGATAAATGGAATTATTAGTTTACTGAGACTTTTTATTTACATGTCTAGCATGTATTTTTAGAGACTATAAAATGAAGACAATATAGAGAAATATAAAGGTGGATTTATCAGCTTTAGGTACAGGTTAGTGTAACTGTCACATAGTAAAATTTTACAGAAGCTTTGAAAAAGAAGTTTTGAAAAGTATCTGGAAGAAGTAAGATTTTTAAATATGGCATACTCTTTCACAATAACTATCTGGAGTTAGGATGAATTTCTTTTGTAGTTTGTTTACTCTGATATGCTTGTGTACACTATTTTCTGCTAGAATCTTTTGTAATTTGTAATCTAAATCCTTGGGCTCAAAATATGAGGGGGAAAAATCCTTCCTACAGGACCAGGTTTTTGTTAAAGGACCTTTTTGCTTTGTACCTTAACCTTTGTTTTGGAAATCTGGATTTTTTGCCCATGCCCAGGGTGTGAGTCTTCCTGCCATCTTATTTTCATTTAGTCTAAAACCTTATCTTCTCTTCCCTTAACCACATTCTTCATTTACTAAGGATCAGCTTCTAGTCCTCATTTCTGGAGCTAGGACAGTCGACCCAAAATGACCACTGTAGATGCAAATGTCTTTGGGTGGTCACCATATTCTTTTAGTTTAAACCCTTTTAGAAACAAGGTCTCTGTCTCAGTCTGTTTAGGAAAAATATGTCATAGGCTCTTTTATCTTCTGAGCCTGGAGAGACTAGAGGATTGTTATAATATAAGAGGAAAATAAGAGTAGGTGAGGGAACTCATGCCAGATTATCAGATACCCCAAAAACGTGTGTATTCAGGATTGACTTTGGTGTATACACACAAACTTCATTTATACTTTGGGATGATTTTTAATATAGTTCAGGGAGGTAGATTTCGTTCACCACTATCTTCTGTTAGAGGTATCCCAATTGGAATTGGTTGCTTTGAGATCTAGCTTTTCTGTCATTGAAAGTATTCAAGCAGAGTCTGGTCAGGGATGTTGTTGAGCAGTCAATTTGGGTGGAAGAGTTGAATTAGATGACCTTTAAGGTCTCTTCTAGTTTTATGTTTTCTTCTATTTAAAGATAGAACTTTTATTTCCCCTCTCATGTTTCTTTAGCATTAAATTTGCCCTCATGCAGGATTATAAAATTGCCTCTACTTCTGATCATTGGGCAGTTCACTATTGTAAAATTTTCACATGGCAGAATGTTTAAACACTTGTAGCTCAGGAAAAAATATACTTTTTAGGTAGCATCAGAAGCTTGTATTATAAATGTAAATATCTGGATGTTATAAATTATCTTTTTAGGAAAGGCAAGAAAAATATAACTTGGATAGAGAAATGGAACATAAAAAAGCTATTCTGTATTTGATCAGTAGTTAAAAGAGAGGCTGCTTGATTGGGAGCTGATTTAGGTTCAGATGCCATCTGTGTGGACAAGTCCTTTAACTGTTCTGGGCCTGCGTTTCCTCACCTGTAAAATGGGATTGTACTAGATAACCTCTTGGGTCCCTTAAAGCTTTAAATTGATAGGGTTGACCTTATGATGTTAAGCATAGTCCGTCAGTGCAAAAGTAATTCAGTTTAAGTTGGTCAAATTTAGAAAATTTAGGGAAGGGAGGAAAGAGAAGGTTGAGACCGTTATAAGACTCATAAACCATTCTGTTTTGGGTCTTTTTGCAGCCTGTCACCCCTAGATAGGTATACGAAATTGCCTTTTATATCTGAGAGATAATTACCTTTTGGACATTCTGATAATGTAGATGCTATTGTTGGAGATTTCTTACTGAAACACAAAAGGAAGCACAGTCAACTTAGAGGTACTGCTACTGTTGTCCTCTTTTGGCTTCCTATTGGCAAGAAGTTTGTGAGAAATTCCCCATTTTAGTTCCAGTCACTATTTCCTGGGGGTGGGATGGGAGGGGGGGGAGTCTTTAATTTAAAGTCAGTCTTGTTATACACCTAAATGACTGCTGGTGCAGAGGCACCATGTATGGAGTAGTTTTGCCTCTTTCTGCCCTAAGGCAGATTTTGCAGTTAGTAGCAATTTGATGGCTTTACCTGTGGACCCTCAGCTGGGATGTTAGCTGTGAACTAGTATTTGAAACAAGGGAATTGTGTCTTAATTTCTTGTGGGGCTCCCTATATGAGTTTTCTGCTTCATGTTAGAAAAACAAAACAGCTTTAAACTGTATGTTTTGTTTTCAGGTGGTTCACTTCTGGTTCACTTCAAGAATTGTACTGGATTTTTGTGTGCTTCAGGAGCTAGTGGGGTGCATTTGTTATTTTGAGGGCAAAGTTCTTTGTGTTGTTTATTTCTTCAACCACCTAATAATTTAGTAATGCCCAATATTTAATTATTTTTATTATGTATAAATATATATGACTTGGTATAATTTTAAACTTTAAAACAAACTTCAAAGCAAACTTTAAAACTTGAATTGTATTTTTAGAGTGTACGACATCATATCCTTGTGTAGATCTGATGGTGATTTCTTTTGGAAGGATACCTGTCAAGAATGATAAGATTTTGATAAGTATGGGTTTTATACTGTAAGCTATTAAGCACATGTATTTGGAGGTGACATGTCATAAAAGGCCATTTTCTTTAAACCGTAGGTGGTCTCTGACATTTCTTTTTTCTTTTGGCAAAATTGAACACTATTCCTTTTGCTTTTATTAAAAGAAAAATTTTTTTTTTTTTAGTGAGCTTTTTTGAACAGCCTAGACTCTTGACATTTTGCCTATGAAATGAAATAAGGTAAAGAAAATTCTTGTTGTAGTTTACTTGCCAGCAGCATCAGTAAGTTGATGATGTTGAATGTAGTTGGGACTTTATTTTCTTGTCTTTGTCAAGTTTATTGAATATAAATTTTAATATGCTAACTGTAATGGTTGTTTTGGAGGTCAGATTAATTGCTTAAACAGTTAGGAAAAATCCTTAACTACTCTGACCCTAAGAATTCGTAATTAAGGTGGACATGTCATGGTATAGCATATTCTTACTTTGGCACTTTTCCTCCTTTTCTGATAGAATTGGATTCAGCATCAGAATACACCTGCCCACATTGAGAGCTGCCGGCAGTTACGTCAACAGTAAGGAAATTTATTTTTTCTTCGGTAGATAAAAGACATTGAGAATACCTGTTGGTAACTTTAAATTGGAAATTTTTTTGGAACATACTTAAGGCATTTTCATTTATTTTACAGACATAGTATTTGATCCTTTTTTTAATGGTAGAAAGAATATTTTGAATTGGCTGATGGAAAAATGTCTAGTGATTATTGCCTTATTTGCCACTATTCTTGAGGGCACAAAATCATTGAGTTGCTTCTCTCTATACACAGACATTTTTAAGGTAAAGCTTTTCTTTGTTCCTCTTGGAAAGGCGTACTTTGGAATAATTGAGTTCCTTTTTTGCCTTTCTTTATGTGTTTTAGAATTCATTCATTAGTCATATATTAAGTACTCTTGATGTACAGAGGGTTGGGTGCTAGGGAAACAAAGACAAAAATAAAAATCTTCCCTGGTTGCCCAGGGAAGGTTGGGGGAGGTCAGTCATCATTTACATAGATAAAAGGTAATTTGAGGAGGTAGAAGATACTTAGGGGGTGTTGGGATAGACTTGATGAGAAAAACCTGGACCTGTCATCAGAAACAAGATAAATCTTCCATCAGGGTGAACTAGGAAAATTATGTACTTCTCCTCTTTCCCTAAATTCATGAGATTTAGTACCTTCTTGGGCAATTTTTCAAGCATAAGCTACTAATCTAAGACCAGAAAGCAACAAAGATAGTAGTTATTGTCTTTTCTCTCTCAGAGACTTTCTTAAATGATAGCTTTGGCGCACAGGCAAGTCTCTCATTTCAGGTACTGTCAGGTGTCTTGGTAGAATAATTATATTTGACTTTCAGGGTCCATCCTAGCCAACAAAGTATGAATAGTTGGGGCAGCTGTTTTGTTATCTAGCATCTTCCAGAGAACTGCTAAAAATTGTGGTATTTTTTTTTTAATTGTACCATCAAAAGAAAATATATTTTATTGGTAAAGGAGCTTATATGCCTAGGTCCTCAATTCCATATCTGGTGGGTTCTTGCCTAGGCCCACATAGACATAGTTCCGTAGCTTCCCAGTCTGTAGTAACTATTTAAACTCTTCCAGACTCCAGGTTTACTGTTCATTATTTTAATTTGCAGTTGCTGCTGTCACAACCTTTGTGCTGAGGTTTAGGCCTTTTATAGAAAGTCTTTAACACATTAATTTCATGCTTCAAACCGATTCTAAGCTAAGTTTGAAAACTGGAGGGTGTTTCTGCTTTATGTGGGTACTATTCAAGGAGGTGGAATCTTTCACTTACTGATGAGCTTGGTTGTTCATTATGCAGTTACAGTATAGAGTTTTTTCAAAACCCTGAGTCATGAGAGGTGAGAGAGGAGATCCCACCAGACTACTTTATTACCTAAAGTTTCACTGTATCTTCTATAAATTAGTCTTGTAAGGAAATTGAATAACCCTTGTAGTTCACCTTCATGGATCTTGTTTCTACTAGTTAAAATTGCATTATTGCCTAAAAAAATTTTGAGACTACAAGGGGTTATATATAGAAAATAAACTTAATCAGGAATCATTTATTAAGCATTTAGTATGTTCCTCACGTAGTGCTAAATGAAACAAAAATATGTCCTGCTCTCAAGACACTTATATTCTAATGGGAAGAGACAATATAAATCAATACATATAAATTAAATAGAATAGGTGGCACTTGGTCTTTTGAAGAACCTAATTTTATGAAAAGTAAGCATTTAGGTTTTTTCTAAAAAAAAAATATATATATACATATATATAAAACATTTTATAAAGTTATATATATTAAATTATAGCATAAAGTAAAATTTTTTTTAATCCTGTCACATATACCTTTGCACAATTACTAAATACTCTTCTCCTTTCTAAAATTTTGCATACAACTTTGAAATATGGACTTACTGTTGACTTAACAAAGTTCTTTCCATATTTTAATTTGATTTCTGCAGTAGGAACATTTTTACTTTAAAAACTTGAATTATAACTTCTGTTTAGTCTTTGTGTCTAAAAGAACATCCATTTTAAACTGAGAATATATCAAACCATAAGTTACAGGTGAATGCCTAACCCAGTAGCACAATTGAATTGTTTTTAAAAAGTGGAAATTAGTCTTGTAAACCTGGGATGTTTTGGAACAGTCCACGTTTTTTATTGCAATTGAAGAAAAAAGACATTGTATTCCTATAACACTTGATTTTAAAGTATCATATTAAAAATAGTTACATTCATTAATATTTTTTCTCAAAATAGATATCCTGATTGGAATCCTGAGATCCTGTCTTCCAGGAGGTAATGATTTTTGCTGAGTTGTTGTTGAGTCCTGTTCAACTCTTTGTGACCCCAGGGACTGTAGCATGCCATGCCTTTCTATCCATTCCTATCTCCTGAAGTCTGTCCAAGCTCAGGTTTATTGTATCCATTACACTATCTCTTCATCTGGTCCTTTTCTATCCCCTTCTCCTTTTGCCTTTAATCTTTCCCAACATCAGAATCTTTTCCAGTGAGTCCTGTCTTCTCATTATATTGCTAAAATATTTAAGCTTCACGAACTTCAGTATTTGTCCTTTCAACAAATAGTCTGAATTTCTTTATTTAAGTGTTGACTGGTTTGATTTCTTTGCTGTCCATGGGACTCAAAAGTCTTCTCCAGCATCACAGTTTGAAAGCGTTAATTCTACGACACTCACCTTTCCTTATAGTCCAACTCTCACAGCCATATATTGCTATTTAAAAAACCATAGCATTGTCGCTACAGACCTTTGTCAGTAAGGTGTTGTCTCTGCTTTTTAGTATACTGCCCATGTTTGCCAGAGCTTTCTTTCCAGACAGCAAGCATGTTTTAAATTTCACGGCTGCAGTTGCCATCTGCAGTGATATTTTGCTGAGTAGCTGTCTTCATATAGGTTAGGCTAGTAATCAGCAAAAATATCCACCCTTGATTTGTTACAGATCTGTATCACAATGATTGCTAGTAAACAAGTAGTTTGTTTAGAATTGAATTCAGATTTCAGTGACCAGTCTGAGTCAGGGAGAATTGATGATGAAACACTCCTCCCTCCACTCAGTATAGAGTAGGGGTGTGTCAGAGGGAGGTGTTATTTAGGTTTGCATGTTTGGATTGTAATGTATGCAATTGAATGTAGTCATTGATTTTACTTTGATCAATTTTAAATCAACAAATCGATTTCAAATCAATAAAAAATCAATTTTACATTGATTTTGAAAAAAACTAATTAAAAAAAATCACTATTAGTAGGCTAGCAGCCTTTTCTGTTTTTGTTTTTAATAGATAGTATTTGGATCAGTATTTTTTATGCATATTTATCTTGTTAGAGTTGGTGGAACAGTCTTCTAATTGGTCTGTCTCCCTCAAGTCTCTCACCATTTCAGTCCATCCTACACACACAGCTGCTAGAGTAATATTCTTTAAGCACAGATCTAACTGTGACTCCTCTTAACTAACTTCATTGGTTTCCTTTGTCTTGAATAAATACCTCACCTTAAATTAAAACCTCACACAACCTGGTTCCGACCGATCATTCCCTTCATTGGATGTTCTTTCCCCTTCCCGTACACACACCATTGAAACTAGTCTTCTCTGCTTCACCCCCTCAGTTCCATCTCCTGACTCTGTCTTTATTCTGACCATTCCATATTCCTACATCCATTCCATCCTTACCCTGACTGATAAGAGTCCTCATCCCTGAAGATGCAACTCAAATAACATCTTCTGCATGAAGCCTTTCCTTATTTTTCCCAACTGCCCAAACTATTTTTGATACATATATATTAAATTTACATTTATACTGTTTATGGTTTTACATGTACTTGTCTCCACCATTAAGGATTGTTTCAGTCCTTGCACCTTTATTCCTAATGTTTTACACACAATCAGGATTTAATAAATACTACCTGGGTGATTGAATCCAGCTAGTATCTTGATAAAAATTCCATCTGGTGCATGTCCTCCAGCTTCTGTTTGAATGCTTCCAGGGAAAGGGGGAGTTCCACCATGCTCCAAACCTGCACACTCTACTTGTGGAGAGCTCACACTGTTAAAAGTTTTTCTTGACACAGCTGGAATTTGCTTTGGTTTTATTGTTCTAGTTCTGCCCATATCTTTTTCTGAGCATTCTAGTCTTCTGCTACTCACTGAGATCTGGTTCCTTCCAAATGACTACCCCTGGCTACCCTTTCCAGCACTTACACAACATTAATCTCAAAGGAGGTAAAGTTGTAGTGACGGTAGTAGAGTCAGAGTCAGGAAAAAACAGCAGTGGGGTACAAGGAGTATGTGACTTGCTCACCAAGGTCAATGAGAAAGTTCTACTGGGCACAAGTGAATAACCAGTTGGTTGGCTAGCCACAGTGTTCAAATGCCAAATTATTCAGCTTGCCTAAGACTTCTTTATGGAGAACTCAGACAGAACAAGTACTCACGTGCTGGTCAGAAAAAGCTATACAAGGACACTTTCAAGGTCTCTCTTAAGAACTTTGAAATTGATTGTGTGACATGGGAGACACTGGCACAGGACCAGAGAAGGTGCTGTGCTCTGTGAGCAAAGCAGAATTAAACTAGCTCAAAAGAAATGTGAGATGTGCAGATTTAGAGAATCTGCCCCAAATGTTCACATGGACTCTTTGTGCTGGACCTGTGGTGGAGTATTCGAAGCTCCTATTGGTCTGAGGAGCCACAGTTGGACACTTGACTCTAGCATATGTCATTTTGGTCTTCTTGGATATTGATTTCCACATCTAATGACCTTTTCTCAATCATGTGTTTTCTTGACTTCAGTCTTCAACACAATCACCCTCTCTTCCTACATAGTCTCTCTTTAGGCTTTCATAGTGGTTCTTTCTGTTTTTTCCTCCCTACATGTTTGACCATTTCTTTTCATTCTCCTTTATCGGCTGTTCTTTTAGATCATGCCTACTAACTGGGGGCTTTACTAACTTTGAGTTCTTTAAAACTGTGTCCTAGGATGACTTCTTTTTTCCTCTTTATACTCCCATGGTGATCTAATCATTTCCCAATGATTCACTCCCTCAATTCTGTCTCCTGACTGTCTTTACTCTGGCCATTCCATATTCCTACATCCATTCCATCCTTACCCTGACTGATAAGAATCCTCATCCCTGAAGATGCAGCTCAAATAAGTCAATATGTGCAGTTGGCCTTACTATGTTTTCTCATACATACACCTTCTTCTCTTCCACATAAGTATAAAGGATCCAACCATTGTCCTGGTTATTTGGCCTGAAACCTCAATCTTATACTCAACCAACATGGCCAGTCGGCTGATAGATCTTGTTACCTATGCTTTTACAATGTCTCTCGTGTCCATTTTTCTCTACTCATAAAAGCACACAACCTTAGTTGCAAGCCCTCATTATTTACTATATTTGTTTTGTATCCTTCACATAATTATACATGTGCATGTTTTCTCCCAAAGAAAATAAGCTGGGGCGGCTAGGTGGCACAGAGTGAATAGAGCACTGGCCGTAGAGTCAAGAGGACCCGAGTTCAAATCCGGCCTCAGACACTTGATACACTTATTAGCCATGTGACTTTGGGCAAGTCACTTAACCCCAGTTGCCCTCCAAAAAGCAACCAAAAAAAAAAGAAAATAAGCCACTTGGGTAGGAAATACTTAATATTTTGTTTTTGTATTCCTTGAATCTTGGCCATATGTTAGGTGCTTAATAAATACTTACTGATGAATCATTTTTCCCAAAGAGGCCTTAGAGACAATATAGGAATATCAGCAGGGTCTTCATCTGTTTTTATAAGTTGCTCTCTAAAATTTAGAAAATAAAATATTTTTTTCCTTAACGTGACCATATTTTGGCTTTCCTCTGCAGTAGAGGAATCAGATACACCCTGTGTAGCCCAGACATATCAAGGGGCTGAGCCAGATTAAAATGTAATTGGGAAATATTTAACAATAAATAAAAATATAATAGAACATAGATGGTCTTTTTCTAAGTTATCAAGCAACCTGCGGGGAAATTTATGTACAATTCAGTAGACCCCAGTTTCTCTAACTTTGACACCATTGCTTTATAGTATATACTTTTCAGAATACAAATAGTAGTGATTGTAGATATTAAAATAAAATTTTTAAATTCCTTACAGTTTTTTAGAAACGCCAAATAATTCAGTATTTAAGACTGTCCAAAAGAAAAGTATATGTGGGATGAACCAGTTCTTTACCAAGTATGTGGTCAAATACATCTAATTATAAAAATGATTTTTTTTCTCCTTTTAAAGGAATAACAAGCTATCAGTTTGGTGTATGTTTACACACCCTTTCCAAAAGTTGGTCTTCTAAAAATGTTAAATTAGCTGAATTCCGAATAAAATTAAATTAAGTGAGAGTTTGCTTAAATCTTGTCTGATAATTTTATTTTACAGAGATGAGGGCAATAGAAAGGAAAATCAGACACCAAGGAGACGTACTCACTCACCTAGTGCCAGTCCCCGCCGATCTAGGGGGCCAAGCTTTGGTCACAAGTTACGGCGATCTCGATCCCGATCTCGCAGCCCTGGACGTTATATGCAAAATAGACCAAGAAGTCGAAGTCCGAGGTGTTCTCATCGCTTCAGTCCCAGACACCGATCTCGGTCCCCACATCGATCTAGAAATCCTCTCAGGGGCAGTCCTAAGCCCCCAAGATCTGCTAGCTCTGAGTGGACATCAAGGAGACGGCCACGGTCACCAGGTACGATAATGGCCACTTTGCTGACGATAAAAATCACTTTATCTTAATATTTCCTCTCTCAGCTTAGAAAAACCTTTTTTTATAAGTAAAAAAGCCTTGCCTAATCAGCTCCTTATTCTGCCCAGAAGTAACAGGGATGGAAGAGCATGACTGTATATTCTGAATCCATTCTTTAAATTACAAAAGGTGCAATTTGAGAATGTGATCTCTTAGAAGAAGTAGTAGTCTGTCAGGAGACCTATTTTGAATTCTCATTCCAGCATTTAAAGTGCTTTGCAAATCTTAAAATTAGAGTTATTACTATAGCAAATTTTTTAAAGTGTATTATAAGCAATTATGATATGGTAAATGTTACAGCAAATAAAGAACCATTAATCATAAATAAGTTCATCATTTTCATATAATAAAATACAGATTACCATTCAACTTCTTAATTTTTTATCATTTGTTTTGGTAGAGTAAGAGGCTTTGCAAAAATTTAAGTCACATCTTCATCATGTTGTTCCTCTGCTTGGTATAAATTATGTGAAGCAAAATGCAGTTTTATTTCTTGCAAGTTCAGATATTCACATTCATTTATCTACTAGAAAGGCAAAGGACTTTCAAATAGAATTAATGACTTTGTTTGCATGCATTACATCATTTGTTACCTTTTAGTTTCCTATAAATGTTCTTAAGAATAATGAAGACTAATTTTGAATGCTTTGTAAGGACTCTTATTACATTAGAATTGACCCAATACTAAGCTTTGGTTGAGAGAAGTCTGACAGTTGATGACCGTATTATATCAGAATGCCCTTTCTGTGCACAAAGCAGTGACGAGATTACCATGCATTGGTTTCAAAATATGGTGTAGTCATTGAGTCTCTAAGACTCAGGTTGTGTTTTTTCCTGCCCAGATAAAAGAAGCTCATTGGAAGCTGTGGTACAGAGCCTAGGACACAGTTTTCCTGCAGAGTTCAGTAAGCAGAAGCACTTTGAAGCAGGTGGGAAGGGGAGATCCTCAACCCAAAAGACTCTTAGCAGTGGTTCAAAACCACAGTGTAAGACTGTAGGCTCAGCAAAGAGCGAGCCCTCTTCTTCCAGTCACCTGGCTCGTCACAAAGCCAAGAATTCTGAAGATGCCTGCTCCTCACAGATGCTCGAGGAAAGTGTTCCTCAAAGAAAGGTTAGTGACTCTTTAATACTTGCAGTACAAAATTTGTTTTCCTAGTGAGCCTACTCACAATACAGTTGTCCTCTCTTTAACACCTGAGGAATCAAAATCTCAAAAGTTGAGTTAGAAGATAAATAATTAATCATCTGGCCAGAAATAACCTTTGTTAGGGGGGACATAGGAGTGATTATTGGATCATAGAAGTCCAGAACTGAAAGGAACCTAAAATGTCATAGGGTTTTCTGCTGAGCTGGAAGCAGTATAGGGATGTGGCTTAGAGTGCTGCAAGAGAGAACAGATGGATTGCAATAGAGACTGTAGACAATGAATAATCAGGAAAGATTATATGGATTTATGTTATATAAGGGCTTGTTCTATTTTTAAAGCTATATCTTGTTTTTATGCCATCAAAGTTACCCACTGAATGCTTCCCAGGAAGCCATCTATGATCATAATTAGGGATTTTTGTTTTGTTTTGTAAAGAGAAGGAAAGGAAAAAATTTAAAACTCACCAGCATATTAAGGTTCCACATCATAGGCAATATTCTGCATCGACTTCTTTGGATCCAAGCTTGGTTGTACAAAGTCAAAATGTCTGATCTAGGATTTGGGTAATTCTTAGTGGCCGGCTCCAGGATTTTCCCCTGTGAAGCAGCTTTGAAGCTAGCTCTGGGTTTTCCTTTGTGACGTAGCTGGAGAAAAGAACTTACCTGATGACATCTTAGGCGCTGCCCTGTTCTGGGATTTTAGCCAGGATGCGTTAACTTTCACATAAGATTAGATACTGCATTTTGTATAGGAATGTTACATCCAAGATGTGATAACTCTTAAGGTCTATCTAAATTCCAGTACTAAAACAAAGCAGTGATAAGAAAACATAAAATGATCTATAGTTACCTTCTTTGCTCTATGAGAACTTTGTTGAAAGAATCAATAAAGCTGGCTCTGTGCTGAACTGCCGCCTGGTGCGGTCCATCTCTATCACGTCTCCACTCACACTTGGTGCTGGCATCAAGTGGCCCCTGACAACTGGAGCCCAACGTAGGGCCAATAGAGACCTGAAAGGAAGGTTGCCGTGGAGACTGCCTTTACATTCACTGGAGCTCCACAGGTACACAAAGTACACGAGGTAAGGGGACTTTTTTCAGACATTCTGTTTCACCAAGCTGAAATGGGAATTTTGACCAAGATGGGTCAGGTACAATTTCAAGACAGGCATCAGTATGTTAAGATGTTAAAATGGATTGTGAAATTCTTGATTGAGGATTGAGGATTATTGATCCCAGCACACTGGTTGGATCATTTCTTTGATTGTGTAGATAAATGCTGTCTTTAGTTTCCACAAGAGGAAACAGTAGACTTAGAAGGATGAGAAATAATAGGCAACCAAATGAGTCATAGCTGTGGGTAAGAGGGCCCTAACTTTTCTGGTGGAAGCCTTCTCGATATGGAATATTTTGAAAATCTGTTTAATGCCCCCACAGTGTGTACCCTTAGCACAAAAGATCTTAAGAAAGGGTGTTTCCATAGGAGCTGACAGTTTGTTTAATGATCCCTTTTCCTCTGAACCCTTTACCCCACTACCCACACATTTTGTTGAATCAGAACATGTTTTCCTCTTCCACCTCTCCCATTTTTAGCATATAAAAAGGGTTTTGAAGACACTCTTAGTCCAGTACAACAAAGTATAAAAACAAGCCAAAGAATATGAGGAAGACGTTCTCCTGAATATGCTTAGGGCACTTCGCATTCTGGAGATCCCAGACCCCAATTACCCAGGACAAGTTAAATGAGAGCATGGTACTTTACGCTTTGAAATATTAAAAAAATTAAAACATGGGGCCATAGAATATGGACCAACATAGCACAAGCTGCTCTTTGCCCAATAGATTGGTGTACCATTGGGAAAACAGCCTTAGAAAGAGATTATTTACTGTGGAAAACAGTTCTTTGAGTTATGTTCAGAGTGGGCAAAGAGAAATGAAAGGGCTAATCTAAGAATCAGTCTTGAAATGCTCATGGGCATGGGAGCTTACTCACAGCTAATAACTCCGCAGCTTAGATATGAACTGCCAGTTTATGAGCAGAGTAAGAATGCAGCCAAAGTGGCTTAGAAGAAGTTGCCCAATGTGATGGAATAGGATAACTTCCTTTACTAAGGCTATACAAGGACCTCGAGCCTTTTGAACAGTTTTTTATTCGACTGTTGACTGACCATGGCAATCCAGCAAAGTGTAGGAAACACGGATGCTAGCAACATTATCTTAGAGAAACTGGCTCAAGAAAATTGTAATCAGGAATGTAAACAGACTTTTGCAGGGGGAAGGAAAAATAGGACTATTGCAGAAATGATTTATGGGTGTCAGAATGTAGGGAAAGCCTCATTTAGTACCAGTGTGTTGGTAGTAGCTATGGAAGGAGAGTGTACAAATTTGAATGCACCACAATTCTTTTAAGTGTGGAAAGAAAGGGCATTTTAAGAAAAACTTTTGAAAAGGGAGAAATAAGAACTCCAACCCTTCTTCAAAAAATGTGCTCTCTATGTCATGTGTACCATGCCCCAGATGTAGGAAAGGGAATCATTGGGGTTCAGAATGTCACTCCAAAACAGAGAAGGAAATGCCCTGTTGAAAACCAGAAAAGGGCCAGTTCCTGCCCAGTCAAATAATCTGGGCAGCCCTGAGCTTTATGTCAACTCAGAAGTTCAAGCAGAATACACTCTTTATCCTCCAAATTGACCATCCAAGATCTTTATCATGCATTCTGCCCGGAAGTGCAGGACTTGATTTACCTGCTGCTTCCACTGTGCAGATCTGGACCAGTATGGGAGTCTGTATTATACCTACAGGGATTTTTGGCCCTTTACCTCCTCAACACATAGGCTTAATTTTAGGATGTAATAGTCTCTGTCTTTGAGGCTTGGTCATTGAGCCCAGAGAAATAGATAATAACTTTTTAGGAGAAATTAACATGGCTTATGTCAACCTGATGCTCAAGATAATTATGATTATGAAAGGAGCACAGGTGGCACAATTACTTATACTTCCTTATAAAACAAAGGGCCCAAGGAAGCCACGGGTTGGGTAGCTCAGGAGAAAGGGCAACTAGAGCTTTTGGGGCACAGATCATTTCTGAATCTCGACCAGAAATGAAAAAAAGAATTGATGGAAAATAATTTAATGGATTAATTGATACTGGAGCTGAAAGATCAGTAATTTCAAGACAGCATTGGCCCTGAAATTGGCCTATTCAGGGGGGAGCTAGCCCCCTCACCAGTGTTGGAACAATAGCAGTTTCTCGGCCAAGTGCCAAGTGGCTAAAATGGGAAAAGGATGGTAGATCTGGAATTTTTCAACTTTTAACATTTTATTTATTTATTTATTTTAGCTTTAACATTTTAGATACATTACCACTTAATTCATGGGGAAAGGACATACTTCAGGACGTGGATGTAATAATTCAGACAGTTGCGTTTTTAGGATGGGCCACTATTGCATCTCCAGGAAAGATACATAGAGCAGATAAAATTACATGGAAGGAGGGTAACCCTATATGGGTGAAACAGTGGCCATTAACAACAGAAAAATTACAAGCATTTAGAGAAATTACACTAGAACAACTTTCCTTAGGTCATATAGAACCCTCCAACAGTCTTTGGAATTCCCCTATTTTTTTCTATAAAGAAGAAATTGGGGAAATGGAAAATGCCCACTGACCTCTGAGCAACAAATGAAAGAATGGCAACTATGGGAGCCCTTCAGCCAGACCTCCCTGCTCCCTCTGTGATTCCAGAGGGATGGCATTTATGGATAATTGATTTGAAAGATTGTTTTTTTACACTGTTCCTTTACATGAAGATGATTGCCCTTACTTTTGCCTTTTCCCTTCCGTCAGTTAAATTTGAGAGCTCTCCATGGGCAGTATCACTGGAAGGTATTCCCACAAGGAATGAAAAATAGCTCTAGCATATGCCAAAGATTTGTTGCACAGGCATTACAGCCTATAAGAGATCAGTATCCCTGGGCATATCTTGTCTATTATGTGGATGACATCTTAGGGGCACACCCTTCAAAAGTAGTTTTACAACAAATACTCCAAGCTAGTCAGGTTAGTCTTACCTCACTACAGACTAGTTATAGTCCCTGATAAAATTCAGTTGCAACCTCTATACAATTATTTAGCACATAAAATAAGAGATAGTATTATTAAGTCTCAAAATATAGAAATTTGAAGAGATAACTTGAAAACTTTGAATGATTTTCAAAACTTATGTCCATAATTTAAGGTCGGAACACACCAGCTCACTCACTTATTTGATACTCTGAGGGGAGACCCAGCCCTCCATTCCCCTCAAAACTTAACAAAAGAAGCAGAAAAGGTTAAAATTATTGAGGATGCCATTCAGCAGTGCCAAGTTTCTCCAGTAGACAGTGCCAGCCTGTTGAAATTAATATATTGGCCATTCTTGTAATCCCTTTTTGGGCCATACATCAACCTGAAAATATCTTAACATGGGTTTATTTTTCATATCAGCATCAAAAGACTAATCACCTATCCTCAGTTAGTGGCCATGATAATGTATAAGGCTGTTCAAAGAGTAATTACCATCTCAGACTCTTCCCCTGCCCATATTTGTCACCTTATACTAAAGCCCAAATTGAAATGCTATCTAAGAAGAACCCTTCCTGGCAAATTTTGTTAACCATGTGTCTGGGACCTTTAAACAATACAAATAAATACCCTGTATTACAATTCATTTCCAATCAACAATGGGTCTTTCCCTAAATGACATCCTCCTCTCCTCTTTTACAAGCAGATAAAGCCTTTACTGATGCTACTGATAAACATGTAGTTATATATTTAGTGCCTCCTAAGACTAAAAGAGTTATTTCTGCTCCTTTTTAATCTACCCAAAGAAATGAAATGCTAGCTATTTTATGTCTTTTCAAAGATCAACTTCAACCTTTTAACGTTTTTTTACTGATAGCAAACACTTCTACTATACTGTAAAGAACATTGAGACAAGCAAATATCAGGTATTCTGGTAATCGAGAGTAACATCAATTATATTTAAAGTTTCAAGAAGTGTTAAGAAATAGAATACATCCTTTTTTAAATTTCTCACGTTTACTCTCTCACATCTCTGCCTAGGCCCATTCAACAAGGAAATGCTATAGCTGATAAATTAACAATACAAACTTATCCAATACGTCTTCTGTACGGGCCTTTTAAGCCTTCAAGCCTTGCGCGACCTGATGTCTGACCTCTGTCACTGTGTTCTTGCAAACACGGGAGAACCTGGGGTGGGTCCCAGAGGCATCCGGGTGTGTGTTCTGCCTCCATGAGCCCAAGTTCCTGTTTACCAAGAACTAATGCATCGTGTCTCATGGGAATGAGTGTCTTGGGGGAATTCCAGGCCACATGAGGTATTGAACATGCGCCGTTAACGGAGGAGCGCTCCCTGCCTATCAGGTCCCTGTTGCTAAGGCATAGGACAGGAGGCAGACAAAAGGTCAATAAAAGGCAGAGAGGGCTGAGGGAAGGGGGCACACAATGGGATAGAATAAAGAGACCTTTGCTAGTCCACCAGGACGTGTCTGACTAGTCTGTCTGATCCGGGATTTCCCGAAGAGCTGTAGAGGTGGCTGAGATTGAGTGTGCACATAAGGTAGGTGATTTGGCGATCCCTTAGTCCGGCGGGACTGGACAAGTGGCGCCCCAACGTGGGGCCCCCATATCACTGAGGGATAGCTAGCCATGTAAGGGCGAAACGGTTGAGGCTGAGAACACAGTAAGGTACAGAAGTACAGCAAGGGGTTCGGGATGGGGAATGATTTCAGTTTCCCCGTCGTGACACTGTCTTTGGTAGAGGTATATTGCAGGCAGATCTACAAACTAGCAAAGAGACAAGGAACGGAGGTGTACATCAAGCAGTGCTGTAAATTTGTCAGTAATCTCCTTATTGTGTCTCCCTGGGTGGAACATGCAGGGCTCGACCCAGAGAAAATAGATATCATTGGTCACCAAATGACCTCATATGAGGACACCTCCCCTGAGCTGCTGACGGACTTGGATTTTATTCTATTTGGCATCGTGAAAGCAGCCCTGCATGGAGTTCTTCGTTGCCCTCTGACCTGCTCTGTACAGGCTCAAACGGGGGACTCATTGGGGGAGGAGAGTGACTGGGGAGGCAGGCCAGAGAAGGAGTCAGAAACTTTATATCCGACTCTCCCGTCCTACTCCTTCTTCCCCGCTGCTACAACCACCCCTCCAGGAGCCATGTCCACGGAAGGAAGATTGGACCGTATGGAGTGCTGCTTATCACAGTTGTCCCAACAGATTTCCAATTTAAGTTGCCGGTTGAAAAATGTCCCATCAGCGCCACCTAGCGGGAAGAAAGAAGACTTGATCTTACCAACCCTTTGTTCAGAATTACGGGCCAACCCAGCACCCTTTTAAGTCCCCAGTGCAGGTAGCCCTGCAAGAAGCTATAGAAGCCAGAGAGTGGGAAGAGATTTCTGATTGGAGAAAAGAAATAGAAGCCTGTCTGGTTGAAACTGATCCCCTGACCAGAGCGCAGCAATATAATCCCATACCATTCAAATTCCTCTAGGAGTTAAAATCCTCTTGTACTGCATATGGCCCCAATTCCCCTTTTGTACTGCAGGCGCTTAACCATATCACTAGAAACATTGCTTTTATCCAGAACAATTGGCGCTCAGTGGTGAATGCCTGTCTAACACCAGGGCAAGCAGTAATGTTGGAAGCCTTGTGGAACAGGGAAGTAAGTACCTGGCTAAAACATAACCCTCAACAGGACAATGTAGCAACAAAAAATTTTATGTTGGGGCTCGGGCCATACGCCTCCACAGATATTCAGGCTCGTCTAGACCCCGGTGTCTTTGCCGTGATTGCAGAGTACACCATCAAGGCTTGGGGTTCCCTCGAACCCATGGGCACCCCACCTAGAAAGTTAAACACTCTTAAACTGGGCCCCTGTGAGTCCATAGCCGACTTCACTGCTCGAGTCAGAGAAACTTGTGAGAAGACTTTGGGGAAAGGGCTAGGTTCAGACCTCTTGTTCCTCCGCCTGCTGCAGGACGGCCTTAATAAGACCTGCACCCAAGCCACCAGCTCTCTCCCTCCAGATGCCCCCTTGGAGGACATTATCCAGTCTTTCTCTAATGTTGATTATGCCACATTAGATAGGGAGGCCATGTCTTCTGCTATTGCACAGGTCTGGGGCGGACAGGGAGAGTGGGCCGACTCACCAGGGGACAGTTACATACCACCCCCTACGCTTATAATTTTCTTCAATTTTCTTCCATTGATTTTTTAACTCCTGCTATGCACTTTTATGCTACAGCCCCATGGATTGAAGGGCTCCCACCAGTCACCACATGGACACTGATGCCACCATCTGTACTAACAAAAGTCAGGGCCATCTGGAAGGACCCGGAGAAGGATTGGGAAGGACTGGTGCTGTAACGCTTTGGGGAACGGGGTATGCTTATGTCGTTCCAGATGAAGGAACCAAAGGCAAGTGGTTACCCACAAAACGGCTCCGTCTCCTTGCCAACGACAAGATACCAGAAAGAGAAACGGAGAAGGCGCGGGAGACGGAGGTCCAGACCGGGACAAGGAAATGCCCGTGACCTTCGCCACTTGTGTGAATTGCTGACTGCCCTGACCATCACACCAGCTACTACAGGCCATGCTGTCAGAGAGCCACAGATGGTGGGTATATGTACGAAACCCCCTGTGGATAAGAACACTGACCTGGGGAGAGAGGACCACCCATCCAATAATATATGGAAACATAACCCGGTATGTGGCCGGCTCAGACTCACCTCCTCCCTATGTTAACATTTCTGTTACCTTTAATTTTACCAGCCTAGGAGCCACCTGGCCTTGGTGCTTGTAGAAAGGCATGGATAAAACCACTCTGTCTTCCCACTGCCTGGATGTGACATATATGCAGACAGTCTTCTGTCGTGTTAACGGGACAGTCTGTAAAATGCAATATCTGGCCCCAGACAATCAACCCTGTCGAATGAGTTACCCTCAGACTTCGGAGTCATGTAAAAGCCTCTTTCACACCTCACACGTCTCCCTGTCCCTGTGAACAGCGTGATGTGTCTGTCTCTCACAGATCAATGTGTAGGCACCATTGACATTGGGAACTTTACACAGCCTGGATTTGACCGTTATCACCTGTTTGATAATGATACATGGGCCCAGGGCTGAGTGCCCTTTCTTGGAGGGACTGTCCCTGCATGGGTAGGATTCACAGAAAGCAGAAACTTGTCCGCTGACCTTTTAGATATCGATTGCTTTATATGGAATCTAAGCCATTCTGATACCAAAAATTTGGCTCCTGAAGACATCCTTAAAGATATTTTGCAAAAAATGCGTGATTTTCCTTGGGTTTCTTGGGGTACTTCCTTGTTATGGGGAACTGTTGTACTCGCAGGATTTTTTATTTTTCTTCGTTGCTGTTTTCCCCTTGTGCTGCGCCTTATGTGTGTTATGTTTAAAAATACCCTTGCAGCCCTTTCCCTCTCCTGCTGCTCAAGGAGCCGGCCGCCACCATGAATGACACTGTAACCATCAGAACCAGGAAGTTCATGACAAACAGACTTCTTCAGCGTAAACAGATGATTATAGATGTGCTTCATGCTGGAAAGACCACAGTGCCCAAGACTGAAATTCGAGAAAAACTGGCCAAGATGTACAAG
>CM053595.1:305513691-305584639 GCA_028646575.1 Pseudocheirus occidentalis
CGTAAACAGATGATTATAGATGTGCTTCATGCTGGAAAGACCACAGTGCCCAAGACTGAAATTCGAGAAAAACTGGCCAAGATGTACAAGACAACTCCAGACGTCATCTTTGTCTTTGGATTCAGAACCCATTTTGGTGGTGGCAAAACAACAGGCTTTGGCATGATTTATGATTCTCTTGACTATGCAAAGAAAAATGAACCAAAGCACAGACTTGCAAGGCATGGTCTGTATGAGAAGAAAAAGACATCAAGAAAGCAGCGAAGGAACGTAAAAACAGAATGAAGAAAGTCAGGGGTACTGCAAAGGCAAATGTTGGTGCTGGCAAAAAGGAGGACTAAAAGGCACTATGGATTATGTTTATCCGTGAAGATAATTTTTCACCAGATCACAAATAAACTGTGTAAAACTTCAAAAAAAAAATACCCTTGCAATGTGGAGCGCCGATGCCCTCCTTTCGCAAAACAGAAAGGGGGAGATTATTTGGGCCCTTTAAGCCTTCAAGCCTTGCTCTGACCTTGGTCACCGAGTCCTTGCAAACACGGAGAACCTGGGGCGGATCCCAGAGGCATCCGGGTGTGTGTTCTGCCTCCATGAGCCCAAGTTCCTGTTTACCAAGAACTAATGCACCGTGTCTCATAGAAATGAGTGTCTTGGGGGAATTCCAGGCCATGTGAGGTATTGAACATGTGCTGTTAATGGAGAAGCGCTCCCTGCCTATCAGGTCCCTGTTGCTAAGGCATAGGACAGGAGGCAGACAAAAGGTCAATAAAAGGCAGAGAGGGCTGAGGGAAGGGGGCACACAATGGGGTAGAATAAAGAGACCTTTGCTAGTCCACCAGGACGTGTCTGACTAGTCTGTCTGATCCGGGATTTCCCGAAGAGCTGTAGAGGCGGCTGAGATTGAGTGTGCACATAAGGTAGGTGATTTGGCGATCCCTTAGTCCGGCGGTAACGGGCAGTCTTCCTTTATCTCTTCATTCAGATTAGATAAAAGAGCACAATTTATTTCATCAAAGTGCAAGAATGTTGCATTACACAATTTCATATTACTGGAGAACAGGCCTGCAAATACGCACAAAATGCCTTTCACACATACCTTTCCCCCCTTCCGCTGCTATTGATCCTAGAGGCTTGGACCCCAGTGATCTTTGGCAAATGGATGTTACTCATCCTTCCTTAAACATACAATAATATATTCATGTAATGGCAGACACTTTCTCGTCATGCTCCAGTCAGGAGAAGCAGTACACCTTTTTATTGGCCACTTGTTCCATTGTTTTTCCCTCCAAGGGACTCCTAAAGAAATAAAACTGATCATGCTCCGGGCTATACTTGTCTAGCTTTTGTCACCTTTTGTACTACTTTTTCCATTAAGCATACTACAGGTATCTCATACAATCCTACAGGACCAACCGTAGTTGAATGAAGAAATAGAGGCATAAAAACAGAGAAACAAAAATGGGCAGAGTATGTGACAAAGGATATACAAGAAGGAACGTGGATCTAGCATATAATGTAAATTTTTTGACATTTGATAATGATGGAAGAACCCTGGCAGAAAACGAATTTCAAAGGGTAATAAAGGATCCTGTCGAAACACAAGTTATATGGAAGGACCCATTAACTCACAAATGGAGTCACCCTGACCCACTCTTAATCTGGGAGTGAGGATTTGCTTGTGTCTTTCCAGAAGGAACTGAACAACCTGTGTGGATCTGAGAAACAAATGTCCTTGCTTTTGAATTCCTTGGTGAACTTGACGAGGAGGCTGAGACTACAGGGTCGCAAGACAAGAATAGGGCAACGAGGAAAAGAAAAAAAGGACTCAAAGGACCAAGAAAGTCCAAGAATGAATGGTGGTCTAGAGAGTTTTGGTCTAAATCTATGGTGATTGTCATGGCTGCTTTGGCCACACTTTCATTGTCTCTGCCAAAGGTGGAGGGAGACCAACGCTGGACTCATTTTCCTTTCTCTCCCTGGCTTAGGTCAGTTACATGAACAAGTAAGGCAAGAGAAAAATATGCTAACAACAAGTATAATTTCTCTGCGCTTGCCACACATTCCTTTCTGTTTATCATTTCCATTTTCCGCCACCATGTATTAAGCTTGTAGCTGAAGAAAAGTGGGTTCGTGATGCTCAAAAGAATCAATCTGGTGTTTATTGGCAAGTAAAGAAAAAGACTGTTAATGGCACCACCACATCTACTTTTACTCAGTATCCTTCTGTCCCTCCCTGTTGAAATATGGCAAGTAAATAGTCTCACTTCCCACCCTGAGACAAATGTCATTTAGAGCTACCTGACGATATTACTGTGAATTGTTTCAGTTCATGCCCCATATTGTTTAATTGGAGCGATACTAGAAAAAAGAAAACAGCCAAGGGATGCTTTCATCGGAACTTTTCCAGAGGACTTAGTACAGACTCTCGAAGGATGGGAATTCCCAGGACTTTGGAGGGCCTTTGCTGCCCTGGAAATCATCAGTTATACTACCCTCATGGGAACAACCAAAGGCAGTCTATTTTTAGAAGGCAATCAACTCTGTAGTTGGGGCATGCCTAAAAAACACCCCAAGCATTTCTGACTGCTTATACTCACACTGACTGTGTTGATAATATTGGAGAGTGTTTGAACATAACCATTAAGGGTCAGGATTCATATTGGAATGTTACTTGTAGAAAGTGAAATCTCCCACAGTGTATTACTAGAGATAAAACAGTATGTAATGATGGTAGAACAACTGTATTTTGCTGTTTTTCCCACTAATTTATTTCATGCTTGATATCAGAAGGAGCACATACTCTCCTCTGTCTGCAGGAGAGCATAGTTTAAGTTTAATCAGTGAGGCTTTAAAACAAAGAAGCATTTCATAGGTCTTTTACTTTTAGGATTAATATCCTTAGTACTTTACCACTGCTACACTTTCAGCTGTGTCTTTACAATCCACAATTCATACCGCTCAGTGTGCTGAGGAACTTGCAAAAAAACTTGTCTGAAGCCCTTCTGTTACAGGACAGAGTCCATCAAGCAACCCAAATAAAAACTGATTTATTGGAAGTCTATATTATATATAGGAGATGAGGTAGAGACCCTTAAGACTCAGTTATCTCTACAATGTCATTGTCGATATCTATATATATGTATATATATACACATACATACATATATATATATTTGTGTCACCCCCAGCTATATAATTCCTCCCTTGCCAACATCACTTGGCACAGGATTAGAGCCAGCTTAATGGGAGTGTGGCATGCTTCCATTATCACCGTGGAAATAAAGGCTTTCCATCAGATTATGGAAGATATTGGACATAGTGGGATCCCTGGGATTGACCCAGAAGGAGTCGGAAAAACAATTACTGACACATTGAAAGAAATCTTCCATTTTAGAATATATTAGCTCTTAGTATGCATTTGCTTCCTCTAATAATCTTCATGACAATCTTTTGTATATTTGGACCATGTATTATGTGAACAATGTCTGGTAATATCTAGGCTTTTGGCACTGAGCTTCATGCCCTTAAATTATTGTCTCAGAAGGGGAAAAATGTAGGAAGCCAAGACATCTGATCCAGAATTTAGGTAATTCTCAGTGGCTGGCTCCAGGATTTCCCCTGTGAAGCAGCTTTGGAGCTAGCTCTGGGTTTTCCTTTGTGATGCAGCTGTGTAAAAGAACTTACCTGAATGCTGACATCTTAAGATGGCTCTGCCCTTTTCTGGGGCTTTAACCAGAAGATGCTAACTCCTCATACGATTAGATACATTTTATATAGGAATGTTACATCCAAGACATGATAACTCTTAAGGTCTATCTAACCTCCAGTCCTAAAACAAAGCAGTGATAAGAAAACATAGTGATCTATAGTTACCTTTTTTCTCTATGAAAACCTTGTTCAAAGAGTCGATAAAAGTGTTTCTATCCTGAACTGCCGCCTCGCGTGGTCCATCTCTATCACGTCTCCACTCACACTTGGTGCTGGCATCATGTGGTCCCCAATACTTGGTCACGATAGTTTTATATTATTCAGCGTTGATTTGTATTACTGTCCTTGTTCCTTTATGCGTTTACATTGTTGGATTCCTGGCAGTGCTTATTCTGCTTTTTGCATCTGTTCACTTAAGTCTTTACATGCTTTTCAGTATTCATCATGTTCATTGTCTCTTGCAGCACAGTAATACCTCATTTTGTTCACGTTAGCACAGCTTGTTTAGCTATTCCTTATCCACGGGCATTTACTGTATTTCTTCCATGAAAAAGTGATGAGTGTCAGTGAAGTGCTTGCCTAGCTCTAGACCTTAGGTCAGATGCTTTGGATAGTTTAATCCTTTTCCTGGCGTAGTTCCAAATTGCTCTATAGAATGGTTGTAACATTTTGTAACTCCAACAAAAATTCATTAATGTGTGCCAGTATTGCCTCACTCTCAGCAACATTGACTGTTTCCTTGTGTTGTCATCCTTGCGAGTTTATTGAATGTGAGTTCCAATTTTAGGGTCCTTTTGATGGCTAGTTTAAAAATTTAATTCCCCCTTAAAATTTAATTAATATATAGTTAAATATTTTTATACATGGTTTTTCTTTAAATCACATTCCTTTCTAAAGAAAAAAAGGGCTACCCACCATCCCTAAATTTAATAATTTTGTTTTAAAAAAAATAAAATCACTGCTACAGTGACAGAAACTGACAGCCAATATATATACCATTCTGTCCTGGCTGTCCACTTTGCTTTGAGGCATCAGTAGTTTTTAATTATTGAGGTTGTGGCCTTATATTTTGTGATAGGCAGTTTCATTAGGGTGTCTGTCATTTCACGGCCCTTTTCTTGCCAGTTTGAGTTGAACTTTCATTACTCTTGCTACTGGCGTTTTTAAGAGCCTGTTTTAATGTGTTCATTGGTAGTTGAACTGTTTATATATGAGAATGATTGTAGTGTTATTTGCGATTGTGTTTTTAATGCCCTGAAACGAAGTATTGTTTTTTGGAGGGGTTTTTTTTTTTTGTTTGTTTGTTTGTTTTTAGCTTTAATTCTGGTTTTTGCTCACTGGGATAGGTTTCCCCCCTCCCGCCAAATTTGGAAGCTTTGCTTTTGCTTTTTTATTAATTAATTTCAACAGGTTTTTTTTATTTAACAAGCAACAAATAACTGAAAAATAAAAAGAAAACCCTTATAACAAATATACCTAATCAAGTGAAGCAGATTTCATTTTAGCCCTGTCCAAAAATGTAGATCTTGTTCTTCATTTGAAATCCACTCTCTCCCCATTGGGAGATGGTTAATGTGCTTCTTCTCAAGTTCTCTGGCATCCTGGTTTTTTTTATTGCATTGATAAGTGTTCTAAAGACTTTCAAAGTTGTTTTTCTTTCTAATGTTATTGTCATTATAGAAATTGTTTTTCTAGCTCTATTTCCATCTATATATCACATCATAGAAATTTTTCACTTTCCTTCAAAACGATATCTTCTACTACCATAATATTCCATTCCATTTCATATACTATAATTTGTTTGGTCATTACCAGTAGATGATCACTCCCTTATTTTTCAGTTCTTTGCTGCTATGAAAAAAGCTATTAAAATATTTTTGTAGTTAAGGGTCTTTTCTTTCTTAATCTCTTTGTGGTGCCTAGTAGTAGTCTTGATGGATTACAGTTTAATAACTTTTGGGGCATAGTAGCAAATAGCCTTCCATAATTACTGGACAGTTCATAGCCCGACTCTCAGTGTACTGATGTGTCTTTTTTCCCCAAAGTTCCTTCAGTATTTCTCATTTTCTTCTTTAGTCTTTGCTAATATTATGATTATGAAGTGAAACCTTAGATTTGCTTTAATATGCATTTCCCCAATTATTAGAGTTTGGGAGCATATTTTCATATGGGTGTATGTAACTTTGGTTTCTTCCTTTGAAAAGCACCTTTTGTGTATCTTTGACCTTTTATGTATTGGGCAATGGCTTTTAGAGTGATAAATTTGGATCACTTCCTTATATGTCTTAAAAATGAGACATTTGATATCTCCCCCATTACTTGTTTTCCTTCTAGTTTTAACCCTGTTGGTTTTGTTTGTGCCAAAAAAAAAAATTATGTAAAATTGTTCATTTCATCTTCTTTGATCCCCTCTGTCACTTATTTGGTATTGAACTCTTCCTTGTCCATAGATCTGAAAAGTATTTTCTTCTTCCTCCTCTACTTTGTTCTTGCTGTGACCTTTTATATTTAGTTTGTGTATCCATTGAGAGTGTATAGTGGTATGTGGTGTAAGGTATTGGTTTATACTTAATTTCTGCCAGCCTGTTTTCTAGTTTTCCCAGTATTATTTGCCAAACAGTGAGTACTTAACCCATTCCCTGGGATGTTTTGATTGACCAAACACTAGACTTCCTGTATTTGTTGATTCTTCTGTGTATTTGGAAGCCTTAGTGGGAATCATTGACTCATGGTATAGGAATGAGTGGACAGTTTAGCATCAGACTGACAGGCCGAATGCCTGACAGGTAGGACTTGGAAGCATAGGAGGTTATCCCAGAGATAGTAGCATAGTTATGCTTAATGGCAACCATAAGCTCTGGCTTTGAGTGTAAAAATGTAGGTCCTGGGAGTCAGATGAAGCATAAGGTCTCAAGTATGAAAATGTCTTATTTAACGAAGTATTAAACTCATTTAGGAAGGAGAGCAGGGTGTCCAGTAGGTGAGGTTGATTGTATCTGGTCTGACGTTATAGATCAGGGATCTCAAACTGATAACACTCCATCAGTAAAATAATATTTTGTTGTGGAACTCAATATATGTGTATTTTCAAATCATTATAAATATGTTTACTCATTTAAATCATGTCTGACTCTCATGACCCCGTTTGGGGTTTTCTTGGCAAAGACACTGGAGGGGTTTGTGATTTCCTTTTTCAGCTCTTTATATAGATGAAGCTAAGGCATATAGGATTAAATGACTTGCCCCGAGCCACACAGTAGCAAGTGTCTGAGATTGGATTTGAACTATGGTCTTCCTGATTCCAGGCCTAGTGCAACTTAGCTGCCCTGTCATAGGCATATACTACTCTATAAATGTTATGTATATTATGGTACAGAAATTTTAAATGTATAAAGATGATGTGTTTTAAAGATTCATTAACTTTTTTTTATATTAATTTACAATGTGATAAAGAAATTTCATTATTTTTTTAAATACCCTGTATATGTCCTAGGGAAAAGGTGATACTTGTGAGTAAGAATTGTTAGTAATTATTTAACCAAGTTGATCAGTGTAGTTGGCCAAACAGATAAATTTTATAGTTTTTTAAAAATTAAAATCTTATAGTAATAGCTAACATTTGTAAAATACTTATGGTGTGTGCCAAGTGTTGTGCTAAGTGCTTTTGCCATTATTATGTGATTTGATGTTCACTACAACCATGCTTTTATCCTCCATTTTACAGATGAGGAAACTGAGGCAGACCAAGCTTCAGTGACTTCCACAGGGTCATGTAGCTAGTGAGTGTTTGAAGCAGGACTCAGAGTCAGGTTTCCCTGATTCTAGGCCCTGTATTCTATGTCCATTGTGCCCCCTGAATAGCTCATAACAGGAATCAAGTTTCTGTGGTTATAATTGGTCACCAAAGAAAATGTAGACAGCCTAAATGAATTTGTCTGATTTCAGCTCAGCAGAAAGTTTTTGATAAAAATATTTTTCTTCATTTACTTGGTTGTACTTAAAGTATAGAATATTTTAATTAAATCTTCATGTTTGGGTATTTTCACTTACTGGATGAATAGTAAGACAGGAAAAGTAGATGGGGTTCAGTCATGAAGAAGAAACTGGGGTACTAGGGAACTCTTTGAATAGGGGGAGTAAGATGCCCTGGAATCAGTGTGGAGAAGATACTCCCTTCTGGCAGAGACAAGGTTCAAGGTGATGACTTAAGTGAAAATGGTAACTTTGTGATTGTAGAGGAAAGGAGGCAGATTCTGAGAGAGCTGGAGAGTGAAACAAGGTTGGACAACCAATGGGATGTCTGGGGTGAGGGAAAGGGAGGAAAGGGGGGGTTGAACCCAGCTTGCCAGCGTGGCAGATGCTGGAGGATGCTCCACAATACAAATTTAGAAAGAGGGGTAGTTTGAAGGGTAGACGATTGTAAAGAGAGCAGCAGTGCAGATGGGACCTCTTTACTCTTAATTATTCTCTGCAGTATGTAGCACTTTTGTACGCAGAGTTTCTGCCATGGAGTTCAGTGCCTGTCCCCCACAGGGCAGTTGTCACATCTACAGTCTGAAGGACAGGAAGAAGGGAATTTCCCCCATGTTACCTGTATTGCTGTATCTTTCACCTACTGCAAACAATGTTTTTGTACTCAGCTTTCAGTGACTCCTTGTTCTCCTGAATCAAATATCAACTCCTATTTAGTTTTTTTTTTTTTAACTGTTACAAAGGAATATTTACTTATCTTTACTGTGTTGGGGCATTTTGATGGAATTGAAATTATGAGAAAATTTATGAAGTTATGAGAAAATTATAGGTAGGCTTTTGCAAATGATATTTTTTAGCAGACTGAATTTTTCATAGGCATGAAGTTATTTGAAAGACACAAGAACATTTAGTCACAGTGCTTGATTATTAAATTATTTAGGTAGACTAAAATATCATCTTGAAGGCTTTGCATATTTTTAAATTTTGCAAGATTCCTTGAAAGATGCAACAGTGAACATCCGTGGACTCTCGTTGATGGAGATGAGACAAAACAGGAAGGTGTATGTGTGCTCACCAAAGGTGCTTAACACTATTGTGGAAGATGTATGTGCTTAGCAAATGCATTTTCAGTCAGATATGGGAGACAGGGAATCTTCCTGGTCCTGCTGTTGGTGGTGAAATGACACAAAATCTCTTGTATAAGATCCATTTACTGAGAGCTTGTTGTGTTCAAGACTTTGTGGGTACAAATGGAAGGGCTAAAACAATACATACTCTGAAAGAAAACTTTGATTTCAGCAAAGACACAAGTACACATAGAAAAAATGTCATGTAGTCTGGGGAGGTTGTGTGCTAGCAGTTGGAAGAAGGTAGAATGATATACAGTGAAGGCAGGGCCAAGTCCTGAAGGGATTTACAAGCTGGACGCCATAGAGAACCACTAAGGCTGGAGAAGGAGAAAGAAGCTTTGTCAGCTCTGTCAGGTTAGAGTGAGAATTGAGACTGGGAGGCCAGTTCAGAGTCTTTTACAGTCTCATGAGCATGAAATGACGAGATCTAAATTAAAGTGGTGGCTGTGTGGTGGAAAAAAGGGGTAAAGGGATAGGTGTGGAGTTAGAAATGGCAAAATTTGGCAGCCAGTTGAATCTGTCCAAGAGATGGGTGGAATGCTTCATTATTAGCTTTTTGGAATTAAAGTTAGTGCATTGATTAAGCATTGTTAAGTCTATCAAAGTTGTTTTTCTTTATAGTGTTGCATATCAGTTCTCCTGGTTCTGCTCACTTTACTCTGCGTTACTCATACAACTCTTCCCACATTTCTCTGAAACTATCTTTTTTATCATTTTTTACAGGGCAGTAACATTCCATTACCTGCATAAATTATAATTTGTTCAGCCATTCCCTGGTTGATGAGCATATTCTTTTGTTTCTAGTTGTTTGCTACAACAACAAAAAAGCCTCTGTAAATATTTTCATACATTAGTCTTTATCACTATGACCTTTTTGGAATATAGGCCTAGTAGTGACATCAGTGGGTCAAAGTATAGGCTCAATTTTAGTTTGGGATATAGTTTTAAATTATTTTCCAAAATGGCTGAACCAATCCATAACTTCATTAACAGTGTACCAATGTGTTTGTCTTCCATGCTGGGCTGATGTTCAAATGCTTTGAGTAAAATTGAATACCATATGAGAGTATGGTTGGCCCAATGAAAAGTTATCACTCTTACTAAGGGAAGAAAAACAAAGCACTTGTGTTAATAATTGTGATTTACTTGTGACCTCTTGTTTACAAAGAACAGTATATATGATATCTTTGTGTCATTTAAAAAGTGCTTTTCAGCATCTGGTACACTAAAATTTGGACACTGTGATTATAACTATGGTAATTGAAACATTCATGATTTGTTAGTGTGTTTTTTCCTTTCAACTCTAGAAGTGTTGTTAATTTGAGGGTATAGTGACTTATTTGGATTGCTAGAAATCCAAATAACTTTTTTCCTCCTCCCATACAGCCGTGGGAAGATGAATCCTTGCGTTGTGATACAATTATTCATGTATCAGAGTTACCAACTGATGGCTACACTGAGCAAGATATTATAAAAATAGTTCAACCATTTGGAAAAGTTAGTGATCTCTTGATTGTTCCATCTAGAAATGAGGTAAGCAATTCAATCAGAACTTTTGAAGGAGATGATATAATTTTATGGGAAATGACTGGTTTTTTTTTTTTTTTTGTTACATTCAGAAATGACTGATTTTTCCAACTATTCTGAGCCGTTTCTTTATCCCCATAATCTCCCAACCCCCCTTTAAACTAGACCTATGATTTCATTGATCTGGGCAGCTTGGCTCAGTACCTGTTTTGCACCTTGATAGTGTAGAAAATCGTCAGAGGTTATCAGAGGTTAAGTGACATGCCCAAGGTCACATAACTAATAGGTGACAGAAGTAAGTCTTCCTGATTCCCAGATCGACTGTCTCCAGCCAGCCTGTATGCTGTGTGGCCTTTCACCTTTATGTGTCCTTGCTCCATTAAGATGTGTTTTTGTGTAGTTTTATAGTGTACAACTAGTTGTTTGTTTTCTGAAAGGCAGAAATAGTATTAGGTTTCTTGTTCAGTACCCACCTTTAATGCTTTGCAGTTAAGCCTAGGAATTGTGATAAGGCAGGTAGCTTCTTGTTATGAAACATAAAAAGCCTAGTATCCAGTTTTGTGCATTAATCTAAAACCCATCCACTCCAGAGGTAGATGGGAGTGTCATTCAGCTCAGATGTTCTCCACCATGCTTGAGAAATGATCTTTAGCTTGTATGGGAGGTCTTCGAGCAAGGTCATATGTGATATGTTCTAAGGGCATTTTCTGGTTCTGTTCTGTTCATTTGTTGCGCTTTACTTTACCTTGGATATCTGTATATTTGATATAGACCAGTTTTCCTCTTTTCTCTCATAAATGGCATCTGATCTTACCTTTTGTTTCAATAAAATTTCAGTCTTGAATGAAGTGATAATGGGTTTTAAGATAGATTTCTAAAGGAGCCTGCCAAACTTCCATCTATATGTATTGGGATAGTTATGAAATGGCTTAGTTTTGACAAAAGTGTTTTATAATGCTTGTTTTGTTTTTTGTTTTTGCTTTTTGGAGGGCAATTGGGGTTACCGGTTAGTTAATGTGTCAAATGTCTGAGGCTGCATTTGAACTCAGGTCCTCCTGACTCCAGGGATGGTGCTCCACTCACTGCGCCACCTAGCCACCCTCATTTTATAATACTTGACAGTAAGTGGCTTCTGGCCCTGCAGCTTCATTCCATGAACCAGTAAAAAGTTCTCTTTCCTGAAGTTCATACATTCCATGTGACCAACTAACTTGCTACATTATTCTGATGTGGCTTTCCATGCTCCCTTTCCCACCCCAGTAGAAGCAAGGAAAGGAAAAGATGAGTGTCTGCTCTTTTCCATCTGGACCTCAGGCAGTGAGGATCACTGCTTCCTGGCAGGATCTGCTTTGGGCAAAGTTCTAGGCTTTTCAAATTGTATGTCTGTTTTTAAAGTGAGCTGTTTAATTTTGAAGAATGTGTTTTGAAGTATATATATTTGATTATTTGGGAATGAATTCAACATACCATATTCAAAGAAGAATACAGCACTTTTCTGCTAAGTCTATGCAGCATCTAGAGGCAGCTAGGTTTTTTCGTGTGTGTGTGTGTGAGTAAATGAACTTTGGCTAGTAACTGTTTGCAGAATACCATTTAGTATTAATAATCACTGCTATATACTTAGTTCTTTTAGGTTTACAAAACACTTAACTTTTTTTACCCTAAAGTCTATGAATTAGGTGGGTATTAACCTCATTTTTCAGATGAGGAGTCAGGCTGGGTGAGGTCACACAACTCTGAAGTAGGTGAGACAAGAATTAAACTAGGGTCTTGCCTTTATAGCATGTTTCATTACAAATAAAGCCATAGTGCAGATTTTCTCGTGTATAGGGATTCCTCATTATTCTTAAGAGTCAGGATGAACAAGAAAAGAAGGAACCCAGCCCATTGATGTGAGCAGATCATGAAATATAGGGCTAGATAAGGAAGATGGCATAAAAGAGGAGAGATTCAACTCCAGTACTGTCTGTAGAGCTACCTGTTCTGCTTTGGTTCACGTTGCTGCTTTGCCCACTCTTGGTCATCTCTCCCAGGAGATACCTCAGTGTTGTCTGCTTTTCCTAGGGTTGACTTCTTGCTGGGGTCTTCTGTCAGCTTCCCAGAGCTGTGAGTTCGAGTGCTCACAACAAACTGCTTCGCTAAGAGACAGTTTGTGGGTGCTCAAGATGGAGAACTTGGGCAGAGGGGGGTTCAGCTCTTAGATACCATAAGCATCACATGAAAAATGAGCAAGGAAGATGAGTGCACTGAGGGAACGATATAGGCTGTTTACATGTCTGACACTTTTAAAGCATAGACTCTAGGGAGAGGAGGCATAAATGTGCCATTTCTTTTAGGCCTACTTGGAAATGAAGTTTAAAGAAGCTGTGGCAGCTGCTGTGAAGTACTGTGAAACAACACCTGTCCAGGTGAAAGGGAAGCGGGTGAAGATCAGTGCCGCGGGGAAGAAGAAGCTGCCAAGTACCGGTCAGGTAATTCATTTATTCATTGCTCAGTAAGCCTGAGCATCATCACTGTGGGCATGCAGCTGAAGTATGGGAAGAACACAACACATGGGAAGTGAGACTTTGCAAATAAAGGAATTTCCTAATCAAACTTTCCAAGTATAGAAATTTCTGAGGCTTTTTAAAAAGATGAAAAATCTTTGTCAGAGCTGTTTCATATCACTGTGTTATAGTAAACTGAGTACTATACCTAGTGTTTTCTGAATATTGTGCTGTCCTTGACATTTTTTATTTTTCACACTGTGCTGCACATGTAGATGGTCCGTAATCTAGGAATAAATGAGTATGGATCACTGTGGCACCAACACAATATTCACAGTGTCAGAGGTGACCATAAATAATCCTGCATAGTTCTCAATCATAAAGTATAGCAAACTTTCCATATAGAAGACAGAAGCAAAGTATTTATTCAGACACCAGAAAACTGAATCCCCAAACCAGAAAGTCTCATCGGCCATAGTAGCAAAGAAGTTCACACTCCATAGCACAACATGAAGCCACACCATCCCTTAGTCTTCCAACAAACACTCTTTCAAGCCTAGCTGCCCACTGTCTAGTTGCTCTGGCTTCCAACTTCCTGTGGGCTCTGCTCCACCCTTTAGCAAGCCCCTCCCACCACAGGCTCCATGTGATTACAATCGACCTATTACTGGACAGGGAAGATCTTCAAATTCCCATTACCATTGCAATCACATAGTCCCTATTCCATGGATTCTTAACCAGAGATCAGTGAACTGGACTTGGAAATATTTTGGTATTAATATTTCAATGTAATTTATTTTCTTTGTAACCTTGAGCATTTTAAAGCATAATTCTGAGAATGGAAGAGATCTGTAGGATTTATCTGGCTGACAAAAGGGTGGGCCCAGGGCTTCAGAATACAAAAAAAAAAAGTTTTTTTTTAAGAACTCTTGGACTAGAACTTGCTTTTTAGGGAAAGTGCTTTAGGTCAACTGTTTTCTTTAACTCTGTGATGATATACTTTGCTACCACCCTGAAGATTAATTATTGAATTAGAGGATGAAATAAATTCCCTTTAAATGTGTATTCTCTAGAAAAATCAGTGTTGACATTATTAATATCCTTTGGTCTGTCAGTCACGTTATGTAACAGTTCAAAATTTTCTCTAATTTCCTTCTTCAATTTTTATTTTAGAAAGCATATTTCAGGCACAATGAAATATTTTTAGTTTTGTAACAAGCCTGAGAGTTAATGAATCAGTTGCTGTGCATCACTGTGCTAAGCACTGGGGGTATAAATACAGAGAATGAAACATTCCCTGCTCACAACTGAACTTAATTCTAATGGAGAAGATAAGTACATGTAAAAATAGAGGGTGATCCAAAAGCCTTTGTGCCGTTTGAGCTTTAATAGCTCAACTATTTAATAGCTACTAAAGTTTAAAACTACATTAAGATTTTGGAGACACCTTGTATGTAAACCACAAATCTAAAATTAATCTCTCAACATGGACACAAATGCAGAATAGTTACATACAAAATACTGTGGTTGGGAAGGCATTAGCAGTTGGGATATCAGGAAGGTCCTCATGCATAAGGTAATAGTTGCTTCCTAAGGAGAGGAGAGATTTTATGAGCCAGAGATGGGGAGGGAGACTGCTAACAGAAAAGCGTGAAAATGCAGTGTTGAGAGTGAGGAATAGAGAGAAAGCAAGTGCATCTTTATGCCTGGTTCTGTGCTAAACATTGCTGGGGATTCAAAGAAAGGGAGTAGAACTCCCAAAGATGTTTACAGTAGAATAGGGGAGATGACATGCAGTGAAATTATCAAGAGAGGGAAGGCACTCCAGCTAAGAGGAATCTTCTTGTAAAAGGGGAGATTTTTGGCTGAGACTTGAAGGAAGCCAGGAGGCAGGGATGTGGGAGGAGAACATTACAGTGAAAACGCCTTGAGTCAGGAGTTAACAGCAAGGAGGCTGGTGTCACTAGATCGAAGACTGCTTTGTGGGTATGTATGAAGAACTTGGAAAGGTAGGAGGCGGACAGATTTTGAAGGGCTTTGCCCCAAATGGAAGATTTTACAGGGATTCTAAAAGCAATAGGGAGTCAGTGGAGTTTTTCTGACCTGTGCTGTAGGGAAAACCAGGTTGACAGTTAAGTGGAGAATGGACTAGAATCAGGGGAGATCTGCCAGCACACTATTGCAGTACTCCAGGCAGAAGGTGATGACACTCTGCATCAGGGTGGTGGTGGTATGAGGGGAGAGGAGGAGCACCTGTGAGAGAAGTTTTGAAGGTACAAATTAACAAGTCTAGACAATAGACGAAGGGTGGAGTCAAGGATGACAGCTAGACTGAAAACCCTTATGACTGCATGCAGTAAGAAGAAAATTAGGAAGAGGAGTAGGTATTTGGGAGCAAAGATGATGAATTCAATTTGGGCCATGTTGAGTTTAGGATGTCTGTGGAACATCCAGTTTGAGATAGCTAATAGGTAACATTCAGCAGAGAAGGTAGAATGGGACCCATAGAGCTGAGAAACCTCAGCATAGAGGCACTAATTGAATCCTTGCCTGGGAGCGGATGAGTTCACCAAGTGAAGTAGTAAATAATATACAGGGAGAAAAGAGGACTCGGGACAGATACTTGGGGGTCACCCAGGGTTGGCAGATGTGGCCAGAGCTGGGACGAGGGGCTGAGGAGCAGTTTGACGAGTGGTGAGCGGCTCATCAGGAGGCAGCTGTGTTCTGAAAACCTAGAGAGAAAAGAGGTCAAGAGAGGTGAGTCTTGGTCAGCACGACCTCAGATGGGGCTATGAAGAGTTTGGTAACAGTGAAAGGTTTCTGAATGGGTGACAACCAAAACTTAATTACAAATCAAACAAGTCATGAGTCCTGGGGTATTTCTGTCTGGCAACGGCCTGGCCCGCAGCCTGGGTTCTGACCACAGAAGCATGCACATATGGCACACTCAGGCTGTAAGAGAGTGGAAGAGTGGGAAAGACCACATCAGTGACTGTAGAGAGGTTTAGAAGGATGAAGACTGAAAAAAGGCTATTAGATTGGCGATAAAGAGATCACTGGTAACTGGAAAGAGTGGTTTCAGTTGAATTGTAAGGTGGAAAGCCAGCCTGCAGAGTGTTCAAAAGCAAGTGAGAAAAGAGGAAGTGGAGTCACTGAGTGTAGACTTATTTATAGTCCTTTGGGCATAGTTCCAGATTGCTCTCCAGAATGGTTGAATCAGTTCACAACTCCAGCAACAGTGCGTTAGTATTCTAATTTTTCCACATCCTCTCCAGCATTTATCATTTTCCTGTTTTGTCATCTTAGCCAATCTGACTGGTGAGATATGGTACATTAGAGTTGTTTTTATTTCATTTCTCTAATCAATAGTGATTTAGAGCATTTTTTCATATGCTTATAGATATCTTTCATTTCTTCCTCTGAAAATTGCCTCTTCATATCCTTTGACCATTTATCAATTGGGGAATGACTTATATTCTTAGAGATTTTACTCAGTTCTCTATATTTTAGAAATGAAGCCTTTATCAGAGACACTGGTTGTCAAATTTCTTTTCCCAGTTTTCCACTTCCCTCTTGATATTGGTTCCATTGGTTTTGTTTGTACGGATAGTTTTCAATTTGATGTAATCAAAATTACCCATTTTGCATTTTATAATGCTCTCTAACTCTTGTTTGATCATAAAATCTTCCCTTTCTCATAAATCTTAGAGGTAAACCATCCCTTGCTCTCCCAGATTGCTTACAGTATCAGCCTTTATACCTAGATTGCGCATCCATTTAGACTTGATTTTGGTATACAGTGTTAGATAATGGTTTATGCCCAATTTCTGCTGTACTGTGTTCCAGTTTTCCTAGCATTTTTTGTCATATAGTGAGTTCTTATCCCTAAAATGGGGGGTCTTGGGTTTATCAAACAGTAGATTGCTATAATCATTGGCTGCTGAGTCTTGTGTACCCAATCTATTCCATTGATCCAGATCTGAAAGGCCCACCAATAGGCAATTGGTAATGTGAGTTTGAAGCCCAAAGGAGAAACTGAGACTGGAGGATGTGTAAATCTTGGGTCATCTGCATAGAGCAGATAGTAAGGTTACTAAGAAGAGAGTATTGAGAAAGAAGAAAAAAAGGGCCCAGGAAACTACCTTTGGGGAATATCAGCAGTTGGGAGTCATGATATGAGTATGATGAACTGGCAGAGGAGACTAAGAAGTATTGAGATATGTAGGAGGCACACGAAGTGACGGTGGTGTCATGAAAACCCAGAAAGGTGAGCCTCCAGAAGAGGATCATCACCAGTGTCAAATGCAAAAGATAGACCAGATCTGGCTATCAGGAATCCCTGGTAACTTATGAGTTTGAATTGGCATGGTAATGTGAGAAGCTGGATCACCACACTTGGGGAGAGAGTTGAATGGAGAGAATTTGGCAGCATTAAATATAGGCAACAGAGAGTATCAGCTAAGAAGAGAAGAGCTAGAGTATGCGATGAGAGGGCCAATTCTGGTGAAAGTTGGAATAGTATCGAATGGTAGAGAAAAAGCAGAGATGCCAAGCACAAAGGAAGCATATTTGGAATTAACTAATTGGAAGTGGGGAGGAAGGGAGAGGTATCATACTGAAGTTTGAAATTGGGTCAATAGTAGTACCACTGATGGAAATACTGTTGATGGAAGTCTGTTGGTCGGCTGTTTTAAATTTGTTCTCTTTTATTTTTAGAACAAAGATGGGAAAAAAGTAGTTTCGGAAACAAAGAAACCATCGACTTCAAAGTAAGTGTTTCCAGGGCTGTGTTTTGGGAGTGGGATACTAAACTAAGAAGCTTTCTTTAAAGAACTGCTTGTTTTACTGTGGCAAACCTACCTTAATTTTTAACAGTAGTCATTTTTTATTATTCCTTCCCACCCCTCCACCAACTTTCTCCTGTTTTTAAACAAAGAAAAACATTGAACCAAAACACACACAGAGACAGTTTGACACAACGTATATTGTCTTTCAGCCCTGGCTTTCCACTTGTCTTCTCAAAGGAGAGAGGGATTTTTCTCATCCCTTCTTTTGTATCCAGATTATTTGGTGTTAAGCTGCATTTTCTCCTGAAATACCTTAGTTGCACAGGTGCTCCTGCTAAAACAAACCAGATATTTTAAAATGCTATTGTGCTACTTGTGGGTTAAATGGAACAACTCTTTAAAATTGGAAGTAATTTTAACCTTGAATTTCTGAAATTAGCATTGGTTTTATGAACCTTTCTACTTTTTTCATTAGAAAAGATGCAGATGCTTCAAAGGCCGAATCTGTAATGTCAGCTTCCACTGGTAAGTTGATTTTTCCTACAATATTTCTTGACTTGATTCTTTTGGTCTTTTCTAACTTTGACTTTAAACTTAGGAGAGGCAGAATGAGTAAAGAGAACAGTTCTTTAATATTTTTGAGGTTGGATAAAGTATTTTAATGAGAAAACAGCAAGAGTGTGTGTGTGTGTGTGTGTGTGTGTGTGTAAGAAATCAGTGCAAGTTAACACAGCACAAACCATTTACAGATAGAGAGATGCTTACCAAGGAGTATCAACTTGGTGAAGGACAGAAGCATTGGAAAAACAGACTGGAGTTGGGGGTGACCAAAGCTGACTCTTTAGTCCAGGGGAAACCCTGAGACCTTTAGGAAGATTGTTGTGTTCACATAGAAAAGGCCAGATTCAGAGAGGAGTTTGTCCTAAGAGGCACACATGGGGACAAGTGCAGCATGTGATAGGGAAGCTGTAGAAAAGTCAAAGTTTTCTAGATGGCCTCAGATTCTAGAAGTCTTGGGCCCATTTTGTTTCCTAGGGTATTAGTATAGTTTTGCCCAGTATAGTGATGATCTTGGCAAACCTGAGTTGTCAAAGAAACATTAGGATGTGTTGTTTAAGAATTTAGGAATATTATGTAATATGTTTTAGAAGACTTTGATCCAAATAGATTCAAATAAAATGTTATTGCTTATGCCAGATATTTGAGATAATGTTATATACAAAGCTTAGAAACAGTAAGGTAATATCTATTTAGAGGTAGAGGGCTTGACGGTTTTGAAAACATTTTTTCATATTAGGGAGTACTTTTCATTTTACTGATGAAGAAAGGGAGAAATAGCTAGGTTAAGGACCTTGACATTTCTGGTAGCACTATTGTACTGGAGTCACTGTAACTAGATAAGAGTATTAGGGGGCCTCTTCAGACTGAATAAGAAGGATTTGAGTCAGTTCTCGAAGCTGGTAAGAGCAGTTTACCTGAGCGGCAGAAAAAGGCTTTTTGACAGGGGGGATTATTGTACAGAGCCTAGCCAGTGTGGGATGACTCCTGCAAGATACAGAATTGGAATTTTGGAAGTCACGAAGAAGAAAATTGTGTGGAAAAATGTGGAGAAAGGGGAGATAAAGACGGGGAGAGGCTCTGCTGTAAGTGGAGAAGCTGGCATTCAATTCCCTAGGCACTTAGCATCCCCCACTAATTCCTAGATCAAGGTTACAGGATAGATGTAACTGGGCAAGAAGACTCTGGTTGATGCAGAATTACATTAATAAACGAAAGTGGATGAAGTATGAGAGAGAGCAGGAGGCTAGACTGGGTTTGTGGTGTGGAAGCCTGGCCTGGGGTTAGGGAATTGAGGAGCCAACTTAGCTATTCACTGAGTCAGATCTTCAATTCTGTCAGGGGACTTCAGGTATGTTCATCTGGTCTCATTTTATAGATGAAGGGTAACAGGAGCTGGGAGATCAAGACCTTTTCAAGATCACATAGCTTCTTATTTGGTGTTGTATGGGGAACTAAAACTCAGGTCTTCTCACTCTTGGCCAGGGCTCTTCTTCTCTGCACCTTTTCTCTGTGGTATTAAACTATATTCACAATTGAGACAAAAGCTAGTTTTTGAAAACAGAAAAAATAACTCATTTTTATATTCTTTGAAAGGTCAACTAGAAGGGTTCTGGTAATGACAGATAAGGAAAATTGAAAAGAAATGATTATTTTGAGTTAGGAGAAGATGTGCTCTGCTTATAACATTTTCTACCGTTACAGAATACGAGGGAGTCTGCTTTTGAACACTGGAGGTAGAGAACTGGAAAGAAGGAGCAGGCACACATAACCATTGTAGGTTAGGCTCATAGAAGAAGTTGTCCAATTTAGAGATCCAGGCTATGTATGAATCTGTGTCTTGAGATCATCATGGTGGGTGTTGTCCTTTTTCTTGGAACAAAGACTCTGGCCTGTGTTTGCTTAGAGCTACAGGTTCCCTAGAGCAAGAAAACTGAAAAAGCAGAAGTATTTGATAGGAATTCTAAAGGCATTAGGAGGATGTCAAGACAGACATCGGAGAATCATTGCTAAGTTTTGAGGACTAATGGTAATTCTACTTGAATCTTTTGTTTGGTAATACTAACTTATCAAGAATCATACTATTGAGAATCAGCTTCACTTTTGATGCTGAGCAGCAGATGGAACTTTAGTTGTCATTTCTCTAAGTGCTAACTTGGTTTACAGGAGGCTCGTTTGGTTGGGTTTGTATTAGAACTCAGGATCTTTGACTCCCAGAGACAGCCATTGGTTTCATAATGTTTTTACAGCTAATCTTATTGCTTCTTGAAAATTATTGGCCCTATTAGCCCCAGGTTGCATTTTTTAAGACTAGTCTTGTGATTTGGGATTTATAATGATACCTCTTTCTTGTTACTTCAGCCAGCTTAACAAGAACCGGACATGTCAAAGCCAAAGGGATCAAGCTGGTACTGTACTGTACTGGTCTGTTGTGTGTGCTAGCTTTTTCATGTGATAGGCAGGGCAGTCCACATTGATGAAGAATAGAAGTTCACAAAACCACCCAGAAACTTTTGAAAAATGTGATTTAGTATGTAATGTTCTTTCTTCACACATAATTGCCCAACTGACTTGCAGTGGTCTAAGCCTGATGACTGGAGAAGCAGCTTCTCAGATGAGATATTAAAATGTATCTTTATCCCTGTCCATGACTGAGGTCATATCTATAATTAACTTTGCAAAATTGGCAAGATAGCATTTCTCCTGTAGTTAGGTTGCCCTTTGTAGGCACTGTACAAGTTGCAGGTGGTATTTCACTTTTTTTACCTAACATTTTCCTTCTCCTTGCTCAGTGCCTGATTTATCCCAGGACTTGCCCTTTAACCTGGTATAATCCAGGTGAACTTGGTCCACATGCTGTTGTTGTCACGAATGAAATTAGATCCGAGAGAGGATGTGCTGGCCCACCAGTCATGAAGTTGGTTGTCCTGATCTTTTTTCCCCTGTGTTTGAGTTGTTCTAGCCTCATTCTGGGCCTCTGGGCGTTTGTGGTATGGAGGTCATCTTACATTTGGAGGGCAAAAGAGGTTTCTTAGCAGTTCCCTTCAGTAAGCATATCCTTAGGCAGTACCAAGAGAGTGGAGAGCTTGGGCCTCCTGGGCGCAGCAGGCAAGGAGCACGTGGAACAAATGGGCACCAAGGCTGGGACAAGTGGAATTGTCAGCACAGTGGGCTTTTGGGGGGAAATGGTACCAGCTCTTTAGTGTGTTCTACTCTTTGGTCTGCTTCATACATTCATTGTCTCCATTGGGTGTCTGCTGCCCTGCCAGGTGGACAGGTCAGACTTCACAAAAGGGCTCTGGCATCTCACAAAGGTTAAGTGTACCTCAGGAGAGGTGGGCTTGGTTTTAAGAATTTTGAGTCTCCTCCCTCAAGTCCCTTGATGTTCTCTGACTCATTAGTACCTGTTGATGCCAATGAAGGCACAGACCCCGATGTTTCTAGCCATAGCTGTATGTGGAGCACTTTCATTCCTTGTAGTCTTTCATAGTGGAAGACTGGTAGCTGGGCACCATGAAGGGTAGGAGAAGCTCAGACAAGTTTTAGAGGAACAACTGGATCTGAGTCAGAACTGTTGGGGGAGCCACTGAGAGTTGCTTCCAAAGTTCTGTTAAATTAGCCTAGGATCCTGGAGCTGCCTGGGCTCCTCTAGTAAGGGATGTAGTGGTGTGTTACAGGATTCTAGGCATCCTGACTCTTATAACTTAACTTCTTGGGGGCATTGTGACATCACCCCAAGAAGTAGGTAAGTAACTTTTTCTAATAATATTTTCATTTTTTCCTGTCCAACTGTCATTTGATTAACATTTAAATGCCCTTTGCCATAAAGGTGATAAAATTTCAAGTTATGAAAGCAGTAATTTAATTTTGCTCCGTGTATTTGCTTTCATTTTTAAGACATTATTAAGGAATGAATGCTAGCTGAATACAAAGTTTTGTTTTAAAAAATGAACCAGTGTTGACTCTAATTTCTGTAATTTAGGAAAGTCATCAGTTAATAAAAAGTCTGTGATTTCCGCAAGTGCTAAAAGTAATAAAACTTCTAACAAATCAGGTAAGGCTACTGGAAGCACAAAGCAGGTTTTAATCTATTTATAATGACTCTTTAGATAACGTATCATCTGAAACAACTTCTAAACTCTGATATTCCCCAAACACATACAGCTTCGAAAAATTATTACATTTGGCCCTAAATAGTTGGGTAGATTTGAGTATTTCTTTTTTAAAGACTTTTAACAGAGGCTTTTGTGTGAAGATCTTTTAAATCTTTAGGTGAAGAACCTTGCTGACAGTGTTTGATGAGCCTCTTTTGTCATGTAGTGCTGTCACTTGGTATCTTTCTTGCCATAGTTTTTGATTGTTGCCTTCAAAACAAGACAAATACTTTGCAGAAATTGGGTGATCTCTGAGGTAGGACAAGAGTGTGCTGTTTCTCAGTTTCAGTATTATTGTAAACAAAATATTTTTGTTATTAAAAATCTAAATCATATTTTATGAGTGATCCTGCCAGAAGGGGTTGGAAGGAGGTGGAAGCAAAGACCTTTTCAGTACCATTTTGTTTAGGGCCCAAAACTGGGGAGTCTG
Organism: Pseudocheirus occidentalis; assembly: GCA_028646575.1. Taxonomy (NCBI): domain Eukaryota; kingdom Metazoa; phylum Chordata; class Mammalia; order Diprotodontia; family Pseudocheiridae; genus Pseudocheirus; species Pseudocheirus occidentalis. The sequence goes on from CM053595.1 coordinate 305,536,447, forward strand.
AGTAAGATGTTGAGGGTCAGCTCTGAGGGGTCTGAGTAGGCTAAAGACAGCCCAGGTTTTACTTGTGACTTGTCCCAGGCTGAAGGGCTGCTTATCTCAGAAAGTTGACTCGCCGTCCTACTGAAGGGCTGCATATCTCAGGATGTTGGCTCCCCGTCCCTCCGTGCCTTCTAGCTGAGAACAGACCATGCTGACCAAGATAACAATGGGTACACAAGGGGGCGCAGTACCGGGAAGCGGAAAGGAGGTGCTGAGAAGCAACATGGCTATTAGGGAGTAAGCAACATTGTCTGCAACATTTCGTTTCTCTACAACATTTTCTCATGGGAAAGCTTTGTCCTCCCTGTTGCAAAAGTGTATAAATATCTTGGACCTCAGATCAATAAAGGGACTTGCATTGACAAGCTCCCCCTGGGCTCATGTCATCATTGCACACTCTCCCGCTCGTGCAGCGCTTCGTTGGTGCTGGCGTCAAGTGGAGTCCGAGGACAGGGATCTGAAAGATGGTACGAGGAGAATGGCCCCTCACAGCTCTGGAGAAAAACCCTTGCACTATCAGCAGAGCGAGGTCCTTATTAAGGTAAGGGGGAGAACAATTGGTCACTGGAGGTACACTCACACAGAGAATACACAGTCTCATCAGGACAGAAGTCCCATCAGGAAAGAATACACGTTGCACAGTCCAGCAAATACACATCTCATCAGGACAGACTACACCGCAACAGTCTTAGGGTTGGGGTGATCACCAGGCTAACGGGAATATATCTTAAGGAAAAAATATTAGACAAAGTAGCAACAGCAAAAAGACAGATGAGTAAAACGCAGCAGGCACAGAGAGAAGCTAACACTTTGGTTTACTTTCGATTCGCCACTCAGTCTTGACATTCAGTTTTAAGCGCTCAGCCAAGATCAAGAATGGGGCAGGTGTAATCAGGGAGTAGAGACTGCACATTTTATCTAAAACTGTTAAAAAGATTAGTAAAACAAGGGGGCTTGTTAATCACTAGCAGTCAGCTCCAAGAATTCTTAGAAGTTGTAGAGACATGATGTTCATGGTTTCCCCAAGAAGGGACCATTGACTTAGAGAAATGGGAAACACTAGGTAAACAGATGGGTGAGTACTACAGAGAAGTGGGCCCAGGAGTTTTCCTGTGTCTGTTTTCTCAGTCTGGAATATTTTAAAGATATGCCTTCAACCCCCTGATAAGGTCCCTCCTGCAGCAAAAATATTTAAAATGGGTATGGTTGCAGGGACAGAGACGAGGAGGAGGTGGCATGGGGCATAGAGAAACAATGAAAGGTTATAGAGGAGGATGATTTAAAGGCCCAGGAACACTTTGCATCTAGAGCACCCTAGTGTTCCACTCTCACCCTTACCATCCTACAGAGCAGAGGGTTGAATCATGTCCCCACCACCACTTAGACAAGAGAGTGAACCTGCGGATCTTGTACAGGCAGCCCTCAGGAAAGCAGAAGAGCAAGGGAAGGAAGTTCCCCTGGGAAATTAGCCTTACCTATAATAAGAGACCCCTGATCCAAATAATCCAGAACAGGCACATTGAGAACACTAAAGTCTTGACTTTAAAATTAAGACTTGGGACATCTGAATATGGTCCAAATAGGCCCTATGTTCAGTCATTATTAGAAACGCTATCTCAGTTAGCCATGCACCCACTTGATTGGTACTCCTTAGCAAAAACCCCCTTCGATGGAAGAGATTGCTTTGTGTGAAAGGCGGGTTTATGAAGCCTGCCAAGAGCAGTCTAGAATAAGTGCTAGAACACAGGTTCGAATTTCATTTGAGCAGCTCCCAGGGACAGGGAGATATATTCAATTGATAGAGCAACTAGGATACAAATTATCCCATAATCCCATAATTATAATTAGCTTATGAACAAATAAAGGGCATGGAAGAATTAGTACCTGGAAAAACTGATCGGATCCCTTTACAAAAATCAATCAAGGACCTCAAGAGACCTTTCCAGACTTTCTAAATCACCTAACAGAAGCAGTAAAGAGAAAGTGTTTCTGACACTGACACTTCCAATATACCATTAGCTAAATTGCCCAGGGAAAATGCAAATGAGGAGTGTAAGAGAGCACTAGCAGGAGCAAAATTGAATATGACAATTACTGAAATGATACAGCAATGCCAAAGTGTTGGCACTTCTACTTTACATGCAACAGTAATGGCTGCAGCCATGGGAAGCTCTCAACAGAGTAATATGCGCTGCTATAATTGTGAGAAAATAGGACATATGAGAAAAGTGTGTGGAACCCCACAACAGACAGCATATCAAGCCACTGCACATCAGCTATCCAATCCATACCTTAGGTATATGAGAGGTAATCATTGGGCTTCAGAATGCCACTCAAAAACCGACAAGGACGGCAATCCTATTCAGGGAAACTTTTTTGGGGGCCAACACCGGCCTCGTCAAACAATTGGGGCTGCACTCCACATGATAACCACCAGTAGACAGAGAAGTCCTTTTGCTAGAAGTGAAACTCAGTGTAGCAGATTCAAGCCATTCAGCCCCAGGCAGTGCAGGTCTCTATTTCTCTTCCTGAAGTCTCCTATTGAATTTCTGACTCAGTGGGGTTCAGTTCTCTACCAACAGGCATTTTATGGGCTTTTCCCAGAGGGCCATTTTAGCCTCATTTTAGGTAGGAATTCTCAATTCTTACCGGGTTTGAATATTGTCCTGGGAGTAAAATAACTATCTTGGAGACATTCATGTTCTTGTTTCTACTCGGCCTCACTGAGACATCCTTATAAATAAGGGGATGAGAATAGCACAATTAATCTTAATAAGATATGGAAAAAATGCAAAATTCAAACTAAGGTCAGAGGTGTTGGAAAGTTTGGCAGCACAGGGCAAGCAAGCACATTTGGAGTCAGTGTGTTACTGATTCACTGCCCGTTCTGAAAAGAATAGAAAGTAAGGTATTTGAAAGATTAGCAGACACCAGGGCAGACAAGTCAGTCACTGCAGAACAACATTGGTCTCCAGCATGGCCTCTAAATTGGGACATTACACCATTACAGGGCATAGGAGAGGTAAAAATGCCTAGAAAAAGTGCAGAATGGCTGACATAGAAAATAGAAGGGAAAACAGGAAAATTTAAACCATACTTATTAGGGTCATTGCCAATAAATCTATGGGGAAGAAATTTATTGCAGGCCATGGGAGCAGTGATCCAAACCACACCTACCCAGACTCAAAATTTTGGATAAGGGCCAGTGTTGAAAAAAAGACAAGACCAGAGTATATGCAGGTTCCCAGGCTCACCTGGAAAGAAGGGCCTCCTATATGAACTGAATAGTGGCCACTTACTTTAGAAAAAGTTAATGCCCTTTAGAAAATTGTCTGAAAGCTATTACAGGCAGGACATAGAAAGGAATCTACTAGTCCTTGGAATTGTCCTAATTTTGCAATTAAAAAGAAATCAAGTAACTGGAGAATGTTAACTGATCTTAGAAAGGTAAATGACAGAATGGAAAGTCTGCAACCTGGATTGCCATCCCCTGCTATGATACCACAGGAATGGCACCTGTGGGTAATTGATTTAAAAGATTGTTTTTATACCATCCCACTCAGAACAGAGGATTGTAGGTATTTTGCATTTTCATGTGCCATCTGTAAATCTGAGAGCACCCCATACCAGATATCAGAGGAAAGTACTACCTCAAGGAATGAAAAATAGCCCCACGATGTGTCAAAAGTTCATTGCTCAAGTCATACATCCTATTAGAGAAAACTATCCACAAGCTTACATTATACATGACATGGATAACATACTTTGTGCACATCCAGATAGCAAAATTGCTAAACAGTATATTAAAGGAAATGGCAAAAGCCCTTGAGGCACAAGGATTAAAGATAGCCCCTGAGAAGATACAGAAAGCACCACCTTATTCTTATGTAGTTCAAATAGTGGAGCAAAGTCATATATCAGATGCCCCAAAATAGAAATATGAAAGGATCAGTTAACAACAGTGACTTCCAGAAGCTGTTGGAGATTTAAATTGGTTCAGATCTATTTAAAGATAGGAACTCGGGAGTTAACAGGAGTATTTGATATACTAAGAGGAGACGCAGACCCCATATACCCTAAAAGATTGATCAGGGAACCAGAGGACCAGTGAGAAAAATAGAAAGGCCGTAGAATCATGTAGCTTGACAGGAGCGTTATAGGGAAAACCTATAGAGATGACCATAATGCCCACACAGAGGATCCCATTTGCAAGTATACATCAAGGAGACAAAGTGTTGGAGTGGATATATTTGCCAGAAAAATCACCTACCCCCAGATGGTAGTGAAATTGGCTCAAAAAGCTATGAAAAGAGTGACATGGCAGACTGGGCAATATCCTGAACGCTTCCATGAGCCCTGCTCCAAAGAGCAAGAAGAGTTGCTTCTTGCCCAGGATACCGATTGGCAAGCGCCCCTGACTACATACCCGAGACAAGTTGACAACGTATATAAAAGTTCCTTACTACACTTCCATGTCTGTGAGGGTGTAGTTCCACAATAGCTAAAGGTTCATCAATTCCACAGGCCTGTACAGTTTTTACAGATGCCACCAGTCACAATATAGCCTCCTCTTACAGCCCACCAAACAGGAAGAAGCTCATACACATGTCATTCACATCCACGTAGCAGAATGAATTACATGCAATCATAGTCGTCCTTCAAGAAATGAAGGAGCCTTTAAATATGTTTTCTGATAACAAATATTCTGTTTATGTTGTCAATAACAGAAACTGCTCAAATCAGATTTTCCACCAATCTGCCAATATTTCAGGTATTCCGTTCACTACAAAAAACCCTCCCATCTAGGTGATTTCCCTTTTGCTGCACTCATATATACTCACATTCTACATTGCCAGGATCTCTAGCGGCAGGAAAGGAAGTAGCTCATTTTCTTACACAACCAACCCTTTTAAGACTTCCACTTCAGGAGGCAAGATGGTCACATCAGAAATTCTATCAGTCAGCAAAAATGCTTAAAAGACAATTTCTCATAACCTGAGAACAAGCTAGACAAATAGTAAAATCTTGCCCTGCTTGCATACCTTATATTCCTTTATCTCCTAGTACTGCCATCAGTCTGCAAGGGTACCCCCTAGAAATTTGGCAGATGGATGTCACCCACTACCACCCATTTGGGTGATTGCAGTATATTCGTGTCACCATTGGTACTTTTTCTTCCTTCACAATGGCTACAACCCAGACCGGGGAATCTACCCAAGCAGTTATAGATCACCTCCTTCACTGTTTGGCTTTGGTGGGGAGGTCAAGGGTCATTAAGACAGATAATGGCCCAGCATACCAGTCAGATTCTTAAGTTCCTTTTATGTTATAATATTACACACCTCACGGGCATCCCTTACAGCCCCATCGGTCAAGCAGTAGTTGAGAGGGAAAACAGACATAAAAACGTTCCTTGAAAAACAAGAAGAGGGGGGAAAGGAGGATAAGGAGACAACTTGATGTGGCAGTGTAGATGATACGTTTTTTGACACCAGATTCACAAGGATTTGTGCCCACTGAAAAACATTGTGGACCAAATAAAAAAAAACAGACAAGAGGGAAAAAAGAGTCCAGGTTGTACGGAAGGATCCTGAACAGGAAAGTGTTTAGCATCAGATAGGCTAATTACTTGAGGAAGAGGATACACTTGTATTTTTCTAGATGGAGCAAAAAAGCTGGTGTGGGTCCCTGAGAGGAACATCCGACCCTGTGAATACCTTGATCCAGGAGATACCCGGGCTGACCCTGAAGGGGAGAAAAGAGAAACGGGCCCGAAAAAAAAGACCACGCACTCGGAGAACGAAAACTCAGAAGGCTCGTGTGCTGACACCGGTGTTACCAGCCGTGCTGACCGTGGGTGAGGGAGCACAGACCGCGGCAGTGGAATTTTGGGCTTATGGGCCACAGCCACCTCACAGAACAAAAAAGGACTGTTTAAGATCATTTGTTTTAATTGCTCCTGTGTACAACAATGCATTAGTGGTAGTTTACGGGAAAATGAAAGGGTCTTTACTATTGAAAGACTGTGGTATGCTTTGTATTTTGTTAAGATTAGAGAAAGGTAGTATCTAACTGCTGCAGATCAAGCATTGTACACGTTAGAGAAGAGGGTACGGAAAAAGCACTGTGTGAGCTGTATTATCTTTGGAATAGTGTCTATAATCTCTGTTGCTTTGCTCGTATCTACAACTGTATCTGTTCAAATATTACATGCTCAAGTTCAGACTGCAATTTTCAGAAGACCTTGCACAAAACGTGTCTAGGGCATTGGCTACTCAGGCATGTATTGATGAGGATTTTGAGGCAAGAAAAATTGGATGCTTTAAAGGATTATTACTATAGTTCTAGGAGATGAATTTGATATGCTGCAATTTCAGAATCAATTAAAGTGTAATTATAGGTTTACTGCTATATGTGTTGCCCCATCTAAATATAATTCAACAAATTTAGATTGGGATAGAATAAACCAATACCTACAAGAGGTTTGGGACAATTCTATGTATGGTATTGACCTATAAATGTTAGCTAATGAAACAAGCTTTATTACAAGTAGTAAAATAGCAGGAATAGATGTAGCTTAATCTGTTGATGATATATTTAATCATTTTAGCCCTTTTCGTTATGCTTCTATGCTTCTTTACCTTATTCCCAGTATAGCTTCCCTACTGGTCATCTGTCTAATACTGCTCTGCTTAATTAAGCTGGCCTCCCTGGTTATCTTAGCCCTCAGCACTGAGGTCTGTGGACTGAAATTCTTAGCTAAGATAAAAGGGGGAGATGTTGAGGGCCAAAAACTGAGGGGTCCAAGTAAGACGTTGAGGGTCAGCTCTGAGGGGTCTGAGTAGGCTAAAGACAGCCCAGGTTTTACTTGTGACTTGTCCCAGGCTGAAGGGCTGCTCATCTCAGAAAGTTGACTCGCCGTCCTACTGAAGGGCTGCATATCTCAGGATGTTGGCTCCCCATCCCTCTGTGCCTTCTAGCTGAGAACAGACCATGCTGACCAAGATAACAACGGGTACACAAAGGGGTGCAGTACCAGGAAGCGGAAAGGAGGTGCTGAGAAGCAACATGGCTATTAGGGAGTAAGCAACATTGTCTGCAACATTTTGTTTCTCTACAACATTTTCTCATAGGAAAGCTTTACCCTCCCTGTTGCAAAAGTGTATAAATATCTTGGTTCTAAGATGTCCTTTAGGGACTTGCACTGACAAGCTCCCACTAGGCTCATGTCATCATTGCACACTCTCCCACTTGTGCAGCACTTCGTTGGTGCTGGCATCACCATTTTAGACTCAATTTTGTGAAGTGAGGCCCACTAGGTTATATAAAAATAGTTTTTGAAACAATGACATTTATAAACGTAATTCATTGCTTAATTAAATAATAATGAGAGAGAAACCAATAAATGACTAGGAAAGAAAATTGTCAGGAAAGCTGAACATCAAATATGGCAGTATCTAGGTGTGAACGAAAGTATATGATTGAGTGAGCTGTGCAATGTATGTTGGAATAATTGTTTTGAATCTACTTCTAACAGCAAAACCTAGTGGAAAGAAGACAGTAGAAAGCAAAAAGCCTATAGATCCCCAAATTAAAGACTCTAATAAGACTGTGACAGTGCCAGGTAAACTTGGATTACCATTTTAATATTTACTTTCAAAAAAATCAAAGCTGCTTGAAATTTGCATAAGATACACTTTTTCATTTTTGCTGATTTTTTTTTTAAAGAGAAACTTGCACCGATATTGACTGAATCAGATCAGCCTACTAAGACTTTAGTTGACAAAGGTAAGTTGTAGGCTTTTTATAGGTTGATTGAGATTTATTCTTTTTGTCTTAATTAATCTGCTTTTGTGGTACTTACTAAAGAACATTTTCATGCAGAAAACATAGAAACCAGAAGCATTTCTGAAACCAAAGTGACGTCTGAGGGTGCTGCTAAAGAAAATGTTTCAGGTAGGTGAAGAGACAAATATTGCTCATGTGGTAATTTGGCTTGTAAACGGAAGTGATGATTTTGACTAAATGAAATTAGATACCTTATTTATGACGAAGTGAAATGTGGAATGTGACATGGTTTTCATTCTGTATTAAAGCTTGTAGAAATCCTGTAAATTGATAAATTTTTTCTCTTCCCTTATTTTATCATCGTTGTAAAAATGTATCCTTAACAGGAATAAAACTGATCATCATGTGTAGCTAAAATTAATTTTGTCTATGTTTACAAGCCAACTCTGTAGTTTTGTCTGTCATATGTTTTTCTGTATATGACTTTTCAGATTTTTTTGTCTCCTTGAAACTTTTCAGGGACCACGGAAAATGAGGATTCAGTTAGTAAGGTTGGTTTAAATATTTATTTGAATCGAAGCAATTGTATTGTTGTTTTGGGAAGTTGAAATTATGTTAGTATATGATAGAAATACCATAAACATACTCCTTTTTCCCTAACAAGACAATTTAGAATATTGGTCATGATGACAAATTTCAGTGTTTCTTTGGGAAGTTTTGAGTTGGAGAAATTTATCTCTGCCTGGCAGATCTCTTTATCATTATGAAAATAGTGCACAAAAAAGATCATACAAGAATTCTTAAGTAAGCAAAGAACTCATTTATACACCAACATTGCCATTAAATTCTGAATATATCTTTCCCCTCTTCAGCAAGCCATTCCTTATCATTTTAATTTGTAATAGTGAGAAGAGTTAGGGGGCTCTAAACCAATCCATACTCCTGTTTATGTGTCCAGTGTTTCACACCCATAGTTACCCCTATGACTGTAATGAAATAAAATTCTTGACTTCAAAATGTTTAAAAATAAGTATTTAAACAATAAGCAATAAAAGGAAATAACAGTATCATAATCTTGATTTAAAGGAAACTGAAGAAATGTGCATTGTCCTTATTTCAAATTTGCCAAATAAAGGATATTCTACAGAAGAAGTTTCCAATCTGGCAAAACCATTTGGTGGTTTCAAGGATATTTTGATTTTATCATCTCATAAAAAGGTAGGAATTTTCTTTTGCAATAAGGAAGGCTTTGATTTCATGTTCAAGTAGTCCAGAGGCTCTCTTTAAAAAAAAAAAAACCAAATTCTGTAAATTGCTTAATTAGGATGTAGAGATTTAAAATATTAATTTCCTTTCGGTTTTTAAGAAACAAAACAAATTTAAAAACTGTCTAATCTGGTCTTAGTAAACTCAAACTATATTTGCTATAATGGTGCATGGTGATATATATACCATAGAATACTCTTGTAGTAGAATGAAGTATTAATTATGCAGTTTGTTGAAGGCAGAGGTTTGAGGTTTAAAAAAAATAAAAAGAATCCTCACCAGGTGATGTTTAATCACTACGATAACAATAATGAATCTCACAGTGAGAATGAGTAGGATATGTATATGTACATCCATATAATTTTACAGGCTATATTTAAAGCTTTTGTTAATTTAGGTGGTTCTTATTAATGGCTTACTTTTTCCTCTTCTCATGGTACCCTTACAAATTAGTGAGAAATTGGAGCTGTGAGGTCAAAAAATGCCAGACCTAGTCATGGAATGAGGGTTTGCTGCTCACTGGAATGAAAAGATTGTAAAAACTCAGTTTAAAAATACAATACTTGGAAACATAGTATGCTTAAACAGGAAAGTAATAAAAACAGCTTACCTGTGATGCCTAAACCATCATCATGTCTCTGTACTTTCATAACTATTGGAGAATGGTTAAGAGTAGTTATCACAAGGTTCTAGTCATTGTATATCTTCTTAGAATTGTTCTTTCTTTGAGTTGTACGTTATTTCACCAGGGCAGCCACAAGGAACTGTGCGAAGGTTGTGATCTGTATCAGTAGACTGGGAGTGGAGGTACTACAGAAACTTGAAGATTGTGTATTTTTGATTTTCTGTATTCATTTTTTTTTTCACTCAGATTTCACTCAAAGTTAGATCTTGCATTCCTTTTAATGTAGGCTGAAGAAAAAGGAATACACGAAGGATCTGTGCTTTTTGTTATTTTGTGAAACCCCTCTACTCAAAAAGAACACAGTCCATTTATTGTTTAAAATGCATAGAGATTAATTAATTAATGAGCCCAAGGTCACGTCACAATCAGGACTTGAGTCTAGAGCTTCTTAACTTGAAGCCCAGCAGTATCCACTGAGGCCACAGTTTTTGAAATGATAAAGAGCAAGCTGAGTATTTTTTTCTCATTTCAAAAGGTTATATTGGGTTTTGATTGGGGCATTTAGGGCCATTGACTCTCTTGAGCTGCCTTGAACTAAGCCACTTGAGTGTCCACTACTAATCGTAGGAGGCCCCCTCATCCCCAGGATCAGAGGACATACCAGGCTGCCTGAGGAGGGCTGAAATGGTGTGAGGGTCAGGGTTCTGCTGTTGGCTAGTGAGTGGCTGGTTGCACTTCGAGCGTGGTCAAGAGAGAGGGAGACCTAGTGGACTGTGGCCCCCCACTTCCCTGCCTGAGTTAGACAGCATGGTAAAGGTTCAACGGAATTTAATTCAGTAGAGTTATACTAGTGGAATTGTTCCTCTGTCACATCAGGCTACCGTGTAACAGTTTATGTCAGAGGAAAAAATGTGTTTTCATCAAAGTCATGTGAGTAGAATTAATTCTTAAAAACTCAGGATAATGAGCAACTCAAGTGGGTCATTTTCTTTTTTTCCCCCCAATTTACTACACATATATTCCTGTTAAACACATTTTCACATTAGTTATGTTGCATAGAAGATTTATAATGAATGGGAGAAAAAACGAGGAGGAAAAAATAGCCTGCTTCCCCCTGCATTCTGACTTCATAGTTCTTTCTCTGGATGTAGATGGTATTTTCCATCATGAGTCCTTTGGAATTGTTTTAGGTCCTTAACGTTGCTAAGGGCTAAGTCAGCGGTTCTCAGCCTGTGGGTTATATCACTTTGTAACAATGAAAATACATCCTGAATATGAGACATTTATGTTACGATTCATAACAGTAGCAAAATTACAGTTATGAAGTAGCAACAAAAAAAATTTTATGATTGGGGGTCACCACAACATGAGGAACTGTGTTAGAGGATCACGACATTAGGAAGGTTGAGAACTGCTGGGCTGAAGTCCTTTAACACTGGCTGTTACTGTATCCGATGTTCTCCTGGTTCTGTTCTCGTCACTCAGTGTCAGCTCACGAAGGTCTTCCCAGGATTTTCTGAAGTCCACCTGCTCATCGTTTTTTGTAGCACAGTAGCCTTCATATGCCACAGTCTATTCAGCCATTCCCTTCAATTCCCAGCTCTTGTTTACCACAGAAAGAGTTGTGATCGATATTTGTGTGCATGCGGGTCCTCCTGTTTTTTGATCTCTTTATAGTACAGCCCTAGAAGTGATAATGCTGGGTCCAAGGGTGTGCACAGCTTTATGGGTCTTTGGGAATAGTTCCAGATTGCTTTCCTTAAGTGAGTTGTTTTCAAAGATTCCACAGATGAAGCCTGAGATAAATAAAGGTCACTTTAAAACATTAGGTTGATCAAAAGGAAGGTAACATCCTGTTTTTCATTTGAAAATTCAGTTTTTAATCTCAGGCGGTCAATATAAAGAATTCACTGCATTAATTTGAGAGGTGGGGTAGTAGAATGGAGTTTAGGCCCCTCAGTTCAAGCCCTGATTCTGACTCCGCTTAGTTGATTTCTCAGTATCCCAGGCAGAGCTCTGAGAAGGGGGCCAGTCTACACTGGGGGCTCCTCAAATCACAGACCTGCATTAGGGGGGAAAAAAAACACCCACTACTATTTGTGTGGTATTTTGCTAGTTGTTGAATGGTTTTATATAAACTGATGAGTTTTGACTTTTAGGACAGATAATATAGAGGAATATTTAAAAAAAAAAAAAAGAGATGTCAGTCCATCCATGTAAAATATAAATTTAAATTGATATACTGAGTATAACCTTTTATATAAGAAGTACAGATAAGTACATAGTTGGAATAACTTAATGGAGAGATCATTTATTTCAGCTGTTGTGAATCCATCAGTTTTCTAATCAGTCTGGGAAGGCTTCCGAGGTGAAATTTCAGGAGACTTTTTGGAATTGACACCATTAGGTAACCTCTTAGGAAAGGCACTGAGTTGACTGAAGGGGAATGAGAACTTGGAAATGACCTGAAATTAGCTGTACATTGCTTCGGATTATGTTAAACATTGTTTTGTTATACTTTATATACCTCATATAGAATTTGTCTTTTGAATGATTTTTCCTTAAAATATATCTGTAGAATCTGTAAATGCTGGTGCTTGCATGATCTGGAGGAATGTGGGGGGTATGTAAGACCCAGTGTGTAAGGGATGGGGGTTGTCAGGGCAATTAGGAGCAAAATAGAAGAAATTAAACCTATTGTTATAGGTCTGAAACTGCCACATGCAATAAGTAAATCCCACCAGTATTTTATTAAGAGAAGACATTGCTGATACCATAAAAATTTCTATTTACATCTTGATGAGTATCAGACAGCTGGAAAAGAGTGTGGGAAATGGGTTTGAAGTTTGGATGGTTTTTGGGGGAAAAAGTGTTTGTTTGGTTTTTTTAATGATGGCTATATAAACATGTAATTTTTATTTATCTTGTAATTTCTACTTTGAAAGGCATACATGGAAATAAATAGAAAGTCCGCAGACTCTATGGTAAAATTTTATACCTGCTTCCCAATGTCAATGGATGGAAATCAGCTTTCGATAAATATGGCTCCTGAAAATATTAATCTAAGAGATGAGGTAAGCAGTAGCTATAATTTGTTTTGAGTTTAATTGGCAGGAAACTTTTCTGTGTTCATGAGCACAGAACCATAGTCCTTAAATACAAATAGATAGGTTCTTCATGTACTAAAAAGAATTCTTTCCCTGTGAGTTATTGGGGGGGGGGGTGAATATTTTTTAATTGTACTGTTTCAAATTTTCATGATTTCCATTTCTGTTCTGGGCATGTATATTAGAATATAGTCCCAATTTCTCTTGGATAGACCACTCTTCACATCTGTCAGACGAGGAAGTATGTAGTTACTGTTGATTATTTCTTTTCCTTTCTGTCTAACATACCATTCTACCCTCTTGATTCTGCCTTTGAAATGTCACGTGACTTGCTGCCTTTGCCTTCCCCCTGACCTCATTACCTTAGGATTAGATCTTTAGCTGGTTTCTCTGCCTCCACTTTAGTCATCTTGCACCTCTTGCCGGACTGGCTGCTGTCTTACCTTGTGTCACTCCTAAAGCACCTGTGGTGGCTTCCTACTGAATCACGTTCAGACTTCGGCCTGACTTTCAAGGTCCTCCACAATCTCGTCTCACCCTACCTATCCAACCTTATTTCCCACTACGTGTAATAGAAGAGTGATGGAAACTAAGGTTGGATAGGTAGAGTAAGACCAAATTTGAAAATCAGGGAGTTATATTCAACAAATATTATTGTTGTCCAGGTAAAAAATAATTGAAAGGTGGCATCTGTGGTTTATTGCAAAAAAATCAATGGGCTAACTCAGGAAATTTGGGTTCTGATCTTTGTTTTGTTAAGGAGTTCTGAGACCTTGGACAAGTCACTTTAACTTTTATGGGCATCAGTTTCCTCATCTGTAAAACAGGGTGAGGAAGACCATGTGAATTCTGAGATCCTTTTCAACTATAAATTCTGTGACTTGGATATGTATGGGATTTTGTGGGGAATAAAAGTGCCTGTCTGAATAGTTGATACACCTGCATATTTAATAAATCATAGGATAAATACATAATTTATTAGAGGATATGCCTTTAGCTTTCCAACTTTTATTTTTTAGGAAGCTATATTCACATCTTTGATCAAAGAATCTTCCCCTCAGGTGAGTTTTGTTTTTGATTTGTTAATTTCTATATTTGTTTAATAGATAAGAAAACTGGTTATTTTCATTTGTCTTATAAAATCTAGGACACACCTTCTGGAGTCACTAGAGAGCACCTGAACTTTCTATTTGTAGTAAATAGAAGAGGAAATAAATTAGTTCATCATGAACTCTTCCCTGATTGGATCAAAATTGATGCAGTGCTGTGACTAAGGCTTTTGAGAGTGAATGGTTAATAGTTAAAAGACAAAAGCTTTCCATGAAGCTTGTAGCATTGAGAACTTGCATGTTGGTGGGGTGATTACTTTCCTCCTCTGGGCAGAGGGTTGGGTCTAGGGTCTGGCCTGTGTCATTTGTTCATGGGAACTTAATGTGCGGTCAGTTTTTGCAGTGTGTTGGTACAGTTCTTTTATTATTTTCTTTTAATATATATATATATATGTGTATATGTATATATCTACACAGGCTAATCTGGACACAATCCACACTCAGTTTGTGCATCTCGGTAACTTACCAGATGATGGATACACGGAACATGAGGTAGTCTGTGTTGGGCTTCAGTTTGGAAAAGTGGATCGCTACGTGTTCATAAATAACAGAAACAAGGTAAATATCACTTCTCACAATTTTAGCTTCTGATTCAATGAAGAAATGAAATACCTTCTGTGTGCCAGGCACTGTGCTAAATAAAGCCTGGTAATACAAATAGAAAGAACGGAATCATCTCTGTTCCCAAGGAACTTGTGTCCTGACAGGGAAAAGAGTTGCATAAAAATAGAATAGATAGCAAGCACTTGCAAAATAGTCCACTATAAATTAGCTGAGGGATAGCACTAGCTATTGAGGGATCAGGGAAAGTCTCAGAAGGTGCCTGAGCTGCACTTTAAAGGAAGGAGAGAGAGGCTCTGGGGTGTTGGTAAGGAAGGAACATGTCCCAGGTGGGCAGCTGTCTGGTGCCAGGGCATAGGGATGACACAGTGTTCTCTGAGGCCCATTTGACTGTTGCAGAGTGCAAGAGTGGGGCACTGCCCAGTGAGACTGGAGAGATAGCTTAGAGCAGTGATTCTCAGCTTGTGGGTCGCCAAAGACCATCAGAAAACACATATTTCCCATGATCTTAGGAACCGAGACACTGCTCCTCTATCCGTCTCCAGGTGGGTCTGCCCACATACGAGTATTAAAGGGTTGTGGCATGAAGGAAGGTTGAGAACCACTGGCTTAGAGGCAGGTTGTACTGGGCTTTACAAGCTCTCAACAGAGGGGTCTGTGTTTGATCTTTGAGCAGCAGGAGGTCATGGCAGTTTATTGAAGAGAGTGATGACATGGCCAGCATTTAGAGATGCATGAGGTGGGCTGGAGTGGGAGGAGCTTTGAGGAGAGGAGACCAGGGAAGAAGAGTCTAACCAAGGGGTAGTACCTGTCTGATTGAAAAGCTGAAGTGTGAGAGAGCTTGTGAAGGTAAAAACAGTAAGACTTGGAATTTGTGGAGTGTGGGAGGTAGATGCTAAGCCAAGATAAAATCCTGGACCCACTAGGATGGTGGGTGACAGTACAGAAAACTTTGAAGAGGGGAGCATGGTGTGGGGGTTAGAACATGAGTTCTATTTTAGATGGATTGAATTTAACATATTTCTCGGACATGAGTTTGAAATGTCCACTAAGCAGTTGGTGGTGTGAGAATGACAGGGGAGAGAGTGAGGCTAGACGTGGAGATCCTGGAGCTGTGTGCATAAATAAAATCGTTAACAAGATTTGATGAGCTTACCAAGAGAGCAGGTGTGGAGAGAAGAGGGAACACTCATTGGAGCGCCGTGTACTGAAGCCAGTGGAGAGAGGAGGGAAGCTGGTCAGGAGCAGAGACTGATCTTCTTGTCTCAGTAATGTATGAGGCCCACAGATTAAGAGGCACTGACTCTGGGGAAGGGCAGGCTGATTGGGTAGTTCAAAAGTCATGGGGGATTGATGAGGTTCTAAGTCAGATTAAAATGTTTTGAGGGAGGGCGGCTAGGTGGCGCAGTGAATAGAGCACCGGCCCTGGAGTCAGGAGTACCTGAGTTCAAATCCGGCCTCAGACACTTAACACAAAAAACTAGCCGTGTGACCTTGGGCAAGTCACTTAACCCCAACTGCCCTCCAAAAAAAAAAAAAGGCAAAAAAAAAAAAATGTTTTGAGGGAGTGGGGAATGATGTGACCAGAGACTGCTTTTTCTAGGAGTTCGGCTGAGAAGGAGAGAAGTTAAGCGCAGATGTTTTGGGGGGAGCAGTTTTAAGACAGTTGAGAGGCAGTGGTTGATGCGGGGAGGCTAAAGATTCAGGATGGTTGAGGGTGCACTTGGCCAAAGAAGAGTGGATTGGAAGTGGATCAAGTTCCCTTGTAGGAGCATTATTAGCTTTTGGGAGGAAAAAGGGAATGGAGGATAGAAGGGAAGAGGTTGTCAAGAGGTTATTGAGGAAAAGGAGGTGCTCGTCTTGGCATTTTTCAGTAAGTTACGAGGTGACATCCTCAGTGGAGAGAAAAGGGGGTCCTTGAGTAGGGAGAGAAGACTTGAGACGGGTGAGAGGGAATTAGGTAAGGAGGAATGAAGGGGCTGTATGGCAATGAAGGCCCAGTTTGAGGCCTGGTTGTTTTATTTTGTAACGGAACCCAGTCAACATGTGGGATGAAGGGAAGGGAAAGGAAATCTGAAGTCAGCCTCTGAACTGGCCAGCTGCAGGAAACTCCCCCTGAAAGCAGTGTTAGAGAAAATGGAAGCCAGCTCCCCACTCAGCCACTAGCTTTGCTTGGGCCAAGTCATGGAATTCCCTCAAGTGTTGTATCAGTGGGCTGGACTAGATGAGCTCGGGGTTGCTTTTAGCTGCAAAATCTGTGGTCAAGTTGATAATTATATGGGGAAAAAAGAAAAGGATATCTTCACTTTTCTTTGTCATCCAAGTCCACTTCTTTGATAGTATACTAATTATCAACATTTGTTTACAGATGCCCCTGCCTTCTATATCTCAAGTACTATAATAGCCATTTCAAAGCAAAACCAAA
The DNA here is from genome assembly GCA_028646575.1 of Pseudocheirus occidentalis. NCBI lineage: Eukaryota > Metazoa > Chordata > Mammalia > Diprotodontia > Pseudocheiridae > Pseudocheirus > Pseudocheirus occidentalis. The sequence goes on from CM053595.1 coordinate 305,553,367, forward strand.
TTAATTTGATTAGGACTTCAGGGCAAGAAGGGGGTTTTAAACATTTTTGATAAGACCAGTTTTATTTTGATTGGAGCTAATCTAGTGTTTAAAATTCTATATACCCAATTCTGTGAATTTCAAAAAATTGTACCCTAGCCATTTTACACATCCCTAAAGGTTCACTTCTTTTCTCTTTTCTTTTGTGACCTCGTTCATTGGATTTTTTTTCTTTACTTTCAAAATAAAATTATGTAAAGTTAAGTCCATTTTTTAGCAAAGCACACAGATAGGTGGTAAGCAAAGTTATACCTAAAATATAGAACAAAAATTCTACTTGGAAGCTTTCAAATAGGGGACAGAAATGATGTTTTCCCTTTTTTTTCCTTCTCCTTTCTCTCTCCCCCCATCCTCAAAGGTAATTCTTCAGTTAGATAGTCCTGAATCTGCTCAGAAAATGCACAGTTTCTTAAAACAAAATCCTTTTAACCTGGGTGAAAATGTATTGACCTGTACATTGTCGCTGAAGACAGGATCTTCTGAGGTAAGACAGACGTTTGTGAGCACATTTATTGACTCGTGAGAGGAGTTAAGAATAATACCCTCCAGCTCTAGATAAAAAAAAAGTTTAGGTGCCTTTGGAGAATTTCCTTCTGTCTTAAGTAGGAGGAGAAATGATTTCTCTTTAATTTTCAAAGCTTTACCTTGTTGGTTTTTTTAATTGATGCCATTGAGCCTTCTTGTAAGAAAAATTAAGAGGAATAAAAGCTGTTCATCACAGCCAACTGATCAGCTGCATCAGACAGAGTGTTTTGTACCCACAGTACCCCACCTCTGCAGTACTATCACCTTGTTTTGTTTTTTTGTTAAAATTCTAAACCTCTTAATCTGGTGATATATGTATGATATATATGTATGTATTTTTTATATATATATGTATGTATTTTATATATATATATATTTATTTATTCATTTATTCATTCATTTATTTTATTTTTTTGCTGTCCCCAAAATTTCCACCAGATTTTTCCACATGGTAACCTTTGAAGACAAAATTTACGTGATGCATTATTTCATTTTCAAATTTAATTACTCAGTTCCTTGGATCTTGGCTATTTTAAGCCTCACTCTTTTCCTCCTAGGATATGGGATTGATGGATCCACCTATAGGGCTCTCATAGGTCCTTGATAGTGATTCAAATAGCTTATTTATTAATTTGACAACTTTAGGTTACTTAGCTTTCTGAAAAGAATTGTTAGCTGTGTCTTTGTAAGACACTTAAGTAGAAATAGGCTTGTATAACTCTTTATTAAGCAGTATGAATCAAAAAATGATTTTGAAAAAGTTTCATTTGCAGAGTTAGATAAGGGCCAGATATCAGGAAAATGTATTTATGGGGAAGTCCACAGTGTGTCAAAATTTCCTTAATTTAAAAGGTCCTGTTTTAGTTATTTGATACACTATTTGAACCCAAGGAATATTTTCTATCCCATACTTTTATTAGTAGAAAACATGCTAATAATCATAATAGGTCCTGGATTAATAGATTTATTTCCTTTTTATTTTTGACAATTTCCTCTTTAAAATTTATACTGAGGAAATATTAAAAAGAACATGTCATAACTTGATAATTGTTCATTTTTTTGTTGTCATCCAGTTGAATCTTTCTGTTGTTTCTAATTTTTTTTTTTCAGAAAATTATAAAAGGGAAATAAATCTGTTTGGGTGCCTGCATTATGGAAGAGTTTGGGGAGGGAGAGTGGAAATGGAGATTTTAACTGAATTATAACTGTTCTCCTTAGACTTTTAAAGTCTAGGTACTTTTAAAGTTAACTTTATAAATATGTTGTTACCATTTCATCAGTCTCATTATTTTGTTGTTGTTAGTTGTTTAGTCTTCTAAAATGAGAATTATGCACAGTGCTGCATGGTATATTGGAGAGAGGGCTGGCCTTGGGGCCAGAAATACCTGGGTTAAAGTTTTGCCTCTATATTTTATCTGTATTACTCTCAGTGGCCCAGACAGCTTTCTTAAGACTCTTAACTTTCAAAACAGATGGTCTCTATTGGAAGAAGGGAGTTTCCTCATTGGAAGCTCCCTGGGACCTCTGGGTCTAGCCCCCCCCCCCCCCCCCCTCAGTCCTTCAAATACCAAACTTACTGTGATAACTTCAGTTTAATGATCTAATTTGACTTTTGTGTCTTTTGCCATAAACTCAGTTCTTTGGTAAGTCAGTCCTTCCCTTGTTCCCATCATCCCCTGCTAGACAACTACCTACATTAGAGAGAGAGGGTAAGCCTGCTCAAGCTTTAAAATGATGCTGCTGCCCAGGAGAGAATGCTTTAAATCCTTCCCTGATCATTCCTACAATGAAGATGCTGGCATTTCAGCCACAATTTGCATGTTTTTAAGACAGTGGTACTTGTAAACTCAGAAGTTTAATATTAGGTTGTCCTCTCCTTAAAAGTTTTTAAACGTTTTTCTGTGTGCTGGCACCCCATGGACAGGCCAGTGAAGTCTATGGACCTCTTCTCAAAACCTTATTTTTGAATGCATAAAATAAAAGAGGATTATAAAGGAAACCAATATTATTAAAATACAGCTATCAAAATATCTGAGGACATGGATCCCAGGTCAAAAATGTCTATTCTATTTTTTCTTTGTTGTGTGGCTTATTAAGCTAGCATGAGAGATTTTCTTCTAATAAGAACACGAGGTCCTTTGATGTAACTTGATATTCAAGGTATAGTCACAAGTTCTTGACTTTTTTTTGCTATTTGCTATTTAAGGTATGTTTATATTTTAATTGTCTTGGTTTTCAAATAATTTTAAATAATGAAAGCACTTAATTCAACTTAACAGAATAACAAAACTGTCTGGACCATGAGTGATATCATATAGGATTTTTAAAATTAAATGAATGAAATTATATTTCAGGTTCAAACTGAAAGAGACCCAGAATCAGGAAAAGAGAGGTATGTTTTAATTGTCTAACATTTTATTCAAATATACATATATTTCTTCTTCCTTTTAAAATGAATGCTTCATGTGTATACATGTAACCAGAAATGACCTCTGGTTTGATGTTACTTAACATATATATGTGCAAGTCTGCTATGGTGTTCTTTTCTTTTTTGTTTGTTTAGAGTTTGTGTTCTTTTTTTCAGAGGAGTTTTTTTTGATTACATTTATTTTATGAAAATGCATGAATGTATAGGTGTACTTTAATTTGAATATGTAAATATGGTTTTAGTCAAAATAATATATTGCTAAATTGCTTTTGAATGAATGACTTAACCTAGGGACCAACCTGTATGATTTTTTTGATGCTTTAAACATCAGTACCGTTTCTGTTTTAAATGAAGTATGGTAAATAACCTTTCATATTATCTGTTTTATTATTATCATTGGCTTGAAACAAAAAAAAAAATAACAGTATCCAAATTTTGTCAAATGATAATCTGGTTGGTTACCCCAAATGCTTAGGAAAACACAAAATAACTAATATCTCACTTTTATAATAACAATTGCCTTGAAATCCCTCCTTTCCCTAAGGGAAGGGTAGTGGGGAAAGACTTTTGTGTAATTGTAGAGCTATTTCTGCCTGTATTTGGTAGGCAGAAATGATTAAAAACCAAATTAAATAATTCAAAATGTCTTATGTTTATATGGTAGGAAACCATGTTCTTTAGGTTTGTGACTTAGTCCTTATTAGGTATTTGTTTCTCCTAGAGGATTCAGGTGATTCATTCACATTTAAGTTATTCTATAACATTTTATATGTTTTTGGATGAGAACATACTCTGTTGGAATATGGGTAGTTCTTTGGTCTCATGGATGACCCACTGTCTAATCTGAGGAGCCCTGAAAAGTATGTGGGCTCCTAGTTCCTATGTTGTAGAAAAGAAAATATTGAACCAATTATTTTATAAATAGTGGATATGAATTACATGAAAATAACGTGGAGAACTTCACCTGCACAGTAGTAGTGGACTTTAGGTTTATTCTCTTATCACAGATTACATAGATCACATATTCAAGTCTTTTTGAATCAACGATATGGCAAAGTAGTAGTAATACTATCAACATCTTTCAATACTGAGAGTAATAAATGATGGTAGACTTTACAAAAAAAAAGTGTCCCAATGAAAGTAAAGGATCCACAGTTAATGTTGATTTTTATCCACATTTGGTCTGTGACTGCTAACAAGTGAATACATTTCTTCTTTGCACGTTTCAGCCTGAGCTACCAACATGTGTTTGGAATAAGCTTTCTTCCTAGCTTCTTAGACTGTCCTCCCTTTCACCTCGGGCCTCCCCTCTTCCCAGCTAATATCTGCTTTAGAAATAAATTCACAAGTAAATAAAAAGCTAGATTTCATGGAAATTCTTGCTGCATTAGTTATAACTTCTTTTGCTTCCCACCTCCAATTGGGTTTTCTAAGCTGAGACATGGTAGAAGACAGCCCAAGGATGGGATGTGACCACTGTGGATTGCATTTGCTTTTGGTTGGGTGAGCTCACCCTGAAGAAATGCTGGAATTTTCTTCGCTTTTGACACGAGGGACCTGTATGAATGAGGTCTGTTTGATCATTGTAGCTGCAAACCAAGGAAAGAAAATTTCATACCTTTTTACCACTCAGTATCAGTCAAATTCTTCTGAAAACACAATTTCTTAGCAATGTGTGGTTGAAACTTCAAAGCAGGATAGAAGAGCAAGTCTTTAAAGTTCCATAATGATATTTTTGGGGCACTTCAGAGCTGGCTGAAATATCAGGGTTTACATCTGAGTTGAAAGCAACTTGGGGTGTGTGTGCTGTGACTTTGATCAAGCTCTCTATTTGCTCTGCTGTAGGCTCTTAACTGGCACGTGGCAATTGTGAAGCTTAAGTGTGGGGAGAAGGTAGGGCATTGTTTTCTGAGAAGTTGGACTTAGCTGCAGGAAGGATGCAGAGCGAGGGCGATGGTGTTCTGCCAATGGCATTCTGTTGGAGCTGCTGCTAACAAGGTCTTTTTTGGAGCACCTTGCTGTGCTCTGCCAGTGTGCTTCCAAAGGGTGGTCATGGCTTTTTTCCACCTGAGCTCTTGTTCTTTCTTCCACCTTGATGAAGGCATTGAACAGTATTGTTCCGGGGGGAGGGGTGGGCAGGGGCATTGAGAATTTGATTTCCGTTTCAACCGACTCTGTGAGATACTTTGGGATAGACTATGAAAGAAGCTACTTCTCCTAAAATACCAAAATTGCCCAGAAAGCTGGAAGCAGTCTGATTTTTTGAGAAGAAAACTTGTGCCTTTGGAGCCCAACATTTAAGAACAAAGATGGAAAAATGCCATTTTTATGGATGGTTGATATGCTTTTATAGTATAGCAGTATGAACCTTTTGAAAATCTAGAACTTGTATATTAATGTTTACAATGTTGTGAAGATGACAGATTTTCTTAATGAAAACATTCAATGTAGAAGATCTGGAAAATAAAAGCACATCTTGGGATTAGGAACTACAACAGTTTTTCACTGCCTTTCTGACCCAGTGAACCACAGCTATTTTTGTTGTTGGTTCCTTAAGGCTCACATGTAGTCTAATAAATGAGAAATGCAATGGAGCACCCATGACTGGAAGTGAATCTCACAATTTGAAGATGAAAGTGTTTGGAAAGTTAGTTTCCAGACATCCACTTTGCCAGGATTTTTTCTTGACTTTATCCTGATATTTTTTTAATTGGCATATGAATTCATTTAGACTTAGCCCCAACAAATTGGACCCATTGTCCTGGGTCCCAGATGTTTATGAGGGCTGAATTGTGCTTTCATGAAAGCGGATGAAAAGCCGAGTTTCACACATAAACAAGATGCTGATTGAACCATGGAATTAAATTTTCAGAGCTTTAGTTTGTCATTACAGTTTTTCAGGAGAGTAGAAGACTTTTTGAACATGGTCACTGATCCATAAGAGACTTGGTCTCCTTTCTGAAGCCTGAACCTGCCCCTCTTAGGGAGAAGATGAGAGTGTATTCCAGCAGCTGGACTCCCAGGTCACAGTGAGCATTTGATGCACTAAGACCTGCTTCATTAACTGAAGAGAATGTAGGGGAAAATAGTTTGTTACCTGAGCTGTGGAAAGCGTCATAAATCCTTTCATCTCCTCTTAAAGCACAGAAGGGAAAAGAATGTTCCTTTCTGCTCACTATTCATGGCCATCTGACTATCTCTCGCTCTGGGGCGGACATTCCCCACCCCCACCCCCAACCCCAACCCCGGCTTGCTGCTTTTAAAGTTGCGTGAAAACATGTCACTTCAGTTTTGATAGCTTGTTGGGTGTACGACTAAGCATGTGGAGTATTAATGAAAAGATGGTTTGTTGGGTCTTGTCTCAAGGACAGAGTATTTGACTTCTGTTTTCCTTACCATATGTAAATGAAGAGTCTTCTTTCAGTTATTATGTATTGTCACAGTACGGTAATCTGATATTTCACAGGTTTTCCTCTTTCTTGAATTCTCTTCAGAAAGTCTTTATAGGGAAACCTAACTTCCAGTGGAAGTGTTCTTTGAAGTATTCTCTTAAAAAAACAAGCAAACAAAAAAATTCTTTATCCTCACAACTTTGGAAACTGAAGGCAAGCTCATAGCCAGTTTGATCACTCCCACCCCAAAAGAAGGGTGATATGTTTGGACTTGAAGGGGTATTTGTTACATGTCACTTTTCTCTCCTTCCCCCTTCCTACCAGTTTCCAGTTGTACCTTTTTAGATGTGGTCTAGTCAAATGACACATTCTTTCTGCAAGTTTGGTTGAGCATTAGAGCTTTAGATCGCCACTTTTGGGGAAACGGGCTTTTTATAGTAAATTGGAATGTTTTGATGGGGGAGGGCAATGTTTTATGCGCGTACCTGTGTATACCTCCATCCTCCTAAAAATCATTTGCTACCTTGATTTTGGGGGGGAAAAAACCCAACAAACTCCTCCTGGGTCAAAGCCCTTGTTAAATAAACAAAAAATACTGAACAGAACAGCCTTACCTGCACAAGTAATTCCCCTTGAATTATAAAGAAGCTTTCCGTTCTAAGGAGGATTTCTTTTCTTAAAAAAATTTAATTGTTCACTGATTTGCCTCAAATATTTTTAACCATTTTAACGCTGATAGACTAGATTTCCCAATGCTAATTACTAATGCATTAGGAAATCTTAATCATTGGCGTCAAGAGGGTTATTTATAATGGTTGAATTCTCATCATAGTTTGATTTTTGTTTGTTTTTTGTTTGTGTTTTTTGTTTTTAAATACCTTTAGCCCTGACTTGAAAAACAATCCAGTTGATGAAAGTGAGGTGCATACAGCAGCTGATAGTTCCTCAGTTAAGCCTAGTGAAATCCAGGAAGAGACCATCCCAAATCCCATCCTCCAAATGGAGCCTTCCGCATTGCAGGAAGACACTTCCAAGGGAGACCCTGAAAGAGGAACAGTGTGTGACTCTGATTCAGCTCCTGGAAAGGTGGAGATGGAAGGACAGATGGAGGAGGCAGAGTTGAGGAATCCTGACGGCACCTCTGCCCTGACCAAGACTGAATTAACACAGGACAGTCCAGAGAATGCCACATTTACTCCTCAGGACAACATGGCTGATCTGGAGAAGGAAGAAACAGTCAAAGCTAAAGCTGATCTAGAACCATGTCCATCCATTGGACCGTGCACAGAAGAAAAGGACAGTAAACAAAAGGTTGAAGAGCCTCTTCTGGAGACTGAAGATGCCCACAGTGTGGAGGCGTCTGTGGGAGAAGCAGCAGACATGGAAGTACTTGAAGGTGGTTCAGAAGTGGTGCCTCCTGCTTCTCCCGGGGTCACGATACAAGGAATTCCTAGTGGGACTGAGAAGTTAGCAGTAAGCAAAGAGGACATTGGTGATCAAAGCACCCTGGAGGAAAAGGAAGACAAGGTGACTGAATTCAAGGATACTAGAATTGAGCTGAAAACTGCGCTGGAGATAGGGCCAGAGAGGGAGGCTGACAAGAACGTAGCTGAGGATGCATCAGGGGTGGAAAAGTCTGAAAAGATTGTTGTGGTGACAAGAGAGAAAATAGCAGAGACCAAGGAGCACGGGAATAAAGGAGTGGGCCAAGCTAGTAAGCCTGACGAATCGAGTAAAACCAGTGTTCAGGTGGTGTCAAATGCCTCCTCCAGCAAACTGAGCTCCAAGCTTGGGGCTTCCACCCCAAACATGCTCAAGACAAAAGTGGCCAGTCAGAAAAGTGAGGTAAAAACGGAAGATCAGAGGACATGCTCAAAGCTTTTCCCCAGAAGCCAAGCAAGTGGGGACAAGAAGCTCGTGGCCAAAGACATGGGCTCCTTTAGACCTGCCTTTGCCAGGTCCACCCTGGGTGAAAGCAGCAAATCTAAAGCTTCCCCCAGCGGCATAGCCAGAGGCAGTGGGCGGACCTCAGTTCCTCCAGACAAGGATTACAGGGCTCTAGCAAAACAGTCTCAAGAAACAGAGACTAGACCTTCTACCATGAAACGGGATGACAGCGGCAATAAGGTGAGAAAAGGCAGGAAGGCTGACTCGGTGTAATTGTCAAGTAACTAACTGCTGCTCCAGCTATGGAGTAGACTGTGTGATTGTGATTTCACGTCCCCTTCCCCGAGCTCCCACTCTTTTTCCTTCAGAATTGCTGGTTTTAGGCCAAAAGCAGCATGGGACTATCAGCACAACAGGTAATTGTTCATTTGCGTTGCTAACAGCTTTGGTACATCATTTGAGTAACAGGTTTGAAAAGTGTTATATGAAGAAGGTTCTGTCAGGGAGGACACATTATCCTTTTTTAAAAATTCTATGCAATGAATGTCCTAAATGTTATTTTTGCCAGTCTGCCTCTTGACGGGGGGGGAAGTTTTTGTCTCTTTTTGTGAATTGTAGCTTCCTTTTTTATCAAACCACTGATCACCTATACAGGGATTGGTTTCAGGGAGAAGAGATATTTATTCTGATATTAATGATGACTTTGTTTCAGAGACTTTGCCTATATTAAGTGATTGATGGCTTAGTTTTATACATATTAAGTATAAACAATTAATTGAGTCCACCATGATCATGTTACTTGCACTTGATGTGATGTTTTGGTTCTTTAAAGAAGATTGACTACCTGATTGTGTGTTCTGTGTTCCTTCATCCCTTGTCTAATCTTTCAGACTTCTGCTGGGCAGAACACTAAGAACCCTAAAGGCAGCTCTGGTAAAACTGCCAAACCTAGAGAGGTAAGGAATGACCCTTCCCTCTCACCCCTATCTCCCTTCTTGGGAGGATTCTATGTAAAAAAGTATGTGGGGGAAAACAGAAGAGATGATGAATAAGGAGACAACCTGGACTCAAATTGATCTTGGTTGTGATTAGCTTAATGCTCTTGTATCAGACCTTTCAGGGACTAGAGGAAAGAATCATGAGGCTTAAAATGACCTATTACCAGTCTTAGTTAAGACTGTGACACGCACCATAAGTATTGTAGCTCTAGGGAAGTGGAGACAATTGAATTGAACTAGGATTTATCCTTTCCCCCCCAACCCTTGAAAAATTAAAACAAATTCGGATCCTTCCTACCTTACTCAGCCTGGAAGCACAGGGCCAGTTTACACAAGTCCCACTGTGATCGGCATGGGAGCTTTAGTCTGTTCTGTTTCTTCCCTAGGATTTTGTTGCCCCTCCGTTCCCAGGGGTCACCATATAGATGCCTGACTTCAGTGCAGATACCCAGTCAGCTTAGATGATGGTGGCAGCTCAGAACTCCTGAGCTCAAGAGAGCTCAGCCTCCTTGTTAGCTGGAGGTAGTTGAGTCACAGGCTGCACTGCCATGCCCAGCTCTTTGTGGTTGCAAAGAGACAACCACTATTCAGGGTGAGCAGATTGATGTTTTAAGGGTAGAAGAGGCACACGGTGAAAACAGTATGTGTGAGACACATGGCTATCTCTACAGAGATAACCATGTCCATGCCACAACACTACTTATAAAGAAATCACTTTCATTTTGTACTTTGGTGCCCCTTAATGAATACTAGTACAGTGTGATTTTAATTTCATAGGAAATCCCTTTTCTCATGTACCTTTTTTTGTTTTAGGGTCTGTATTTCAGCCATTTAAACCATATTTTTCTATACCTGTTTCCATTCACTTTATTTTTTTCTTTAAAGGGTTAAATATTAGGTAGGTTTAATTGTGGGCAGATACTTTGTATTCCTTTCCTATCTAAAATTAGGTGCAGACTAACAGTTTGGGGAGGGGAGGAGGGAAGGTAGGGCAATTGGGGTTAAGTAACTTGTCCAAGGTCACACGGCTAGTTTTTATGTTAAGCGTCTGAGGCCGGATTTGAACTCGGGTCCTCCTCTCTCCAGGGCCAAGGTGTTTTGTTTGAAAAGCAGAAGGAAAAAGTCCCAATTCATTGCATTAATTTATATCTTTGGGATTTTTTTCTTTTTTTTTTCCAGTAAGGCTACTAATCCCTACTCTACAAATGCAGAAAGCTTTGCTTAGTTTGAATTAGAAGAGACCTTAAAAATCTTTTAATCCAACCCACACAGAAATTGGGAAACATGAATGGTTAATCTAACTTAATTAGTGGCAAGTTGGGGTTGGCTCCACAGTCCCCTAAGTAGAAATGTTGTGTTCCTTGTATTACAAAGTTGCCTTTCTGTATAGTGTATCAGATTCAGTCATTGTTAAAGTTTGGGGATGGGGGGGGGGAACAACATGTCACCCCAGAGGAGAGACAGAACAATAGTAGGTATGTTCTGGTGCTTTTGTTAAATGTGCCAGTAATTTAAGGAGTCCCTCTTGGGATTTATTTTAATTGAGAACTTATTCTTCACTACTCCAACGGCTTCCAAAATAACATTGTTTAAAGCAAGACTACTCAACTGTAGCTTCCCTCTCGGCCTCCCTGGGGCTTTTTTATCACCTCCCAGACAAACTCCTCAGCCTGTTTTCCCCCAACCTTTACGAAGAAAATAGTAGTGATCCTTTCCTTAAGGAGTGTGCCATTATTCTTATTTATATTTATTTTCATGTCACCTTCATCTCTAGATATCTCTCTCTCTTTCATCCCCTGCCAAGTACAGTATCCCTAGTAGCAAAGATTGAGAAAGAAAGACACTTCAGCAAAATCAGTGCCCGTGTTAACTATGGGAGCATCTCTGATAGTCCCCCAGTTCTGCAGAGTAGGGGAGGAGGAGATGCATTTTCTGTTGTTGGTTTCTGCCAGCCTATTATTTAACGCTCTTCCTATGGCTCCCAACAACTTTTCCCATGATTCTTGTGTGTTCTTGCCAAATGAGCCACTAGCTGTTATTTGAACTTGACATTCCACCTCCATGCCTTTACACAGGCTTTTCTGCTTGTTACGCTTCCTCATCTCCACACCTTAGAACTTAAGGCTCAGCTCAGTTGCTTTTCCTTCATCTGTTAAACATTCTCCTTGAATTATCCTGCATTTTACATGTCTGTCATTGGAGTGGTAGTGCATTTAAGCCAGAGACTCGTTTCCCTCCAGTTAATAACTTCTCGTTTTTTTTAAACTTTAGTCTCATCTCAGATCTCCCATCATTGAATCCAAAAAAAAATTTGAGCAAAATTCTAACAACAGAATGAGAGTGTACAACAGCATATGCAGCATTCTATGCCCCTAGTCACCTCCCCCATCTGTCTTTGTATTATATAGTGCCTAACACATTGCTTTTCTTTCTGTTTCTGAATCTAAAGTTTCATCTTTGAGTCAGTGGAAAGTGTAAGATTTAAATCTTTTTTTATCTTCCTGGGCATATGTGAATCTATTAATTCAGTGATCATTTGGATAACATTTGATTTATTGGACTAGTTCATGTCATTGCAGGAACTTAAAAAGATGTACATAAAAACATCTTTGGGTGATGCTTTATACATAAAACTTTAAGAAATAAATAGCTAATATCCAGTAGGATGTGGCTTGCAGTTTTATGACTGTATAAAAGAATTGATGATCTCTTTTGAACAGTTTTTTGTTTGGAGTCCAAGGTTTTTATAAGAGGAGATTCCTTTCATCGTATAGGAAAACTCTTTAGGGTGATCACTGTGGAACAAGACTGCCATTATGAATGCTTTATCAATGGGATATAAACTATAGTTAGCTTCTTTTTGTCAGTCCCCTGAAAACTTAACTGCTCCCCAGGGTTAATGTTGAAACTGTATTGAAATTACAGAAAGAGTAGCACATCTTATTTGTTATTCAGAGCAAATGAGGAGCCACATATGTAAAGCACTACATAAATGTTAGTTTATCGTTATTAGAGTCAAATGTATCCCAGCCAGTTAAGTAGCTGGTTGTAGTTTATAACATTACGCTTTGACTTTTCCAGGAGGAAGAGCTTTTTCCATTTAATTTGGATGAGTTTGTTACTGTGGATGAAGTTATAGAAGAGCTAGACCCTTCTCAAGCCAAGCAGAATGCACCAAAGGGGAAGAAGAAAGAACTTCCTAAGAATCCTCCTTCCTCTGATATTAACTTAAAAAGAAGGAAGGGGAAAAGCTCAGTAGCTTGTGTTGCAGAGAGTGAGTTGTCTTTTGTTACATTAGATGAGATTGGTGAAGAAGAAGATGCAGCTGCTCATTTAACCATAGAGTCTAACTTAGAAACTAAAGCTTTGGTCACTGTAGATGAAGTGAATGATGATGAGGAGCTCAATGTGGAAGAAATGGTTAAGAATGCGAATTCCCTTCTTACTTTAGATGAGATAATTGAGCAAGATGATTGCACTTCCCATGGTGAACCTAAAGATGTCACTATTTTGTCAGTGGATGAAGAGCGAGATCTTTTGAAGAGGGAACCCCTAGTAACTGTGGATGAAATTGGAGAAGTAGAAGAGCTGCCTTTAAGTGAGTCAGCAGATATAAACTTTGCTCCTATAAATCCCAAGGAAGAAGAAAATGTACGTGTAAGGGAGTCCATTGGCTTCATCTCTTCTCAGGTGCCTGAAGACCCTGCCACCTTAGTTACAGTAGATGAAATACAAGATGACAGCAGTGATGTCCACTTAGTGACTTTGGATGAAGTGACAGAAGAGGATGAAGAGTCCTTGGCAGACTTTAACAACCTTAAAGAGGAGCTGAATTTTGTTACTGTTGATGAAGTTGGAGAAGAGGAAGAGGGAGAGAATGACTTAAAAGTTGAGACAGCTAGAAAAGATGTTTTCCCTGTGGCTAAAACAGGAGGCATTAAGAAGAAAGCTCTAGTCAGCAAGCAGGAGAAGCCTAAAGCTTTGTACCAAACGGGCCAGATTAATGAGGAGGTAATAGAGAAAGACCCTAAAACTGTGGCCGAACGCCATTCAGCAGGTAGGAACTAAGTCATGGTGCATTTCTTTCTCTTAACGGCTCTTTATTTTTAAAGATCAAAATTTTGTCATGGTAAGCACTGAATAAGTGTTTGTTACTCTACTTTGTCTGTTTTAAAAATTATCTGAAGTGAATCTCCTAAAAGTTTTTTCTGCCACTTTGCCCCTGAATTGGAAGTTTCATATCCCTTTTGTAAATTGGTAACTTCTTTTTATTAAATTTCATTAATCACCCTGCACTGGAATTTGTTTTAGGGGAGAAAAGATCTTTAATAATATCAGAGTGACTTTGAGTTTGAGGAAAGTCAGTGATATTTTAACAAATGTGTTTTTAAAATATTTGAAGAAAAAGTGTTTTAATAAAAGAACATGTTGGCATGCTATGAATAGTATTTTTGCCATGGGCTAATAAGAGTCTATGAAGAGTTACCTACTACACGTGGGTTATTTTGTGACCTGATTAAATATATTAAAGATACTTACCCTGTGCTTAATTTCAGAGCAAAGCATGTCCCAAGGTGCTTCACCTCAAGAAAAGGGGACGAAACCAGACAGCAAACAAGAACACTCAGGTAGGAACTAGAACAAAAATAAGTGGTCTTCCACTTGACTTAGAAGAGAGAGCCCATCAGTCCCCTTTTCTCTGTTCATCAAAATATGTGTAGTGGACAAGAGGAGGAACAAGTAGCCAATGGAAGACATGACAGGGCAGCAGAGACCTGTTAACATAGTACCAACACAACCAAAGCTTCAGATGTAGTCCCTAGTTCTCTTCCCTGACTGCCCAAAGGATACCTCTTGGTGGATGGCCCATCAGCAGATCCAGCCCAGTGGGGCTCAAGGTCTTTCTCCCCAAGGCTGACTTTACTATTCCTGTCTGGAACACCTACTAACATATCTGTGTATTTTCTCCCAGGAAAAATAGAAGGAAAGATATTTCCATTTTTTTTGTCTTTGGATCCTTAGTGCTGGGTTTGTAGTGCATGTAAAGTGCTTTGTAAACTTGAAAGCACTTTGTAATTGTCAGGTAATAATGAAGCACGTGCTACTACTTCTTCAGTCTGCCATATATCCCCAAACAGTCCCTCTTCAGGGCTCTGCCTATCACTCACCGTTCCTACCACTCCCAGACAAATCTTTTTCGTGCAGAGGTTCTGTCATGTTATAACTGCTTCAAACATTTTTGAGGCAGAATGGCTTTAACTGCTCCATTTTCAGGGCTTGTAACAGACTGGCACCAGTTTATTTTTCCCACTGGTTCTGGTATTCACTTCCCACCCTTTATATTTTTCTATCCCATTAACCATTTCATATGCTTGCATTTTTTAAAAGTATGTGGTAACATCCATTTTACTTTTAAAACTGCTCTCTTGTTCTGTGCAGAAATGCACAGAAGTTGCTTTGGCTGTCTTTTAGTTTTGGACACCACTCTTCTCCCACCTTCTTGACATTAAGAGCCAGGAGGAGGAGTAAAAAAGAACCCTCTTGCTAAATGCTTAAGACTGAATCCACGCAGTGGCCATGGCCTTCACGTCTCTGATGGGGAGTAGCTAATATACCTCTTCCTTCGTTAGTTTGACCAGAATTCTTCAGTTTTGCAAAGTCGTTTTTCTTGTCTTCATACATAGATTGTTCCCATGGTTGTCTGCCTTTTACTTTGCATTAGGTCAGATAGCCTGAGTCTTGGACATTTTCGTTTCTTCTTTCTCAGTGCTTTCATTGGTATGCCACAATTGTTTGGCCTCTCACCCATTTTTTTCTAGGCATCTGAGGCAACCTTTTCCTGAATGCTGCTCTCACCTTTAGCCTTTCTCCTGCTCCCCAGAAGTCCCCATTACCACTCTATGCACATGCAGTAAAAAGGAAAAAAGAAAAATTTCCACTCTAGGTTTCTGGAACACAATGGAAAATTGTATAATACTAATCAAATTTTCTTTCTTTTGAAAATCCAGAGATTGCTACTACATTAAAGTTATTAATCTTTTTCACTTCTCAGCAAAAACTTCAGCTAAGAGAAGTAGAACGAAGAAAATGCCATCATCAGAGAATTTTGATATATCAGAACCACCCAAACTAGAGGAGGCCTCTATGAACATAGGTAAAATTGGTCTATAAGAAAATAAAAGTCTGGTGTCAATTATCCATCTGTCTAGGGCTAGAATCATTGTCAGAAGGGAACCACTTCAGTAATATTCTGAGTAAGTCAGGCTTATCATTGAAGGTTCTTAGGGAGGGGGATGGGGGCATTCCTTTCCAAGACCAGTCATTCTCCTAATTGAGTGTTCAGTTTATTAGGATCAAACCTAAATCAGCTTTGCTTTAATTTCTTTTGTTCCTCCTTCTGTCTTATGGGACCAAACAAGTCTCATCCTTCCACATGACAATACTTGGAAGGCTTCCCTTCAAGCTAAACTTAGTTATACAACTTAGATTAGGCAGCTGACCCTTTAGAAAAGAAATTGACTCAGATGGTGTTTTTCTATTTATCCTGTAGCAGAAATGAAATGTTGATTTTTGAAGCAAGATGCTTTTCAAACCTTGGGGAAAAAGTGAAAAGACAGACTAGTAGGAGAAGCCTCAAGTGGCCGTTTAATCACTTGATCCAGAAAACATGATCCTATGCAGAACTCCTTAAATTATTTGTCCTTGTCACTGCTTATAGTCAAAAGTACTGAGAGAGAGAGCTAGACAAACAGATCATACACAGGAGGTGTGAGCAGGTAGGAGTGGTCCTGTATACAGTCTGATGAAGGGGAGGATTTAGAACTGACATCAGACATCTGTGTGCATAACATGGTAATAAGTATTTGCAGTGGTCCTTGCCCTAAGAGAGCATATGTAGCTGGACATAGAAGCCATAGTCACAGTGTGACCAGAAGAGCTGTCACCCATGACCATACACACATCTATCTCATCATCATTCTAAGCTGTCATTTTCATTTGTATGGAGTGAGGGGATTTAAGTAGATAGCCTCAGCTGTCCTTTTCAGTTCTATGATCCTGAAGAAGTTCAAAGGAGGAAAAAAAATCTGTATTGTCTAGAGTTCTTAGAGAAACCTTGATGGTGTCACCATCTGGAGCTGTGTGGAAAGGGCCTGTATCTGTCAGATTGGACTGATTCTAGGTCTGCACAGTGGCTAGCATCTGCTTGCTGCACTTGTTGGTGTTAGGTGGTGTAGAGAATAGGAAGGTGATTCAGAAAAGTACCATTATCCAAAAGGAACAGTGCTGTAAGGGTTAATAGCTATTTAGAGACTTGCAGAACACACAGCCAATAGTACAGTTTAGATGGATTTGGAATTGGTTAAATGCCTAGTCTCGGTAGGCTAAATTAAAGAATTGATATCCTTGGGGGAAAGGTCTGCTAGATGAATGCTTCAGACATCCACACAGGACAATATATGATTGGTTCTATGCACAGATTTTAAAATGTTAAAAGGCTAGATGACATCATGATCTACTTTATGGGTGACAAAGCCACAGCATATGTAGTGTCAGTAGGGACCAAAAAGAGATTAATAAGCTAGAGCATTGCAGTGAATTTGAGATAAAATTTAGTAGAGATAAAGGTAAAACCCAAGACATAGTTACCAGAAACAAACCAGCTGTAGACTTTGATCCTGTGACGGCTTGTTAAGGGTGAACCATGAGGCTTGCGTTAGTCTAAATGCAGGGATTTGTTCTTAGCCTCGTACCTGTGAATATTTTTTTATTATAACTATTTCAATATAATGTGTTTCCTTTGTAATCTTGGGTATTTTATTTTAACCATTCAAAAATATTCTGAGAACAAACTCTTAGACCACACCAGACTGTCAAAAAAACATCTGTGACACTGAAAAGATTAAAAACTTCTGATCTTGAAGTCTCTTGCAGTAGAAAGTCTTCGATTCTGAGGTTTTCTTCCGTAGCCCATTTGTTTCTGTCTCATGGCAGCATAACAAATTCAGAGCTCCAGCTTCTGGGCTATAAATCTGCAGGTCCTGCCGTTCTGTATCAGAACGTTTCCCGTGCCTACACCTTCCTTCCACTTTTAGCCTTTAATAAACAGAAGCAGTAAATATCATCTGTAATTCCAGCATACAGATAATACAAAAGTAATCAGTATTTGACCCTCTTTTATTCAGCCTGTTAATTATACAAACCAGTGGATCCCACAGGCAGTTCTTAAAAATGAATCTTGGGTTACTGTGCATTTTCCCAATTCAGAAAATTCCTAAACGTTATTTAAAAAATGATTTATTCCTTGATGAGAATGCTGAAATGAGGTATAAAAGTATTACAGACTTCAGATTTGAAGTGTTTGGATCTTTAAGGGGGGGGGCTGTTTGGGAGATTAGAAAAATACTAGTTTGTAAATCTAGGGGGGGTTTTTTGGTTTGTTGTTTTTTAAACTAAACTGTGATTTTAGTTGAAGAATCTGGATCAGAAGATGCAGAACCAGAGAAAAAGAGAAAGAAAGATGAAGAGTCTTCCTTAGGCAAGTATTCATCAGAGCAGTCCAACAACAAGCATTTTGTCAAGTTCATTGTGCAGTTGTTGAGGGTGACGCTGAGAACATGGCACAAACGCACCAGTAATTGATAACATAGAACTTTGTGAAAGGCGCTAAGAGAGGGCCTATTGAGTTCTGAGCTCTTCTACTTCAGGGGAGAAGGGTCATACAAAGCTTTTCTCATCGTGTCCAGATTTTTTAGCCATAAGAGTAGGTTTGAAAATTGAGGAAATGTATTGGAGTTGTTGCTGAGAGTGTCGGAATCCAAGAATTCCCCTGTTTGTGTGGGTGGCCTACTAGATGGCGTGTGTGTGTATACACATAGATATATCTAGATATATCTATGTCTATGTTTTATATAGATATTTTATGTATCTATATAAATATCTATATTATATATTTATCTATGGATATGGTAGTAATTAGTTTTGTACCATTCTTAACATTGAACCTTCTGTGGGACTGTCATCTGACTGCCCTTCTCATCCCTTTGGGGGTGAGGGAAACTATATTTACCTAAATAAATTCTGGATGAGTCTGTGGTGTGGTTGGTACCTGATGGCATGGTTTTTTTTTTTTTGTGGCCTAATGGTCCATGTCAAGGGCTGTGATGTGACAAGTCTAATAAGCCTTAGGGATAACTGATTAACAAATCCAGCCTGACTTGTGAACCACTGTATCTTCAAGAAAGTTGGTGTCCTCACATTGGTTTGTTTTTTAAAAGAACTTGAAGGGGTGTTCGTTGAGTTAGGAGAAATTCTCGGCCCTTTCTCCTACATGTGTTGAGACCCTGAACTTCTCTAAGAATCATCTGGAGGCACCTTGTCAGCTTGCCACTTCCCTGGAATTGATGAGTGCAGAAACATGCTGGTGCCCTGTGAAGGTTCTGGAATGTAACAGATTCAGATATGTGCGCGCGTGTATACACACATATCTTTTATCTTCCAGATTTAGATTTTCTTATTCCGAAGGCTGGTTTCTTCTGTCCTATTTGTTCCCTCTTCTACTCGGATCAGAAAACGATGGCAAATCATTGCAAGAGTGCACGTCACAAGCAGAATACAGAGGTAACATTCTGACTTGGCTGTCTCAAGTCTTTAAATGGTGCTCAGTCACCGCTGGGCTGCTTTTAGCACTCTGCCCTCTTTCCTCCCTTTTTTGAGTTTATGTCTTAGTTTAAAGCCTTATGGTTTGTGTTCCCCTTTAGTTGCTGTTCAGTGTGGGGGCTTTTTTGTAGAGTAGCCTGGGGTAATGATAAAAGAAGCAAACGGAGCAATCATAGAGTTTAAGTCCTAGCTCTGCCACTTACTGTCTGTGTGACTTTGAACTTTGTGACTTTCAACTCAATTAATCTCTCTGGGCCTCCATAGAAAATGGACTAGATAGCCCCTAGGGGTCTCTCTCACTCCAATTCTTTGATGTTACTTTGTATCTGTCCTCTCACTGTTTTTCTGGTGAGGATTTCATTTATGTTCATGATTTATGTAATTCCCTCTTCTCCAAACATGTCATTTCACATGCCTGATCCAAAGCCTGCCTGCAGATTGGGTGCCTTCCCTAATCAGTGTCCTTAAGAGAATTAGTAGAGCACTCTTTTTTCAGGAAATCAGGACATTCCTAATTTATAAAAGCACAACCAATGAGGAAGAAATAAAAGAAATTAGTAGGAGCTGTTTCAGACTATATGCCAGTAAAACTGACAATGTACATGAAAGTGGATGAATGTTTATGAAGATGTAAAATGCCCAGGTCAACAAAACAGAAAATAGAGTACTTAAGAACTCAGTCTTAAAAGAAGAAATTTAAAAAGGCATAAATGACTACCAAAGGGAAAAACCTACAACTTATGAAATGGACAAGTGCGTCCTATCAAACGTTTAAAGAGCAATTCAAATACGACAGAAACTGTCTGGAAAAAATAATAGGAAAAGTGTTCCGCCAGCCTAATAAGATACAGGTATGATCTTGATATCTGAACCAAGGAAAGTAAAAACAAAATTAATCAAACCAATATTCCTTCATTATTAGTAGTAGTATTAGTATTAATTTATTCTTAGTTTTCAGCATTCATTTCCACAAGATTTTGAGTTCCAAATTTTCTCTCCATCTCTCCTTTCCCTCTCCCCCTTCCCATGGCATACATTCTTATTACCTCTTCCCCCAGTGTACCCTCCCTTCTGTCACACCCCATCCCATTCCCCCTTACTTTCTTGTAAGGCAAAATAGATTTCTGTACCTTATTGCCTATATAACTTATTTCCCAATTGCATGTAAAAAATTTTTTTAATATTTATTTTTAAAACTTTTGAATTCTAAATTCTCTCCGTTAAATACTGCCAATTGTGCTTATAAGTTTCCTAATATTGAACTAGCCCTGGATTCCTGGTAGAAATCGAGTTCAGTCATTTACAATATAACCTTTGTAATATGTCACTATAATCTCCTTGCTAATAAAAGTTTTTATACCGATATTGTGGTATTGGGTGCCTTCCCTAATCAGTGTCCTTAAGAGAATTAGTAGAGCACTCTTGTTTAAGCACTTCTTCCCTTCCCACATTTGAGAAGGCAAGTGATTCAGTATAGGTTATACACGTGTAATTGTGCAGGCATTTCCATAATAGTCATGTTGTGAAAGACCATATTTCTCTCTGTCCTATCTCACCCCCCGCTTAACTTTTGTTTTCTCCTTTTGACCCTGTCTCTTCAGAAGTATTCAAACCAGTATTCCTAAGGAGTATTGGTATAAAAACTTTTATTAGGAAGGAGATTATAGTGACATATTACAAAGGTTATATTGTAAATGACTGAACTCGATTTCTACCAGGAATCCTGGGCTAGTTCAATATTAGGAAACTTATAAGCACAATTGGCAGTACTTAATAGCAGTAACAACAAAAAGGATTATATCAGTGGGGACAGAAAGCTTTTGATATGACACTTATTTGTGTTAAAAACAAAAAGCATAAGAATAAACGGACCCTTCCTTAAAATGATTAATTCTTTCTAAAAGCAGGAGTCAGCATTCTCTATGATGGTGATAAATTAGGTATCTTTCCAGTAAGATTAGGAGTAAAACCAGAGTGTCCATAATCAATTGCCATTATTACTGAGTATAGTACTAGAACTGCTAGATGTGACAATAAAACAGAAAAAAAGTTACGAGGTTGAATGAGCACAGGGCACACAGAAAACAAAATTCCTTCTTTGCATATGATACGATTGTTTAGAGAACTCTAGAGAGTCAACTAATTGAAGACAGTTAACTTCAGCAAAGTTGTTGGATATAAAACAGACCCATATAAAAATCATTAATATTTCTATATTTTGGTAGCAAAATCCAGCAGGAAGAGAAAAGATATTTCATTTACGATTATTATAGAAATTATAAAATAGATGCATACAGAACTACCTGAATATAATGATAAAACACTTGTTACAGAAATACAGATCTAAATAATTGAAGAAATAATTAATTGCTCATGGGTGGGAATATTTTCTCATACCTTTTGTTTTGAACCATGCTTCTTTAAAATTTTGCCAGATTTGCTCTTTTGGGTGTGTGTGTTTTAGGGTGTTTGAGAGTATGTGGTTGTTATTGTTTCTTGCAAAATGTACATTTCCCTCTACATTCATGGACCACAGTTTGTTTAGCCATTCCCTGATCATTAGGTATCTACTTTATTTCCAGCACTTCGCTGATACCCAAAAAGTGCTGTTATGGGTCTTTTCAAGAATTGGAAATCAAATAGGTGATGCTAATTAATTGTGAATGGCTAAACAAGCTGTGGTATGTGATAATGGAATATTACTGTGCTATAAAAAATGACAGGCAGGATGATTTCAGAAAAACATGGACAGACTTACATGAACTGATGTTGAGTGAAGTGAGCAGAATGAGGAAAATGTTGTACACAGTAGTAGCGGTATTGTTCGATGAAAAAACTCAGTTGAACTTTCTTAGCTCTACAATAGTCCAAGACAGTCCCAAAAGACTAATGATGATACTGTCTGCTTCCAGAAAAAGAACTGATATTTGAATATAGACTAAAGCATGATATTTTTCACTTTTTCATTTTTTTTTTCTTTTGGGTCATCTTACGTGAAATGACTAAATGTGGAAATGTTTTACATAATTGCACATGTATTACCCATATCTGATTGCTTATCCTCTCATGGAAGGGAAGGAGGAATAGAATTTGGGACTGAAAGCTTGAAATAAAAATGTTTTAAGGTTTTTTTAAAAAAAAGAAAAAACTTAAGAAACAACACAAAAAAGTGCCATTATATGTACTAATAATAGGGTATAAAAGCCTAGTAATAAAATCTCTGGGTCAAAGAGTATGGGCATTTTAGTCAGTTTATTTGTATAATTAAAAATTGCTTTTCAAAATAGTTGTGCTGATTCACAGTTCCACCAGCAGTGTAGTAATGTGTCTTCCCTAAATCTTGTCAATGTTGACTATTCCCGTGTTTTGTCATCTTTGCCAACTTACAGGATGTAAAGTGAAAACTACAGGGTTTCTGATTATTCATTTTGATTTTAGTTTATCTTATTAGTGATTGGGAACATTCTTTGATGTAGTTAATAGTTTTGTAACTTTGGAGAACTGTTTATGTCAGGCTTGCACAACATATGGCCCATGGGCTCCAGTCTAACCTATCTGCTGCCCAAAGAAGTTTAGCCTATTTCAGTTTTGGCTTCTACCTACTGCCAGGTTGTTATAGGTCTGGTTTATATCCTTTGAACACTTACCTAATGGGGAATGACATATACAGTTATGTTATGATTTAGCTCACATATGCATTTAGACTGTATTGTGGAATATGATGTAAGGTGTTGGTCTAAGCAAGTATGTTATCTCTGGATGAATGCCAAAGGGGAGAAAAAGAAACTTATAATAAATTTTTTTGTTGTTGTTATACATTATTTTTAACAGAAATTCATGGCCCGGCAAAAAGAAAAAGAGCGGAAAGAGGCTGAAGAGAAAAGCTCCAGGTGATCAGGAGAAGAATTCATTAAGAATTCACTTAGGGTCCAGTTGATTTTATGTATTTTGTTATCACTTAATTTGTAACTTTGTTTCAGAAGCAGATATTCATGTTGTACAAATTTCTGATTGCACTTGATGTAGAAAGGACTGTTGGGGGCGGGGGGTGGGTGGGAGTATGATGGGTTTGATTTTTATATCAAATCATCTGGCCTGGAGAAACATCTTTTACATACAAGTGTTGAAATAAATGTTGCTACTGTATATTTAACAGCACCTACTTGTGTTTGTTGTTTATTGCTAAGGATCTTTCTGTGATTGCTGTCTTAAAAAATTTTCTTGACTGACAATCTTGTGAGTCATTGTGGTGACATTTAGTGTCCTGTTTTCAGAAGATAACTGTACTTTATCCATTTCTTTGGACCTGTGGTGTCAAAGATTTCTTCATGGATTAGATTGATTGGTCTGTTAGGATAATCATCACCTGAGTATCTGTCATAACTTGGTATGTGACACTGTCCACCTCTAGCAATTTGCTTGTTTTTTGTAGTAGCATGGTGTTTAGTTTGGGTATGAAGTAACCCGTTGTTTTTTCTGCATTAAACCTTAACTGTTAACCTTTCGTCAGATCAGAATTTTAGAGACCTACATTTTAAGTAGTTCTCTCAAAATGGGTATTTATTTTGTTAAAGCATAAATTTTTTTTGTCAAGAAATCAACTCAAATTTTTTTTGGATTCTGGGAATATCTGTCATATTTTGTTAGGCCCAGTTATATGACACCTAAACTAGCAAGTCATTGTTATCAGTTGGGGAGGTAGGGGAGACAGTTTATCACTAACCTACTTACAGTGTTGCTTTTGATGGGTACCAAAGTGATCATACTTGCTAGGTATGAAATTAGTAGGTTAAAATATAGTAATGGCACATTTATCAAACAGGGAATGAGCTGTTCACATCAATTAATTTCCCTGATTTAAATGTCCTTTTTTATTTTTTTAAAAAGGGAGTAGTTATTTGTAAAATGTATTCCATATTTTCCTGACTTATAGTGTACTGAGCTCGATCTAGTCTTTCCCTGATGACTTAGGTTTTCAGGATGAACATGAATTATTCTTTTCTCGAATACAATGCTTATACTTATACTGTAAAGTTGAGACCTGGGAAGTCATTTTATTGCATTTTTGCATCCTGCTTTGAAGTGTGATTTTTTTTTTTTTAATTGGGAGGCTAGTTGCAGAACGCCCGTCGGCTTAGTCAGAGTCATCTCTCTAACTAGAATGTAAGCGTTCAGAGGGCAGTGTCTCTTATCTGTGTCTCCCGTCTTGTATTGCTTTGCAGACCACCGTAGCATTTGCCCTAGAATTAGTAACCAAAAGGGTTGGTCATTTCAGAAAGCTTTTAGTGAATAATCCAGAGGTCCCTGTCCTTAATACTTGATAGATTCTATGGAAAGATGTCTTTCAGATGAATTTAGATCACCTAATTAAAAAGTGTAAGGGAAAATGAGATGGTACAGATAGAATAGAGAGAAAGGGCTGACTTGGTTGTCCTTGGCATGGGAGGGGATGGGCATCAAGCATATATTAAGCACCTGCTCTATACAGGGCACAAGTTAGTATTAAGGGGAGTTGGGAGAGACTGGGAGAAGGTGGGATTTTAACTGGGATTTGAAGGAAGCCAGGGAGGCCAGGATAGTGGGGATGAGGACAAGAATTTCAGTCACAGTGAGTAGTCAGCTAGTGAAAACGCCTGGAGTCAGGAGATGGAACACCCTTTGCTGGATCATAGAGTAAGATGTAAGACTAGAAAGGTAGGAAGGCCATGATTGTTTTGAGTTTAGTCTTGAAATGTGATGGGCATGGAAACAATGATGTGTGTAAAAATAGAAGTGGGGAGATGAGCCTGTCTAGGTCAGAGGTGCCCTGTTTTTGGTTTTTTTTTTTTTTTTAATATGAACTTAACACTTTCAACTGAATATTTCCACATAAAGGAAAACAGAAAATGAGGCTTGTACTTAAAATGACAAATTTATTACCGCTTGTTTTTCCTTTAAGTGCATAATAAATTCAACCTGTAACTTTGAAGGCTATTCTGTTTGTTTTTCCTTCTGGTTTCCTATCAGTTGTCTCCTGTCCATTTGAAAGAATTCTTCAGTGAACCTCAGAGGTGCCATGGTTGAACAATAAGAGATCAGTGTAAGAAAGTCAGTAAGAGTCTAGATGAACAGATTAGGTAATTAGATTGAACGGTAGTGATAGTGGTGGACATGAGAAAAGACCCTCCCCCCCAAAAAATAGAAGAGGCATTATTCAGGAGGAAGCTCCACCAAATGCAATAGCCTGCCAGCCTTTGAACTACAGCTTGATCCCTCCATTCTCTACCCCCAGAGGAGGTGGGCATCCCGTGTAATGAGCAGGACCTCAGTGTGCTCATCTCAGTCCCTGGGCACAAGGGCCATGATATTCTCACTCAGCGCAAGAGAAGTGATGAAGAGTAGAATCATACTGCTGTCTCTCTGTCCCCAACAGCAGGGGGATTGCTAATGTAGACCAGTACTGTACCAGGCTGGATTAATAACAGGTATGCAGAACCTAGCTGGATCAGCGAAGGCTCATTCTGGGAAATAAAGTAGGAAAAGTGAGCAAGCAGAAAAGACCCATGTTGCAGACACTTGGACTATGTTTTTGTTTAGTCTCCAATTTTTTGTGAGCCCATTTGGGATTTTCTTGGTAAAAATATTAGAGTAGTTTATCTTTTCTTTCAGTTCATTTTATAAATGAGGAAACTGAGACAAGCAGCATTAAGCACAAGGTCACAGCTACTGTGTGAGGTCAGATTTTAACTCAGTTCTTCCTGACTGCAGGCCCAGGACTCTCCACTGAGTCACCTAAGCTACTGCATTTGGATTAAGCCTTGAACTTTATGAAGTCTGCCTCCTTATCCTTAGCAAATGGAGAAGAACCTCAGTGACTTGGTTAACTTGGTCCCCAGCCTATATGAACATCTTTTCTCTTTAGGCCTTTGAAAATTGTCAGTTAAGGTATTAGGAAAGATCTTTTATGTTACTACCACTGAAAGGGAAATTCATACAGGAAATTCATTCAACAGCAAGATCTGACTGAAGTCACACCATCTGCTTACCTCCATAAACTGAGGTAGGGACCAACACTTCCTTGCCCAGTAGTGAAAGGTGAGATCTGTTACCTCTGGGATCTGGCTTTTCAGGGGGGTAATTCTCATTAAGAAGTCTGGAGATGGATCCAAAATGAAAGCCATAAAAAAAGGTTTTACCAGTGGGGAATTACAGGAGAAATTCACAGGTCATCTAGCCCTTGACCTCCACCATGATCCTGTGTGCTGCACGCTGTAAATTGGGCCCTAGTACCATGAACCTTGGAGGTAGCATTTGTAGACAGATGAAGAAGGAGGAAATCATGTGTGACTCCAATCCACACAACTAAAATTGAGTGTCTGGCAGAGGACATGGAAAATACTAAATGCGATGCACTTTAGGAAAACAAAGGACATTAATGAATTTAAGTCTGTGCAGACTTCTACAGACAAATCCAAGTGACCCTTTAAAATGGCCTGTTGGAGGCTTTGAAGAGGAAGCAGCAGTGTTAGAATGCTCTTCATGCTGACAAGCCCACACCATGCACTCACGAGATTCCTTAGAAGGCTGCCTCCCTCCATCTCCCATGTCATATAACAATTTTCACCAAACACTTTTTACACAGCAACTTTTCTCCCCATGAATAAAGGTGTATGAACTTCATCTCTCAAGTTGCCCTTCCATGTCATTTTCTTATTAAGACCTTCAGTGTTTCCATAGACCCTATGTGATTGTTGCTTTTTTCATTCCCTCTCCTGGTGTCTCCTTCCCCCAAATGTCAATTATAAGTTTTAAACACAATCTATTGTCCACCCCCTCACTTGCTCTCATACATTGGTGTAAAAACAGTAACAATTACAATGCTGTAGTTTATGAAAATGACCAAAAATAGTTTGTTTTGTAAAATCATGGAAGAAAGCTGCCCAGATATTAGAACAGTTGGGCAAAATAAAATGTATTAATGATTTCCTGAAGAAAGGAAAGTTAAAACCCTGATTGTCATAGCTAAATTCAAGTTCTTTTAGAACAAGAAAAAGTACTGCAACCAGGCAGAAAGAAATTCAAATACTAGGCAGCTAAAGGGAGAGTCACAGGGCTTAACGGGTGCCATCATAAAAAAGAATGTGATATTCCAAAAGGAAAAAGATTCCAATAACCAAGAAAAAGGGAAAAAATAATCTCACAGGGAGGGAAATGTACCTTAAAAGAGAATTTTTTAGCATTAAAAAATATATATATTTTAAAATGACCAGTGTTACGCAGGGTGTTTAAATGGCGACAAAATCAAAAAGAATCTGAAAATAATTTTGAGTCAAAATCATAAAAAGTAAACAATCAGAAGGAATTGTATAAGGATGAACTTAATAGGACATAAAGGAAATTAATACAGAGAGCCTAGGAATGGTGTTTAATGATGAAAGCAGGAAAAAGTGATAACTAAAGGAGAGAAAAAGGAGGAAGGGCAGAGGGAATTTATAATCTGGCTAGAAGTCTGGAAATGAAAAGGAGCAGAGATAGGCGTCCTTTGAAGTAAACTGGTCGAGGGGTAGAGCACACGCAGACGAGTGAAATGCATTCAGCTCAATTTGAACAGGGAACAGAGAGGAGAAGGGATAGATTAAGAGAGAGCATAGTCCTAAGACCTAAACTAGAAGGGACAAGGGTGTGGGGAGGGGTGATAGTGAAAAAACTTGGAAGGAAAGTATGAAGTTGATGGGGGGAGGAAGTTGTTGGGAAACGAAATGAGGATAAAGGGAAATACACGATTGATAGTCATAGCTATGAATGGGATGAATTCACCCATAGAACAGATTAGAATGGATTGCTAACAATGCGCTATGTACAAGAGACACTTGAAATTTAAAAATTCACATAAAAGTTTGAAGCAATTATCTATTATGTTAAAATTCTTTAAATTTGTTGTCTTTCAGTTAGCATCACAGTGATACACATAACAAATGCTTAATATTTGCTGAGGCAAAACTGAAGTTGAAATAAAAAAAGGTAGGGTTCGCAATGATGATGTTAGACAAAGTAATAGCAAAAATAGATTTGATTTAAAAAGTTACAGGCAAACTGCATTATGATTAAAGGGTGCCATTCACAATTTTATTATTTAGCATAATCACTAAATGACATAGCACCTATATAAAAAATAAATTTTAACAAAATCCCACAAAAAAACTAGTCAAATGTAGAAGAACTTTTAATAATGAGATCTCAGTATACTTTTTTCAGAGCTAGACAAATTTAGCCAAAAAGTAAACAAGGGAAGAATGAATAGATTTTTGGAAAAGTTAGAGATGATAGACCTTTGCTAAGTATTGAATGGGAATAGAAAGGAGTATGTGTATATTTCCATTAATAAAACTAGGAACTTAAAAAATACATTAGCTAATTTTGTTTTTTAAAAATTACACATGTCAAAAGTGGAAAAATTCAAAAGACAATCAACAAGCATTTATTAAGTGTCTACTATTTGTCAAGCACTGTGCTATGTTCTAAGGATACAAAGAAATGGAAAAATAATCCCTGCTCTCAAGGAACTCACAATCTACTAGGTGAGAAAACGTGCAAACAACTATGCTAAAACAAGGTACGTATGAAATGATAATCCTGTAATCTGAGATTATCTCAGAACTAAGAGGACCAGGAAAACCTTTTTGCAGAAGACCAGATTTAGCTGAGACTTTAAGGAAGCTAAGAGGCAGAGATGAGGGAGAAGTCCAAATGTGGGTGACAGTCAGTGAAAATACCTGGAGTTAGGAGCTGGAGAAAATTTAAACTTTAAAATTCAGTGATTCCCTACTACCTCTAGAACTCCTAGAAGAGATAAAGCAAGTATTTTTTTTAAGTTTAAATTTTTAAAATAATTTTTAAAAAATGACAGTGCTAGAGGGAAAAAGTGGAAAAGAAATGAGAGCTATGGAAAAAAGAATTGGAAATAGCAGGTATAAAACCCTACCCAATCAGTCTCTGAAAATATGAATGGACCAAATAGAAATTGATGACTCCATGACTGACATGAAATATTAAAGACAAAAGACTGAAAAAAAAAAGAAAATATAGAATATCTTAGAACAAAACCACTGACCTGGAAAAAAAAAGATAAAGGAAAGATAACTTAAGAATCATTGGACTGTTTGAAAGCCATTACCAAAAAAAAGCCTAGACATTGTATTTCCAGAAATCATAAAATAGAACTTCTCTCATTTTTTAGAACCAGAGGGCAAAGTGAAAATAGACAAAATTCACTGAACATTCAAAATGAAAAATCTCAGAAACATTATAGGCAAAATCCAGAGATTCTAGGTCGAAGAAAACTACTGTTAACATCCAGAAAGGACTGAGGAACCACAATCAGGATCACAAAAGATTAAGGAGTCATCGCTCTAAAGAAATGGAGCTTGGAATATGATATCACAGAAGGTAAAAGATAGGGCTTACACTAAAAACTGAGTATACTATTATTACAGTGTGGGGTAGGGTGGGCAGCAGGACCAGGGAAATAGAGCTTTCTGGTGAAAATGTCTGAGCCACATGCCAACTTGGAAATACAAACATAAGATTTAAGAGTAATCATAAGAGACTAAACAAGCATGAACTGCTTACATTCTAGTATTGTGGGATAATGTTGCATATGTCTCTTCAGAATCAGGAGTCATTGAAGGCGTCTAATAAGAGAACCTAGTAGTGGTTTTGGTATGTTTTGATGACTGAAGAATGGAAGGGAACAGGGAGAGGAATACGCTTCATTAAGGATAAAAAGGGAGAAAATTATCTCACATAATTGGGATAGGAAAGGAGGATGAGATAAAGAGGAAAGTTGAGGAAAGTCAGTGACACTTCCCTTATCTGATCAAGGAGTGAAGGATATAAACACAGAATTAGATACAAAAATCCAATGTCACTTATCAGGGAAATAGAAAAAGGGGGGAAATAAGGGGATTAAAAGAGAGGGTAGATTAAGGGAGGGATTAATCCTAAACTAATTATAACTATATTATAATTATAACTATAACTAACTGTAAACCAATTATAATTGAGAGGGTAATCCAAAGAGTTGTTTAAAAGAACAGAAAGGATAAGAACCTTTGGGCCTTAGCTGCCCCCAGGGCTTGTTTTGAGATTCAGTGGAGTCTGCCTGGAAGCGTTTGCCCTCCATTCAGGCCAAACCTCAGCCCAGACAGTTAAGTCCTTCCTAAGGTCCTCTCTGGTTGTCTTAGGGAGGACTAATGTTTAACACTGGCTTTTATTTACTTCCGCTGCTCAAAATTCACTTTGGGGAGATATTTTACCTTGTTTGTGGGAGAATTGTAGAGAGCCTTATATTTCCTGTCTTATTTCACCATCTTCCCAGAACCTTCTTTTTTTTGTTGTTGTTCTACAGATTTTATTTTATGCATTTAAGTTATGCATTTAAGTTATGCATTTAGTTTTCACCAGATTGCTGAAGGGGTCCATGTCATACACATAGAATCACATACCTTAAAAATCAAAAACCTTGGGGTGGCTAGGTGGCACAGTGAGTAGAGCACCGACCCTGGAGTCAGGAGGACCTGAGTTCAAATCGGGGCTCAGACACTTAACAGAAAAACTAGCTGTGTGACATTGGGCAAATCACTTAACCCCAACTGCCCTCCAAAAAGAAAAAAAAAAAAAAAGAATCAAAAGCCCGACCTAGAAGAAATGAGTGATTGACATGTCAAAGGAAAAGGGATAACAGGCCAAAAAGAACTGAGAAAAGACCTTTAGATTATGTCATGAATATATCCCTGGGGTTCTCAAACTTCCTAATACTGTGACCCCTTAATACTTGTGTGTGGGTGTATCTGCATGTGGGTGGACCCACCTGGAGACAGATAGAGGAGTGACGTCTTGATGTCTCAGTTCCTAAGACCATCAGAAATATGTGACAAATATGTGTGTCACAGGCGACCCTTGTGACCCCTGTGAAAAGGTCGGTGGTGACCCACAGGTTGAGAACCGCTGAATTCTATACCCTTAGATGTTAACCCTTAGAATTTCATTTGAGCAGTAACATGATAAGAGGCTAAGAAGCAAGCAGAAGAGAGTAAAAGGAGGCCAAGAGTATAGAGATAAATACAGTAGTTTGTAAAAGGAACAGAGGCAAAGAGACAGAGAACAAGGGAAAGGGAGAGGACAGAAGTTGGGTGGCGGGGAGAAGAGAAAGGAAGAGGGAGACCCAGATGGAGAGTGAGAGAGAGAGAGACAGAGAGACAGAGAGACAGAGAGACAGAGAGAGAGAGAGAGAGAGAGAGACAGAGAGAGAGACAGAGACAGAGACAGAGACAGAGAGACAGAGACAGAGAGACAGAGAGAGACAGAGA
>CM053595.1:305585139-305601901 GCA_028646575.1 Pseudocheirus occidentalis
TTCAATAAAATAGAGGACTTTCAAGCATTCTTGATGAAAAAATCAGAGTTGAATAGAAAGTTTTACATTTAAATACAAGAAACAAGAGAAGCATGAGAAGGTAAACAGGGAAAAGAAATCATAAGGAACTTATCAAAGTTGAACTATTTACATTCCTATATGCAGAAATGATAATTATAACTCATGACATTTTTCTCAGTATGAGGATAGTTGAAGGAAATATGTATGTATAGGAGGGTATATATGTGTATAAATACATATATGAATGTGTGTATATATATGCACATGTATATATATGGAGAGGGCATGGATCAGTTGAAAATGAAGGAATGATATCTAAAAACTAAAATTAAGAGGTGAGAGAGGAATATATTGGGAGGAGAATGGGAGAGATAGAATAGGGTAAATTATCTCATATAAAAGAGGCAAGAAAAAACTGTTGCAATGGAGGGAGGAGCAGGAAGGTGAAAGAGAATGAGTCAACCTTACTCTCACTGAATTTGGCTTAAGGAGGAAATGACATACACACTAAATTGGGTATCTTGCCCTACAGGAGAGTAGGGGGAAGGGGGTGACAGAGGGGATGATGGAGGGGAGGGCATTTTGGGAGGAGGGTAGTTAGAAGCACACACTTTTGTAAAGGAACAGGGTCAAAGTAGAAAATAGAACAAGTGGGGGAGGGATAGGATGGAGGGAAATATAGTCAGTCTTTCACAATATGTCCACTATGGAAATGTTTTGTGTAACTACACATGCACAACCTATACAGAATCGCTTATCTTTCCAGTAATGGTGGGTGACGAGGGAGGAAGGGAAAGAATCTGGAACTCAAAGTTTTAAAATAAAATGTTTAAAAATATATTATTATTATTAACATGCAACTGGAAAATAAGATATTCAGGCACTGGGGTAGGGAGACCCGTCTTGCCCCACCGGAAAGTCAGAGGGGTGATGGGGGAGGATATAGGAGAGAGCAGATTGGGGAAGGGATTATACAGTGGGATGGCTGTTTTGGGTTGATGAGTAGGGGAAAGATGGGGAGAAAATCTGTGACTCAAAATCTTGTGGAAATGAATGGTGTAAACTAAAAATAAACATTAAATTTAATTTTTAAAAAAGACCACTTAGTTGTAGCAAAAAATTAGAAAGAAAAGGTGGTACTATGAGTATGTTGTTCTATATTGGACCTTTTTGTCTCTGCCCTTGACTTCTTTAGGGCATGTGCCTCAGAGTGGGATTTGTGGGTGAAAAGGCATAGATAGCTTAGTTACTTTGCTTGCATAATTCCAGTTTGATATTCAGAATGACTGGTCACTTCATAGCTCTACCAGCAATGTGTCTATGTGCCTGTTTTCCCATAGCCCTTTTCCCCATTAGTTCCTGAGCAAGTCCATCTTTGTAACTTTGTAACCACTAACTCCTTTTGTAGATTTCTACAAACAACTCTGTAATTGTTTATCTTAGAATTTTGCCTGGAGTCAGTTATGTTCATTGACCTATAGTTTATGGATACCACAGGGCTGTAGGCATTTTAGGTTATTGTGATAGCAAAATGGAAAAGGAAAAGGAAAAAGAGTCATTAAGCACCTACTCTGTTTGCCTCAGTCTAGAGCTGGAAAAAGAAATGGCGAACCACTCCAGTATCTTTGCCAAGAAAATCCCAAAGGGGGTCATGAAACCACCTTTATGCTGATAATTCTCAAATCTGTCTTTCTTGCCCTAAATTCTCTGTTGACCTCCAACTTGTTAATTAAAATCCCAAAGAATACACAGAAGAAAAAATCAGGCAGAAAGGTTATAGAATGTTGTTACTACCATGTTAAATTTAATATATCCTTTAAAAATCTGTATACAACAGAAATGAACAATATATAAGTTCATTATATTGTGGAACACCTATGCATATATATTTGGAACACATCAATATATAACAATATGTATATAATATATAATATATAACAATATAAGTTCATATACTAGCCTCTTGTTCTTTGTACAGTGAAATGTCGGAAGTATTGTATGACTCAAAGTTCCCTGGCTACAGAACTGGAGGTCTTACAAAATCTCAGCTCTGACATTTGGGGCAACTAGCTTGGCCCAATTTTCTTTAACTCAGAAATAAGGGACCCAGACTAGATGGTCATTAGAATCTCTTCCAGCTCTGTTAAAGTCTTTTCTTTAAGATCATAGTAAAAAAAAAAAAAAAGAAAAATTTGAAAATAATTCATAAGGATTTATATACAAAGAAGATATTTATAAAGCTACCTCTTTTTTTAATCATTAAAAATAAAACCTATTTGGCTTGAAATAGAGAATCATGAAGTCTCTACTCCACCTCCAAACCCCACTATCCCCCTCCCAGCACCCAACCACCCAAGAGTTCAGAACTGCAGAATTTCACATAGGTCTGCCATCTGCATTTAAAATGAGAGGACTGGGGGAGGGGCTTTGAGATTCCAATTCTGTTTTGAATTTCTACCAAATCATCAGTTAAACCCAGAGAAAAGAAAACAGCTTCTATTTTACATGAACCTTGCCTGCAAAACCAGTCTTCAAGCAATTGTGCAGATGTAACTAAATGCTTTCCAAAAGAGCTTATCCCCAAGAGGGATTATGTACCAGGAGTGTCTGCACCTGATCATTCTCAAGCTGAAGCAGGTTCACTATTCTTTCCCTACTTGTGAAACAGGGAAATCACATTTTTCATAATACATAACATAAATAAAATATTGGGGGGAGAAGAGTTTTCCTTTTTGTCATGGGGGCATCTGTAACAACATTATAGTTGTTTAGCTCCTTATACAGTCCTAGGCTGGATGAACCAGGAGGCCATTTAGTGGACATTTCTCATTTGATCTGCAGCTACCCAGTGAGGCAATCAATGACTATTGCTATCCCCATTTAACAGAAGAAGAAATTAAGGCTGACAGTGAGAGGTTAAGTGAATAGTTGGTCAATCAACTAGTGTTAGAAGCTGGATCCAGCCTCTGTCTCTCCTGAGTCCAAATTCATTGGTCTCCATTCCACACTGCCTTTGACCTAATTGGGGCCTTTCTCTCTCACCTGAAGAAATGTAGGAGATACTTTTGCCAAAGGCCTCACTGAAACCTGAGGATACCATGCGTGCCGTCGTCCTCTGATTTTCCAATTCGAAAAGGAAATGAAGTTAGTCTGGCATGGTCTGTTCTTAATTGAGCCATGTTAGATTTAGTGATCACTGCTTCCTTTTCTAAATGTCTACAATCCATCCTTTTAAAAGTAATTACATGTTCCACAATTTTGTCAGGAATTGAAATCAAGCTAACCTGATGAAGCAGGGCAACATTTGCCGTCTTCCAATTGAACAATTATAACTGCCAGTTCTTATCTATCCAGTACCCAAGGATATGATGCAGCTGGACCCTGATGACCTGAAATTGAGACCAGCCAGGTGCTTCATCTCTGATTTAATCATTTCTGTTCTGTCCTTTTGAGACCGTGAGAAGCAGCATGAGACAGAGAGCTGGAATCTCAACTAGGAAGGCTCAGGGCAAGGCCTTCCTCTGGCCCACATTAGCTATGTGACTCTGGACAAGTCTCTTAACCTCTCAGGGTTCTAGGCAATGCTTTAAGACTAAGTGGAAGAAAAAGGTTAACCTGCACTATTAGTAGGAGTTTCTTCACTCAAGAATTCCTTATGCCAGTTCTATGTATGTATATATGTATCTCTACCTATCCAAATCTATCTATATCTATCTATCCATCTATTTATCTATATCTGTCCATTTCTTTCTTTCTTTCTCTAGATAGGTAGACAGATAGATAGATAGATAGATGATAGATAGATAGATAGATGATAGATAGATAGATAGATAGATGATAGATAGATAGATATCTCTTATACATATTGGTATACTCCAATTGGGCAGCTATGTGGTTCAGATAGTGGCTTGGAATTAGGAAGACTTGTCTTCCTGAGTTCAAATCTGGCCTTAGACACTTACTAGCTGTGTGACCCTGGGCAAGTCACTTAACCTTGTTTGCCTTAGTTTCCACATCTGTAAAATGAGCTGGAGAAGGACATGGCAAACCACTACAAGTATCTCAGCCAAGAAAACCCCAAACAGGGTCATGAAGAATTAGATATGATTGAAAACAACAAATTGGTAGAAGGAATTCTTGGATCTGTCTCCTTGGCAGAGAAAACAACAAAAATACTAATTAAATGTTTTAGCCTTTCTACCATCTTCCAGCTGGAAGGGATGTCAGAAGCCGCCTTTTCCAATCTATACCTGTCAGAATTTCCCCTCTCTAGCATATCCAGTAGGTGGTCCTTTTACTAGATGTTTTATTTGAAAAAAAATTAATTAATGAAATTTTCATTTTCAATATTCACTTTTATAAGATTTTGAGTTCTACATTTTTCCTCTCTGTTTTCGCCTCCCCAAGATGGCATGCAATCTTATACAAGCTATGTGTACAATAGAAGATGTCTTGTAAGAGGTAAGTCCCTACCTCCTGAGAGGTACTTGGTACCTGTTCTCAGGATGATATTTTTAAATGCACAAGATAAAGTACATAGGATTACAAAGGAAAACGGTCATACTGAATGACAGTGATAAAAATATTTTTTAAAAGCAAGTTCATAGACCCCCATGTAAGTACCCAGTAAGATGCTGAACAGTCCTAGAAGGAAGGACTAGGTCATTTGTTCCATTGGTTAGATAGGAACATCCCCCTTTGTCAAAAGTCACATCCTGCAGGGAGCCCTCCTGGATTAGCCTCTTTGAGGGCACTTGTTAAATGCTTAAAGTACACTCAGACTTTGGTGGGAAAGAGTCAATACAGGCGACATGGTTTTCTGGGCTAAGACTGCCACTTGTCACAGGCATTGTCGCCTAGAACAGTTTAAATTTTCACTTCCTTTTTAGGAGTCAATCAACAGACACTGTTCCAGGCACTGGGGGTACAGAAACAAAAGCGAATCAGTCCCTGCCCTTAAAGGGCTTCCATTCTGAACTGAGGAGATAGTCTAACCATGTTAAGTGTAGTGTACATGAAATAGATAGATGGCAGTTATGGGAGGGAGGGTTCTCTGAGTGTTTGTCCCTCCCTCCAAACCGTGCAGAATCAGGATCCCCTTTTCAGTAACTGTTTTTGCCTTGGTTCCTAATAAAGTACCAATTAAAACAGGTGTGTTGGATAAGAAATTTCTAGTATGAGTGTGTGCTGGCCACTTCCAAGAAATCAGCAGCAAATTCCTTCCATCCAGGGTGGGATTCAACTCTCCAGTTCTGGGCATTTCTATTGGGACATGCCATGCCTTGCCAGGAGCTTATAGGTTCCAATCCTATCTTCATACCATTTCTCTGTGCCTGATGAGTGTCAAAGAAAAAAACAAATAGTGTACTCTGCTTTGGGGCATGGTTCTGCCAGAAACAGTTTTATTTAATTTATCATTAATCTACATCCAGGCCATCTCTGTGAAGACAGAGATGTATGAACTATGTAATTCCCCATACCCTCTAACATGACTCTGTCCCAAGACAACCTCATATAACAATTGTCTTCCCTCTGTTATCTCCAATTTGCTGCACCTGTGTGTATATACATATATACACCTACATACCATATTTCATTCATATTTATATAATTTTTTTTTTGCTTTTTTTTGGAGGACAGTTGGGATTAAGTGACTTGCCCAAGGTCACATGGCTAGTTTTTGTGTTAAGTGTCTGAGGCCAGATTTGAACTCAGGTCCTCTTGACTCCAATGCTCTAGTCACTGTGCCATCTAGCTGCCCCTATATTTATATAAATTTATATTTTATACCTGTATTTAGATATTTATACATTTTTCATATGTTAAAATTATGCACATACAATCATATTTCATACAGTTGTTTGAATATTATGTCTCCCATTAGTCTATAAACTCCTTGAGAGAAGGGACTGTCTTTTTGCCTCTCTGTATCCTCAGTGCTTAGTGTAATGCTTGGCACCCAGTAGGCACTTAATAAATGCTGGTTGATTGTCCTGAGCAAGGAAAAGATGGGTTAAAACATAGCCGGGATTATCATTCCAGAAATAAACAACCTAAGTCACCAGCCCATCCCCCCTGGATCACTCCCTTCACTCCTGGAGTCAAACCAAGATACCTCTTCTCCTTCCATTAATATCTGAATCCTTCCTGCTGAAGAAGAGCAATCACTGTGGGTGGGCAGGTAAAGAGGAGACCATCCTTGGATGGATCCATAACCAAATCACTTCCTAGTGGACAAGACAATGATATAAACAAAGAAAGGGTTTTCTTTATTTAAAAAAATTGATGCCATCCTTACCCATTTCCCCAAGAAATGTTCTTTAATTATTCTTTCCTGTCACCTAATCTGACCTATCACCCATTTCCTAGGAGTCTGGAAGAGTCTTTGGGGGACAAAATTACTATGTAATATTTTCAGTTTTACTATAGATGAGGTTTTACTACATATGACAAAAGGCAGGATCAGAATCCCCAGGGAAAGGAAGAAAGCCTATGAGCTGGAGCCACGTGGATGGCCTGAATCCTCTTATGTTTGATCAAGGTGATATGTTAAGTGGAAAAAGCAATGGACTGGGAGTCAGGAGGCCTGGGTTCCAATCCTGTCTCTGTCATTTATGAGCTTTGTAAAATGGGTATGAAATGAGATCCCCTGGCTGTTGCACAAACCTTAAAGTGTTTCAGAAACCCTAGTGATTATAATGTGGTCCTGGATAATTTCCTTTTCAGTGAGCCTTCATCTGTACCAGGAAGAAAATGATAATCCTTGCACTGCCCAGGGTATGATGTTGTTTTGAAGAAAGCTTTTACAAATCTTCCAGTCCTGGGTTTCAGAACTGGAAGAGCCCTCAGAAGTAATTTGGGTCGGCTTTTTCATTTTACAGAGGAACAAGCCAAGGCCTAGAGAAGGCAATGACTTCCCCCAGGGCAGGATTGCTGGGTCATATATTTCCATAAGTCACCTAGGACCCCTCCCACCTCCCATTTTTACAGATGACTTGGCACTTGTGACTTGCCCAAGGTCACAACAGAGAGTGAGCAGCTGTACTGAGATTTGAACTCTGCCCCCAAATAACTGGTATTTCTTTTCTTTTAAAAATTTATTTATTTACTTTAGTTTCCAGCACTCATTTCCACAAGATTTTGAGTTACAATTTTCTCCCCATCTTTCCCTTACTCCCACCCTAAAATAGCAAGCCTACTGAATACTCCTTCCCCCAATCTGTTCTCTCTTATATCCTCCCCATCACCTCCCTAACTTTCTAGTAGGGCAAGATGGATTTCTATACCCCAGTGCCTGTGCATCTTATTTCCCAGCTGCATGTGAAGAACAATTTTTTAAAAAAACATTTGTTCTTAAAACTTTCAGTTCCAGATTTTTTCCTTCTTCCCTCCTCACCCGCCCCCACTGGGAAGACAAGCAATTCAGTATAGGTTGTATATGTGCAGTTACCCAAATCATTTCCATAGTAGTTATAGTGTGAAACACTAACTGTATTTCCCTCCATCCTGTCCTGACCCCCACTTATTCTATATTCTCTTTTCGTTATGGTCAAATGAAATATCGAGAATTAACAGAGTGACCACAGAGTCTAATTAGAGGTTTTAAGGAACTTTAATTGAATTAGCAGCTGGGCTGCCTCTCATAGCCAATTAGAAAGAAGAGAGCAGCAGCCTAATCCTGAAGTACAGACCCTTTTATACCACATAGTCCCATTGTTTGGAGGTGCAAGTAAGTTGCTGAGGCAAGGGAGTTTGTGATTACAGGGCATAATGACAGAACATGAAGAAGAATGAACAATAGGAACATCTTTAGATAGGGAATTGTAGGGTAAGCAGAGAGGGGTACGGGGCATGATGACCTGAGCACCTAGGGAGAAGAAAAATGAAGACCTAGATTGGTTCCCACACCCTAGCCTGGCCCATAGGCAGGTTCACTGTCTTCTAACTTGCTGATTTCTAATTTCTCAAAGTATCACTTATCTATTTCCTGGCTACTTCATTCTTAAGTCCATTAAGTTTCTACTTAACTAGTTCCTGACCGCTTCACTTTGACCCTGTCACTTTTCAGAAATGTTTGCTTCTAACTACCCTCTACCCCAGTCTGCCCTCCCTTCTATCATCCCCCCTCTTATCCCCTTTCCCCCATTTTCCTGTAGGATAAGATACCCACTCGATAGCTCGTATTTCTGCAGCGTTTCAGGGTCCCAAAGAGCTTTTCAGTTTACCTTATTCTCACTGTTGCAGGGCTTAGCTGACTTCCAAGCTAGCTCTCACACCAGGGGAAGTCCCAGGGCTACAATTCGAAGCCGAGTTCTCGGGCTCCAGCAAATCCAGCTCCCTCCCCCAGCAGGTCTGTTACTTCGCCAGGAGCATCTTTATTCTCGCTTGCACTAATCCTCAGCATCCAGGACCAGCTTCCTCCTTCGCTGCCCCAGGGACAAAAGGACCCGTTTAAACTCTCCGCCGCTGCGTGGCCACAGTGTAGCCATAGGCCAGGTGCAGGACGCAATGTCACCGGGGGAGACTTGGCCGCGAGCGTTGGATTATGGTCCAGCCCACGCTCCCGAGCCTAGGAAGTGACTCGCTAAGGCAGGAGCCCGACCCGGCTCGGGAGCCGAACTGCTCCCTGCTGACTCAGTGCGTCCCTAAGAGCGCTTCCCAGATCTGACTGTTCTGGGCACGTCCCTTAAAAGGAGAAGTGCTCTCTCTAAGAGCGGCCAGTCGGTGGGGACCTGCTGGAGAGCGGGCTGGGCTGGGAGCCTGAAAGTCCAGTCCGCTACTTCCCGGGAGCCAAGCAAGGGAGGCGCCGCAGACTTCCTTGGAGGGCCGGAGAGGCAGCGGGGGACCAGCTCCACCCTCTGTGCTGCTGAGCCCACCGTCTGCGAGGGCAGGGAGGGGAGGGTGTTTGTGGGCTCTCCCACCAACTCCTACCTGCTGACGGGAGGGGAGGCAGCATGCTGAGAGTGTTCATCCTCTACGCAGAAAACACCCGAACCGGTGACAGCGACGTCAGCGATGCCTACTGCTCCGTGGTGTTCCAAGGTAAGAGGCCAGTGGGCAGAAAGCGAGGGGGACCGGGAGACAGGGAGAAACTCCGGGGACGCACAGGCAAAGTTTCCAAGGGGAATCTGAGATTCCCCAAGAAAGAAAGGGATTTGCCACACGGGTAGTAAGGTCGCACAGGTAGTAAGTGATAGAGCTGGGATTTGAACTCAGAGCCTCAGACTCTGACATAGACATACCAACAGTGACAAAAGGAAAGGCACAAAGAGTTCATCAGAGACTCGAGAAAAAGGACAAAACCAACCCGGCGACACAGAGCAAGATACATAGAGGCCTAATGAGGCCCAGAGAAGGGGAAAGAAAATGAGGGACGTCGGAATATAAATGTCCTTAGAAGGCTGCAGAGTGTTCCCAGATCGGACTGTCCTGGGCACGTCCCTTACAAGGAGAACACGGAGGGGGTTCAGGCCAGCCTGGGGAATCAAGGGCAAGTGGGAAGGACCCTGCGGGAGGCTAGGCGCTTGCTTGGGATGCTCCAGGATCGATCCTTCCTCCATTCGGATGTCCACAGCAGCCGCCCAACTCCCACTACCCTCCCTCCCTCAACCCTGCTCTGGGACCACGGTTATTTATAACTAGTCCCCATCCCCCACGTCAGTTTCACCCTGCTGTTCTAGCCTTTCTGGGCCAGGCTGAGTGACTCAGTCCTGTTCCCAGACCCCGGTTGCTGGATGCTGACCGAGATCTGAGACCCCCTCCAACTCCAGAGCCAGGGACTGCAACCCTGAACAGTGTTAACTTCTAGTCTCTGGCTTCCCCTCCTGTTCTAAGACTCCCCGAGTGTGGGGGCCACATCACCCCCGTTATAATCGGGGGGGGGGGTCCGTGAAGACAATGTTCCCCATCCCCCTGCCATTATTGTGTCTCTGGGAACCTTATCCCTGAGCCTGGATGAGTAGGCAGCAGGGCATTTGGATGAGAGGCTGAGTCTGGTAAGTTCCTTAAAGAACTCTGGGCTTGAAATTTTGGGGTGCCCTGTCAGAAACCTCAATAGTCTAGCAACAGAATTCTGGGAGCGAAACCTTGAGGGCACGGTGGTCAGTTGGGTCCTACATCTGCTTATGCCAGTGGTCCTCCCCCATAATCCTATTTTCTCTCTTCTCCCCTCCCCCGCTCGGGTTCAGTCCTTGGGCTGAGTCAGGGCCACGCCCACCACGCTGGAATCTGCCAGAGAATCTGTGGACATTAGCAGTCAAACACAGATAGATGCTCATTTTCATTTTCTTAATTGTTGAAGAGAAAATCTACTAAAAATAATTTTAAAAGACTGGCTACAGTTCATAGAGTATCGGGAATTAGACAGAGTTAGAATCTTGGCCCTGCTATGTGCTGTTTGACCTTGGACAAGCCTCCTTCATGAAATCGGGGGTGGGAATGGGGATGGTTATGCTCTCTTAGGTCCCCTCCACTAGGAACATTCTATGATCCTTGATCACAAGCACATATTTATGTGTCCCCAGAAACCCGTGTCTGTTTACAAGATGTTATGCTCCTTGATTTCTATTGATGTCAAAGCTACCCAGGAACATGCACTTCCAGACCACAATAGAAGCATAGATGCTTTTTCGTTTCCGGCATGGGCTTTGGCCTCCAGAAGAGTCTACATCCATCACTGGGGAGAGAGCAGAGCAGCAGGGAGACAGGGCATCTGCCCAGACAAGGGCAGAGGCAGGGTGGGAAGCTGATTGTGCCTTCTGTTCAGTGACTGACTTGCATTAGACACCTCTGTATTCGTGCTGGTTAGACCATATTTGTGCACAGATTCATGTATATACTTGTGAGGACACAGAGACAGACAGATGGGGCTCAGATGCATAGACACACATATATGGGGTTTTTGCTTACATTCCAGGGTACCTAATCACTATAGAATGGTGCCTCTCTTAGGAAACTGACTTTGCCAAGGTCTCAGGGGTCTCCAGATGTGTCCTGGGGAGGAGGGGAGGAAGCCAGTGGAAGAGTGAAGATAATGCTAGGAATTTCCCTTTTGCATGGAAAGGGAAGAGAGACGTCATTGGCCCTGGTCTAAGAGAAGAGGATGATGGAAATCACCCCCCCCTCAGTATGATGGGGATGATGTGGCCCCCACCCTCAGGGAGCCTTCCAACAGGAGGGGAAGCCAGTGCCCAGAATTTAGTACTGTTCAAGGTTGCAGACCCTGGCTGTGGGGCTGGAGGGGGTCTCTGACCTCAGTCAGCAAGCCCTTATCATCCCCCTTCCCCCTAGCTCCAATGAGTCCCACTTAGAGGAAAGAGAAAGCTACCTGCACTCATCAGTGTTGATCTGCGCGGGGACCCTTGACTCAGGATCTTCCTAAGCAAAGGCACTGGGGAGAGAAGGGAGGTATTTT
Source organism: Pseudocheirus occidentalis (assembly GCA_028646575.1). Lineage (NCBI taxonomy): Eukaryota > Metazoa > Chordata > Mammalia > Diprotodontia > Pseudocheiridae > Pseudocheirus > Pseudocheirus occidentalis. The sequence goes on from CM053595.1 coordinate 305,596,574, forward strand.
TCACCCCTTGCTCTATCGTCTCATGGTTTCATCGTGGTTACTTTCTTCCCTGGACCACTTCTCTATCTGGGTGAGCTCCACACACCTTCCTTTCCTTTTGGCCCCTCCCTTCCCTTCTTTTCATGTATGCATCTCAGCTCCAGAGGCATCTTACATTCTGTCCAACATTGCCACCCTAACTCAGCCCCTTTCACTATCAGAAACATGGAATCCTGTATTAGGCAGTGGTTGGGGGAGGGGACCTGCCATCTAATGAATACAAGAGGGCTGCTCTTAAGGAGCTCCTGGTCTGATTGTCTCTCCCATGCTCAAGGAGCCCTGCTCTGATTGGGGAGACAATATGGGGGTGGTGGGGAAAAACATGGTTCCCTTCTGCACTCCTGAAATATACAGGCTAAGAGACTGCCAATTTCTATAGGGCAAACTTTTCCAGATTAATTCCACCTTATTTTTTTTCCTCTAAGATCTCTCTCCCCAACCAATTTTTTTGGAGGCAGTTGGGTTAAATGACTTAGTCACAGTCTCACAGCTAGTAAGTGCTTGAGGCTGGATTTGAATTCTGATCCTATTCACTGCAGGGCCCATTGCTCTACCCACTGCACCACCTAGTTGCCCCCTCCCCAACCATTCTTGATGCTTACACCTTTATTTATCACGGTCATAGGTGCAGTGTGGCATATGGAAAGCTAGACTCAGAGTAGGTAGACCTGGACTTTGACTCTCAGCTCATCTTTGACGTTCATTAGTGACCGTGGGCCAATCACCGAACCATTCTGGGCTTCAATGTCCTCACCAGTAAACTAGGGTAATAATACCCTACCTGTGGAGAAGGCACCTCGAAAATCTTAACTGACTGCACAAAACTTGGATAATTAATTTGTACTTTTAAATCTGTTTTTGACCCATCTTTTTGGGGGCAAAGGGGTTGCCAGGACTTAATTGCTGTCTGTTATTTTTACATCCTAATCGTCATTTCTCCATCCATCTCCTCCCCGACTGAATCTTCCCTTGTAATAGGGGCAAAAGTTAAGCAAAGACAACACAGCCACAATTTTGACAACTTATGGCTCATTCAGCAGCCATGGGCCCTCACCTCTTCATCAAAAAGAGGGAAATGTGTTTCATCATCTGCCCTCTCAGGCTAGGATTGATCATTACAATTCATCTGAGTTACGGGCCTTTCAGAGTGGTCTTCACTGACAACGATATAGGGAGGGGACATGTTCTCCTGCTTCTTTCTTCACTCTGTCCATTCATCCAGGTTTCCTATACATGGTCTTCTCCAGAGGTTATCTTCCCCAGAGAAATGGTGATTGGCAGAGTGGGGATCATGACTATCCCATAGACTGGGAGATTCCTGAAGCTAGAAATCATCTTTTTATAGCATTGTAGTATCACAGACTTAGAAATGGGAAAGACCTGAGTGGAAACTGAGGCCTGGAGGGTTTAAATGACTTGCCCAAGGTCACACAGTACATATCTAATTCGAGATTTGAACTCAGATCTTTCTGATGCCAAGTCTAGTGCTGTTTATTCTGTTACACAGCCTTTCCTTGCTTAGAGTGCCTCTCTCCCAATTTGGCATGAGACTAAAAACTCTCAGATTCATTCAACTGAAGGCCATAGATAAATTCAGGTCCCATCCTGTGCATGAACTTGGCTTTTCTTTCAGCTGCCCATATTGCCCTCCTCCTCTAAGTGGTCAGTCTGATCACATTTCACCTTCAGCGTTCTAGAGCTTGACTCATTCCCAGATTTGGGATTTCAAGACAATTCTGGCTTCCCTTTCTCTAGATGTCAGGCTGTTGAATAATTACACAGAAGGCTTTGGCCCTAAAGAAACTCTGGTCAATGGATAACATTTCTAGTAAGCCCTCCCTAACTTGTGCTCCCCCCCCCAGATTCCACTGGAATCCACAATCTGTCCTGTAGAATCTTTCTCCCTGATCTAGTTCCTCACCAGATCAGTCCAGGGCTTGTGTCCACTCCTACCTCCAGGCCTAACCAACCTCTCAATGCCTTCTGACTCCCCTCTCCGTCCCTTACTTCCTGGCTTTTGAGCTGTGGACAAACATTTTTCGGATCCTTAATTCAGGCAGGGGAAAGATGACTCTCTTAGATTCACTCGTTCCTATCCCTCATCCCTTACATCTTGTATATTGGCCATGTCTCTCATATATGTGCCTTTCTATTTACTCACGGAGACAGTGCCTTATCAACTCTCAAAGACCTGCCAATTGATGGCACAGTGTCATCTCTCCTCTGACTCCAATTCACCTTCCCTCTCAGCTGCCTAAGTGACTTTTCACAGATTATGAGTATGACTGAGTCACATCCCCCACTGGCCCTAATAAATTCCAGTGGCTCTCTTGAACTCTTCCAGGATCAAATATAAACTCCTTTATTTGGCTTTCAAAGTCCCTCAAAAATCTATCTTGGACCCTGGAATCTCATATTACAATACCTCTCCCCCCCACACACACACTTGGAGGCTCAGTTAAACTGGCCGACTCGGTGTTCCTGGTACATGACAATCCATCTTACTTTATTGCGCAGACTGTCTCCTACACCTGGAACAATGTCAGTCTTCACCTTCATGTTTTCAAGTCCCTAGAATCCTTCAAACACACCTCAGGTGCTCATTTATACTGGCCTTGCCAAATACTTTGTTAATGCAGCCGTGTGTGTGTGTGTGTGTGTGTGTGTGTATGTATGAGTAGTATTTGTTATTTTTGTGTATATCTATATATCTATATGTATCTATAATCTATCTATCTATCTATCTATCTATCTGTGTCCATCCATCCATTGATCCATCCATCCATCCATCCATCCACCTATCTATCCATCTATCTATCCATCCATCTATCTATCTATCTATCTATCTATCTATCTATCTATCTATCTATCTATCTATCTATCTATCTATTTATCTATCTATCTATCTATCTATCTTCCCAATAGAAAGTAAACTCTTTGAGTTCAGGGGCTATATCCTGGAATGCTCTCTCTCCTTATCTGTGCATTTTGTGGTGCCAATCATGGTTATCTTGTAGCTTTTTTGTTTGTGTTATCATCACAAACGAGTATTTAGGTTTGAAGGATACAGGGGAATACAAATCCAATGAATGAAATAATCCCTGTTATCAAAGAGTTTATAATGAAATAGAGAAGGCAATTACACATTTAAATAGCACAGAGTAAATATATAGGGAATTGGGCAGTTATGTGATATGGTGGCTAGAGTCAGGAAGACTCATCTTCCTGAGTTCAAATACAGCTTCAGAAACTTCACAGCTGTATGACACTAGGTAAGTCACTTCACCATGTTCGCCTCAGTGTCTTCATCTGTAGAATGAGCTGGAGAAGGAAATAGCCAACCAGTCCAGTGTCTTTGCCAAGAAAACCCCAAATGGAGTGACAAAAAGTCAGACAATGAATGAATGGCAACAAAATTAAAAGTAGGATAGTTTGAGAGTGACCACTAGCATGTGAGGGGAAACAAGGAAGGATTCATAGAGAATAAGGGGGTCCTTGAGCTACATCTTGAAGGAAGAGAAGGATTCTAGAGGGAGGCTTGGAGATGGGAAAACAGAGAGAAACTGAGAGAGGTCCCGCTTGGCTGGATGCAAAGTGGTGTACAGCAAAGCTGGAAAGACAGGTTAGGGCCAGGTTGTGTAGAAGCGAAACAAAGGAATTTCTGTTTATTTCTAGAAGCAATAGGAAGCCATTGGAGTTTACTGAATAGAGTGGTGAGATGGTTAGATATGAATTTAAGGGAAATGTTCTTGACTGTATTGTGGAGGGTGGACTGAAGTGGAAGGGGCGGGGGAGACACAAGGTTGGGAGATTTAAGAGGCTAGAAAAGTTGTTGTTGTTCTTATTTGTCCTTTGCTTTTAAAAAGGACCAATGACAGGAGGGTGATGTCTTGACTTGTAAGTGAATTGGATTTAACTGAGGCAGGGCTGTGCAGTCTCCTGCCTCAATCTCTCCTCCAGGGTTATAGACTAGGTTGACTGGGGATGACCCCAGATGCAGTGGGAGGCCTTTTTAAGCTAAGGTCTTTCCCAGCTCTCAGTTTGTCTGAGGCAACACCCATTCAATGATTTAAGGCTAGGTAAGAAATGAGGCAAAAGATGACTTAGTTTACCTCCTTAAAAAAAAGAAGAAATTAGGAAGGGAAGACCCTCAGGGTGTCTGGCCATTACAGAAACTAAGACTTGATGAGCAAAGGTGATAGTGGTGCCAGCAGAGAGAAGCAGTCAGATGGGAGAGATGCTGCGAATGTAGATATGGGGAGGGTTATGCAGCTGATTAGAAATGTAGGGTAACAGAGAATAAAGAGTTGAGAATGCAAAAGCTATGAAAAGCTATGAGACTGAAAGGACGGTGGTGACTTTGACAAAAATAGAGAAATCTAGAACAGGGAAGGGTATGGGGAAGGGAGAGAAATCCTGAGTTCAGTTTTGGACATGCTGAATTTGAGATGTCTTCAGGAAATACATCTAGAAATATTGTACAGGCAATTGATGGTATAGGATTGAAGCTCGGGGATGAGACTAGGGCTGGCTATGGGTTTATAATAGCATGCAACAGTAATTAGCTCCTTTTAAGCCTTGGGGAAATAGAATAGAGCTTAAGGTCCACTTGGTCTAACTCTCTTTGGCCTTAAGGAGTTTACTTTAGATAAACAGTTATAAATTTAGTGACAATCACTCTGAGCTCCCATTTAGGAAAATTCCTAACATTTAGGCAGAGGTTACACACTCTAATTTTACAGTTAGATAGATAGAGAGAGAGAGAGAGAGAGAGAGAGAGAGAGAGAGAGAGAGAGAGAGAGAGATAGACAATCTAGTTAACTCCTGTCCCCTTTTGTGGTTGAGGCAAAGGAGACATTTGCATAAAGAAACAGCAGATTATATTGTAGTATATATCTATGATTAGACAGATACCATGAAGGGAATTAAAAAATTTTTTTAAATTTGTTTTCTTGTTTACATCATTCATTTTCATGAGATTTTTGAATTACAAATTTTCTCCCTGTCTTTCCCCTGCCTCAACACTAAAACAGCAATCCCACTGTAAAGCCCCTCCCCTGCTCTGCTCTCTTACTTTCTGGTAGGGCAGGGAGGGTCTCCCTATCCCAGCCCCTGTATATCTTAATTCCTAGATGCAGGTATTGCAGAACTTTAAATTCTAGATTCTTTCAATTCCTCCCTTGTCCCCCACCCCCACTGGAAGGACAATCAATTCAATACAGGCTGTGGATGTGTGATTATACAGGACATCTTCATAGTGGACATACTGTGACAGTGATCATTTGTCTC
>CM053595.1:305602401-305612971 GCA_028646575.1 Pseudocheirus occidentalis
TCTGTCTCTCTGTCTCTCTGTCTCTGTCTCTCTGTCTCTCTCTGTCTCTGTCTCTCTCTCTATCTCTCTCTCTCTGTCTCTCTTTCTCTCTCTGTCTCTCTGTCTCTCTCTGTCTCTCTCTGTCTGTCTGTCTGTCTCTCTCTCTCTATCTATCTATCTATCTATCTATCTGTAGTTTTCTCAGTTACTATGCTTCCCACATGGATATTTATGTATGGCTTGGTGGCCCCTCTTTCTATTTGAGTACAACACCATTGCACTAGACTACCACGTTTATTCTAACCTCCCCACTTTCAGACCCCTCAGCCCAGCCCTGTTCCCCATCTCTCTGTCTCTCCTCAGTCTCTCTCTGTCACTGTCTCTGTGTCTGTCTGTCTGTCTCTTTCTCCCCTATCTTCTGTATTATTCTTTAACTACTTAAATATGCAGAAGCTCCTTCCTTTTACATTAATTCCTTGGAGCACACCCAAGTCTTTCACATGGTGGCCTTGATGGACTCCAAGAGTTGTACCAACTCTTTTCACCTTTCACATTTTTGACTAAATGATTGATTCAGCCCCTAAATATTCTTACCTAACAAAGCTAGCTTCCTTGGGGAGGTGAGTGCATAAGAAGAAAACAGAGTGCAGTTTAAGTGACAAAATGCATAGGGAAGAAGGGCTAGATTCAGAACAGAGTGACTTGGGTTCCAAATTCAGCTCTGCCATTTGCTGCTTCTGTAACTTTGGACATGTCCCTTAACCTCTCTGAGCTGTGGTTTCCTCAACTGTAAACTGAGAGGACTGGTTTAAATTATATGAGGTTCCCTCTCGCTCTAATTCTGTGATCCCAGTAGGGAGTGATTGTGAGACCATAGACTTTCCTTTGAGCAATGGGGAGTCACTGGGGATTTTTGAGCAGGGGAGTCACATAAATTATGGGAAGCCTATACACCAGTCAATTAATCAATCAACAATTATTAAGGCCTACTATCTGCCAGGCACCGGACTAAGTACAGGGGATACAAAAAGAGGCAAAAGAAAGTCCTTGCCTTCAAGGAGCTTACAATCTAATGCACATAAATATATACAAAGCAAGCTCTAAACAGGATAAAGAGCAAATAATTAACAAAAGGAAGGCTCAGGAATTAAGAGGGGGTAGGAAAGGATAACTGTGGGAGGTGGAATTTTAATTGGGATGTAAAGGAAGCCAGGGAGGTCAGTGGTTGGAGCAGAGGAGGGAGGGAGTCCCAGGCTGGGAATCCAGGAAGATTATTTTGCCAGCTCTGTGGAGGATGAATTGGAGGAGGGACTGGAGGCCAGGTTACTGAACCTCTTACAGTCTCAGTTTCCTCATTTATGAATTGAAGGGGCTGTTCTAGGTGGACTCTAATGTCACTTCTAATCTGTGATCCTATGTTGGTTTCCTTCAATCTCACCTATTCTAATTATTCACCTCATTTTCTTCTGGAAGGCCTCTGACCTTCCATGAATCTCATATCTAGGCTCAAATCTGGAGCCCTCTAGTGGTCATATATCTAGAGAGTGAGGACCACCATCTTTAGACTGCTTCCAGTCCAAGGAGAATCTTCAGTTCTCAGCACATTTGCTTGAAAGAGATCATTTGGTAGGTGTTGAGTCTAAAGACTGACCTCACCTTTCCCTTTCAGGTTCTTTCTGATTCCTTCAGGCTTCTCCCTTCTCACCTCTGGATTCACCAAGTGATTTTCAAAATTCAAAATTTTGAATTTCACAACCCACCAGGTGATTTTTGAAAATCATATCACTACAGATTTGCATGAGAAAAACACTTTATATATTTATTCATTGCGATATAATCTTCCATTACAAGAGGGAATTCAGATAAAAAGTCAGGTAAAAAAAGCAGACCCTTGAGCTCAGGAGTTACCTCTTCTACAAAGATTTCCCAGAACCCTCCATCCCACCCTCCATTTTAAAGACTTTCTGTCTCTTCCAATTTTTTATATTTATCATAATCTTTTTTTTCTTTTTGGAGGAGGGAAGGCAGGGCAGTTGGGGTTAAGTGACTTTCCCAAGGTCCAACAGCTACTTAGGGTGTCAAGTGTCTGAGGCTGGATTTGAAAATCTTACTAATAATAACCAACATGCTATAACCAGGTCAGCATCCTACATAAAGATTATTACAACAAGCAAGCCATTTCACTAACAATGGTCAAGGATGATAACTGGTGTATGTTTTGTATAGGTTGAATGTGACCCTAAGTGGTTTATCTCAGGACAGAGCCCATGAAACATGGACTCACCCTATAATGTGTCAACAAGGAGTCAAAAAAAATGGTTGAGTCATGTAGATTTTTTTTTGTGAAAACAGAGAGGGTTATGACCACAATTCAGGACCAAATCACTGCCAGTAGAAATTACAGAAGAGTTATTTTTAGTGAGGCAAGACTTAGTGATTGCTGTAGGTTAAATAAGGAATGGTGGAGATTCAACAACACATCGCTGTAGGCTATAAAAAATGGATGTCTACTGAATACCTAGCAAGATGTAGCTTGGTGACTAGAAACAAAGAGAAGAAACTCACATTCTTTCATGGAATCACATGAAAAATCTCCATACTACCAATATAGGGAGCGCCCTCTCCCCTCAATATCCTGGAAAATCTAAGGAATAAAGTTTCCCCGGACTGGGCCATTTTTTCAGATAGAAATATTGTTCACCGTTTCCCTTCCATAACACTGATTCATAAGAACCTAAGAACATTTTAAAAACTTATTTATTTATTTATTTCTAGTTTTCAACATTCACTGTTGTAAAATTTTTGAGTTCTAAAAAAAGAAGAGAGAAAATAGTATGCTTTGATCTTCATTCAGGAACATTTTCAAAGGATGTCACTATCCCAAGTACTCACAACCCAAAAGCTATATGGAATGAAAAACTTCCAAAATACAGAGACTTAGCAGAGGAAATCAAAGTCATATGAATGGAACAAAGTATCTATTATTCCTACTGTCTTATCTGTAATTAGATTTGTGCAGAGGATGCTTTCTGAGGAGATGAGCTTAAGGGCTACTCCTTTTATTCAAAAGCAAAAAAGTAGAGTCTAAAATGCTGGACGTGTAGTCAGGAAGACCAGAGCTGGCTCTGGCACTTCTTAACTGTGTGACTCTGGGTTAAGTCCCTTCACCACTGCCTGCCTCAGTGTTCTCATATGTAAAATGGGGATAATAATAGTAGCTACCTTCTGGGGTTGTTGGGTTAAGGGTAAAATTAGATAACGTTTTGTAAAGCAGTTTGCAAACCTTAAAACATTTATAGAAATGCTTAGTAATATTATTATCATCTACCTGTGCAACAGTCTATGGAACATTAAATATAAAAGAAAAAATCAGGAGGACTACTTGTTCCAGGATGATTCTTAGCTGAATTCCATAAAAAAGATGAGAACCAAATAATGGTAATAATTACAATAGCAAAAATTATCACTAATAATAGCTAATATTTCTATATTTCTTTAAAGTATGCATATTTAGACCTCACTGGAACCCACTGAGGTAATTACCACAGGTATGATTATTCCCGTTTAACAGATGAGGAAATAGAAGCTATGAGAGGTTAGGTGATTTGCCTAGTATTAATGATCAACAAATATTGATTAATTAACTTGGTAATTAATTGATTAGTCAAATAAATTAATCAAAGTTAATCAATTAATTAATCAACATTTGTTGGATTGATTTAAGATGGGAGGTCAATTCTCTCTTGTCTGGGATGGCCTGGATCAGGCAGCTGCCATTTGGAAGGGTTGAGGGGATGTGGGGAGTCTCTCTCCTCCAACTACCAGCAATGGTGCCACCTGAGGGGCAAAGTTTGAAGTTCATAATGAGGACCAAGAACAGTTATGGACCCTAAACCATAGTGGAAAACAGGCAAATAAAAGATTATTATTGGCTAGAGGCATTTCAGCATTCATGAACTTGGAAGAACATTTATGTGTGAGGGTCAGATCAAGGCTACCACTGTCTCTGGGTGTGCCCAGGTGTATTAAGAAAGATAGTAACACCAACCGCAATCAAAAGACTTTGAAATAGCTGCATTTAAAATAAAAACAACAGGTTGATACACTATTCTCTTTTTTCTTTAAGAAAATAGTATAATTATGTTAACAAAATAAGCTTGGTACTTTCGACATTTGAATTACACAAAGGCTAGCTGGCTAAGTGAGTTTCTCTTGAGTACTGTCCTTCCATTCAGAGGACTTGTCCTCATCTAGGACGGGCTACAGCTGCTCACACAGAGAGACGAGTGGATTTAGACTGGCCCCACCTGTTCTCCTAACTTTCCCCCCACCCCCATTATCCAAAGCTTACTTGAATGACTGGCTCCACCCCTGTCTATTTTAAGATTCTGCTCTTGCTTTGGGCTCAGAGAAACTGGTCTCAAATGATAACTGACATTTCCTCATCCTCTGGTGGAATTGGGTTTGCGAGAAAGGGAAGAAAAATATGGGACTCAGACCCTTCCCAGCTGTTTTACATAAAAACACCAGCAGGGGCCACCCTGGTCTTATCTGGGGCCCCCAGAATTCCTACCCTGACAGGCGTCAGAGTATCCTGCTCGTGGGTCCTATCTCTACCCCTCCTCCCAGGCGCTTTCCGTATTTCCAAAAATAGGCAGGGTGATGTAATGCAGGGGTTCTTAACCCTTCGTCAATGGACTCCCAAAAGGCACATGCAGAGATTCCAGGGGGGTGTTAACTTGGATGGGAAAAATTGCATCTTTGTTTCAAAATCATTGGTTCCCTTTGTCATTCTGTATGTTTTATTTTATGCATTTAAAAACACAATTCTGCAAGGGAGTTCATAGGATTCTTCACCAGACTGTCCATGGGCACCAGGACACAAAAAAGGTAGAGAATCTCTGGTTGTGGTTAAGTGACTGGTCTTGGAGGGAGGAAGACTGGTTCAAATTCCACCTCTAACATTTTGCAATTCAATCCAACAAGTATTTATTAAGTGCCAACTGTGTTCTAAATAGCACTGCTAGGGATGCAGTAAATCTGAAAGAGTTGCGCATCCACTATAGTATGTCTGAAGGAAACAGCAGGGACATAGAAACTGAAGTACAAGTTATACACAAAATAATTTTGGAAACGTGTAGAAAGTCTAGGACTCAGGGACATCCCTTGTAGGAAACTGAGCTCTGTCTCAGTGGGGACCAGACTTCTACTTCCATCTGCCTCTGCCTACAAAGACCTACCATGGAATGCCATCTGTTCTCTGTTCTTCTATTAGCTCCCTCTCTCTTGTGGCTAACCCTGCTTGGTGCTTACCTCGGAGACAGGAGCTGTGATAGACGGTTCTACCCTAAAGTAGGACAGGGAAGGAAAGAACATCTGGTCAGAAGATGCTAGGTGGGTGTGGAAGCAGAAAGTCAAGTGACCTTTCTTTGATTTTCCCTTCCTGCCTGTTGACCTGCCAACTGCCCAGGGCCCAGAGATCCTACTGGGGAGCCGGGACTAGCTAGGAAAAGCAAGCTGGGCAGCCCCCTGGAATGCAATGGGTATAGCAAAGGCCACTTTTTAGTATTTAATTTGTAGATATACATATTTTTAATGGTAGACAATGTTATTCCCTGGAACGCTTGGGCATTTACTTTGTGATTATTTTATATGTGTGCAGTGAAGGCTCCAATGCTCTAAATCACTCAATCTGTTTTGTAAGGTGCTCAGCGCCATTCCTGGCACCCTCAAGAGGCTGTATAAAGGCTGGTCCCTTTCCCTTCCTCCTCTTTCAATCAGCTTCCATTTATTAAGGTCCCAGGCCAAGCCTCACCAGGTCACTGTTTGGGCCCTGGTGGCTCAGAGTGAGTATGAATAAGAATTGCTTCCGTTTTGGCCAGAAACTCTGAGGGTCTTTCCCAGTCAGATTGATTTTTAAAAAATCTTTTGACCAGGTAGAAGAGGCCTTGTTTTTGACCTCGCCTCAATCACCGAACGGGTGTTGCCTCAGACAAACTGAGACCTGGGAAGGATGTTACCTTAAAAAGGCCAAGGTCTCCCTGCATCAAGGGCCATTCCGTTGTCCTGATCCATATCTGGCCACTGGACCCATATGGCTCTGCAGGAGAGAGTGAGGCTGGCGACTTTGCACAGCCCTGCCTCACTTAAATCTAATTCACATGTGACTCAAGACATCACCTTCCTGACGTCTTGGTCCTCTTGGAGAAAGGACAACTGCCATTTATTAATTAAGCACTTGATATATGGAACACTAGGGGCCAGCTAGGTGGCACAGTGGATAGAGCGTTGGGTCTGAGGTCAGGTACTCATCCACACGAGTTCAGCTATGGTCTCTGATACTAACTAGTTGTGTGACCCTGGGCAAGTCACTTAATTTTGTTTACCTGAGTTTCCTCAATGGTCATATAAGCTGGAAAAAGCAATGGCAAACCACCCCAGTATCTTTGCCAAAAACCCCCCAAATAACATTATGAAGGATCAGACGCGACTGAAATGGCTCAAAAAAAAATGTAGAACACTGGCTGTCTGTTATTGGGACGCTGGACCTGGAGTCAAGGCGAGGGCGATGTGGATTGGAATTTGACCTCAGTTAATAGCTGTGTGAACTTTGGCAAGTCAGTTAACGTTGACTGCCTCAGTTTTCCCATCTATAAAGCGGAAATAATAATACCTCAGGATTGTTGTGAGCGTCAGACAAGAGAATGAATGCTTAGCACACTGCCTGTCAGTTGTAGGTAACGTATAAATGCTAAGTACTATCATCCCCTCTTATTTTTTGACACATGACAAGCCCAATTTCTCTTCCTATAATATAATTCCATGATAACTTATTTTATTCCTGTTCTTCAAAGTTCCTCATTGGCATTCATATGTATACATATATACACGCATGCACATATATTTCAATCATATTATGCATATATGTGTATAACATGTTAATATTATATGTCATATAATACTAACATTCATGTTTATAAATAATATGTTATGTTTATAACATAAATATATATTAAATATATTATACATACTTGGTTAACACATAATATATAAATATGATATAAACATATTTATAAAATTTATAAATAATAAATATAAATAATATAAATATATACACATATATACATGCATATATGTATACATACACATACATTTAGTTTTAAAAATAAATTTTATTGATTTGTTTTTACACAGCCTGTATTTCTTTCTGTAACGGTCCCCTCCCTACTCCCATCTACTCTCAGAGAGCCATTCTTTATAATAAAGAATTTTTAAAAGAGAAAGAAGTTCAGATAAACACTGACGTTAACCATTGTCCTCCACAGTCGTGCTCCTTGACGACTGCAAAAGAGGTGGGAGAGGAGTCTCCTCCCGGCGCTTCTTTGGGGTCAGGCTTGGTCATTATAATTAAATCACATTTAGTTTCAGTTGTTTTGCAGTTCTTTCCTTTTACAGGGTTCTCATCATTGTTGACATTTTTTTGTTCTTTGCATCAGTTCATGTAAGTCTTCCCAGGCTCTTCTGTATTTATCATCATTGGTTCAATGATGTGCACAGTTCCCACTCACCACTTGCCTCTCTCGATGGCCCTCTGTGTGATCTTCATTTCTAAGTTCGTAAAAATTTATTTAGCATTTTATTTTCCCCCAGTTACATGTAAAAAGGAATTTTAAACATTGGTTTTTCAAAACTTCGAGTTCTAAATTCTATCTCTCCCTCTCCACCCCCCCCACATTGAGAAGGCAAGCAATTAGATATAGATTGTGCATATGTAGTCACTCAAAACATTCTCGTATTAGTCTTGTGAAAGAAAACCTAGACCAAAAAACAACCCTCAAGAAAAATAAACTAAAAAAAAAAGTATGCTTCAATGTGTATTCAGACACCATCAGTTCTTTCTCTGGGGTGGATGGCATTTCACCACCCCCCCCCCCCCACCACATTAGTCATGTTGTAAATCAGAATCAGAACTAATGGGAGGTGCATGATAAAGAAGAAACAAAACAAAACAAAAAGAGAGAATAAATAGTATGCTTCAATATTCATTCAGCCTCCACAGCTCTTTTTCTGGATGTGGAGAGCATTCTTCATCAGAAGTCCTTCCGAGTTGTCTTGGATCCTTGTATTGCTGAGAACAGCTAGGTCATTCATGGCTGACCATCTTACAGTATTGCAGATACTTTGTGCACGGCATGTCTCACTTTACGTCAGCTCATGTAAGTCTTTCTGAGAGCATCCTGCTCATCATCATAGTCCAATGGTATTCCATCACAATCACTTGTCACAATTTGTTAAGCCATTCCCCAATTGCTGAGCATCACCTCAAATTCTAATTCTTTGCCACCCAAAAAGAACTGCTATAAATATTTTTGTACATATAGATCCTTTTCATTTTTGTTTTTTTTGTCTTCCTTGGGATACAGACCTAGTAATGGTATTGCTAGGTCAAAGGGTATATACATGGTTTTATAGTCCTTTGGGCAAAGTTCCAAATTGCTCTACAGAATGGTTGAATCAGTTCACAACTCCACCAACAGTGCACCAGTGTTTCATCTTCCCCATATTCCCTCTAATATTTGTCATTTTCCTTTTCTGTTCTATGAGCAAATCTAATAGGTATGAGGTAGTACCTCAGAATTGTTTTAATTTGCATTTCTCCAATCAATAATGAGTTAGAACATTTTTCATATAACTGTAGATAACTTTGATTATTTCATCTGAAAACTGTTCATATCTTTTGATCGTTTATCAATTGGGGCTCTTATTTTTATAAATTTGACTCAGTTCTCTGTATGTTGAGAAATGAGACTTTTATAGAGAAACTTGCTTCAAATTTTTTTTCAGTTATATTGCTGAAATATGGTTGTATTCCCCTCCATCCCATCCCCATTTATTCTATTCTCTCTCTCCTTTCACCCTGTCCCTCCTCAAAAATGTTTTGCTTTTGACTATTCCTCCTCCAATCTGCTCTCTCTTCTATCTGCCCCCTTCTCTTATCCCATTCTCTTCCTATTTTCCTATTAGATGGATTTCTATACCCAGTTGTGTGTGGATGTTATTCCCTCTTTGAGCCAGTTCTGATGAGAGTAAAGTTCACTCACTCCCTCTCATCTTCTCCTTCTTCCCCTCCACTGTAAAAGCTTTTTCTTGCCTCTTTATGTGAAATAATTTACCCCATTTTACCTTTCCCTTTCTCCTAATACCTTCCTCTCTCACCCCTTAATTTTATTTTTTAAAGATATTATCCATTCATATTCAAATCACACCCGTGCCCTTTCTTTATATATACTCCTTCTAACAACTTTAATAATGAGAAAGTTTTTATGAGTTACAAGTATCATCTTCCCATGTAGGAAGATAAACAGTTTAACCTTATTAAGTTCCTTATGATTTCCCTTTCCTCTTTACCTTTTTATGCTTCTCTTGAGTCTTGTATTTGAAAGTCAAGTTTTCTATTCCGCTCCAGTCTTTTCGTCAAGAATGTCTGCAAGTCCTCTATTTCATTGAATGTCTGTTTTTTCCCTCTGAAGGATTATACTCAGTTTTGTTACACACGTGATTCTTGGTTTTGATCCTAGGTCCTTTGCCCTCCAGAATATCATATTCCAGGGTCTTCAGTTCTTTAATGCAGAAGCTGCTAAATCTTGTGTTATTCTGACTGTCGCTCCATCATACTTGAATTGTTTCTTTCTTATTGCTTGCAATATTTTCTCCTTGACTTGGGAGCTCTCAAATTTGGCTATAATATTTTGGGGAGTTTTCACTTTGGGATCTCTTTCAGGAGGTGATCAGTGGGTTCCTTCAATTTCTTTTTTACCCTCTGCTTCTAGACAATCAGAGTAGTTTTCCTTGATAATTTCTTGAAAGATGATGTATAGACTCTTTTTTTAATCATAGCTTTCAGGTAATATAATAATTTTAAAATTTATCTTTCCTGAATCTATTTTCCAGGTCAGATGTTTTTCCAATGAGATATTTCACACTGTCATCTATTTTTCATTCCTTTGGTTTTGTTTTGTTTCTTGATTTCTCACGAAGTCACCAGTTCCATTTGCTCATTTTTGCCCATTTGTCTAACTTTTAAGGAATTATTTTCTTCAGTGAATTTTTTTGTACCTTCCCCCCTCCATCATTTGACCAATTATGCTTTTTAAGCCAGTCTTCTCCTCATTGACTTTTTGAACCTCTTTTACCATTTGGCCTGGTGTTTTTAAACAATCTTTTATTTATTTATATTTAGTTTTCAATATTCATTTCCACAAGATTTTGGGTTACAAATTTTCTCCTTGTCTTTCTTCTACCCCCACCCCAAGATAGTGAGCCTACTGAATATCCCTGTCCCCAGTCTGCTCTCTCTTATGTCCTCCCCCTTTTCCCCCTCAACTTTCTAGTAGGGCAAGATGTATTTCTATACCCCAGTGCCTATATATCTTATTTCCCAGTTGCATGTAAAAACACTTTTTTAAAACATTTGTTTTAAAACTTTGATTTCCAGATTCTATTTCTTCTTCCCTCCTCACCCACCCCCACTGAGACAAGCAATTCAATATAGGTTGTACATGTGTAGTTATGCAAAACGTTTCCATAGTAG
>CM053595.1:305613071-305623071 GCA_028646575.1 Pseudocheirus occidentalis
ATTGTGAAAGACTGACTATATTTCCCTCCATCCTTTCTCACCCCCCACTTATTCTATTTTCTTCTTTGACCCTGTCCCTTTATAAAAGTGATTGCTTCTAACTAACCTCTCCCCCAATCTTCCCTCCTTTCTATCATTCCCCCCTCTTATCCCATTCCACTTTACTTTCTTGTAAGGTATGATACCCAGTTGAGTGTGTATCTTATTCCCTCCTTAAGCCAAATTCAATGAGAGTAAGATTGACCTATTCCCTTTCACTTCCTGCTTTTCCCCTCCATTGTGAAAGTTATCTCTTGCCTCTTTTAAATGAGATAATTTATCCTGATCTATCTCTTCCCTTCTCCTTCTCTCATTATATTCCTCTCTCACCTCTTGATTTTATTTTTTAGATATCATCTCTTCCTATTCAACTCATCCTATGCCCTCTGTCTATGTATACATGTACACACATACATACACACATATACAGACACATATATATTTCTTTCAACTATCCTCAGATTGAGAAAAGTCTCATGACTTACACTTATCATTTTTCCACGTAGGAATGTAAATAGTTCAACTTTAATAAGTTCCTTATGACTTCTTTTTCCTGTTTACCTTGTCATGCTTCTCTTGCTTCTTGTATTTGAAAGTCAAATTTTCTGTTCAGCTCTGGTTTTTTCATCAAGAAAACTTGAAAGTCCTCTATTTCATTGACTTACCATATTTTCCCCTGAAGCAATATACTCAGTTTTGCTGGGTAGGTGATTTTTGGTTTTAATCCTAATTCCTTTAACCTCTAGAATATCATGTTCCAAGCCCTTTGATCCCTTAATGTAGAAGCTGCTAGATCTTGTTTTATCCTGATTGTGTTTCCATAATTCTCAAATTGCTTCTTCCTGACAGCTTGTAATATTTCTCCTTGACCTGGGTACTCTGGAATTTGGCTCTGGTATTCCTAGGAGTTTTCTTTTTGGGATCTTTTTAAAGAGGTGATCAGTGAATTCTTTCAATTTCTATTTTGCCCTCTGGTTCTAAAATATCAGGGCAATTTTCTGTGAGAATTTCTTGAACGATGCTTTCTAGGCTCTTTTTTTGATTATGACTTTCAGGTAGTCCAATAATTTTTAAATGATCTCTCCCAGATCTATTTTCCATGTCAATGGTTTTTCCAATGAGATATTTCACATTGCTTTATAATTTTTTTTCATTTGCTCAGAGAGTATCTTGATTTCTCATAAAAGCATTAGCTTCCACTTGCTCCAATCTAATTCTGAAGGAATTATTCTCTTCAGTGAGTTTTTGAATTTTTTTTTCCATCTGGGCAATTTGGCTTTTTAAGGCATTCTTCTCCTCATTGACTTTTTGGGCCTCTTTTGCCATTTGTTATTTTCTTCAGTCAGGCTGTTGACTCTTTTTTCATGATTTTCTTGTATCATTCTCATTTCTCTTCCCCATTTTTCCTCCACTTCTCTTACTTTATTTTCAAAATCCTTCCTGAGCTCCTCCATGGTCTGAGACCAATAGATATTTTTCTTGCAAGCTTTTGCTGCAAGAGTTTTGACTCTGTTATCTTCTTCTGGTTCCATCTTTTGATCCTTTTTGTCCCCCCAAAAAAGAGTCTATGGTCTGATCGCGCTTTCTCTGCTTGCTCATCTTGCCAGCTAATTACTTGACTTTTGAGCCCTTTGCCACAGTAGAACTGTGCTTCGAGAGTGGAGGAAGCTGTGTCCCAAATTGCTGGGGTTTTTGCAGTTGTTGTCAGAGCTATGAGGAGGGCATCCTCTCTACAGCCACCACAAGCTGTACACTGCTCTGGCACACTGCTGTTTCTTGTCCCAGGACCACTGCCCAAGACTGTGGACCCAGATCCAAGAAGGTCAAAGCAAGAGTGATTACCCTCTGAATGGTCACACGGTCCCCCTACAATCTGCAGGCCAGGAGCTCTGGAGGCAGCCATGTGGCAGCTGCTGCAGACGCCACCTCTTGCCCCAGGGGCAGGGGCCCAACCATGCTCTTCTATCATCCACTTTCAACAAAGTTCCCCACTGACTTTTTACTTTTTCTTTGACGTTTATGGGTTGAGAAGCCTGGAAACCACCGCAGCTGTTGGTGATTCACTCTCCTGAAGTCTGTTCCAGCCAGTCTTTGCCTCTGGTTGGGGCTGCCATGGTTCTGGGCCTGCTGGGCTCACGCAGGACTGCACTGGCCTCCCAGTTTGGTAATGTCCTTCTGACCAATTGTTTGACGTCCTTACCAACCCTGGGCTGAGAGCTCAGGAACAGAAGGGGAGCTGCCCTCTCATGGTGGTGCCTTGAGAGATCAAGGCTTCTCCTCAGTGGAGGTATTCAAGCAGCCACAAGATGCCTACTTTTACCTGTATGGTAATGGCAGTTCTTGTTCTTGTATGGCTTGGAATAGAGGGCTGCTAAGATCCCTGGAATTACCTTTCTGCGTGTGTGGTTGTCCAGACTTCACTTTCCTAAGCATTGCTGATGCTTCCTCACATCCAGAGACAGATACTGACCAGTGTATACCACAAGTGAATCTGACCACCCTCCCCACCATTAGGAAACAGTGTGGGACAATGGAATGGTCACTGGCTTTGGAATCTGAGGACTGTGACCTTGGGCCAGTCTTTTGATCTCTTCAAGACTCAATTATAATGAATTCAGAAAGATCTGAGTTCAAATCCTTCCTTTGTCAAAGGAAGCCTCAGTTTCCTCATCTGTAAAATCAAGACAATAAACACAATCTCACAGGGTTTTTAGGAGGGCCAAATGAAATAATATGTGTAGAGCTTTTGTAAACCTTAACATCTTATACAAATGTTAGCTAATATTATTAGTAATTATTAATATTGATTATTATTAGTAATTATTATTAGCTATTATTATTAGTAATACTCAGTTCTCACCTTCATTTAAAAAAGTTAGGGATTTTGGCTAGATAGCCCTACACTATTGGCAAATCCAGTCATCCCCACTGGTGAGTTCCTGCCCATAAGGGACTTAATTCTACTGGAGGATGGAGCATAAAAGTTAATACAAGGGGATTGGAGGATTACTGTTCTAGGAGATGAGGAAACGGGGGCTCATAGAGGTGGTGAAGTGACCTCCTCAAGGTCACCCAGGTAGTAAGTGTCAAAGGGAGAATGCACTGACAAGAAGCAGGGGACATCTTTAAGAAGTGGTGTCCCCTGAGCTTAGTTTGGAAGAAAAGACAGTGAAAGAAAGAAAGGAGGCAGAAGTATCTTCTAGGCATGGGGGAGGACTTACCAAGTGGGTGGAGGAGGAAGATCTAGAGAGGGCATGAGAGGGAGTCATGTGAAATAAAGGGTGAAAACCAGACTGTGAAGGTCTTTGAATGAGACTGAACAACTGGCATTTTGTCCTAGAGGTGACAGGGAGCCATAGAAAACCTTTGAGCAGGGGAGTGACATGCAGGGAAAGCCACACTGGATTTCGAGTCAGAACACTTGGTTTGGAATCCTGGCTCTATCACCTTCTATCTGGGTCTCCTTAGGTAGGTCACTGCCCATTATGGGCCTCCGTTTTCCCACTTGAAATAGAGGGCTGTAATAGATTGAGCCTTCCAGATTTAAATCATGCCTGTGCCTTCATCAGGATTATCTTGGCTTCTGTGTTACTCTGAGGAATGGATTGGAGAAGAGAGAGAGTGGAGTCAGGGAGATCTTAGGAGGCTGCTGCAGCAGCCCTGGAGAAAGGTCCATGAAATACACTTTAGAGCTGACCTGGGGCCTTGGCAAACCACCTTGTTCCTATTAAAAATGAACTTAGAGTTACAGAGAGCAGACTCACCAAGGAATTTGGGGAGGCTGGTCTCTTGTAGCCTGGGAATGGGCCAGCCCACATATTTTTTATTAGCCTCTTGCCTCCATGACCTGTTATGGAGGGTTCCCTGGGTTTTCAAAGGCTCTGTCAGAGGAGGGCAACTGATGGTAGGTCTTACTGTGCTAGCAATCCAATCATTTGTCAAACACCCAGTGTGTGCAGAGCTCTGCTTTTTCTCTTACTCATCCGAGGATCACTCTGACCAAATCTGAAAAGACTAAAGGGACAGGGGGAGTAGGGAATCCGAGTTGGAAGCCAGCCTGACTCCACTGCTCCAAAGCTTTCTCCCCTGCCGCCTCGTGGTATCAAGGTAAGAGGCAACTGTAGGGCAGTGTATAGAGTGCTAGATCTGGAGACAGGAAGGCCTGGGTTCTAGTCCTGCCTTACTTATGGGCTTTTTCTCCTGGGCTGGTGACTTCATTTCTCTGGGCCTCAGTTTATTCTAAGTTGACAAAGGATGCTGGTCATGACCTCCTAAGGTGTAGGAGGGTTGTGATCTGCACTGGCGAGGGGAGCCTGCAGTCATGAAAAATGGAGGCATTGCTTTCCAGCGATTCCTTCTTCTGATACATTCACTCTATCTGTAGTGTACCTTCTGTGTGTCCTGTCCCAGTGGGACTCTGCTCCAGGAGGCACCTTAGATCAACCTGGCAGGGTGTGGTTAAACACCAGACTGTGTGGTCCTACTCTATGGAAAAGGCAGATTGGGAGAGGGGATCTGCATTTGGAGTCAGGAGAGACCTGAGTTCCGATCTTCCTCTACTCTGTTACCTTGGCTATTTAAGTAGTCCGAATGTCCTTTTTCTCATTTGCTAAGTGGAGACAATGACCTCGGAGGGCAGCTGATATGGGAAGCAGTAAACATCTGGCTTCAGCGGCCTGACTTTCTGGGCAAGACATATGGGGAGCCCCGTATCCTTCTTCATTATTGTTGGATGCCTTGGGATATTTCTCTGGGGCTTCTGACGCGAGGGATAGCCCTCGACGGATTTCAGGCACTTCATAGACGTCGCTGCGTCCAGCCTAACTAGGTTATTGTACTACCAGCATTATTGTGCTCAAAACTGAACCATAGGGGCGGTTCGGTGGCTGAGTGAATAGAGCGCCTGCCCTGAAGTCAGGAGGACCTGAGTTCAAATCCTACCTCATACACTTGACACGCTTAGTAGCTGTGTGACTTTGGGCAAGTCACAATCCCAATTGCCCTCCAAAAAGAAAAAAAAACACCTTAAAACGGAACCATAGAGAGGTTAAGTGACTTGCTTAGGGTCACACAACTAGTAAGTGTCGAAGGCAAAGAGCTGAGCCTACCTCTGTTTAGGGGGGGGGGGGGGCTCTGGATCTGGAACCACAGGAGGTCGGTTCAGATTTGATGGGTCTGCCTCCCATTGGATGGTGGATAGCTCACTTCACCTCCCTGGCCTGAGTTTCCTTATTTGTAAAAGGGGGGGGGGCTGGAGCAGCTGCTCTTTGAGGTTCCTTTCAGTTCCGACTCCCTGCTTAGACTCCTGGCTGGCCTAGTCTCCCTCTCCCCTCCCCGTGCTCTCCCCTTGCTTTTCCCTACCCTTCTCGGGTCCTTCCTCCCAGCCCGCAGCTCCCAGCTCGGTGCTCGGTTCCAATTATCCCAGTAACTTCCTCCCCCCGTGTGTGGCTCGCCCAGGGGAGGAGGATCGTCCCCCGCCCCCGCCCAGGCCAGCCAGGTTATCCCCCCGGACACACTTTGCAGTCCCACGGTCACCAGCGGGTCTCGCTCCAGTCCCAGGGGCGCGCGGGGCGGTGGTACCAGTATTCCGGAGAGTGAAAGAGCCTCGGACCCCGCCCCTCCCTTCGGTGGCCCATTAGGGCCCCGCCCCGCGGGTGTCCGGTGTCCTCCTCCCTGGCAGGCGCGGCCGCTGTGGCAAAGCCGCCTCCGACTGACCCCGAGTGGCCGCCGGCTCTCCCTCCCTCCCTGCCCTGCCCAGCCCGCCCCCAGCGCTGCCCTCACCAGGCTCCGGCTGGCCCGGCTCTCCCTGGCCGCCCGGCTTGGGCCAGCCCCGGGTGTCCGTGCCCGTGCCCGCGCCGGCCCCTCTTTCTCTCCCTCCCTTGCGCCCCGGGCTGCCGGGCTAATCGCCCCGGAGCCATGCTGTGCTGCCTCTTGCAGCGGGCCATCAACCTCCCCGGTGTGGAGAAGAAGGACCGGCACAGCGATCCCGTGGCCAGCTTGACTTTCCGAGGTGAGAGCCCTGGGCGGCCGACAGGAGAGGCCCGGCCAAGACCCCTAGGGCGCGGCGTCTTGGGGCGATATTGTCCTACTGCCTTGGTCAGAGTTAGAAGAGACCTAGGGCGGCAGAACAGGGTCCGTAAGAGCCCAGAGTAAGGGAGAGCTGGAAGGGCTGGGAGCCCAGAAGGTCAGAGCTGGAAGAAGGGACTTTAAACATTTGGGGTTAGAGGTGGAAGAGTTCCTAGAATAGAGACTGTCACAGCTGGGAGATGGCATGGAGCTCAAGTTTGGGCACAGAGACTGTGCAGAGACAGCTTAGCTCAGGGATTCTTAACCTGGAGACCTCATTCCCTGCAAGGGATCTGTGGGTAGAGTTCAGGGGACCCAAGAACTTGGATGGGAGAAAGTCCAGACATCTTGAGCTGAGCTCCCTGCAGTCGTTTAACTGCTGCCCATCTTGTAGGGCAGGTGTTATTAACCTGGAACCCCTGATCTTGATTTAAAAAAAATTGGTAGCCATTTTAATATGATTGGTTTCCTTTGTAATACTATGCACTTTATTTTACTCATGGAAAAGCTTTCTTCTGAGAAGTGGTGCATAGGCTTCATCTGACTATTCAAGGAGTCCCTTGACTCCTTGGGGGTCAAGGCGAACCCCCAAATATTAAGAATCCCTGCTCTGGTCCAATCCCCTATTTTTACATATGCGGAAACTAAGTGAGAGATCCCGCCGAGACCAAACAGCTACTTTAGTTGCTCTGTCGTGATTATAATCAAAGTCTCCTGAATGAATTATAATTTATCTTTTAAATATTTAATTATTAGCCAATTATTTAATTAATTAATATTGATTATCTTGGGTACAATAAACATTCCTTAAACACCTGCCGTGGAGCAGCCTTGGGACACAAGGTTTAAGTAAGATACTGTTCCTTCTCTCAGAATTTATCTGCTAGTGATGGTGCCAGCACGGTACCTACACAAATAATGACAATAGAAGTATCCTAGAGTAAGTGAATTGTAGAGGTGTAAGCAGCTGACTCTGCAAAGTTTGATGTGGAGCAAGACCCTTAAATCAGTGGAGGCTTTGGGGGCAATTGGTTGTATGATTCAATTGTTACATTTTTAGTGGGAGCATTTACTCCTCAGAAAATAAGTAATCCTAAATATCAGGGCTAGATGGATTGTCTAGAGTTATGAAAGGGATGGGGAAAATTTTAATAATGCAAATTAAGCTGAAAAATGTGTCCTGCAGACATTTTTTTTGAGAGGGCTGGTTGTTAAACGTTTACCAACACACCGCTGGCAATAGGGCATTGGGAGAACTGGGTTGTAGAGAGTTGTAATGGAAAAGGACTAGGGAGGGGAGAAAGGAGAGAGGGAACACACTCCAGATATAAGGAACAGGTTGAGCAAAGGCAGGAAAGCAGGAAATGGGAGGGTGAGTAGCCTTCCTGGGCTGGAGGTAAATGTGAGGGTGGAGATATCTTGGACTGGGAGCTAGCCTTGAAAGCCAGGAAGACCTGTGTTTGAGTCCCACCCTGATACATCCTGGTTGTGTGACCCTGAGTAAGTCACTTAGCTTTTCTGGACTCTACTCAATTTTTAAAATCTATAATTTACAGAGAAGGTTTGGTTCTGCTTTAGTGGAGGGACTTTCCTCCTTAGATGATTCCTACATCCATGGAATCATGGATCTGGTTAAGAAAAATAAAACAAAAGGTAAGAGAGAAGAAGTAGATGAATCTGGAATGAGGGTCAGCTTTAATTGTGGGGGATTTCGAGGGCTAGCGGAGAATTTTGCTTTGTTCCTGTGGGGGGCCATGGGATGGGGGTGGGCAGAGTGCGCTGCCTAGATCTGAGCTAGGAGGGCTCTGGCAGATGTGAATGAAGTTCTTAGCTTCTGTACTGCTGTGGATCTGTGGGAAGTTTGGGAGAGCCAATAGAACCCTTCTCATCATGTTTTAAATGAATCAAATAAGCTACATCATGCTGTCTCCCAGCTTCCGTTGAGTTCCAGCTAAACCTCTTCCTTCTACAGGAAGCCTTTCCCAACGCCTCAGAATCTGAGTGCCTTCCCTCAGTTAATTATTTCCTATTTATCCTATATTTAGCCCGTTAGCACCAAATTGTTTGTGTATTGTCTGCTCCTTAGAATGTGAGTTCCTCAAGGTCAGGGATTGTTTTTTGTCTTTCTTTGTATATTCAGTGTTGAGCGCTATGCTTGGCACATGATAGGTGTTTAATAAATGCCTAGGCATTTCTTGGCAGCTAGGTGGCACAGTGGATAGAGTATTGGGCTTGGAATCAAGACTTATTTTCATGAGTTCACATCTGTCCTCAGACACTAACTGGGTGACCCTGGCAAGTCACTTAAACCCTGTTTGCCTCAGTTTCCTCATCTGTAAAATGAGTTGGAGAAGGAAACAGCAAATCATGCCAGTATCTGCCAATGAAGTCCCAAGAAGGGATGATGAAGAATCAGAAGTAGGAATAACAACAAAATGCTTATTGACTAAGGAAATTAATTACATAAATCAATAAGCGGTTATTAATGCTTATTCTATTATGTGCCAGGCTCGGTGGCAATGTGGTTGAAAGATATACATATATGTATCTACACATATGTGCATACATGCAAATATACACACATAGATATACATACATGTATGTATACATATATGTTTATTTCTCATCCGAGTTCAAGGATTTCCTTAAATCTATCCATTGACCCCTTTGGATTAAGAACCCAAGGAAGAGGAGTGGCTAGGGGGCTAGGTGGCGCAGTGAGTAGAGCACTGGCCCTGGAGTCAGGAGGACCTGAGTTCAAATCTTGCCTCAGACACTTGACACACTAACTAGCCATGTGACTTTGGGCAAGTCACTTAACCCCAACTGCCCTCCAAAAAGCAAAAAAAAAAAAAAAAGAAAACCCAAGGAAGAAAAAAAGTGAATGAGCCACAAATATTATAAATACATAAATTCATTTTGGTTGCTGGTTGTCATTAACTCATTGTGTGACTGTGGGTAAGTAACATCCTCTCTGGGCCTCAGTTTCCTTGTTTGTACAGGGACATCACGACCTCTTGAATAGAGCCCTGGGCTGGAGAGAGTTGTAGAGGAAAAGGAGTAGGGAGGGGAGAAGTTGGAAGATGAGTTCAAACGCTATTTCTGCCATTCGCTACCTGTGTTAACCTTGAACAAGGCACTTCATGGGGCTGTGCTCTCAAATGTTTGCCAGCTGGTTCTCTGGGGAAAAAAAAATCTGCACAGGACGCGCGTTTAAGTTTAATCTGCGTTGTCGACGTTATCTCCTTCACTTTCTTAAGTCTAGACAATTAACAAAATACTCCATCTTGCCCCAGTTTCTAGTGTATGTGGATTTCTGAGGTGTAAATGCTGACGCTGAATTTAACACCTGGCTCTCCCAAGCCTCATTCAAGCTTGTACCCTTGAACTTAAACCCTGTGGGTCTCATTTTCCTCATTTGTAATGTTAGACTTGTTCAGTCATTTCAGTCATGTCCTACTCTTCATGACCCCATTTCAGGCTTTTTTTTTGGAAAAGAGACTGGAGTGGTTTGTCATTTCCTTCTCTGGCCATTTTACAGATGGGGAAACTGAGGCAAGCAGGGTGAAATGACTTGTCCAGGGTCACACAGGTGGTGGTAGTAAGAAGATATTGATAGTAAGATGAAAGATTTGATCTCATGAAGAAGAAACTTCCTAACTTCAGGCTTGGTGTTTTACTCATTTCACCGCCAGTGTTGGGCTAGATGACTTCTACAATCCCTTTGAAGCCTAGATGTAGGATCCGGTGAGGGAAGGCTGCTTTAAGAGTGATCTTGCCCCCACCCCCACCCCAAATGGAGGTCCTCCTGGCCTCATGTAGGTGTGTTGTAAGGGTCATCATTGGATCAGGTGCCTTCTCAGGTCCCTTTCTCCTCAGTGGTTTTGGGAATGGA
>CM053595.1:305633640-305672207 GCA_028646575.1 Pseudocheirus occidentalis
TCAAACAAACATATCATTTACCTAGTTCAGGGGGAAAAGTCAGCACCCTGAACTCCAGAGAATACAAACCCAAGTTACAAGCATAAGTTACAGATAGAGCAAGAAACAGATCAGCAGATGGGCTTCCAACCATCTGACCAACACATCTATTACCCATTCAAGTTACCAGAGAGGGAAGCATCAACATCTGGATTTTTCAAAGCTGGGGGGCTCAACAGCTTTCCAGAGTCTCATCTGGTCAAATCACACAGCTCTTCTCAAAGTGAGCCCCAAAGCAAAGCCTCACATCAGGGCATATATATAGGCTTCTTCTGGGTCAGCCCTCTTGACCCACTGTCCAATTACAAAGCAACAAGGTGTGGCCGTTTCCCCCCCACTTCCCCCCAAAAACAAGCTTCTTGCCACGGCTCCACATGAACATTCTCGGAGCCACTTAAGCAAAGGGGCTAGGGGCAGGAAAGAGCTTCACATTCCCATTACAACAATTTTAGGAGTCCACTCACTGATATCTGAATGTTACTCAGAATGGCTTCTCTAACAATTAAGGATTTACTAATTAAGGAATTAAAGGCTGCCCCTTCCTCCCTTAAATCATGTCCTTTCCTCCTCCTTCTTTATGACCTCAAACAAACATATCTCCTACAGGAAGCCCTTCCTGATTAACCCCAACCCATTCAAGTCTTATCTCACTCTGGATTCCTTCTCTCACCTCTGACCCCAGTGCTGGGCAGTGTTAGAAGGTGTTTTCAAGTCTGTTTCCTGGATATAAGCCCTGAGTCCTCCATTAGGCTAGGTTCAGAGGGAACAGTGAGTCTGGTCCAGGGACGTGATCCCAACCAGACCAGAAAGGGCCTTAAGATCCAGGGTTGAGGAACCTGTAGCCCTTTGACTGAGTCCAAGTTTTATGGAACAAGTCCTTTTATTAAGGAGATTTGTTCTGTGAAGTTTGGATTCAGTCAAAGGGCCATGCCTGAGGACCTAGAGGGCCACATGTGGCCTTTAGCCTGCAAGTTGCTCTCCCCTGATTCTAGTCCTTTATTTTACAGATGGGAAGTTTGGGAACCCTTATCCTAAAGAGGGTGACTCAGCTCCTGTCTTCAGCTCCTGTTACAAGGAGAAAATAGCCCCTGCTTTCTAGTCTAAAGGGAGAGACAGTCCTTTTCTTCAAGGATCTCTGGTCTGATGGGGGAGAGGGTACATAGAGGGTGTTGGGAGAAAGACAAGCCTCTGTTTTGCCGAGGGGGGAACTGCTTATTGACTCAGATCCTTAAGAAAGCAGCCAGCTTCTCTGGGCTTCTGGTGACCTCTTCTAGGTGCTGATCTCCGGGCTCCAAACTCAGCATGGGGGGTGGGGCAGTGATGGGGCAGAGCCTGGTCCTTCCTGTTCTCTCTGCCCTCCATTGGGTTGCTGCCACCAGGTTCCTGGGCTCTCCTGCTGCTCACGCCCTTTCTCTCCTTCCAGGGATTTGAGTGGGATTTGAAAGGCATCCCTTTGGACCACAGCTCTGAGCTGCACGTGGTGGTGAAAGACCATGAGACAGTAGGAAGAAACAGGTGAGTAACAATAGGGTTCTTGAGAAGGATGCTGCCCCCTTGGGAAGCTGTAGGGGCTTCACAGCCCTGTAGTCCAGACTTTCTTTTACTTTTATTTTTTATTATTCTTTTTTAAAAGAATATTTTTATTTTATTTTTCTCAATTGCATGTAAAAGCATTTTTAGCATTTTAAAAATAATGTTTGAGTCCCAAATCTCCTCCCTCCTTCAGAAGGCAAGTGTTTTTATATTGATTATTCATGCACAGTCATACAAAACATCGGCCTTTCTTTTATACCCTGGCTGTGCCTAAGAGTTTAAGAATAATAGCCAGTTTCACAGATTATTGGATAATACACATACGAGCACTTTGCTAGTTATATTGTTAATGAACTATTATTAGTTATTATTATTAACGTAGCACTTTAAAGTGTTCAAAGTACTTCATGCATAGTATCTCATTTGAATCTCCTGTAAAGTAGATGCTATTATTACCTCCATTTTACATTTGAGTAAACTGAGGCGAGGGAGGGTAAATGACCTGCCCAGCCTTACACAGTTCATTTCCTGAGCAGGAGGTTGGGAGACTAGTTCTTTTGTCCAATATAAAGAATCATCCTGGAAGGTCAGGATGCAGGAGCTAGGAGTGGGGCAGAGAATGGCCTCTCTGAACCTCAGCTGCTTCAACTGTAAGATGAGGGTCCCTGAGCTTTCTTCTATATGTCACATTCTGTGATTTTTGGGGATTATTTGGCTCCTTAGAGTCTACTCACTATGATTTAACTAAATCAGGAGAAGGCTGTGTTCTGCAGGTAAGGGGTATGAAAGGAGAATCCTAGATCCTTGCCATTGTCTGAGACTCTGGCTTAGGTATTTCTTGGGAAAATATAGCAAGGACAGAAGCATAAAACATCCTACCCATCACCACCACATCAGGGCCCATTTTCCCTCAGGAAAAAGCTGGAAGAACTATGGGGATGAAGTACACCTGTAGGGAAGATGCACTGCTCTCAGGACTCCTGGTCCCCGTCTGGGAGTTCCCATTAAATTAGCTATGGACTGAGGGTCTCCCTTGCTCAGCTGGGCTGGCTCCTTCCAGGATGCAATGTCTTCCCTAACAAGTCAAACCTCCTCTGGGTAGGCTCATTGCCTTCTTGCCCCTCATCAGCCTGGATTCCAATTCAATGTTTCCAAGGCAGACCTCGTTGTCTTTCCCTCCAACTTTTCCCTTCTTTTGTATGTCCCTATTATTGTTCAGGGTACCACTAATCTTCTTGTCTCCCTGTGTCACCCTCACCGTCTCTCTCTTACTTAATTCTGACTCGGAGTCAGTTGCCAAATCTTGTCATTTATTCCTCTGCATCATCTCTCCCATATATCTCTTTCACTCCATTTCCATAGCCGCCATCCTAGTTCAGACCTTCACTGATCCTCACCTGGACCACTGCAGTGCTGACCTCATGGGTCTTCCTTCTCCTCCCTTCCCTTTCTCATCCATCCTCCACTCTGATGCCAAAGTGATTTTCTTAAAGTGTAAATTTGATCATGTCACTATCCTGCCCAATGAATTCCAGTGGCTCCCTATTACCTTTGGGATCAAAGCTCTTCACAGCCTGGCTCCTTCTCACATTTCCAATCTTTTTATTAAATTTTATTTTATTTTTAATTTATGGAGCATAACATGCATTTCTATAACACAGTACAATAAAAATATGACTGCGCATGAAACTGCAAATCAACTATATACAACTTGCTATTCCTTTCAAATATACAAAAAATTCTCATTTAAATTTCTTTTTTTCTCTTCCCCAGCATACATTCTCTTGTGAATGCTAGAGATGACTTCCATTAGACACAAATAGGTATATATATTTATATGTATGTATGTATATATGTATATATACACACATATACACATATACACATATATAAAAGTAAATGTGCAGAATATATTGAAAATTATACATCTATTTATCAGTTCTTTCTCTGTATGCAGATAGTATTATTTTTCATAAGTCCTTTACAATTGAGTGTTTATAATAGATAAAATAACTCATTCGCTCAAAGTCCTTCTAAAAACACCATTGCTGTTACTGTATACAATGTTTTCTTGGTTCTGCTCATTTCACTCTTCATTATTTTGTGCAAGTCTTTCCATGTTTTTTCTGAAACCACTGAGCTCATCCTTTCTTATAGCACAGTGGTGTTTCAACATAATCATATACCACAACTTGTTTAGCCATTTCCCAGTTGATGGGCATCTCTACAATTTCCAGTTCTTTGCCACCACAAAGAGAGGTGCTAGAAACATTTTAGAAGATATAGGTTCTTTTCCTTTATCCCTAATCATCTTTGGAGATAGGCCATGTAGTGGTGTTGCTGGGTCAAGGAGTGTAGATAATTTAATAACTCTTTGGGCATAATTCCAGATTGTTGTTCAAAACAGTTAGATCAGTTTTCAATTCCACCAACAGTGAGTTAGTGTCCCAATTTCTCCATGTCCCCTCCAATACTGATCACTTTCCCCTTCTTCCATTTTAGCCACTTTGGTAGGTGTAAAATGATATTTGAAGGTTGTTTTAATGTACGTTTCTCCAATCAATAATGATTTAGAACATTTTCATGTGACTATAAATTGTTTTGATTTTTTCATCCTGTCCATTCATATCTTTTTACCATTCATCAGTTGGGGAAAGACTTGGATGCTTATGCATTTGACAAGATTTTAAAATATATTTTCAATATGAAACATTTGATAAACTGTCCACAATTTTTTCTACCAGTTTTCTGTTTTCTTTCTGATCTTGGCTACATTTGTTCTATTTGTACAACCCCTTTAAATTTAACATAATCAAAGTCATAAACAAACCCTCTGCCTTGCATGGCTTAGCTGGACTTGTACATCTCTCTTTGTATCCCATCTCTGTGGCTTTGTACTGGCTGGAATTCTTTCTCTTCCAACTTTGGACTTTTATAATTGTTTAAGATTTGACTCAATTATTACCTCCTCCAGGAAGTCTTTCCTGGTCCCCCACCCCAGCTGCTATTGTCACCCCCTCTTCCATCTACTCATATTTATCTTCTGTGTTATCTCCTAATTAACATTTAGGTTCTCACTTTTTTATGAGTTTATATAAGTTGTCCCAGGTTTTTCTAAAGCCATTCCCTTCATCATTTCTTATAGCACCACGGTATTCCATCACAATCATATACAATAATTTATTCAGCCATTCCCCAGTAGATGGGCATCCCCTCAGTTTCCAATTCTCTACCGTCACAAAAGAGCTACTATTAATATTTTTGTAACTGTGATCCCTTTCTTTTCTTTTTTTGACCTTTTCAGGATGTAGGGATAGTAGTAGTATTTCTGGGTCAAAGTATGTATAGTTTTATGGCATAGTTCCAAATTATTCTCCAGAATGGTTGAACCAGTTTACAACTCTGCTAACAGTGCATAAGTATCCCTATTTTTCCACATTCCCTCTAGTCTTTGTGATTTTCATTTTCTGTCATATTTGGCAATCTGATAGATGTGAGTTGTTACCACAGAGTTGTTTTAATGTGCATTTCTCTAATTATTAGTGACTAAGAGTATTTTTTCCTAGTTTTTGATAGCTTTGATTTCTTTTTCTGAAAATTCTCTCTTCATATCTCTGGACTATTTATTGATTGGGGAATGGTTTTTATTTTTAGAAATCTGACCCAGTTCCCTATATATTTGAGAAATGAGACATCTATCAGAGAGACTTGTAAATTTCCATGCCTCCTCCTGTTTCTTGCTTTCTTTCTAATTTTGGCTGCACTGATTTTGTTTGTGCAAAAAGATTTTAAATTTAATGTAATAAAAATTATCCATTTTTTTAAACCACCAATGATCTTCTTTATCTCCTGTTTAATAATGAACTCTTCCTTTATCTGTAAATCTGTCAAGTAAACTTTTCCATGCTTCCACTTTGCTTAGGATATCACCCTTTATATTTAAATCATGTACCCATTTGGACCTGATCTTGGTACATGGTGTGAGATGTTGGTCTGTGCCTAGTTTCTGCCAGACTGCTTTGCAGTTTTCCTACTAGTTTTTATTGAATAGTGAGTTCTTATCCCCCAAACTTGAATCTTTGGATTTATCGAGCACTATATTATTGTCATCATTTACTTCGTATATTGTGTGCCTAATCCATTCCTTTGACCGATCTCTCCATTTCTTATCCAATACCAGATTGTTTCAATGATTATCCCTTTTTAGTATAATTTGAGATCTGTTACTGCTAGATTGCCTTCGTCTCCCTTCACCCCTACCCTTTATAATTCCCTTGATAATCTTGACCTTTTGTTCCTCCATATTTTTTTTCTAGCTCTATAAAATAACTCTTTGGTAGTATGATTGGCATAACACTGAACAAGTAAATTAATTTAGATGGCATTGTCATTTTTATTATATTAACTTGACCTACCCATGAACTATTAATACTTTTAAATTTGTTTAGATCTGTCTCTATTTGTGTGAAAGCTGTTTTGTAATTGTATTCATATAATTCTTGTGCATGTCTTGGCAGATGGACTCCCAAGTATTTTATATTGTCTAGAATTATTTTAAATGAAATTTCTCTTTCTACCTCTTTCTTCTGAGTTTTGTTGGTAACATATAGAAATACTGACGACTTAAGTGAGTTTATTTTGTGTCCTTGAACTTAGCTAAAGTTGTTAATTATTTCAAGTGGTTTTTAGTTGATTCTCTAAGTATACCATCATATTAACTACAAAAGTGGTAATTTTATTTCCTTTTTGCCTATTCTTATTACTTCCATATCTTTGTCTTGTGTTATTGCTATGGCAAGCATTTCTACTACAATACTGAATAACAGTGGTGATAATGGGCATCCTTGCTTCTATCGTGATCTTATTGAAAGGTTTCTAGTTTTTTCCCTGTACAGATAATGCTAGCTGATGGTTTTCAATGTATACTTCTTATGATTTTAAGAAAAGTTCAATTTATTCCTATGCTTTCCATTGAGTCTTATTGTCTTCTAATGTGTTCTCACCGCTGTACTTCTTGTTACTTTTCCTTAGGTCTTTGCTTTTGATCTTTTTTTTCAGCATTTTTGTTTGACTAGTGTTTCCATCCTTAAGCTAGCTCTCTCTCTCTCTCTCTCTCTCTCTCTCTCTCTCTCTCTCTCCCTCCCTCTCTCTGTCTCTCCCTCTCTGTCTCTCTCTCTGTCTCTCCCTCTTTATCTCTCCCTCCCTCTCTCTCTGTCTCTCTCTGTCTCTGTCTCTCTCTGTCTCTCTTTCTCTTTCTCTCTCTCTGTCTCTGACTCTGTCTCTCTCTGTCTCTGTCTCTCTGTCTCTCTGTCTCTCTCTCTTTCTCTCTCTCTGTCTCTCTCTGTCTCTCTCTTTCTCTCTCTCTGTCTCTCTCTTTCTCTCTCTCTGTCTCTCTCTCTGTCTCTGACTCTGTCTCTGTCTCTGTCTCTCTGTCTCTGTCTCTCTCTGTCTCTCTCTGTCTCTCTCTCTTTCTCTCTCTCTCTCTGTCTCTCTCTTTCTCTGTCTCTGTCTCTGTCTCTCTGTCTCTCTCTGTCTCTC
The DNA here is from genome assembly GCA_028646575.1 of Pseudocheirus occidentalis. Taxonomy (NCBI): domain Eukaryota; kingdom Metazoa; phylum Chordata; class Mammalia; order Diprotodontia; family Pseudocheiridae; genus Pseudocheirus; species Pseudocheirus occidentalis. Next base: position 305,640,751 of record CM053595.1, read on the forward strand.
TCTCTCTCTCTTTTCAGTGCTGCCAGGCTGGTCTCAGGTCTCATTGACCCCCACTCAGGATAAAGTGACTTCCTGTGTCTGCTTTCTATGGTCCTGATAAAGCTGTCTCTTTTAGTAATCTCTTATAATACTTCATGTCTCTCATTCCAACTCTAGTTTTTGATGCTAGGATCAGACACTTGTCAGTGATGTGGATCAATCCACCAACAACAGAAGAAACACAGCCTAGAACTGGGGCCCCCAGTGTCAGAACATAGGAGTGTTCATTTTATCAAGGGCTTATCAAGGAGCTGTAGTCTACCTAGACTAGGTGGTAGCTGGGCGGTGCAGTGGACAGAGCACCAGACCTAGAGTTAGAAGACTCATCTTCCAGAGGTCAAATCTGGCCTCAAACATTTACTAGCTGTGTGACCCTGGGCAAGTCACTTAACCTTGTTTGCCTCAGTTTCCTCATCTGTAAAATGATCTAGAATAGGAAATGGCAAAACACTCCAGTATCTTTGCCTGGAAAACACTCACAATGAGGTCACAAAGAATCAGACACAACTAAACAGTAATAACATTCTATCATGATCACATACCACAACTTGCTGAATCATTTTTCACTTGATGGACATCCCCTCAGTTTCCATTTCTTTGCCAAAAATCATCATGGAATTGTTGATACCAGGGTGTCTGTTTTTGTCAGTATGAATTAGTGCAGGTTGAAAGTCTCTGTGTGTTAGTTATGGAAGTACCACTAACAAGATCTGAGTGTGACATGGCAGTCAGCAAAGCTAATGCTTTGTAGATTGGGTTCCTAGAGGCAGAGTGTCCACAATGAAGGAGGTGAGTGTCTTGCTGTCCTCTGTCCTGGAGTACTGGGTTCAGTTCTGAGTACCACCATCAGCTGCAGAACCCGGGGAAGAGGACAACCAAATGACCCTTGGGACCCTCTAATATGAGGATAGTTTTGGGAACTGGTTGTAGGCTTAGCATGAAAAAGAGGACACTCAGGGGAGGCAGCCAGGTGGTGCAAGTGGATAGTCTAGAAGATGGGAGTTCAAGTCCAGCCTCAGATGCTTTTTTGGCTGTGTGATCCTGGTCAAGTCACTTAGCTTCTACCTGCCTTAGTCTCCTCATTTGTGTAACGGGGATAAGATTGTTGTTGTGAGGATAAGAAGAGGTAATATTTGTAAATTGCTCTGCAAACCTTAAAGCACTATAGATATGTGAGCGATTTTCTTTTACTATCATTAACATGATAACTGCCTCCAAATATTTGAAGGGCTATCGTCTGGAGGAGCAGTCAGATTTCTTCTGTTGGACCCAGAGAGTCCGAGAAGTGTTAACTTTAGGCTTGAAGTCTTACCTGGAAGAAACTCTTTTATAACTAACTAGGGTTGTTTAAATAACTTGTGGCTTCTCTTTGCCCCAGCACTGTACCCCAAAAAGATCAAAGGAAGAGGAAAAGGACCCACATGGGTAAAAATATTTCTAGCAGCCCTTTTAACAGTGGCAAAGAACCAGAAACTAAGGGGTCCCTCATCCAATGGAAAACAGCTAAATAAATTATGGTTAAATGCATGCAATAGGATACTATTGTGCTGTAAGAAATGATGAAGGGGATGGTTTCAGAGAAACCTGGGAAGATCCGTATGAACTGATTTAAAGTGATGTGAGCAGGATCAGGAGAATAATTTGCACATTGAGAACCACCTTGTAAAGAAAGCCTTGGAAAGACCTATCGTTGCAATGATCATTGCAATGCAATGGCTCTAGAGGACCAATGATGACAAAGCATGCTACCCACCTTCTGACAGGTCAGGGATTTGGGGGAAGAAGAGGACATATCCTTCTTGGATATGGCCAATGTGGCAGTGTGTTTTGTTTGATTCTGTGTATTTGTTCTAGGGATTTTGTCTTCCCTTTTTTTCAGCAGAGGGAGGGGAGGAAAGAGAAAAAGAAATTTTGTTCATTGAAAAGAATAAAATTTAATTTAAAAAATGTGAATCAGTTGGGCAATACAAAGAGAAAATAAATCCAGTGTCAAGCATCTTAAAAAATGGCAAATGGTCCTTGCTTCAGGATGGGCTGATTTCTCCCTCCCTGGAAGCCCCAGAAGTCTTCAGGCAGAAGTTGGAAGGGGCTTCTTGTCAGGAATGTGGCAAAGGGCTTGAGGGTCAGTGTGGGCTGTGCTGGTTGGCCTCTGAGATTCTGTGTGATGCATTGACCCTGTGCTTGGGAAGCATGAAGCAAATTCATGAAACAATTCAAGAATAATACAAAAAATGGCATATGGAATGGAGAGTTGAGTACAGCCTCCAAGGTCCAAGAGACTGAAGATGGACAGGATGAATATGGGCTTCTCTGGTCAAGAGAGACGTCCTGGAGCAGCTGGGACTTGAGCTGAGCCTGGGAGACTGGGGAGGATTTATAGAGAAGAGAGGCAGGAAGGGCATTCCAGGAGAAAGCAGTAAGTAAATGCCAAAGGGAAGGAATGTATGAGGCACATTCAGGGGATGACCAGCAGTGCAGCGTAGATAGAGTCCATGCAGGGGAATAGTGAGAGATCTGGTGGTGGCTGCATCATGGAGGGCCTTCAGTGCCGGACTAAGCATCTGAATTAAACCCATCAGGCCATGTGGAAGCAGGAGAATGACTGGGCAGAGACTTAATCAGCCTGGGATATGTGGGAAGGGTTAGAAAGTATGGAGAATGTGGAGCCACACATTTGTTGCTACTGTCCTTATGGCAGCAGCCTCTTAGAGCTGGCTCCCAGCACTGGTTCTCTTAGAGGGCTCTACCTTTACAAAGGAAGTCTTTGAACTAAGTCTTGATGGAATCGATGGGAGAAAGATGAGAACAAAAGCAGAAGGGGAAAGTCACAAGCAGAAATAACATTTCTCTTTTTTAAACATAGAGCGTAGAACGTCAGAACTGGAAAGGCCTCAGAACACGGAAGGTCAGAGCTGTCAGGGGCCTTAGAACAGGGGATGTGAGTTAGGGAGGGTCCTTAGAACAGGGAGGGTCAGAGCTGGGAGGGGCCTTAGAACAGGGAATGTGAGTTAGGGAGGGTCCTTAGAACAGGGAGAGTCAGAGCTGGGAGGGGCCTTAGAACAGGGGATATCAGAGTTAGGAGGGTCCTTAGAACAGGGAAGGTCAGAGCTGGCAGGGGCCTTAGAACAGGGGATGTGAGTTAGGGAGGGTCCTTGGAACAGGGAGGGTCAGAGCTGGGAGGGGCCTTAGAACAGGGGATATCAGAGTTAGGAGGGTCCTTAGACCGGGGAGGGTCAGAGCTGGGAGGGGGATCTTTAGCATGAAGAATGTGAGTGTCTCAGTTCCATGGTTTCATTAAGTCTCACATCCCTGCTTAGTGTCTTCCATGTAGCCTAGTACATGGTATCTTGATCTCTGTCCAGCCTTCATTAACATTCCTCCTCTGGGTTTTGACATTCCCATTTCTCCCACACACATAACTGAGCATGGTTTGTTTCTGTAGACAGGCCTGGGGCCCTTCGGCTTAGCACAGAGCTTACAGGCCAGTAAACAATAGCAGAGGGAGTTTGTTTTCGGAGGGAAAGACTGAAGCCTCCCAAGGCTCCCTAAGGGGAGAAGATGGTGAGGAGCATCCTGAGTTGGTGCTAAACCCTTCCCCTAAGCCCACCCTCAGCCTCACCTAGTCTTAACTGGACCCATTCCTTTGGGGAGAGCCACTGGACAGAGGCAGAGATTTAGTGCTGGGAGGGACCTCAGAGGCCATTTAGTCCACCCCATCCCCATTTGACAGGTGAGGAAACTGAAGGCCAGAGGGGACAAGGTGACATAGGCAGCAATGACAGAATTAGGAGCCAAACCCCATTTTTCTGACTCCACAGTCTTTTTTTTTACTTCCCTTTCAGGGTACTGACCCTCCCTGTAGTATAACCAATAATGGCTTAATAATGTGTCATCTCCTAGGGGAATCCACATGGTAACACAGTGGTGTTTTCAATCAAAAGGAACTGAAAGTCTATGTGTGGGAGCTTCGAGGGGCAAGGTGGGGCAGCTTTGTATTCTATCTGCCTCTGTTCCCCCAGGCATGTGCCAGTCCTCTTCTGGGGAGTCACTTTCCTCCCAGGACAATGGGGGTAAAATCACCTGGGGAAGATGGGGAGAAGGTGGTGTATTGTGAATTGGAATGAGAAGCCCTGGCATTGTGGTCCCTGCTCAGTCGCGACACACTGTGTGACATTGGACAAGACCCATGACCTCTCATGTCAAACCAGACATTTGCCCTACAGGATCTCAAGGGTCCTTCTAAATCTGAAGAAGCCAAGGTCCTTCCCCTATCTGTTTTTTACCCATCTGTTAACTGAGGCAGTTGGACAAGACAGTCAATAAGGTCCCCTTCTAGGGGTCTCACTAGAGGGTCTTAAGCTTCAGTGCCAGCAAGGGACAGAGCTTGGCTCTCAGACTTCTGATTCCCAGCTGGGCATGAGTTTGTCAGAAGTGCTAATGCTTAATGGGCTGATACAATTCCTGGCCGGCATTTGTATGTTATCTAGGGACAGGGAAGCCAGCCCAGCCTGCTTCTGTTCTGCATGTATGGGGGTAGACAGAAGACAGTACAACATTGTACAAAGTACTGGAATTAGAGCCAGGGATCTAGGCGTTTAGGGGTCTAGTTCCAGATCAGTTGCTTACTATTTGTGTTACCTTGGATAAGTCACTTTGCCTCAGTTTACTTATCTGTCAATTGGGGATAATGCCCATGTGCCTTCAGAAAAGGGCTTTGGCAAACTGAAAATTCTAGAAACAGGAGCTTATTACTTTGTGATTTCTTCTGTTGTCATCCTTCACATATATGACGCTCAAGTGAAGCAGTCCTGAGACGGGTCACTCCCCAATCTTTTGTGTGTAGTGTTTTTAATTCTGTTCTTATGTGGTTTTGGTTTCTTCTGCTAGACTTCTCTATCTGGAAAGCTGCTCATTCCATGTAGTTAGGAGGTGATGATTATTGGCAAGGTAACATTTATTAGAAATATTATTCTTACATTTTCATGCCTCAGCGTTGTGGCCTGGTAATTGTGGGACAGTTTTCTCTCCACTAATGCTTTAACTCCAAAACCCTTTGTTTAATTTTTGAGGATTTTTTGGAGTCTCTATTTGTTGGGGACTGGTTGGTTATTAGGAGGAGCTGACTTCTGGCACCGGATTCTACCTTCCCAGGTACTTAAAAAGTGTGACTTTTTTTGGCAATGGTTTTTACTGCTTCCCTGCATAATCCCCATCCATCCATCCATCCAGGCCAGTCAGTCAACAAATATTTATTAAGTGCTTACTATTTGCCAGACACTGGCTAAGTGCTGGGGATATAAATATAATCAGGAAAAAAGACAGTCCCTGCCTTCAAGGGACTTACATTCTAATAGGGCTGTTGTTCAGTTGTTTTCAATCATGTCTGACTCTTGGCCACATTTGGGCTTTTCTTGGTAAAACCACTGGGGTGGTTTGCCATTTCCTTCTCCAGCTCATTTTACAGATGAGGAAACTGAGGCAAACAGAGGTAAGTGACTTATCCAGGGTCACACAGCTATTAAGTGTCTAAGACCAGATTTGAACTTAGGTCTTCTTGACTCCAGGCCCATCATTCTATTCATTATTTAAATACAGTAGAATAGTTTTCCATGTGGCTGGTCAATGCTCTAGTGTTCTTACTACACTTGGGTTTATTATCCAGTCAATAAGCTGTACTCGAAAGCCCTGGCTGGGGCTTTTTGGCACATGCTTTTTACTTACAGCCAATGAATTGTTTTCTTGCATTTATAGATTTTTAAAATTTGAGCCATAAAAGCTTTTCATACATCAACATTCATAACCCTTGTTTCAAACGTTTAAGTCACAGAGACCATAGAGCTCATTATTGCCTCTTTAAGAGTGTAGGCGTCGAGGAGTAGGTTGAAAAAAGCAATTTATGTTGTCAGTTTTAAGTGCACTTGAGAAATGTCTTACAATGATTTGCTTTTCTCTATCAAGTCAGGAAAGGGGAAGTTTCATCTGTGATCTATGAAGAGCTATGTAGGATCAGGGGAGAAGACAGGGAGAAGGTCACGTGAAACTTCTTCCTTCACAGAAATGTCATAAACAATGTTATAAAGAAACCTGGTAAAGAAAATTCTCTAAAGTTTGTGAGGAGTTTGAAAATACAGCATATTTTGGAAAGGCTGTTCCTATGATTACTGTAGGGAGGATGAGCTGAAAGGACTCATTTAGCTTATTTCTGAAAAGATCACATTAAATTTTTGTCTTGAGGAGAGATTCTAAAGAGACTTTTTCAGTATTGGGAACGGGAACAAACTGAGTGGTGTGAGAACGAGATTTCAGGAAAGTGAAGAGGAGTCATCTGCCATATTACACTGAGTTGTCTGGATGGACAAAATATTCTAAATAGTTACTAAAACAAGAAAGCCTTTTGTTAATGAATTTTTACATATTTAATAATTGAAATATTTAATTAAGAAGAAATATGAGCAATTACTCATGAAAATGGTATTTCTCCAGTTTGTTAATTAATATTTCATGAGCTGATTGGAGATCTGGACTAATTAGTTAATGAGTCAATAAGAATCGGTGAACATTTATTACCCATCTGCCATGTGCCAGATACTGTGCTAAGGATATAAAGAAAGGCAATGGTTCCTGCCTTCCCAGATCTTACAATCAGATGGGGGAAGTCAACACAGAGAAAGAAACTGAAAAGATGGGGTGGGGAGAGGGTATCTAATTTCGGGAGGATGTGATGAATTCCTGCATCCAGGGTGGGAAATGATCTGAGCAAGTATGAGTTAGAGAGCTGAATTTGTCATGCAGAATGATGAGTTTCCAGAGACCATCAAATTCAAGAGATTAGCCAAATGGGAAATCATGAGGTGAGTGCCCTGAGTACCCTCTATAAATGGTGGTGTACTTGGGAGGAACTCTCCAATGTCTGCTCCCAACCCCTAATCAGAGGAAAGGAGGGGTCCTAGGGGAAGAGTTGCTTAGGAGGTGTGAGTTTCAGAGGTGATTCATTTTGCAGAGTGATGAATTTCTGGGAACATGAAAGACAGGGAGCACCTGGGTAGGAAATGATGAAGTGAATTCCTTAGTCATTAATGAGAAAGTGATTACAATTTTTATTAGTGAGAAACAAATTAACCAAACATATCCATAGATAACTCTTGGGTTTGGGAGGTTAAATAAAGAGAAGGTAAGGTGGGCAGAAAGCCATTACACATTGCTGTCTCTTCCGTTCATACTTGTTACATGGACTTACTGACCCATATTTTGAGGGGTCATTCATTTTCTAACTTTTTGTGATGCTGTGTTTTAAGAAACACTAGATTAGTCTTGAGTCTGGGAGGAAGCTGCTAAAGTTCTTTTCTTAGTAATTCTAAACCACCTTGAAGTATTTGAACTCATAATTATGAATCTACTCCAGTCCCAGCACCTTATAGTTTTGTACAGAAGCTAGAGTTTGAGCTATATTTCTTCATAGAACCATTCTGTCATTCATTATGATAGGGGTTCACTTGGTTTCTGTCTCACGTCTGAGCCCGCCTTTGATGTTACTGTGTTGGACTTCCTGTAACCATGTAGATCACCAGGAAATTTCCACTTGTTCCATTTCTAGTTCTCTCTTTTTCCTTTTCTTTACTTTTCAATGGTGCCAAAGTAAAATAGAAATGGGGGCCACTCAGCCTACATAAAGATCCCCTCATGTGGGGGCCACATACTGACTTAGAAAACCATACATTTGTATGTCTATATACATATACACATACATACAATCATATAGTATATATATATTTTAGAAATAATATACGATATATAATAAATATAAACATATAATATATATTTAGAAATAATATATTAACACATTAAAATCAGATAGGAGTTGCTTTTTAATCTGATTCAGACTTCACTAGGGAGAGTTGTGGGTCATGTTTTCGACACCTCTGATCCATAGTATAGTTTTTGCCTGAACTGTTTGTTTTGTTCTTGGTGATTATCTGACTCCTTATATAATCTTGACTTTTTGGCTTTCACTTTCAATTGTTGATTAAAGGCATCTATTTCACTGAGCCTCTTTGTTGGTTTTCAAACACTTTTACTCAAGCTGCTTCTGTATCATCTTTCCTCCTAATTCCTTACCACAGCAACATGTGTGTCCTGCTGTGTGCAGGTCTGTTTTTAATGCTCCATCAAATACTGTGAAAGAATGCAGTCATTCATGAGGGTTATAGCAAATGCTGACTTTTAAACAGTACCCTTTTTTGGTATAATTGATCTGCTAGTTGGATTTGTGCTCTCAGAGTAAGAAAATGCATTATTGAAATTCCAATCTTTGTATGCCCGTCTCCTCTTTGATATATCAGCACTGTTTTTGTTACCTGTTTCGTTGCTAGGCAGACTTTTTGGAGTTTGTGTTAAATTAAAATTTTTAATTACTTTAGATCCTCCTCTTTCAGATTTAATAACCTCCTTGATTTCCTGTGTACTCCATCTAATCTGGGTTTGGAGTCACAACGAATTTTTATGATGGTTCTGCACTGACGTATAATATATTGTTGTCAGTCATACAATAAATACTCATTAAATGCCTACTGTGTACCAGGCACTGTGCTAAGTATTGGAGATATAAAAAGAGACAAAAAGTAGTCCTTGTCCTCAAGGAGCTCACAATCTGATGGGGGAAACAACCAGCAAATATGTACAAACAATGTAGGAATTGATTAATAGAAGGTGCTAGAATTAAAAGGCATTGATATGGAATTTTAGCTATAACTTAAAAGAAGTCTGGGAAGGCAGGAGGAAGAGCTGAGGAGGAAGAGGATTCCAGGCATGAGGAACAGCCAGAGAAAATCCCCAGAGTGGAGAGAGGGAGTGTCTTGTTTGTGAGACAGCCAAGAGGCTAGTGCCATGGGATTGAAGAGTTCATGGTGGAGAGTGAGGTATGAGAAGACTAGAAAGGTAGTGGGAGGTTAGGTTATGAAGGGTTTTGAACACCACACAGAGTTTGACCAATGGAGTTTATTGAGTAGGGGAGTGATACGGTTGGAACTTGTGTGCCTGGGAAATGAGGGTTTTATATTTTATTTTTCACTTAACCAGTATTTATATATAGATGTACAGAAATATACCTGGAAAACACTGGAAAATAAAACACAGCGAATGTTTGCTGTCATTGAAAGCTGGAAGTATAGGACTGTTTTTAAATCATGATCTCAAATGGCTAGCCTTTCAGAACACACGGGCAGCTTCCCTCCCCTTCTCCCACCCCAAGCTCTCTCTCTTATTGTTTCTAGCATTTTCCTAAGCCTGAGAAGTATTTTTGTTTTCAAGGATTTTTGTGGATACCATATATTGTTTTGCCATGTACAATGCAGGAAACTCCTAGGTTCTGAACATTTTTGAGGTTTTTGTCCTACCTTAGGGCCAAAGCAGGAAACTTTTAAGAGTCACACATGGGCCTATGCCTGGAGGATGGGCTTTTGGCATGAGCCTGGGTTAGTTCCCTGAAGGGAATGACTTCTGTTATCTCCAGTCTGGCCCTTTGTCACATCAGATATCATTGGTTGTTTCCACTGAATCACGGTCTCCCAGTTGGAAAGGAGCTCACAGGCCTGGTGTCCAACCCATACTTGAATAGGAATCCCCACCATGACCTATTTAACTCTTTTGTCTTCTGCTTGAAGGCCTCCAACGAGAGGGTTCTCATTACCTCCCGAGACGGTCTACCCCACTTTGGGAGAACTGTAATTCATAAGAGATCCTGCTTCCCCCCACATATCAAGGCCTAAACTTGCCTCTTTGTGACTCCAGAGAAGGACAAAATCTCAGAGTTGGGAGGTAGCCCAACTTATAGCTATGAAAGAAGAACCGTTACAACGAATGATTGTGTTGACTTTGCTTGAAGACCTAGGGATGGGGTCACTATTAATAACTCAGCGATCTTGGGTGTTATTTCATTTCTCAGTCCCAGTTTCCCAATCCATCAAAGGTATCTAATAATACTCACATGGTTTACTTCACAGGTGGGGTTAGAAAAGCTCTTTACATTATATTACTGAGAGCAGCTAACAATCTGGAGTGTTGTTTTCATTTCTTGGTGTTGAATTTTTTGAGGGGCATTAATAACCTGGAGAGTATTTCAGTTAATGGCACCCAGGGTGGAGAAAGACCTTGATCTCATGGCACATGGACATTGAAAGTATAGCCTTTCAAATATCTGGAGGTCCACATTGCAATTCCTGCTTGTGTTGGCAAGTGGGGGTCCCCACAGGCCACTACTTCTCCTTCTTGAGATTTAAGGGTATTCCTGAGAGACAGTGAAGTATTTTTTTTTCTGCTATTGGCTCAACCCCCATTCCAGTAAATTTTCGCTAATCTCAATTGCCATGATTAACTCCCAGCATTATTTAGTAAATTAATATTAATTAATTTTTACAAAGGAATATTTACAGAGAAGCTATAGTGAGTAGGTGCTATAGTTTATAGAAGCTCTTGTAATTATGTATTCTGTTTATGCAGAACTATAAGCATATCCCCTTGAACTGGGAGCACACTTTTCCCTCATATCCCAGTAGTGGTATTGCTGGATCAAAGGTATGCAGTTTTATAGCCCTTTGGGGATAGTTTCAAATGGCTTTCCAGAATGGTTGGATCAGTTCACGACTCCACCAACAATACATTAGTGTCCCAATTTTTCCACATCTTCTCCAACATTTATCATTGACCTTTTCTGACATATTAGCCAATCTGATAGGTGTGAGGTAATACCTAAGCATTGTTTTAATTTGCATTTCTCTGATCAATAGAAATTTAGAGCTGATCATTTAATTTTTCACATCATAGTGCGTCTTTCTCTTGGTCAAGCAGGTTGCTGTCCCCTCATCAGGCTCAGCTGCTGGCAAACTTTTTCATGAACTTGGAACTTTTTTAAAGCTCACAGAATCACAGATGTTGCAAATTCTCCTTTATCTAAGATATCTCCTTAGACAGAACTGATCAATCTAAGCTCCAGCAGGAGCAGAAGCAGCATCAGAGCAATGTATTCATAATATCATGTGTTTCTTTAAACTATTCCAAATATATTTATTAATTGTTTTTTTAGTGAAGCAAAACAGTTTCCAAATTAGTTGTGGCTTCCTGTTGACCTGGGTGAGCAAGTACGCTGCTGGCTCTCCTTCTGTCTCTGTTTCCCTGTCTGTCCTTGTCTGTCTCTTTGTCTGTCAGTCTTTCCTTATCTCTTCCTATGTCTCTCTCTCTCCCAACCCAGAGGTTTACATTAGTTATTGCCTCCTCACTGGAACACAACCAGGGAAAGAGATTAGGTTCCCCCCCCACTGGGAGTCTTGGATATATCTGTGTAGTTGTGTCTCAGCAGACAATCAAGGAGGCTTATTTTTTCACCAACTGGGAACTGGACATGAAATAGTCACATGTACATAAGCACTGAAATTCATATGAGAGCTCCTCTCAGACTGAGGACACCGTGCAAGCTCCAAAGGGCTGGGCTCTCCATTATATGGCCTACGGTGTCAAAGGTGTCGTGAGGGAAGCACTTTGCCAAATTTTGACATAGTGCAAAAGTGTGTTGAGAAGCAGCATGGTGGATAGAGAGTTGGCCTAGGTATCAGGGAGGTCTGGGTTCAAATCCTGACTCACCAATTGAGTCATAGAGGGTGCCAACCTGCATTGGTAGAACAAGACTCCCAATAAGTGCCCTCTAAAATCTTTAAAAACAGACCCTAGCTTAGTGGCTTAATCCTTAATACTCCAGTAGAGTATAAACTCTTTGAGGGAAAGGAACGACCCCCTTTAGTGTTTGTATCTCCAGGGCTAAGCAAGTACCTGAGATACAGTAAGCACATAATTGATGTTGATTGATGATTGACTCAGGCAGCTTCCTACATCTAATCTTCTGGTTCTCTGAAGGGATGGAAAGCTGGAGGGGTGAGCTTCCCTACTGGTATCATTCATCTCAGGCCTGCCTCCCACCATCTTTCATTCCTTTATTCCCTTTTTTCCAGCTTTTAAGATAGTGTAGTAGCAAGCACCCTAGCATATCCAGGATGGCTGCTAGCACAGATTCTTTGATCTGCTTTACTAAAGGAAAGCAACTTTAAGAGTCAACAAACTTTAATTAAGCACACACACATTCTCTTTCTCTTTCTATTTCTCTTTCTCTTTCTCTCTCTCTCTGTCTTTCTCTGTCTCTCTGTCTCTGTCTCTGTCTCTCTCATTCATTTAGTTTAGGGGAAAAAGTCATCACCCTGAACTTCAGAAACTACAAACAGAAATCATAAGCAGACCAGAAATACAGATACAGTAAATAACACAATTCAACAGGACAATAGACATGGCTTCCAGCTGTCTGACCATTACATACATACAAACATAGTTACCAGAGAAAGAAGCACCAACATCTGGGTTTTCAAAGCCGGGGGGCTCAACAGCTACCCAGAGTCTCATCCGGCCAAATCACACAACTCTTCCCGTAAGTGAGCCCCAAAGCAAAACCTCACCTCAGAGTATATACATGTATACCTTTCTTCAGGGTCAGAGGACGTCACAACCCTCATAACCCACTGCTAATGACAAAGTAACAAAAGGCATGGGCCTCCCCCAATCAAGCCCCTCCTGTTGGGTTCCACTTGAGGCCTGTTAAGGGGCAGGGAAGATCCTCAAATTCCCTCACCATTACAGCTGGGCTGCAGTGCTAAGAGGGAGACAGGGATGGTGGACTGTCCAGTAGTTATTTGTGGGTGATGTTGAAGGATAAATTAAAGAATAGATTCAAAGAAAGTCAGAACTGGAGACTGTCTCAAAGGACATCTGCTCCAACTCTCCCATTTTGGAGGGTCCAGAGAGAGGAAATTATTTGTCTGACATCCTACAGTTACCTGGTGGCAAAGCTGGGATTCGAACCGGGTCCCCCAGACTTCAAGGTAGCCTTGGCCTATTTGTTCCTTCCCTGTGGTGCTGATGAAGGAAGAGAAGACTTGAGTGTGTGTTTTGAGAGTGCTGCTGGTGGGTGGGACAGGCGTTCTGGAGGAGTATGAAGGAGGCATCCAGGTGGAAAACCTTGTCACCCACAGTACCGTAGTTTTCGTGTTTTTGTCTCAATAAAACTTTATTCTGTTCCATTCTTTTGCCATTAACAGAAGATCAGAGAAAGCAAAAAAGTGTTTTGTGTTTGCAAAGATAACTGTGGCCTCCTCTCTCAGAGCAGATCGTAACTTCACAATGGGAAGGGGGGAAGACAAGGGGTGTGGGGTGCCCCCACTCCTGCCAGGCAGGCTAGATCACCCAGGCCTGTCCTGCCTCCCTGGCCCCAGGGGCCACAGAGGAGGAGAGCACAGAGTTGGGGTGCAGACTATGGGGGCCAGCCGACTTCTTGGGGGTGAGTCGGGCAGAGCCTTCAGGCCCGGCCTCAAATATTGTATTCAGATATTCTGCTTGAAATGACGTGGAGAGAGGAAAACAAAAGGATATGAAGAGGCACCTTGGGGTAAGGCACAGGAATTAGGAAATCCTGGGTTCAAATTCTGCCCGTCAGTTTTCTCATCTGTATGATGGGTTGGTTGGGCTTGACTGGCTCCAAGTACATTTCTAAGCTGTAAATCCATGAACCAAGGGAGACTTAGAAGTGAAACTCCTGATTTCCTCTTTTAGGATATCATAGATTCAGAGTCAGAAGGGGCCTCAGAGGTTTCAGCACCTCATTTTGCAAAGGAGCTGTGTCCCAGAAGCACTATGCAGCTTGTTCAGGAGTGCCCCGGAGATCTGGATTTGAACCCAGGCCCCCTGACTCCCAACTGCACTGTACCCTGCCTCTAAACACCTTCCTAGGAGGCTTTCTCTCCAGTTATGCCTCTGTCCCTGCCCCCCCCCCGGGGGAAGTTGGGCCCCCTCCTTATTTTCTGGGGAAGAAATGTTACCTTACAGTCCTTTCAGTTTGGTCATCTGCTCTGTAGTCACAGCTTGGCCCTCCCATCTGACACAGGAGCTCTGCTCCTGTCCACCCACAGATAGCCATCCCCTTCTCCTCCCTTCCTTCCTCCTCACATTCCAGGGTATTTGGAGCCTGGTGGAGCCAAGAGAGATGCTCAGCAATCTCAGAATGTGAGGAAGCTGCCCAAGGCTTTCCTTTCTTCTTCTCTTGCCTGTGTGGGGGAAGAGGCCAGGCATAGTGGGGAGTGTAGGAGAGAGCCCTCCCTTGGGATCCACAAGGCCTGGGTTCGAATATTGATTCTGCTGTGTGATGATGGGCAAATCCTTTCACCTTCCTGGCCTTGGGTTCATTCTTTATGCACCAAGGGACTGGTCTATCAGATTCCAAGGGGGTACCTAGTGTTCTAAATTCTGTGTTCCTTTAACTCATTAGTGAATCTCTCTCTCTCTCTATTCCCTGGGGAGAGATGGGAGAAATATCCTGCCTCTTATCTTCCTATAAAATTAATCAATCGACAGGCATTTATTATGCACCTACAGTCTGCCAAGCAGTTTCAGGGCATTAGACTGCATTCTACAGGGCTTCAGCTCCAACCTGCTCATTTTACAGATAGGGAAACTGAGGCTCAAGGAGGTGAAATAGCACCCCCCTTTGTCTCTCTCTCATTCCCTGTCTATAGCTCCCCCATTGCTCTGTGAGGTCCTTGAGAGCAGACACTGTCTTTACCTTTCTTTGACTCTCCAGGGCTTGGCACACAGCAGACACTTAATATTTATTGGCTGACCCAGTAGTTAAACTATTTGAGTATAGGGTAGCTCATCACAGAAGAGGGGTTTTCAGCTGAAGGAGTTAGGCTATTTAGGAGGTGGATGGGTTTCTGGGAAGAGGATGGCTTAGTAAGTGCGCAATCTATGCTGTTGAGGATCTGATTCCATTGTATTTTGTCCTCTGAATGACAGCCCTGGTCCCTGAGGCCTTATCTCTTCCAGCAATCCTGCTCCCTTCTTTTTCAAAGGTCCCCAAGGAATGCAGAACCAAGAGGAAGAGGAAAGCCATAGACTGGCCCTAATCAGGGCTAGTGATGGATGCCTGCTGTTAGGAACAGGAAGCTCAGAGGCTCCAGGAGAAAGGCACGGCTCTGGCAAGCCTGATGCCCATAAAGTGTGTTTTCTGGGGGATTCTGTTTAGTTGGGACTGAGGATCTCAACAAATGGGAGGAAACAGCAATTAGTTAATACCCAGTTACCCCTGGGGCCCTGCTAAGACCCCTTTCCTTGCTCTGGAGATATCCCTCAGCTGGTCCATGTTGTCTGTACGGACGGCTGGCTGGGGTTTACGCTGTTACAGTGACGTCTGCTTCCTTTCCAAGCTTCCGGCCATTGTCCCCCCACCCTCCTTCCGGGAATTCTCCCCTTTCCCACAGAAGTCCCAGGGTCTCTGAGCTGGATGGGGCCCCAGCAGCTGCTTAGCCCAGTCTGTACTAGACCAAAATCCCCTCTGCCCATCTCCACAAAGCTGCTGCTCAGTCAGGGGAAGGGGACCCAGTGTTGTTCCAGGCAGCCCATGACCCGTTAGGATGAATCTCGTTGTTAGCTTGTTTGCCCTTAATGCAAGGCTTCCAAGGCTGGGAAGGCAGCTGCCTGTCATTGATTTAGAGCTGGAAGTGCCTTGAAGGTTATCCAGGCACCCAGGCTTTACTGAAAATCCCTTCTTAGTGGAATCTCCCTCCCTCTATCCATTGCTGGGCAGCTCTAAAATTTAGGAAGTTTCCCCTCAATTCATGGGATCATTGCATCGGTAGTAGTAGTAGTAGTAGTAGTAGTAGTAGTAGTAGTAGTAGTAGTAGTAGTAGTAGTAGTAGTAGTAGTAGTAGTAGTGAGGATGGTGATAATAGCTATTAACATTGGGTACTTTCAAGTTTGCAGAGCACTTTACAAATGTCATTTTGTTTGATTGTCCCAACAGCCTTGGAGGTTAGGTGCTCTCATTATCTCTATTTTACAGATGAGGAACTGAGGCTGAGAGAGGTTAGTAAATGGCTGAGGAGGGATTTGAACTCTGGTCTTCCTGGCTCCACACCCGATGCTCTATTCACTGTTCCACCTAGCTATTTTTACAATTGATGAATGTCGCAGACGCAGAATTCAGTCTGTCGTCAGGAGAAATGTCCTAACAGCTGTGCCAAACGGCAATGAGCTGTTCCAAATGGGTTCCCTCTCATTTGGAGGCAAAGCCCTCATGACCGCTTGTCTAGGATAATAATAATAATAATAATAATAATAATAATAATAACAGTAATAACAATAATAATAATAAAGGGGATTATTGTTCAGATGTGGGTTGGATAGAAAGGTCTTTAAGGTTCCTTCCAGTTGTGAGTGAGATCTTTTTTTTTGCATATTCTTTCTTTTCTTTTTTTTTAATTTATTTACTTTTAGTTTACAACATTTGATTCCAGAAGTTTTTGAGTTCCAGATTTTCTCCCCTCTCTTCCCCTCAATGGTGGCAAGCAGTCCAATACAGGTTCTATAAGTACTTTCACATTAAACATTAGTCAAGTTATGAAGAAGAATTATAACCAATGGAGTGAACAACGAGAAAGAAGGAACAAAACAAAAGAGAGCAGGTAGTGTGCTTCCATCTGCAGTCAGACTGTGCCGCTCTTTCTTTGGATGTGCACAGCTCTTTCCATCATGAGCCTTTAGGAGTTGTCTTATAGCCTTGTAAAAGGAGAAGCCCAGTCTATCAAAGTCAGTTATCACAGATAAGATGTGTCTGTGACTGTGTACAATGTTCTCCTGGTTCTACTCCCCTCACTCAGCATCAATTTATATAAGTCCAGGTTATTCTGAAGTCTGTCTGCTCCTCATTTCTTATAGTACAATAGGATTCCATTACATTCATATATCATGACTTGTTTAGCCATTCCCAAGTTGATGGGCATCCCCTCAATTTCCAATTCTTTGTCACCACAAAAAGAGCTGCTATAA
This sequence comes from Pseudocheirus occidentalis, assembly GCA_028646575.1. Lineage (NCBI taxonomy): Eukaryota > Metazoa > Chordata > Mammalia > Diprotodontia > Pseudocheiridae > Pseudocheirus > Pseudocheirus occidentalis. Next base: position 305,657,701 of record CM053595.1, read on the forward strand.
ATGTTTTTGTACATGTTGGTCCTTTCCCTGGTTTTATGATCTCTTTGGGGTACAGCCCTAGAAGTGATTTACTGGGTCAAAGGGCATGCACATTTTTATAACCCTTTGGGCATAGTTCCAAATCTCTCTCCAGAATGGTTGGATCAGTGTGTGTCTTAAGACAAATTTCTCTCCTCCAGGTTCTGGCTATGGGCAAATGTCACCCAGCACCCAGAAGTGATGAAGATGCAAAGAACCAGAGACTCTCTAGTTCATGGGTTTTAAGCCTGGGGCCTCTGACCTTCTTAAAAAGTGTTTTGCTAACTGTTTCTCATTATTATTGATTTCCTTCATAATTGTGCATATCTACTTTATGCTTTTAAAAGCATTATTCTGAGAAAGGGCTTCACCAGATTGTCCAAGGGGTCCAGGACGCAAAAATCATGAAGAAGCCTCGAGTCCCTCCCTTGCTACGAATGGGTACCTGAGGTTCAGACAGGAAATGGGAGCCAGCTAGTGAAGCCACTTAGCTCAGGGTCTCCTGCTGTCTAGGGCACTGCATGTTCTACTATAGCCCTGTGACTGGGGCCAGAGAGGAACATCTTTCCCCCAGGGTGCAGTTCAGTCTCTTCTCAGCAGGTAGGGGCACGTGTAGCTTGTTCCTGGCAGACCACACCCCATGGACAGAAGAGAATAAACACAGATCGATGATCACTGGAGGGCAGGCAGCCTGCTTCCCTGAACAGCGACCTGGGGGAGCCAGACCTGGCTAATCACGTCTCCAGTTTTTCTATCCAAGAGAGTCCAAAACTGTTCCCAGGAATGTTCCTCTGTGCCCACCTCCACACCTCGCGCTCCCTGTGGGAACAGGCCCCATGCTGTTCTCGCTTTCCGGAGTGCTCACTCCACGTGCTGGGAGGCTGAACCCCAGTCCTCCCCATCCAGCTGTCACCCAGGTGGCTCATCTCAGAACCAGCCCATCATCTCCTCTTCAAAATAATTTCTCCTCCTGACTATTTGGATCAGCTGCATAAGAGGGGATATTAACCAACAGCAGTGGGGAAGCTCACTTATCTTATTTTACTAAGCCCATGGCCTTCCTGGAACTATGACAATGGCCAGAGGGAACTGGAAAGGTGGGGGTGTGGCCAAGAGCTCGGACCTTAGAGGTCACGCCTGGTCACAAGCATCCTCACTACGAATGTATGTAATCTGCATATATAGAGGGAATGTAGGGAAATAAAGTGAGGCGTTTGACTAATGGTAAGTCTACCAGGAAGGACAGAACTGTGGATCCTCACTCCTGCTCCAGGACCAGTGTGGGTGTGTCCCTAGTGAGCAATGCACCCGTTTCCTTGCTGGGAGTGTAATAAACACTTTTCTCTGCCCACTCTGTTTCTGAGTTCTTTCAGTGAGAAGGGGTTTGCTCTTTTCAGAGGTATATCATGTAGCTTTTCCTAAGGCCCCCAGGGAAGCAGTGGGTAGTGGAAACAGTGGGTAGTGGAAGCTTCTCTGGGCTAACTCCCTGACCCTGCTGGGCAGTCCTGTGATTCCACAGCCGTGTTTCTCACAGCTGGCATTGCATTGCCAGGGAAGGGAGAGGGGGGGCTTTGGACAAGGCACTTTGTCTTTACCTTTCAGTTTCCTCATCTTTAAGTGAGGAGTTTGGACTCCCATGATCTCCAAAGTAACTTCCAGCTTAAATCTTATTAGTGGGACCGCAGGTTACCCTTCTGAGATTCAGGAAATCCTGTCTGATGAGTCTGTGTCTGATGAGTCTGGTAACAAGAGTCATAGAGCAGGGCTTCTTAAACTTTTCCCACTTAAAGCCCCTCCTTGAGTGTGTTGATGTTGCATGGCATGAGGGCTTGCTAAGTGTTCAGAACCAAGGCTGCCCGGAAGTCTGCCCATGCCACAGGGGCAAGCCCTCCGGGAAACACCTTGGATTCACTATGCGTTTGAGTTTTAATTAAATTTTGTTCATTGCAGGTTCAGAAACCTTTTACTGTTGCCCAGTTTTTCGACCCACATGGGGTTGTGACCCACAGTTTAAGAAGGGTGGTACCAGGCCCAAATCAGGCTAGTCCAGTACTTCAGTCTACAATGATTAAGACAGTTATAGACCACCAAGCACTTGAGAGCTGGTGGGCATGTGGCAGATAGAGCCCCAGGCTTGGATCTGGATTCAAATCCAGTTGCAGACACTTACTTAGCTATGTAACTCTGGGCAAGGCAAGCAGTCCCTGTTTGCCACAGTTTCCTCATCTGTAAAATGAAAATAATGATAGCAACTATTTCCCAAGGTGTTTTCAAGGTCAAATGACATAACATTTGTAAAGTACTTAGCACAGTGCCAGCACATAGGGAGCCCTATATGAATGTTAACTATTATTATCATTAGCTAAGGCAGCTAGGTGGCGCCCTAGCACATAGGAAGGCATCTCTGCAAGTTCAAATCCAGCCTCAGATACTTATTAGTTGTGTGACCCTGGGCAAGTCACTTCACCCTGTTTGCCTCAGTTTCCTCATATGTAAAATGAGCTGGAGGAGAAAATGGCAAAACTACTCCAGTTTCTCTGCTAAGAAAATCCCAAAAGGATTCACAAAGAGTTGCATAGTTGAAAAACAAGTCAACAACAATAACTATTATTATTAATACTATGCATGGAAAGTTAGCACTTGTTCAGGGTGATTGGTAACCCTTTTTGAGAAGTACTGTCCTTCTACCTTCATTAGATGTTGTTCCTTCTCCTGAACTCTGTGATCCTGCAAAACTGACCCTCCATTTCCCATCTCCCCGCCTTTGTCGGCTGTTCCCTGTGCCTAGAATGCCGTCTCTCCTCACTTCTGCCTCAGAGTCTCTCTCTTCTTTTAAGACAAAACTCAGGTATCATCTTCCCCGTGAAGTCTTTCTTGATCTCCCCATCTTCTCAGGTCCTTCCTCCCAACTCACTTAGATCCAATCATTTTGTATCCGTTATTTATTCCCTTTATGTTCCTGCTGCATACATTTTTATACATAGTTTTGTTTCCTCCATTATGATATAAACACTTTACAGGAATGGTTTTTATTAAGCACCTGCTATGTGCCGGGTGCTGTTATAAGTGCTACGAAAATAAGCACAAAGAATGAAATAATCCTTATTGGTGATGACCTTAAATTCTGATAAGCACAAATATTAATTAGATATTACAAATATTAATTTAATAACTCCATATATTCACATATACATTAGACACACATAGACACACACATGCACAAATAGTAATTATGTGTCAGCTTGGAGAATACGTCATTGTCATCACTTGTCATTACGGAGCTTAACAGATCCTTTCTGGTTGATCGACGGGTTGCTTGAAAGGTATGTTGGGTCAGAAGGATATGGTGAAGTTACAAAGGGCAGTGGGGGGGATCTGAGAAGTTGGAAGGACACCAACAAAGAGGCTGGCCTCTTTATGCCTTGGGTGACTGGGAAGCTTAATCAAAGCCTTGACTTCTCCTGGTCAGTCAAGTCTCTGGCATAGTTTCCATGCCTTTTAGGGAAAGACCAACCCTGTCATCTGGGACCATAGCAGGTATTTCCCAGATCACAACAGAGAACTCACCACCTAAAGAGGCAGCTTAGTCCATTTTCTAGGGGTGGAATAGACTAGATGTCGATCACTGAACTTTTCAGAGACTCACTGTCCTCATCAGTGAAATGAAGATGCTCTGAATCCCATTTGCCTGGCTGGGTTGTTGGGAGGACCAGAGGAGGTAACATTTGCCAAAGACTTAGCTAGCCTTTAATCACTCCATTGATGGGGGCTGTTATTGTTGGTGTGACCAGTACCATCATCATTATTAAGACCCCTTACAGCTTTCAGGTTCTGGTCTGGTTTTGTTGGACAGCTCTATTTGTTAGAGGCACTGAGGAATAGTGGAAAGATGATGGAGTTTGGGGACAGATCTGAACTCTGATCCAGCCCTGCAACTGACTAGATATGTGTGATTGTTTTGGAAGCAGGATCCTGGGAAATTCCTTCTGTATTGTTGGGTTGAATTTTCCCCTTATGGTCAGAGAGAATGGAAGATGGTGAGTCTGACTAGGTGAACTAAATGGAGGAAAGGCAGGAGCCCAAGCCAGATTTTAAAGACCTATTTCATAGGTACAAATTTGCCTGAAAAAGATCTGAGGATCTTAAGGGACCGCAAACTCATGAGATCATAGATCCAGGATGGAAGGTGGGATTTTAGCAGGGACTTGGAGGAAGTCAAGGGAACTGGAAGGCAGAGATGAGGATGGAGAGTGTCCCAGCTCAGGAGACAGGTAGAAAGAATGCCGGTAGTCTGAAAATGGAGCATCTTGTTCAAGGAACAGCCAGGCAGCCAATGGCACTTGGTGAGAGAATTCTTGTTGGATGAGGTGCCTGCTAAGGCATCTTCCTGCTCTGAGATCCTGTCATTCACCCAGGGTGATCAGGAATCACAAACCCCCTTTCTGGGTGCTCTGCTCTTTTGGTAACAATGGGAAATGCATCCTCTTCCATCTTTGGCTCCAGCTGCCTCTTCTTTTGTGTAGGGGATAACAGAACAAACTCTACCTTCCAAGGGTGAGGATCAAGCAAGTCAGCCATTGGAAAGGGCTCCATAGCCAGGCATGTGAATGGAAATTTTCATTACTCTAGAAAAGACCTGTGTACTTTGAACTGAAATCTCTCTAGCCTCCAGAGTCCAAGGTGTGCCCCCCTGGAGTTCCAAAGGACAAGTATGATCCCTCTGCTCCATCATATTCCACCCCCCCCCAAGTTTGAAGATAGCTCTTCTATCAGACTTGTCTCTTATCTAAGTCAAACAAAATAACCCTAGTCCTTCAATCAATCCTGAAATCTCTCCTCTTTTCTCTCTGTCTCTTCAGTCATTTCTGCCTTTCTTATTCTTCACTGGATCTGCAGTGGTAATTAGGAGGTCAGCTTTGTGTTGGGTCAATGACCATTCTGTGGCTAGATTTCAGGCTAAGTTCTTGGTTGAGTCAGTGGCCATCATCAGTCTGTGGCCAAGGCGAGGAGCTGGTTGTGGAGTGGGTTACTGTCTATGTTAAGGGCTAGGGGTCAGTCCCTGCCAGGGATTAGTGACCTGTTGGTGGCCAGGGTTAGGTCTGGGCTAGTAGTCAGTCTCTGATTGGGGTTACAGAGTCCTCTAGCCACAGTCCAAGGCCAGAGGAGTCCTCTTGTGGCAGAGGTTGGAGGTCAGGTTGTGCTGTAGTCTAGACTGGGATTTAGCCAGCCAATGTCAAGGATTAGGGACTCATAGACTCTTCTTCTTTCAGGTGGGGACAAAGTCAGCTTTCCATGACTGGGACCCAGCTAAGAAAACATGAGAAATCATTTTCTCCTCCTTTTCAGTGCTGGTTCAGTATAGTCCATTCCCCGACTTCCTTTTTCCCAGGCTGAAATGATCCACGAGGGTTTCTTTTTTAATTTCCTCATTAATGAATTGATTCATCCCTGTGTCTGCGGGGAGGGGGGGTACGTTATTGGATAGTAGAGTACCTGAGGCCAAGGAGTCAAATGTATTCTTGGGGGGACTTGTCCACTGCCCCGGGGCAGCTTTTGGCTCTCCCAGATTCTCCCTTGGTTTTCCTTGTGCATCATCATAGGACCAGTCCCCATTCGGCATGCTTCCTTATCTGCAGACATGTTGTTTTCTGCCATACGACGGATACTCACTGAGGGCAGCACGATTTTGTTGCTTAGTCAATGACTAGCTTGGTGCCTGACTTGTACTAAGCGTTTACTGAATAAATGCTCATCGCATTGATTGAATGACTTCCCAGGCATTTTGTTGGGTCCTTCATTTGCCTGGTTAGGGGGTGGTGAGGGTGGAAGAAGGTCCTGGAATGGGGAGAGATCAGTCCTGAGAAGAGCAGCAGCTTCCCAAGGGGGCAGCATTTACGTGTGCCCAGCTCTTCCTTCTCTGGTGTTCCTTCTCCCTCCTGCCATCTTCCCTGTCTCTCTGTCTCCTCCTAGGTTCCTGGGGGAAGCTCGAGTGCCCCTGCGGGATGTTCTCACCACCCCGAGTCTGGCTGCCAGCTTCAATGCCCCGCTTCTGGACACCAAGAAACAGCCGACAGGGGTGAGTACCCAACCTTTTATGAAAGGACAGCGGAAGTCAGGCTTCATGGTGAGCCTTGGTCAGGATCATCTTTGGACCCCATTGAAGCTGGGAAGTGTCTGAGGCTGGATTTGAACTCAGGGCTTCCCCACTCCAGATCCATTGTTTCCTCCACTGGGCCATCGGCTGCCTTTACAACTCACGAGGCCACTGTTGATCATTCCATCAGTGAGTGTTCAAGGCCACTGGGCCGTGTCCCTTCTCTCTAACAACAGTAATAATAATTTGGGGGCCTGGACCTGTGGCTTCACCCATATAGAGAACTCCCTGGTGAGGAAAGTCCCTCCACCAGTGCAGGTAAGCAGATGCCCGGCAGTTTCTAGTCTTAGATAGGGTCCTGAGACCCCACTCAGGGTCCTGAGAGGTGAAGTGTTAGGAATGAGGGCTCCCCTGAGGGAGGCCTGCTCCCAGTGTCTGGAGGCCTCTAAGAGCACTATCTGCCATTCCTAGAGTGTTTGGAGGTTTTTACAAGGCTAACACTTGTTCACAGGGTCATCGGGCCAGCGATTCTCTTGCCTCATCTTTATAGTTCTTCCTTTTCTAGTCCTTAGGCTGACCATTCCATCTGTCAGCCGATCAACAAACCTTTATTAGGCACCCACTAAATGTGCACAGCCTCCCTCGCTTACGTCCAGCTCACTGGCTTGTCATGGCATCACCTCCCTGATGTCATGGTCCTCATCGAGAAGGAAGGACAAGATGCTTCTAGTTGTAGACAATATACCTAATGAGGCCATGGGGAGGCATTGGCAGCGGGGCAGTGGTGGTGGAATGAAGGGGAGGGGCTGGGGTCTTCCCTCCCCCAGTTTGGTCCCCAGGGCTCTCATCAGCATCCTCTGGGTGCCACAGACTCTATTCCTGGCTGGCTTCCAGCCTTGGCTTTGCCCTTCCTCCATATGCAGTTCACCCTGCTCCTCCTCCTAATTTAGGGAGCTGTGAGTCAGCCAGCCTTCCCCTAACTGCCCCCTGACCCAGAAGGAAGGATTCTATTAAAAGGACTCTTCCACAGGCCAGCGTATCTTGTCCCTGTGGGAATACACAGCTTTCCCCTCTTTTCCTGCCATTGGCGTCCCCACGGGCTTTGGAGCCGGCCCCTTCCCCAAACTGTCCAATCCCATCAGAGAATCCCCGCCCCCTCAAATTTCCCTTTTGGCACGCAGCTGTTTTAGTGAGTTAATGATACCCCAGCGATGGGAGGGGTACTCCAGCTCAGCAGATGCCTGGCCGTCTGCACTCATCTCCCTCCAAGGCAACAGCTGATGGGCTCCTGAGTTAGAACCAGACTGGTGGCTCAGGGAGAGCTCTGTGCCCAAAAGCAGTGTGGTTCTTATGGAGAGAGGCCTGGATCTGGAGGCTTGGAGGACTCTGATTCAAGTGCCAGCTCTGGGACCCACTCCCTGGATGACTTTGGTCAAGTTATTGCCCTTTTTGGAGGAATGTGGCCTTCTAGGCCTAAGATTCCTTCTAGCTTTAAATCTATACTCTATCATTTTTGAGGCAATTGAGGGTTAAGTGACTTGCCCAGGGTCACACAGCTAGTAAGTGTCTGAGGTCAGATTTGAACTCAGGTTCTCCTGACTCCAGGGCTGATGCTTTATTCACTGAGCCACTTAGCTGCTTCTCTATAATCTAAAAAAAATCTAAAAATCTAAAGAATGCTGTACGAGAGAAATTTATCCTGGGAGATGAGAGGGGTCAGGAGACCTGGGTTCAAATACTGACCCTAAAGTCACTTCTCACATCTGGGCCTCTAACATAAGGGTCTCTTTCATCTTAATTCCTAAGGTTCTGTGAGTATATTTTCTTTCTTGGGAGAAGTTGCACTGGAAAGATGGGCTTGGAGAAACCACTGTTTATTTCAGAGGAATGAAGAGCTAATGGGGGATTTCAGGCATCCTGACAGGTTGGGATGGGGAATAACAGAAGGGATCCCAACATTATTTATTTAGAGCTTGGAAGGGTCTCAGCAACTACCTAGTCCAATGTACCCATTTTACAGAGGAGGTAACTGAGGCCCAGAGAGATGGGATGATGGGATTGGAACTCGGCTCTCCTGACTCCCAAATCCTCCCCTTTTCCTTTCTTGGCTTCCCTCTGTCCCCTCTGGAGGGTGTGTGAAGGGGGAGTAAGAAGGTTACTAGGACAGTGAACTAAGAAAGACCTTTGTGCCCATAGGAAGGGCTGAGGATAGTGAGAATTGGGGGGCTCTGAGTGCTCACTTCCCCATGTGGGCAGAAGCCTGCCGCTTAGCTCCTCTTCTGCTTTCAGTGTGGATTTTCCCTTTTGTGGGCAAAGGGAGTAGAAGAAGGTGTGACCAGGCGTGGGTCAATAATGACATGGGCAAGCAGCCAGCCTTCCGGGGAGAGGGCAGCCCCGCTTTCCTGGATGGGGAACATGCCTTGAGGAGGTCCGGGCTGGATGTCCCAGCATGAGGAGCCAGGGGCCAGAACAGCGCAGGCAGAAGACTGGGCAGGGCCCACAGCTCAGAGGAACACAGGCTACTAGGCACTAGGTTGAAGAGAGAGAAGGGACCTCCCAGGTTCAAAACACACATTTCTAAGGGGAAACAGGCTGAGAGATGCATTTACCCAAGGTCACAGACAGAGCTCACTCTAGATCACAGAATCCTAGGTTTAGGGCTACAGGCACGTCACCTAATCCGAACCCTGATTTTATAGTTGAGGAAATAACCCCCAGGGTCCCATGTGTGGCAAATCCCTCCATCAGCCAATTAGCATTTGGTATTCTCACTGTCCTTAGGTCATTTCACTGGTGACCGACTTTTAAATTATGGACTGACCAAGACTTGACAGCTGACTGCATACATACAGTGAGGGAGGGTTCTTTGATAGGGACGAAGGAGAAAACGTCATTGGGGGCCCCTGGGTTACAGACCCACTTACACCCCAGCTTTGGCCTTTTGGATCATCATTCTTTCCTTGTCTCCCCATCTCTCTGTGCAGTCTTCTTTGTGGAGAGACTCCTGGAGGCTCTGACCTCTATTGGGGTTCAGTGGTCACCATCTCCCTGTGGGGAGAGCCGGAGAACCCACGTCCCATATCCAGGACTCTGCTTGACTCTGGTCTGTCTTCATTTTCTCTCTCTTTGCCTTCACAATCACCCCAGTCCCCTGTGAGCCTAGAGCCAAACGTCCCCACTCACTGCTTACACTGCCTCATGCTTCCTCAGTCTCCCCCACCCACATCATTCTCTGACCATCCTCTCACTAGGCAGGGTCTCCTGGGGCAAGTCCCTCTCTCCACTTAGAGTCTCTGTCCACACCGTAAACCCTTATCACTCCCTCCATCATAAACACTCAGGGCTGCTTAATCAAATTAGAGCTAATTACCAGCTTCAGGAAAATGTTCTGTGTCATCCTTTTTTTGGGAAAAAAATTAATTTTCAATTCCATATTCTCTCCTTCCCTTTCCCATTGAGAAAGCAAAAAATAGGATAGCCTTTGAAAACTTACCAATTGTAATGATCCACAAATGGAACGGGCTCCCTTGGGGGCTGCCTAGTGGGTTATCCTTCCCTGGGGGAGGTTGTGGCTTCTGAGGTTCCCGCCAACTCGGAGACTCAGATTCTCAAAGTCGCGCTTCCTCCTTTATCATAGACTGGTCTAGATTCTCTCATTTTTTCTTGTTTCTTCCCCTAATTTCATAGTGGAAACTTTAACCAAAATCTTGAGTCATTTTAATGAAGGGAAGGGGATTCTAGAGAGTCTAGGACAGACTAGGGAAGTTTCAAGTTGGTGGCTGGTGATAGAAGAAGCCTATGTTTTGGGGGATGGACCAGCAGTTGCCGCCATCTTCTCCAGGCATCGATGTCAAGAGCCACCAGGCTAGAAAGGGAGCTGTGCCTTCCCTTCCCTTCTCTCTCCAGTGCTCTGATCCTTGGGGAGCTCCGTAGAATGATTAGGGGTGGAGTGCATCATAGATTCAGGTCTGGAAGCGATACCGCCCCTTTATTTTGCTGATGATGGCGCCGTTGACGGTCAGAGGGAACTGGAATGGCCACAGGTGATTTGTCCGAGGTCATGTCTTCCTAGGAGGAGGATTTGAACTGAAGGGGATGTGACGAGATCACCAAGTGAGAGAGTCTGGAGGGGAGAAAGAGGGGGTCAGAGCTGAGGCACAGACAGGTTACACAGTCACCCAGCTGGCACATTTCAGAGGCTAGATTTGAGCCCAGGTCCTCTGGATAAAAAGGAAAATGCTTAGAATGAATGAATAAGTAAGTATTTATGAATGAAAGAATTATTATGACCTCCAACAAGATGCTAGCAAGTACAAACAAGATGCTAGCAAGTACATCAGTTGGGGGAAGCCTGTTCCCCATCAGTTGGGATGAAGACGAGGAGGCTTCCTGGAGGAGGTGAATTTGATACCTGTCATATCCTTCAGTGACTCCTCTGTTCTCTAAACTCCCATGGCTCCTGCTGCCTCCAGGATCAAATATAAATTCTTTTGTTTGACTTTTAAAGCCCATCCCAACCAGTGCCCGACCAACTCATTCTACAGGATAGCTCAAAAAATCTTAGTGTCCTTTTAAATGCTAATACCCTAAAACTGCACTAAGAATTTTTGGGGCAGCTAGGAGTTGCAGTGCATAGAGCACTGATCCTGGAGTCAGGAGGACCTGAGTTCAAATGTGGCCTTATACACTTACCAGCTGTGTGACCCTGGGCGAGTCACTTAACCCCAGTTGCCTCACCGCCCCCCAAATAATTTTATGACACCTTATGCATGATTTCTCCTTCGTCTGATACAGTCCAGTCAAAGTGTCCTTCTTGCTGTTTCCTCTACGTGGCACCATCTCCTCCCTCCGTGCCTTTTCACTGGCTCTTCCCATGCCTAGAATGCACCCCTCTCCTCATCTCCTCTTCTTAGAACCCTTTGCTTCCTTTTACACAAGCCTCATAGACATCTGGGAGCTCTATAGTGAGTAGAGTGCTGTGCCAGAGTCAGGGAGAGCTGAGTTTGAATCTGCCGCAGACACTTACTAGGTGAGTGATCCTGTGTAAGTTACTCAGTTTCTCTCTGCCCCAGTTTCCTGGTCTGGAAAGTGAGGATAATAAGGGTACTTCCCTCCCAGGGAGGTGGGTCAAATGTGGTAATATTTGTGAAGCTTTTTGCTCAGTGCCTGGCCCACAGGAGGTGCTTAATAAATACCTGTGATCTCCCCCTTTTCTAGACTCAGCTCAAATGCTGCCTTCTCCATAAAGCCCGTTTTGGGGTCCTCCAGCGGCTCCTGCCCTCACTCCCCAAATTTCCTGTAATCTTTTGTGTGTGTACATATATATATGTATATATATGTGTGCGTGTATATATGTATATATATTCTCTGTATTCTGTCCATACTTACGTAGGTAGGTTTGGTCTCCCCGTCTTTTAGAATGCAGGCTCCTGAAGGGCAAGGGCTGTTTCATTTCTACCCTGGCATCCGCAGCACAGTGGTGCATGGTGCACGGTAGGTCCTTAATTGGGACCAAAAGAGCTGGGTTCCAGATGTGTGAGGGCATCTTCCACTCATCAGGTCAGGGCTTCTCCAGGGCTTTCAGGTTGTACTTGTGAATAATCACAATCAAAACAGCAACTCTCTCAATGGCCAGAGGATGTGGAAGGAAGATGCCGGAGCTCTGGATTTGGGAGCCTTTAGGTTGGACTTCTGGCCCTGCTGCTTGTACCCGGGTGGCCTTGGGTCAGTCGCTTTACCTCTGGGCATCAGCTTCCTCACCTGTGGACTTCTCAGATCCCCTGTGAACCCTGAAGTCATGGCCTTCTTTCCTCGCTAAGCCAAGCTGGTCTCTGGGATCATAGGATTGTACATTTAGATCTGGAAGAACCCTTAAGGATCTCTGCTCTTCCCATTCTACAGACTGAAACCTGGAGAGGCTGGGGTGACCTGACTCCTAATCACTAACCTTTCCACAGCTCTCACTAGGTAGAACCCACCAGAGTTGGCCCTCTGCTGGCATAGCCTTTGGGGGGTGGGGGGTGGGGAGAATAAAACAATATTCATAGACTGCTTTAAAATTTTCAAAATGCTTCATTTATGGTGTCTCATTGAAGTAGGCATTGTCATTATGCCAATTTTAGAAATAGAGCTCATGTAAGCACTTAGTTTTAGATCCTGTAATGTTAATGGGATTTAAGATCTTCCATGCGTATTAATAGACCTCATGTAGGGCCCACTAAGGGAAGTTTGCTTAGGGGAGGCTTGCTTTCGGGAAGACATTCATAGCTTTTGCTAATTTCTAATTAGGCCCTGAATCAGAAGGGTTGTGATGGCTTCTGGCTCTGAGAAGTTTATATATACACACTCTGAGTTGGTATTTTGCTTTGGGGTCTCGCTTAGGAGAAGGGTCTTGTGATTTCTTGGTCAAGACTTTGAGTAGCCTATGCTCAGAGCTCCCCGCCTGCTCAGATGTGAAGGCTCTCTCCATCCAGGGATGTATAGAAAGTGTATAGTTGATTCAGGCAGTCAGAGCCCTGTCTGTTAGTCTTTATTTCTCTGCTTGTATTTTCTCTGAAGTTCAGGGGGCTGACTTTTCCCCTGAACTAGTGAATGTAATTAAAAAGGATTGTTGACCCCTTAAACAGCTATCTTTCCTAGTAAAACAGATCTAAGAACCTGTGCTAGCAGCCACCCTGGGGAGGCCAGTGTGGTTGCTGTTACAGATTCTTAGGATCCTTTTTTCAGTTCCTACTCCCACTGATGGTTCAGCTCCCTAGAACTTACCTATATCTCCCCCTCCCCAGGATTCTACAGTGTCAGGGTGATTCTAACATCTGGCGCAAGCTTCTCCCAAAGATGATTAGTTGAGAATCAGTCAGCTAGCCTTAAGGAGCTTTTAGAAAGGGGGTACAGTAAGAACAATTGGTACAAAATGTCCCACCCCCCAGAAGTCTGTGGCACTCTCTCCCCTAAGCATGCACAGATTCTGGGGGAAAGTGAGCACACAGATGAGAGTAACTCATAGCTACTGGTTGCTGGAAGTTCTTTTCTCAGATTTATAGGGTGTTCAGCAAATCCCCCTTAAATATAATGAATGATTTCATTCTGTCTGCCCTTGGCTCCTGCTGTGATCCAAGGATACTGCTATAGGACTCTCAGAGGATGATGGGAAGTGTGACGTTCTCTGGACCTTTTGTTGTTTGAAAAGTCCTCCGCTGGCTAAAGCCTCAGAGAGGGCCCCAGTTTTCTCCTTCCCTCAGGAGGTGGGCAGGAAAATCATGCTTGTTCCAGTTTCTGGAATTCTTCCAGCTTTAACTAGCTTGAGAATTCTACCCAACCCCTGGGGCACAACAATGCCCTTGACTTATACAGGCACGATTCTTGTGTAACATCATTCTCATTGGAAAGGCTTTTCACGCTGGGTCCGAAGCCTCTGATTGGGCATTTTATCACTTACTTCAAGGGCAGCGGGGTGTCTTGGCTGAATAAATGTCACTCAGCTCCATCCTTACACAGATAAGGAAAAGGAAGCTCATGTATACTTGCCTGGGATCATGCTGCTAGTCTGTATCTGAGGTGAGACCAAACCCAGGGCTTGGTTCCAGGTCAAGCACTTTCTCTCCCACCCTACACTACCTTTGACACCCAGCTTCACCTCCATGCCATGACCAGGCTTTGGAGGACTACTGTAGAGGTTTGAGCATCTGGAATGTGCCTTGTGCATGGGATCAGGGTGCCCCCATCTAGGGCTGGAGGGGCCTTCAGAGGTCATCCAGTTCAGCCCCTTCATTTTAGAGATGACCCAGAGAGGGAGAGGGACTTGCCCAAAGCCATACGGGTAGAGAGCTGAGCAGTGCCTGGGACACAAAAGCTTAGCAAGTGTTTGTTGACCGACTATGGAACTCAGGGCTCTGGTTCCAGAACCAAGGCTTTCCCCACTATCCCATGCTGCCTCTTGCGATCTTTCCTCCTCTTCATTTTGGGGGGAGATTTCCAGTGTCTTGTCTCTCTCTCTCTGGCCCATTCCATCCCCATCTACCTCCTTGTGGAGTCAGCATCATTTTTCCGATAATTGTCTTGCCACCTCTCATAGAAATGGCGGAGCTTGGGGTTGGACGGTCAATGGCTGACATCTAGTGGTGCTTTGGGTAGTAGCAGCATCTGGACTTTTGCAGACCTTCCTGCACCCCCCTTCTCCAATTTCCTACTTCCCAGACTTACAGAGTTTCAGTCGATAATAGGATTTAAAGGCCGGATTCTTAGGTTCATTTTTCAGGCAAGGCTCTGTATCAATAATGAGATATTCACAACACCCATGATGGTTATGAATATGTTGGTGTAGTTTTGGATCACAAAATATAGCAAACTCTCCACATGGAAGGCAGAACCAAGGTCTTTATTCAGAAACCATAAC
>CM053595.1:305672707-305732451 GCA_028646575.1 Pseudocheirus occidentalis
ATATATACACACATACACCCTCCTATACATCCATATATGTATATGTATAATTATATATATATTCCCTTCAACTATCCTCATACTGAGAAAAAGTCTCATAAGTTACAATTATAGTTTTTCCATGCAGGAATGTAGATAGTTCAACTTTAATAAGTTCCTTATGACTTCTTTTTCTGTTTACCTTCTCATGCTACTCTTGCTTCTTATATATGAAAGTCAAATTTTCTGTTCAGCTCTGTTTTTTTAATCAAGAATGTTTGAAAGTCCTCTATTTATTTCGCTGAATGACCGTATTTTCCCCTGAAGAATTATACTCATCTTTGCTGGATAGGTGAGCTGGAGTCATTTCTTATCATGAGTATCGAGCCTTGGTGTTAAGCCTGAGCTCTTTCATAACTGGATTTCTAGCCATTCATAAGGACCCTCTTCAAAGATGGTGGCCCTGAATGCGTGACAATTAAAGATGCAGAAATAGCAAGACTCAATCAGAGTCTCCATCAAGTCCAAATCTAACACTTTCCATGACTCTGCACAGAGTCTTTATGAGTCGCTGTGGTCAAAATAATAATAAACAAATAAATAATAAAAAGTCCCATCACCTAATGACCAGCCCTTTGGTGATGAGTCTGCCTTTATCCTATCTCCTAGGGGGTCCTGAGGGCTGGTCCTCACATGGTAGATCCTCATATACATGGGCTTTTTCTAGCTTGTGGGACCCACCAGCGCCCACACTTCATTGGTGTAGCCTCTGAGAGTCTGGAGTTCCCTCCCTGCTATAGCATAGGATTAGAAGGGGGTACAGGTCTTGGAGTCAAGAAGGTCTGAGTTCACATCACACCTAGAACTTACAGGCTGTGTGAAGTCACTTAACCTCTTAAGCCTCAGTTTTCTAATCTGTAAAATGAGACATGGGGTGGTTGGGTGCAGTGGTCTTCCAGCTCTACAACCATGATCCTATGTGGGATGGTTCACTTGTCCCCATTGATTAGTGGGACAGCCTCTTCTGAAAAGCCACGCTTGTCTTGATAAGCTGATAGGAAGGAAAATCTTTACTGGGGATAGCCACGGGGAGTCATGGGAGGGCACAGACTGGCAGAGTTAAGGGGGGGACATTGTTGAGAACAAGCAGCACCTACCTTGAAGAGGGTGGCCTGGGGCTCAACTCTCTTCTCCCCTAGATAATTCCTCATAGAATAGACCACAGCCTCAATGTAGAAGGCCTCTGAGAGGATGTGACTTTAGCTATCAAAGAGACTGGGTCAAAGAGTGTGAATGATCTTGTGTGTGTTATATCTCACCAGACCCTCTCCTTTCTCCTCCCAGCCATGGCCTGACTGTGAATAGTGACTGCTCTTCCTTGATGTGTTTTTGACAGGCCCTTTTCTTCAATGTCTTTGACTCTCCAGCGGAGCTGTTTGATGAACCCATCTTTATCACAGTAAGTAGAGGAGAGGAGGGAGGGAGGGAGAGACAGAGAAAGACAGAGAGACAGAGACAGAGAGAGGGAAAGAGAGACAGAAAGATAGACAGACAGAGAGACAGATGGAGACATAGAGAGACAGAAAGACAAAGAAACAGAGAAAGAGAGACAGAGACAGACAGAGAGAGAGACAGACAGAGAAAGAGAGTGCCTGAACATGCATAAAATAACACTGAAGTCTGCTGATCATTTTTGTTCAGGTTAAGACAAAGGCATGAGGGGTGGGGGGTGGCTATCAGATTTGCAGATGACATAAACGTAGCAGGGGATAGTTAGTTAACCCAGGGCCAGGATCCAAAAAGATCTCAACAGCTCAGAATAAGGAACTGAAACTCGTAAGATGAATGTTATAGAGATAAACGTGGAGTCTCATATTTATGTTCGAAATGTCACCTTCACACGTACACATCGGTTCAGTAGCTGTTTCTACATGTTTTAATTTTTTTCCTTTCCCCCAGGTAGTCGATTCCCGTTCACTCAGGACAGATGCTCTTATCGGGGAGTTTCGGGTAATTATTGTCTTTGCTTGTCACTATCTCTCCGTTATCCATGGGGGGGGGGTTTGGATAATTCATAAATCATTTTTCTTTGGCTTTGTAACACAAACACATACACATAATTGGATTTTCTGAGCTTGCTTTCTCTGAGGCTGAAGATACAGGGAAGGGTGTGCTGGTATGTGTTTAACAACCAGCTCTCCAAGAAAAAAATAATCATAACATACCTTAAAATTTAATCTGCATTCTTAGCATTTCCTCCATCACTTTCTTAAGTTTAGATAATCAACAGAACAATAAACCAAGCCCTGATTGGTCGCATTTGCTGATTTTTGAGGTGTAAATGCACACATTTACTGTGCTTCCTGGGCTTCCACTGGTAGAGGACACTCCCACTGACTTTATTAGCACACAGCACTGTCCCTGCAATTTATGGTTTTAAAGAGGTTCAGTGACCTACGTAGGATCACAAAATGAGTATATGTCAGAGGAGAGATTTGAACTCAGGTCCTTTCTGACTACAAGGCTAGCTCTATTCACTGTTTCCCATGTGGTTAGGTAATTTAAAATTGGAGTCATTATGACTGCTAATTCATCAATAAAGAGTTGGAAGACTTTAACTTTCATTAACAGTCAAATAAAATACTTTTTTATTTTATGGGAGACAATATCCCCTAATGCAGGATAATAAACATTTTGGGAGGTACTGGACCCCTTGGGCATTCTGGTGAAGGCTGTAGGCCCCTTCTCAGAATGCATAAAATAAAACTGACAAGATTATAAAGTAAACTACTTATAGTGAAGTTCAGTTATAAAAGCATTAAGAAAGTAAGTTATCAGTCCCCAAGTGAAGACTCCTGGCCTCACGGATAGAGTACTGAACATGGAGTCATGAGCTCATAGCCCTGAAGAGGGAAGAAATTCAGAGGCCATTTAATCCTAACTCCCCATTCTACAGATGAGACCACTGAGGTCGGAAAGACCCACATGTGAACCCCTCACCCCAGACACTTACCAGCTGTGTCATTAGGGACAAATCACTCTGAGCCTCAGTTTATCTGTAAAATGGGGAGAACGTGCGGGCAGAGGGCCAGCCACGGAGCCAGGATGATCTTGATTTCAGACCTTCCTGATACCTACTGGCTGTATGACCCTGGGCAAGTCACGTTGCCTCTAAGGGCTCCTAAGTAACTCCATAGATAAATTGTTTGTTTGCATTAGTGGGGAGAGTTCATAGAATTTTAGCTTTGGAGCAGGTGGGTCCCTTAAAGGCCATGTCAGGAAGCTGAGAAGTGCCTGAGGGGGAATTCACACTTGGATCTTGGGTAATTTTGTCTCACCAGAATAAAAAGAAAAACATATGTATGTGCACCTATGGGAATGTATATGATGTGTTCAACACCATACATGTGCCATACTATATACTGTTGCATGTATAATATAATACAGTTGATGTTATAACCACATAATTATATATCACTTAATATGATACAGTTTATTGTAACACACATGTATGCATAATGTATACATTACATACAGGTGTGTACATGCACACATATGTATTATATGTGCGTATATTTACCCTTTATAAACACTGAAGTGCTATGTAAATATTATTTATTACTTTATTTCTAGCAATAAAATGCTCAGGGTCAATAAATATTAATTTTCATTTTCCTGAAAAATTCTGTTTTACAAAATGGTTTGTTCTTACCCTTTCTTTAAAAATGGAATTTTAATCCTATTTTGGCCAGGGCATCTCTGAGCCACGTGCCCTTTGCTCCTAGCCCCAGGTTGGGGGGTTAGTCATTAATTTTTTTTTCTTCTTTTGAATTCCAGATGGACATTGGATCCGTTTATGCAGAACCTAGTGAGTTGAGGAGGCTGTCCTGGCTACCTCCCAAATCATGGTGCTGGGGAAAGCTTTGGGACCCACATTTTGGATCTCCACTGACCACTTGCTCCTTTTTCCTGGGCATAGAAGAATTTGTCTTGGGGTTCACAGTTACAGACTGATAGGGAAGAGGGTCCATCCACAGACTGATGTGCACACTGAAATAGCTTCCCATGGAGTCCTTCTATCCCAGCCTTCTCCATCTAGAATCCCAGGTCTGATAGGGTTCCCCAGGTGTAGTTTAGGGGAGGTTGAGGTCACCCTTCCTGTTGCTGTTATCCTTGGACAGGGAGGGGCCCCAATCCTCCAAATACCTTTCAGTGACCTGTGGGAGGGTCCTCTTCCCAATTCTGTTGGTGTCTCTAGACTGAGATTTCCACTTTGGGGAGTCCCTCTTACCCCTCCTTGAACACAGTGTTTTCTGGTTAGAAAGTGAGAAGACCCGAGGTTCCAAATTTTGGGGGCTGCCTGCCAGAGCCTACCCAGTAGCAGGGGCCTGGTTTACATGACCCATTGGGGGCCCTGCTAGCCCTAGATTGCTCCCAGCTTCTGTGAACGTCATGCAGCCTTGGGGGGCTAGGTGCAGAGAGTGGGGCAGGACTCTCAGGCACCCAGCCTTTCAAGGAGAAAGTAGGGGCACTAACAGATCCCCTCTTTTATAGGACATGCCTATCTCAGGAAGTGGCTGCTACTCTCGGACCCTCATGACTTCTCAGCTGGGGCCAAAGGTTACTTAAAAGTCAGCCTTTTTGTACTGGGTCCAGGAGATGAAACCCCTGTGAGTATCGGCTTTCTTGGGCACATTGTCCTGGCACACAACCATGCAAGGTCCCGTGGTTTTAGAAGGGCTTTTCTGCTTGACATCATATCTATAGCCTGGCACCCTACCTGGGCAGCAGCAGCTTCCCCCCATTGAGGGGAAAACTCCCTGGTGGGGAGAGTGATACCCCTCAGTCACACAGAGAGTTCTTGGGAACATAGAATGAAAATTCCGGCATCCTGGCTCCCAGCCTAATGCCCAAGTAGGATGTCACTCTGCTTGGGAGGAAGCTTCTTCTGACCTCACCTCAGCCCCAACAGAACAAAGCTAATCTCCATTACATCCTGCCTGCTTGTGTTCATTATGAGATGACCCACGGTCATCCCCAGAGGATGCATGGTCCTTGTTGTCTTTAGGAGGCCCATGGAACAAACCCCACTATCTCCCAACCTTTCCAAAGGAGGTAGCTACGTGGCCCAGGGGAGAGGGTGCTGGGCAGGGAGGCAAGAAGATCCTGAGGTCAAATCTGACCCCCAATACTTACTAGCTGTGTGACCATGGCAAGTCATCTAACTGCTCTCTGCCTCAGTTCCTCAACTGGATAATACCACCTGACCTCCCATGGTTATTGTTGAGATCCAGTCTATCTGTCTGTCTGTCTATCTATCTATCTATCTATCTATCTATCTATCTATCTATATCTGTCTGTCTGTCTATCTATCTCTGTCTGTATCTATCTGTTTGTCTGTCTCCATCTATCATCTATCTGTTTGTCTGTCTGTCTCTGTCTCTATCATCTGTCTGTCTGTCTATCTGTCTCTCTGTCTCTGTCTATGGCTATCTGTCTGTCTCTGTCTCTATCATCTATCTGTCTGTCTGTCTATCTCTCTCTCTCTCTCTATTGGCTTTAAAAATGCAAGCTATTATTATAATATATGAGCATTTTAGACTAACATTCTGGACCCTCCCCAGATGGCCTTTCACCTCTGTCCAATCCCTTAATCCTCATAATAATGGCTGTGAAGTGAGCAGGGCAGAAATGACCATCCCCATTGGATGGGTCAGGAATGGAGACCCAGAGTGAGTGTCTTGCACAGGCTCACAGACAGTTAATGGTAGGACTAGAATAGAACTCTCTTGTCCCCTAGGCTGGTGCTCCTAGCCTTGGTGTTCTGCCTCTCTCTGGCCCTTTTAAAAACAAAAGAAAATTAAAAAAAAAACAACTGGCCACCAACATTCTGTGTCCAATGCACCTCTGCCTGGAAGCTGGCCCTGACTGACCCATCGTTAATCTGGATTTGGTCTGCTTGGCTTTCCAGCTGGAAAGGAAAGAGCCCATGGAAGACAAGGAAGACATTGAGGGAAATCTTCTCCGCCCCACTGGCATGGCCCTGCGTGGGGCTCACTTTTGTCTGAAGATCTTCCGGGGTGAAGATCTGCCCCAGAGTGAGTCTGGGGAGCCTTTTGGAAGGGGGTGGCTGAGCCTCAGCTTGGACTGCAGAAGACTTGAGGCAGGGTGGCTGATGGCCCTGTCTCTTCCACAGTACAGAGCAAAGGGGATGGTCAGAGTGTGGTTCTTTTATAAACACTGGGGAGATGGCAGCCGGTATCTAAGGAAGCAGCCTGGTGGTTTGGGTCCTGGGGGGTTGGTTGGATTCCTTCACAGAGAATTCGGCCACTTCTATTCACAAAGCCCATTGTTTAAGGGAGGATTTCTGCCCCATTGAGGTCATTGTAAATGAAAGTGTGTTTGCATTTCCATTTCAAAACTAGAAATACCAAGGTTCTTGAACCACCTCTGACACCTATTGTCAGTGAGACCCTGGACAAGTCACTTAACCTCCACATACTTTGGTCTAGTATCTAAGATTGAGCTTCAGAGAAGGTGGTGATCTGCCTTGGTGGAGGGAGTTTCCTCCTCTGGGAGCTCTCTATGACAGGGAAAAGACAGATCCAGTCCCTTTGTCATTATTATTGTTAGGTGTCCCATGGGCAAGATACCTGGACAGTTTGGGTGCTCTGGTGTCCACATAGAGCCAAAGGGGCACTGCCAAGGCACCAGCAGGCAGTAAGGGGTGTCACATCAGCCTCTGGGTAGAGGCAGTTCCCAAGTGTTCAGTCCCTTTTAGGGAGATTGCTCATCCTGGGGACACACGATCAGCCCACCAGGAGCTGACCTGACTTGTTTGCAGGCCAGGCCAGAACTTGGTCTTTATGGTTCAGAAGCAGCTGCCACTGCCATGGGCAAAAAGCCTGAACCCTCTCCTGTGGTACTGGGCTGGGGGAGCCAGGAATTAGCCAGATTCTCCTACAGGTGTGAACACCTACACTCTCCCTCCTTGGCAAGTGTAGGAGTGAAGTGACCCAACCTGTGGCTCCTCAATGTGGGGAAGGTGCAGCTGAGAACACTTCCTTTACTGTGTAGGTCAGCACCTTCTCTGCAACTTAGGGAGCTGCCTAGAGCCCTGAGGGGTTGTGACTTGTCCAGGGTCATACAACCACTACGTGCAAGGCAGTTCTTAAATTCAGGTCTTCTTGTTTTCAAGGCTAATACCCACAGCCCCACACTGCCTCTGTGCCACACAATGGTTGCTGAGCCTTTCATCATTCATTCATTATTCATCCGCCCATTCATTCACCCATCCACCCATCCATTTATCTATCCATGCTTTCATTGATTCATTCTTCCATTCATTCATTCATCTATTAATTTTTTCATCCTTCTCAAATGGAGCCCCAAGGTGGTGGCCAGTGTGCATACTGCGCATCCTCCCCCCACCCCTGCCCTCCAACCATCCAATGATAGCACAGTATGATAAAAGTGATGATAATTAAGAAGAGAAGGAAGAGAACTTCCATTTTTCTGGGTCTAAAGAGTGAGATGCTGGGGCTGGGGCTGGGGGAGGGTCAAGGAGGAGCAGCTTTACAGGATGGGGGGTTTAGAGATTGGACAGCAGGGCTCACTTCAGCCTTCTCTTTCTCATCCAGTGGATGATGCTGTGATGGACAATGTGAAGCAGATATTCGGGTTTGAAAGCAACAAGAAGAATCTTGTGGACCCTTTTGTGGAAGTCAGCTTTGCAGGAAGGATGGTAAGGAGGTACCTCTTGGATGTGGGGCAAGTCCTGGGTCACCTTGTCTGAGTTACAGCCTGTGTCTGGCCGGACCCTCTGGTATGTGTCGGCAGGGAGAGGGAGGGAGATAGAGAGTTAGAAACAGAGAAAGAGAGAGCTGGGGGGAGAGAGGAGAGAGAGAGAGAGAGAGAGAGAGAGAGAGAGAGAGAGAGGTGGGGGGAGATAGTGAGAGAGGAGAGAGAGAGAGAGAGAGAGAGAGAGAGAGAGACATAGAGACACAGAGACAGAGAGAGCCACAGAGAGAGAGGAGGGAAAGAGAGACAGAGAGAGGAGAGAGGGAGGGAGGGAGACAGAGACAGAGAAAGATGGAGAGAGATGGGGGGAGAGAGAGGGAGAGAGGGAGGGAGGGAGAGGGAGAGAGGGAGGAAAAGAGACAGAGAGACAGAGACAGAGAGATATAGAGCCAGAGTGACACAGAGAGTGGAGAGAGAGAGACAGACAGACAGACAGACAGAGACAGACAGAGAGAGAGGAGACAACACACACACACGCACACAAACACACACACTCTTATTTGTCAGGAGCCCATTAGGTGCCAGCAAAGTGTTGGGGATACACAGACAGAAGTCTTACATTTCTGGTCCTCAGGGAGCTTACATACCATTGTGGAAAGGAAGGTGAGGGGGTAACATGTATACACATAAGTAAATATAACATATGTACGAAATCCATATGAAGTCTCTCTCTTTTTTTGGATGGGGGAGGGAAGAGTGCTGGCACAGAAGAGTGGGGGAGGGGTTCGGATTAGGGAAGCCCCTGAGAGGTGGCATCCAAGCTGAGCTCTGAACAGAGGGTGGTTGATATTCAAAGAGATGGTCATGATGGGGAAGAGTATTCCAGCCGTGGAGGACAGCCTGGACAAAGAAGTGGGAAATGGGAGGTTCAGTGGTTAGGTGGTTCAGTGGATCATCCACTGAGTAAATGGCTTAGAGTCAGGAAGACCTGAGTTCAAATCCTACCTTGTGTACTTCTTAGCTCTGTGACCTGGGGACAAAGCACTAACCTCCCATCTATCAAATGTGGATGATAATAGCCCCTCCCTCCCAGGGTGGTTGTGAGAATCAAGGAAGACAACCTGGTAATTGCTTTGTGTAGCTGAAAGTGCTTATTGAGGTGATGATTTAATTTAGGGGGAACAAAGAAGGGGGGTTCAGGCAATTGGACTGGAATGTTTGTGTGTTTTACATGAACTAAATCCAGGAACTGATGTAGGAGCTAGATTGTGAAGATTTTTAATGCCAGAGAACAGGTTATTTTAAAAAAATGTTTTGGAGGGGGGAAGGCAAGGCAGTTGGGTTAAGTGACTTGCCCAAGGTCACACAGCTAGTAAGTGTGTCAAGTGTCTGAAGTCAGATTTGAACTCAGGTTCTCCTGACTCTAGGGCTGATGCTCTATTCACTGCACCACCTCGCTGCCTCAGGTTATTTTTTTTTTTATTCTAGAGGCACTAGGGAGCCTCCAAAGCTTCTTGAGGGCAGGAGTGATGCAGTCAGATCTGTACTCTAAGAATGTCAAGGTGGCACCTCTTCGGAGGTTAGATTGGAGATAAACATTTTTCCAACTTTGCCATTTTTCTTTCTGCTCTTCTGAGTAGGAAGTACCAGTCTTATTGGGCAGATGGAGAAACTGGGGCCAAAGCAATTAAATCATGTACTCATAGATCTAGAGGGAACTCAGAGGCTTCATTTTTCAGGGAAGGAAACTGAGGCTCAGGTCAACATATGGGCTCTTGGTAAAGAATCTGCCTGAGCTGGCTTGGGCTAGGAGACGTGCATGGACAAACATGACTTGTCCAAGCTTGTACTGGTAGTGTCAGAGGCAGGATCTGAACCCAGGCCCTCGGACTCACAAGCCAGCATTCTGATGCAGCAGGCTGCTTCCCCCAAGGTCACCCAGCAAGTTCCTGGTAGAGTCACAGACTTTATCTCTAGGCCCTGGTCCTATTCTCTCTCCACTGACTGCCTCCATGGGGCCCCTGCAATGTCTAAACTGCCCTAGAATTCACACCCATACTTTCCACTCTTCCTTTTTCCAATCCTAGTAATCTTTATTGATGGGAATATAAGACTTCTGAGTTTGCAAAATTTTATATAGATGAGCTCATAGGAGGCTCACAATGACCCTGGGAAGGTCTAATTCTCCCCATTTTCTAAATGAGGAAACTGAGTCTCAGAAATGGTTTGCCTGTAGACACAAACCTCTATCTTCTAGGTTCCAAGCAAAGCATTGGGTCTAGTACAACGAGCTGACCGCAACCCTAACACCCCGCCTCCCGGACCCCATCCTGTTACTTATAGGTGGGAGGCAGGATGCTGAGGAAGGAAGGACCTGGGGAGCGGCAGGGAGGGAGGGGCTAGCTGGCTGTGGCATTCCCCCCCTCTCTGGGCCTTGGCAGCCTCACCTGTTTCAGGAATGCTCCACACGGTCTCTCAGGTTCCTTCCAGCTCCCTCCCATGTGGCCTCCCCCTGCCCCATAGATTTTTGCCTGCCATGCTCATGTCTGGGGAGGAAGGCAGGGGCCAAGGCGCGTGCAAGGAGGCAGCGAACGCCTGTGTGATGTGGCTTTTTGCAGACGCCGGGGCCGCCAAGATATTATTGCAGGAAGCTCACCTGCGGGGAGCCGGGAGCCGGGGGCCAGGCTTTCCCCCTCTCCAGAGGAAGGAGAGGGGCGGGCGGCCAGGACTTCCCCAGCTGAAACTCCATCCCGTTCCCCCTTCCTCTGCCCCCAGGGCTCACCGCCCAATATTTCCTCACTTCAACCGCTCCCCAATTTGGGAGCCTTTGGATAGCTAGCAGGAGGGGCTATGGCCACTCGCTTGACTCCAAAGCGGCCGATTGGCGGACGGGTTCTCCCTACACCTCCCCTGTCTCTCTCCCTGCTTTTCTTTCCTTTGTGCCTCTTTGTGTTTTTGGGATGTCCTTCTCTCTGTAGTGGTGTGTGTGTGTGTGTGTGTGTGTGTGTATGTGTGTGTATGTGTGTGTATGTGTGTGTGTCTGTGTGTGTATGTGTATGTGTGTCTGTGTCTGTGTGAAGATCATAGCCCGTGCTATGTATGTGTGTGTATGTGTGTGTATGTGTGTATGTGTGTGTGTATGTGTGTATGTGTGTGTGTTGTATGTGTGTGTATGTGTGTGTGTGTATGTGTGTGTATGTGCGTATGTGTGTGTGTCTGTGTGTGTGTGTCTGTGTGTGTATGTGTGTTGTATGTGTGTGTATGTGTGTGTATGTGTGTGTATGTGCGTATGTGTGTGTATGTGTGTGTGTATGTGTGTATGTGTGTGTATGTGTGTATGTGTGTGTATGTGTGTGTGTATGTGTGTGTGTTGTATGTGTGTGTATGTGTGTGTATGTGCGTATGTGTGTGTATGTGTGTGTGTTGTATGTGTGTGTATGTGTGTGTGTCTGTGTGTGTATGTGCGTATGTGTGTGTGTATGTGTGTGTATGTGTGTGTGTATGTGTGTATGTGTGTGTGTATGTGTGTGTATGTGTGTGTGTGTGTTGTATGTGTGTGTTGTATGTGTGTGTATGTGTGTGTATGTGTGTGTATGTGCGTGTGTGTGTATGTGTGTGTGTGCATGTGTATGTGTGTCTGTGTGTGTCTGTGTGTGTGTTGTATGTGTGTGTATGTGTGTGTGTGTCTGTGTGTGTGTATGTGTATGTGTGTCTGTGTCTGTGTGAAGATCATAGCCCGTGCTATGTATGTGTATGTGTCTATAGGGAGCGTAGGTTTGCATGTGTGATGTCTGGGTACCAAGTGCTCATGGTCGCTGCCTATCTACACGGGGGGGGTGTGTATCAGCGTGAGCCTAGATACGTGGTGTATTTAGACATGGGACATGTATGTGAGCTGAAGAAGCCCCCTTTGCTCAGAGCTGCCTGCCTGGCCGTCTGTCTGTGTGCCGTGAATGGGGGCTGGGACCAAACACCACCCGCCACCCCTCACCCCGCCCCCCCCCCCCACTTTCTGGCTCTCATGGCTCCAGCACGGACCCCGGGAGGATGCTCAGCCCCGCCCTGCCTCGCCCTGCCCCGCCCAGCCCAGTCTGGGCCTGAGCCTGCTCTCCTCAGCAGTTCCCCATCTGTACACACCGTGGTGCTGCTGTCAAAGGAACAGCCTGGCAAAGGCGGGACAGCCGAGCCGCAAGAGTCCTGCCAGTCATGGAGCAGCCAGTCCAGTCCCGAGGGCCCAGACTGGGAAGAGCTGGTGCTGCTCTGGTGGGGGTGAGGTGTGGGGGGTGGGGGGGAGAGGAGAAAGAAACCAACAAAAGTTTGTAAAGAGACCCCCAAAGGGAGAGGGACTGTTTAGGACATGTCCTTGGTGGGGCAAGGACTGTCACCCCCCCCCCCCTTTAAAGTCCCCCATTGTTTTCCTTATGGGGACTCTCTATGGGCAGCTCAGGGACTGTTTAATGTATTGGGCTGGTGCATTGTCCCCTCGTCCCCCTAAGCAGGGGCCCTCAGAGATCCATTGCTTCAAGGGTGGGAATCTCCCCTGCCCAGGGAGGCTGGAAATCCTTTGGAGAGCCTCTGAAAGTCTGTGCAATCCTCTACTTTGGCTCACAAGAAAACAGAAATGCCAGGCTCACTACAAAGCTCTCCTTATAGAGCCTCTGTCCCACAGAACCAGAGACGGAGATTCCCCTCAGGGAGCATGCAGCAGGGGACAGACATAGGTCATACCCAGCTGGGGCTGGTGGGAGAAGCTGCTGGTCTGTGCCCTTGGATGGGCCAACCCTGGGCTCAGGCTCTGCCCCCCCCCCATCCCCAGTCTGACACTGATATGGCATCACACTTTCCAGTAGCATTTATTGAGTGACTGAAGGTTTGAAAATTCCTTTACAAATACGGGATCAGTACTGGAATCATTTGATCCTCACAACACTGGGAGGTAGAACCATGATTATCCCCCGATTTACAGATGAGAAAGCTGAGGTAAATATATTATGTGAGTTGCCTGCAGATAGCAAGGCAGGGTTAGAACTCTTCTTGACTCCAAGATCAAAGCTGTATCTACAATGCCGCTGAGTCTCCTAGCATCAGATCATCCACCCCCCTCCCACCCCCCATCATGGAACAATACCATCCAGCTGGAGGTGGGCGGGGTAAGAGTGTGCTTCAGGGTATAGGGGAGTCCTGGGCAAGGTTTAGTGCCTAGAATGTAGGAAGGGATGGTCATGTGGTCCTGGAGAAGAAAAGACTGAGGTGGGGCAGGGGCCAGGCAGAAGGGCTGTGGATAAAGGCCAGGCAGCTGTGGAAGAGACACTGGGCCTGTCCTGCTTGGTCCCAGAGGAGCCAAGATGGCCATTGGGGACAGGCAGGTATAATCTGGGTGCCAGCCGAGAGAACTGCCCAATTTTGGAGTGGTCCAAGCAGGAGGTGATGGTTTCTCTATCTCTGGAGGTCTTCAGGTGGAGGCTGAGTGCTGGAGAGTCTTACTAAGGTCCAACCTCTGAGGTCTCAACATTCAGGGATTCTGGATGGAACTGGCTCAGTGTCAGTCTTGTGACTGGGGAAGATTTCTGGCAGTTGGAGGCCCCCAGACCATGGAGAAGGCTCCAGAGAAACCACAATGTGGGAGGGCTGGTGTTGAGGGAGAGAAAGGGCAGGACCCAAACACCATTTCCCAAGGTCCTGATGCCAGATGCGTGACCACCCTTGAGAGTGCTGTCTTTGGAGTCAAGAGACTTGGGTTCAGAATCTTGCTGCTGGGACACTTTCTTTTCTGGGTGATGCCAAGCAGGCACAGGGCTGAGTGCTAGGGATAAAGAGAAAGATAAAAGCCAGTTCCTGCCCTTGGGAGCTCCATCTAATGAGGGAGAAAACTTGCAAACGACTATTTACAAACAAGCTTAAGGCAGGATAATGAGGAGGTAATCAAGAGAATTCCAGCTCTAGACTTAGGAGAATTGGGAATGCCTTCTTGGAGAAGATGAGCAGCTGGGTGGCGTTGTTGTAGGGAGATTGCAAGGCTCTGTTCAGCTCAAGTTCTTACTGTGACCATTCCTTTTCATTTTTATTTTTCTAGCTCTGCAGTAAGATTTTGGAGAAGACAGCCCATCCTCAGTGGAACCAAAGTATCACACTGCCAGCCATGGTGAGGGGATTTGAGGAAGGGGCGGGCATAGCTTCTATTTTCCCACTCTCCTAGTCCCTACTTGGGCTTACTGGTAGAGAATTCTGGTCCCACCTGAATCTCTTGGCCAACTCATTGCTCTCCCCCTATTCAGCTAGATTAGCTCCAGAAGGTCAAGGTCATTGGTCGACTCTGAGTTAGTCAGCTCCTTCCCTTGCCCAAAGGCTCCCCGGGGGCTCTACATGCCTGCTAGGAGTCCCCTTTTCCAGGAGAACCCACTTGCTCAAAGCTTCTCTCCTCTTTCATCAGTTTCCCTCAATGTGTGACAAGATGAGGATTCGGGTTATGGATTGGTGAGTGCTCTGTCTCTGAATTGTAGAAGTTTTAGAGCTGGAAGCTTCCATGAATAATTGAATTTTAAAGGAATTTTTAAATGTCTACTCAATTCAATCCAAGTATTTATTAATCACCTACTGGGAATCAGGCCCTGTGCCAGGTGCTGACAAGGGATGCTCATTTATTTTTTATTTTATTTTTAAATTAATAAGCTTTTATTTTATCTCTCCCACCCACCTTTAATTTAAAAGAAAAAAGAAATCAACCCGCTTGTTAAAACATACATTGTGAAGCAAAACCAATTCCCACATTGTCTGTTCCAAAAATATATTTCATTCTGCATCTTGACGAGTGATCTTTATGTAGTTCCTTTTGAAGATTACAGAATACTTTACATAATTTCTTCACTGGACCCTCCACAACCCTTTGAGGTAGGTACCACAGGAGTCACATACCCATTTTACAGATGAGGAAACCAAGTCCAAGAGAGATTAAGTACTTTGCTTCTGGTGCCATTGGTACTAAATGTCAGTAGTCACCTAGG
The DNA here is from genome assembly GCA_028646575.1 of Pseudocheirus occidentalis. Lineage (NCBI taxonomy): Eukaryota > Metazoa > Chordata > Mammalia > Diprotodontia > Pseudocheiridae > Pseudocheirus > Pseudocheirus occidentalis. The sequence continues at coordinate 305,687,428 of CM053595.1, forward strand.
GAGAAGGTGTGGTGCAGTGGGAAGAGCCCTGGCTTTAGAGCCACAGTACTTGGGTTCAAATCCTATTTTGGGCATTTCTGGATCTCATTTTTCTCATATGTAATGAGGTTGGACTTACGGTCTTCTGAGGTTCCTTCCTAAATCTATGATCCTAATAAAGAACACTGCTCTCTCCCTCTCCTGGCCTTTGATTAGGCAGTCCTTTATGCCTGAAAGGTACTTTTCCCTCATCTCCATCTCTTAATAGTCCTAGTTTCCTTAAAAACTCAGCTGAACCACCACCTCCTACCTGAACTCTTTCCAGATTGCCCTCCTCTCCACAGCCGTCCATCTCCTTCCAAATCCAAACGACCCGTATTCATTTTTTATATGCTTCTACAATGTAAAGGTAAAGTGGAAACTCCTTGAGGGCAGCAACTGTTTCACTTTTGTCTTTGTACCCCCAGCACTAAACATAGTGTTTGGCACATTGTAGATGCTTTGTAAGTGTCTGCTGATTGATTGATTTGAAATCAGGTCTTCCTGGTTCCAAAAGCCACCCTCTAGCCACGGCACCATGTGTCTCTTCATACAGAACCATGGTTTCTCCTTCCCCTTGGGAGCTCAAAGCCTAGCCTGGGGTGAAAGGCACACACACATAGCATCCACACAAACACACCTGCACACTTGACAATACCAAATGGCTTACAAGCCACTGGTCAGGGATATTATAGATGAAATTCTTGGTCAAGGATAGGTTGTGTTTGATAGTCTCTGCAGGCCTTACAACTCTGACATTTGGAGATTCTGCAGGACCAGGCTGAAGAGTACAGATGTTAAGGGCCGTTATAGAGCTGACCCATTGTGGTAGCTGGAGTTGCCAGGAAAGCCTTCCTGGTAAAAGCGGGGACAAGATCTGGGCCTGGAAGAACGGGTAGGATTTGGGTAGGCAGAGATGAAAGGAGAGGGCATGGCAAATGGGGGACCCAGCTTGAGCAAAGCCGCTTGTGTGGGAATGGCCTGAGGCCGTGTGGAATAAGAGAAGGATGTGTTGGGGGGTAAGATTGGGTGTGTAGACAGGGTGTGGGTCAGATAAAGCAGCTCTTGTCAAAACTAGGCTGAGAAGTTTGGGCAGGATGTGATGAAAGGGGGAGCACCAAGGAAACCATCCCAGTGTAGAATGGATGGCAGGATCTGGGTTGCCACTTGCAAGGTGTGTTCCCTTCAGTTCGACCTTTGCTAAGTACCTACTATGGGCCAGGTACCATGCTAGGCCCTGAGAATACAAAGGCAAGACACAATAGCCCCTACCTGGGTCAGGAAAGCTCAACTAAGGCTGTGTGGTATGAGGTGGCTCTTGAGCTGAGCCATGAAGGGAGCAAGGGGAGGAGGAGGGAGAGCATTCCAGGCATGGCTTGAGCAGAGGCATATGGGTCGGGACTGGAATGTCGTTTGTAGGGGGACAGCAAAGGGGTTGGCTTGGCTGGTCTACAAAGGTTTTGCAGCTGGGAAAGGCATGTTTAAAGTAGAGTTTTAGGAATCATAAGAATTCCCCTTGGACTGGAGGGGACTTCTAGAGGTCCTCATTTCTGGCCCCTTGCCCCTGGGTTGGGCCACATTCCAACCACCCCAGGTGGGGAGAAGCATCCCTTGTGTGTCCCTGAATAGCCTCGCCAATGGGGACTCCCTGGTTTTCCTGGGGCCTGGGTCACAGGCCTTCTAACAAGGAGGACAGGGTTAGGAGGGAAGAAAAAAAATATTCCGGCTCACCACAGAGTCGTTCAGACATGTGCCAGGTTCACAGGAATAAAGAAAACAGCTTGTGGGAGTCTTAAGAGAAAATCAAAATGAAAATGGGAGGGAGTTCAGCGGTGGGGGAGCGTGTTCTGGGGCCCAACCACTGGTATGTGCCATTGGGAAGTGGTTTGGAGGAGATGGGAGCTCTGGGCCTTGAGACATCTTTTCATTGCAGCTAATTGTGTGTGTATGGGGGTGCTGAGTTGTGTATTTTTTGTGTAAGTGTGAACAGTTTGGGGTTTCTGTGTGTTTGCTTGGGTGTGGACATGCAGGCATGCTTGTCCAGCTTGTAGCCATATCTGGGTCTGTCTGTATGTGCCTCTGTATTAGCCTGTGAATGTCTCTCTGTGTTGTGTGCATTGTACGTCTCTGGGGTGTGTGTGTGTGTGTGTGTGTGTGTGTGTGTGTGTGGTGGATCTCTGGACTCTGTGGCCTTGGTTCTGTGTGTTTGTTGTGTTTATCTGTGTTGTGTGTACCCTGTGTGTCGCCTTTCTCTGGACTGGTTGTGTTTGTATTATGTATTTCTGTGTGTTATGTGACTGAATACATCTTGGACTGTGTTTGTGGGTGTGTTGTATACAGTGCATGACTCTGGCTGGGTGTGCGTACTTGTGTTGTTGACAATGAATGGCTTTTGTGTACCTCTCCACTTTGTGTTTCTCTGGTCTGTGTCTTTCTGCGTGTGCTGTGGCCATTGCCTGTCTCTTGGCCGAGTTTAGTAGAGCTGTGGATGTTGCATGGGCTGAGCGTGCCGTCTCAGGCTTGGGTCCCTGGGGTGAGCTGTGTGTGTCTCTGGGGTCTGTTGATCCGATGTCTCTCGGTGTGTGCGTGTGTACTGAGAGTGTGTGTTCAGCATATAGCATAGCCCTGATACATTATGGGCCCGTAGCCGTGGGTTTTTGGTCAGGCCTGGGAGTCATTTTTATTGTGAATCTATTTTGAGATCTTTGGCATTTTCCAAAAAAAACCCCCCAAACCCTCAAACCTATGTCTTGGCCAGAAAGTTTACTGCCTCTGCAAGCTCCCCTCCCAAAGCCACAGGGTACTTTCTTCCCAGCATACTCAGATAAACTCGGGGTGACCTGGCTCCTGGAAACACGCTGTCTTCCAGGGGGTCAATTTCCCAGTTTCTTGGTTTTCTTTATTCTTTCCTCCCCCTCCTGGCCCAGTTAAAACCAGAAATCCAATTCTCCTGAAAGCCTCGTCTTGCCCGAGGAGTTGGTTGTTGGTTAGGGCACAGGCCCTTGGTGTGGTGGATGAAGCTGGGTTTAGAAATACTTTTGGTGATGGGGAGGGGGGAGCCAGATAATCTGCTGATCTGTCTTGGGAACCAGCTTGGGAAAAGCTGGTGTTCAAGTCTGGGGGCAGAATTCACTTCTCTCTGGCCTACTTTTTCCCCTTATGGAGGCCTAGAGTTGGAAGCTTTTTAAAACCCAGACTCTTAATTACCTCCCAGAGAAAGTGTCAATCCAGAGAGTGGAAGAGGCGGAGGAAGGATGGGGAGGAAGAAGAGAGGGATGGAGAGAGAAAGACACACAGAGAGAAAGAGCGGCAGGGAAAGGCAGAGGCAGAAAGAAACATCGACTGAGGCAGAGACAGACAGAAGAGAGAGGAACATTTAAGCACCTATTATATGCTGGGCTCTATGCTAAACAGTTATAAATCGCACTTCATTTGATCTCCGTTTTACAGCTGCAGACAAGGCAAGACTAAGGCAAACAGGTCCAGCAACTTGCCCAGGGTTACAGAGCTAGCAGCTGCCTGAAGCTAGATTAGAACTCAGGTCTTCTAGACCCAGCCCTCTATCAGAAAGAGACAAGGGGAGGGGGGAAGGAGGGAGAGGGGGAGAGAAAGAGAGAGAGAGAGAGAGAGAGAGAGAGAGAGAGAGAGAGAGAGAGAGAGAAAGAGGGAGAGAGAGGGAGAGAGAAGGATGGAGAGAGAGAGAGAGAGAGAGAGAGAGAGAGAGAGAGAGAGAGAGAGACAGAGAGAGAGAGAGAGAGACAGACAGACAGAAAGAGAGAGAGAAAGAGAGAGAGAGAGAGAGAGAGAACGAGAGTTTAAGGCTTGCTTAGTTCTTAGGGGTTCCAAATGAAGAAGATACACAGTTACCTCTGTCAGGGAGCTCCCATTTGGATGGGGTGATTTGTAATCAACAGAATTACCAAAGTCCTTAGAGAGAAAGGGTCAGAGGGAATGGGTGTGTCCACATCACTGGCCTTCCTAAACCTTCACTGGTTCCCTATAGCCTCTGGGATCAAAAGCAAATTCCTTAGCTTGGCGGTTCAGGCCCTTCAAATCAACTAATCAATCAATCAATCAATCAGTGAACAAACATTTGTTAAGTACCTACTGTGTGCCAAGCAAGCCCAGGGATGCTGTAGCAAATTGGAAAGAACACTGGCCTGGGCAAGACTCTTAGCTTTTTTCATCTGTAAGATGGGTATAATGATGTCAGGGTTGTTGTGAGGCTCCCACGAGATGGCACAGCTGAAGCCCCACATTTAAATGTTAGCTGTTATTATTTTCATTTCAGCAGCCTGTGGAGTGGGCAGGTTGAGAGACCTTCCCTCTCCCCATTCTCTGGGGCTAAAGCCTTTTCTGGGACCTCCTTCTAGGGATCGCCTCACTCATAATGACATCGTGGGCACCACTTACCTGTGCATGTCGAAAATATCTGCGTCTGGAGGAGAGATAGAAGGTGAGTGCTTCCTTGTGCTCTCTTCTCTCCTTCCCTTTTTCCCTCTTCTCTGCCCTCGGTGCCCTTGTCTGTCAGGGAAACTGCTCCACAGTGAGCTCCCAGGTCCCCTGCTCCCACACCAGCCTTACTTCTAGCTGGACATCCCCAGGCAGTCAGTGAACATTTATTAAGTGCCTACTGTGTGAAGGACTGGGAGTGGGGTGGGGGTGGGGTGAAAAGACCTGGCTCCAAAATCCTCTCTCTGAGACAGATGTCTCTGTCTTGGGCATGTAACTTACCCTCCCTGGGGCCTCAGTTTCCTCATCTGTAAAATGAGGAGATTGGACTAGAATGACCTTGGAGGTCCCCTTCTGACTCTAGAACTGTAGTCTCTAAACTTCCTTGCCTTGATCCGAAACAATGATCTCTCCACGAAAGGGGGCAGCCTAGAAATGCAAACAACTCTCTATTATCTGTTTAAATGAGACGGGGCTGCTCTGTGTCGTTTCTGGGAATGCAGGTAACCCTACATGGTGGTCAAGGACGGTGTTAGACAATGCGGGAGCTGTTAGCATTTCTTTAATTTCCCATTTGTTGCACCTGCGGTGGGTGTGTTTTTGCCACTAGATGGTGTATGTGTCAAGGGTCTCTGGGAACATCAGCATCTCTGGCAGCTGAGAAACCAGAGAGTAAGTCAAAGCCCCCGGCCCCCTTCTCTCACCCCCTTCAGCTCCTACAGGACAGACCTTTGTAAATGAGCCACCCCCAGCGCAGCCCGGGTGCTCGTGAAATGGATCATTTGTACACAAATGTCCTGCTGCTCTATTCAGAAGGTCTTGGGCCCTGGGCTACCTACCGAAGTAGGGAGTGTGCTCTCCTGTGCTCTTAGAGACCCTTCCCCAGGCCCCTCGGGCTGGATTTCTGCTTCCCAGGGCTTTGGTTCCTGATCCGTGAGCTGGGTTAGGGAGTCAGAGGACCCAGGTTCAGACAGCACCACTGCTCAGCTTGCTTGCTATCTTGGGACCTCAGACCTTCGCCTCATCTAGAAAGTCATGGGGCTGGTCTCAGAGTTCCCGGGGAGGTCACATCTATGATCCTAACGTTTGCTGAAGCTCTTAGGACATAGACTTTGGGTTTTTAATCATCAGTCATTGTTTCCAAACTGGGCTATTTTCACTCGGTCTGCAAATCAGACTGCCATTTTCCTAAGAAACCAAAACCAGGGCAGTCAGGTGGTACAGCGGGTAGAGTGGGAAGCTTGGAGTCAGGAAGATCTGAGTTCAAATTCTGCCTCAGACCCTAGCCAAAGCAGTAACCTTTTTTTTTCCCTGGGCTCCAGTTCCTTATCTGTAAAGTGAGGGTAATTGTTACTGGTCAGTCCTGTCCCAGCCTTTGTGACCCCACGGACCAGAGCGCACCAGTCTTGACCATGGGCTTTTCTTGGCAAAGATTAGAGAGGCTCATCATTCTCTTCTCCTATAGTACCTACTTAATAGAGTTGTGAGAATCAATTAGAGAACATATATATATACATATACACACATGCACACATGTATTATAGTGTATTATATGTTACATATGCTGTTATAGATTACATATATACACCATGTTTAAAGTATATATACACACTATGTATATAGCATATTATATGTACTCTGTTATAGATGACATATATATACCATGTTATATATTACATACTATATTTACTGTTTTAAAGTACATTGAGGTACATTATTATTATTACCATTATTTGACTGTTTGGCCCCAGTCTAGAGGCTTTGGGGACCAGGCATGAGTATACCTCTTCTTTTACATTTTTACTTCCCAGACGTCTGGTTGCTAAGGCTTGTTTGGGTCCACCCACCTCTAACTGCAATTCTTAAGACAATAGATTGCTTTCCTTAGATACCGCTGCTGCTGCTTTGAGAAATTGAGTTGAAAGATTAATTGGTTTTCCGGAAAGTCACTCTGATGTTTTAATGACCTGCACATAAGTAAACAAAGCCTGTTCATCTAGAACTGTGCATGCTAAATTAACCGGAGGAAATCCAGTTTTCTCCCCATGTGGATAATCCAGACTTCATTTCTGTTTGACCTTCCCGGGTGTTGGTATTATATGAATTTTTCCCCCTAGTTCTTTATTCTGTCTGGCTCAGGGTAATAGCCTAATGAGTCTGAATTCCCTGCTGGCAGGGAGGGGGCAAGCTAGGGAGAAGGAACGCTCAGGATGTAATTAGTCAGTGCTGGGAATTTGTCTCCTGGGCGGTTAATCTGCAGAAAGAGGATGGATGGATGGCATTTTCTTTGGGAAATTGTCCTGTTTTAGGATAAGTCCTGAGGTGTGGGTGGGGGGCAGTCTTGGATCCATTCCCCTTTTTTCTTTGCTCTCGGTCTCCCTGGCACTAGCCCCTTATACTTGGCTCGCTCTGGGGTGGGGGTGGGGGGGAACAGAAGTTATGGTTGTTTGTCCTTTGTTTTAGAGTGGGCTGGTTTAAGCCGGAAGGAATTCTCAGGTCAGAGGACTGGGAGGGAGGCTTTAGGTCCTTTCAGTCTCACTCCCCTGGTAGACCCTGGGTCTGGGGATCTTGCATCCTCTTTGTAAGTTGGGTTTTCTCTTGTACTTTGGGAGGCAGACTGGGACTGATTAGAGCATTTTATTGGGTGTGATCTGCTAGCTGCCCTGTCTTGGCACTTTATGGGGAAGTGAGGGGGAAGGGGAGGGAAGGGAGGTGATGGGCAGCAGAAGTGGGGGGTGGAGCTGGGGCAGGGGATGCTTCTCAGATGTAGCTTGGAAAAAGAAAGACTTGCAGATTCCGGTAGTGTGCCACTTCGATAGACCTGACCTCAGGAATCACAAAATCAAATGGGAATGGGACATCTGACAGCGTCCCCCACCCCACTTCTGTCTATGACCATGTTCTGAGCAGAAGAGGATGGAGCTGTAGCGAGTCCATCTATGGACAGAAAGAGACGGTGAGATTAGTGGTCAGTCTGTGGACAGGGTGAGGGTCAGTGTTAGGTCTGAGTCTGTGCTGTGGCCAGGCTTCAGGGTGAGGCTGTGGCTAGGGAACAGCATTTCTCTCTGTGAGAAGCCGGCTTCTCCAGATGGCATTCAAGCCTGTGACCTTGGCCTCATTAGCACCATGTTCTAACCACTGAGCAACCTGGCCTGGTCTGTTTGTAATAATTCAGCAGGAGCTTAAGGCTGAATCTGTTTCCTTCTCACTAACAATTACTGATACTTTCCTCAGAGCTGCAGCGGCATCTATGCCCTCCCCCTCCCCCCCACTCCCACTGCCTTGTTATTGAGGAGAATTGTTCTTGCTCAGGAGGCCAGCTTTTCCCACACCAGGGTCAAACTTATTTCTGGGGAATATGAAAAAGGCTATGAATTATTATTCCTGTACCTTCAGCTGTCACTAACCAGAATTCCTGGACTCGGGGCCCTTCTCCTAAGAGCAAATGGACTGAGCAGGGAAGGTCCTGGCCCTGAGCAGTTCTGGAGACATAGCATCTCACCCCTTCACCCTATCCCTCTTTGCTGTTTCTTACTCCACTTCCCTCTAGTTGTTTGATATGCTTGCCCTCCCTTCCTCCCTCTCTCCCTTCTTCCCTCCCTTCTTCCCTCCCTTCTTCCCTCCCTTCCTCCCTCCCTTCCTCCCTCCCTTTCTCTCTCCCTTTCTCCCTCCCTCCCTCCTTTCCTTCCTTCCTTCCTTCTTTCCTTCCTTCCTTCCTCCCTCCCTTCCTTCCTTCTTTCCTTTCTTCCTAACTCCCTCCCTCCTTTCTCTTTCCTTCCTTTTGTTCCTTCCTTCTCTTTCCTTCCTTCCCTTTCCTTCCTTCTCTTCCTTTTCTTCTTTCCTTCCTTCCTCTTGATATGTTCTCACCTTTTGTTGTGAGTTTGTTGAAACCTCGCTCATCTACCTTATTAGCTCCCATCTTTGGGTCACTTGCAAGTCTACTGTCCATGCTTTTGATGTCTTGGGACAAGCCATTGATAAAAAAAAAATGTTAGCACAGGGCTCAGGACAAATCCCAGTGAAACATACTGGACGAAGCCTTCCACTGCAAGCTGACCCTGAAGTAGTGTTAACTGTTCTTTGCATTTGGTTATTCAGCCACTTTTAAGTCCACCCAAGTCTATTGTCATCTAAAACTCATTGTTAACTCATCTGTGAAAATGGAGAGGGGGGGAGAGACAGAGACAGACAGAGAGACAGAGACAGACAGAGAGACAGAGACAGACAGAGACAGACAGAGAGACAGAGACAGACAGAGAGACAGAGAATGAATGTACACTCCAATGTGTTTCCTTCACCCATATAGACCTTCTGGTCTAGGCTTGGATTTTGTTTTCTAAACTTAGCTGTTTTCTCCTTTTACCGAGGTAGTCTGTGGTATGTCTCAGAACAATATCACTTCTTTTCCCCCCTCACTGCTATTTACCCCAAAGTTCTCCATCATCCTTGTCCACTCAGATTCCTGGGTTTCCTCACATGAATACATGTTCTTTTTTTAAAAAAAATTCTGAATTTAATGAACATCAGAAAGGAGAGAACATATCTATATAAAAAGGAGAACAGAAAAAGATTTATATGTGAACCTGTGAATCATGTTACATGTAGCTTGCTTCTTAATAAGGCACACCGTGAATTCAACATATTACTTTCAAAGCTGTCCAGTTTATCTGTGTTTCCTTATGAACTTTCCTACGTTTTCTTCTTTGCATTAAAAAAATCCAAATAAGTAAAATTTCCATTTCCACTAACTGATCCACTGTTTTGCTTTAGCATATTTTCTTTATATATAAAATCTTACCTCATTTCATCTATCCTATTTTTCTTTTCCCTTCTTCCTTCCTTCCTTCCTTCCTTCCTTCCTTCCTTCCTTCCTTCCTTCCTTCCTTCCTTCCTTCCTTCCTTCCCTCCTTCCTTCCTTCCTTCCCTCCTTCCTTCCTTCCTTCCTTCTCTCTTTCTCTCCCCCCTCTCTCTTTCCTTTCTTCTCCCTATTTTGACCAAATCAAAAATGCAGGAGGGCACTGATGGGTCCAATCTGCCTGCTGATTGTTGTGGGAACTTTGACCTGCTCTGATTCTGACTTGGACTGATTTGTCCCTCCTTAGGCAGCCTGGTTGCCCCCTGCTCATCATATTTGTGCCAGACTTAGTGTGGTCACCTGATTGGCTTAGCATGCCCCAGCTCAAAACTCTCAGGCTCAACTTTTCCGCCCACCCCAGCTCCCCTGGGCAGCTGGGATCCCAGGCGGGCACCACCATGTCTTGCTGTCCTCTTCATTTTAAATATGGCATTTTCTTCCACAGCTGCATTTCATTCCTGAGTGCTGGCCCACCTAGTCTCCACAATATTTATGAGGTTGACTCTGCCTTCTGTTGGGGTATCCCTTTGGGGAGCTGGTATCGGGCCTGTGGGTTTTATTGCATCTTCCTTGGTCTTCCATCCCTTTGAGTTTCTGGGCATCTCTCCTGCTGTTTTTCTTCCTTTATTGTAGTTACTGTGCTGTGTGTTGGCAAGCTTGGTAGATATATGCAGGCAGTTATCTCCTCTTTCCTCTGTTTTTGGTTTAAAGCCTTATTGATCAGATTTACAGGACTCCAAGCAAGCATATATTTTTACCAGGCCTCATTAGGTATATCCCATTCCTGGTCCCACATTCAGTAGTCCTTTATTTTAAGTTATGGTCCATAAATTCAAATTCTGTCCCAGACACCATCTTCTTAACCAGCTCCTCCTGTCCCAAAGTTTCCTTTTCTCTTGTGAAGCCCCTCCCTTCAATCAGTTGCCGTAATTAAAATACCACCTGTGCCCCTGAAGTCTCCAATTTCTTGCCCATGGCTTCAGCATCCTTAGCAATGCCTCCACGGTGCCTTCTACCAGGATCATGTCCGTTTCTCCATTGTTAGAAGTGGGGATGGTTGTTAGATTTAGAGGTTCCCCTAGAGAGACCTAACTTGAGCCTTGTCCTCAGTGGGTGTGGGCACACAGCTGCACCCCTAGACTTTCTTCCTGAACCATTGTAATGGTTATCACCATACGTTTTCTGAGAGCTCACCATGTGTCATGCTCAGTACTGAGGAAATGAAGAGAAATAAAAAATGGGTCTCACCCTCCAGAAGCTTACAGTCTAGGTGGCCTGGGGGTAGCCCTAGGAGGGGGGAAGAGGAACAGAGGGAGCCAAGACTCAGGCACAATATGAAAACCAACAGAACAATATGATGACAGATAAGGGGCAACTATGTGGTGTGGTGTCTCAGAACTGAGGGAGGCCAGAGTATGGGGAGTTCTCTGAGGGGCTGGAGTGGCCAGAAGAGGCTTCTAGAAGGATGTGGATGAGACTACAGCTGGGTCTGGAGGTCTTCTAGACAAAGAAACAGGAGGAAGGGTGTAGGAAGGGCGGGAGCAGAATGCCCTTTCCCCATTCCATTCTATGACATGAGCAGACATTGAGAAGTCAGACAGAGGAACAGATGGATGGATGGAAGGATGTCACTAACCAGACACGTGAGAGCAGAGGAGAGTTTGGGAGGCACGAGGTGCAGTGGACAGGGCCCAGGCTATAAAGTCAGAGATCCTGGGGTCAGGTCCACAGCCCTCCTTGGGAATGCTTACTACCCCGGTGATCCTGGGCAGTCAGCCTCACCAGGTCTGTTTCCTCTTTGGTAAAATGAGAGGGTTGGTCGTGAGGCCTTTTCTGGCTCTAAAGCAAGGGTCTTGGCTTTGTGACCTTGGGTAAGTCATGTGCACTCCCTGTACCTCAGTTTCCTCTTTTGTAAAATGAAGACTCAGGGCTTTGTGAGGTCCTTCCCGACTCTGGGTCTAGGACCCTATGATTTAGGTTTTGTATTACATGCAACTCAAGAAGAGGGACATTTGTTGGGGGTGCAGGCAGGGAGGGAGTTGGAGGAATCCCGTGATTGCCTGAGAAGGGACGTGATGGAGAATGGGAATCTGTCCTTATTGTCAATCTGGGTAGGCCTCCTGGAGGAGGAAGAAGAGGAGCAGGAAGGGGAGGAGAAAGAAAAGAAGGAGGGAGAAAGGAGGAGGAGAAGGAGGAGGAAGGTTTTCAGGTTTTGCTGACATCATTTTTAAAACGACTTTCTTGTCTTTTCTTCCTTTTAACCTTATCAGGTACAGTACTCTGCTGGAGACCTGGGCTGGCTCCCTTCTTAACCAACATGTTCTGGGACTTCTCTTTACCGACTAATTCCTTTAAGTAAACTCGTCACTGCTCTTGCATGCACTGCTCTGCCTGCTGCCTCCAGCCCGGCTAACCCAGAGCAGCTGGCTTGTGAGGGAGGGTGTTGGCCTGGTCCTCTCCCCATCTCTAACACCATCCTTTTCAAAGCCCTTTCCATTTGCTATCTCGCTGGAGCTTTCCAAGCCGTCCTGGGAGGTAGGTTGGACAAAGTCAGTTCACTTTAGTTTGATTCAGCTCAGTTCAATCCATTTCAATTCAGCATTTGACATCAACACAATCAATGTATTAAGCCACCTACTATGTGTTAGAGAAGACAGTGTGGTGTAGTGGGTAGAGAGCTGACCTCGGAGGTAGGAAGAGCCAGTTCTCACCCTGTGTCCGACACCTGGCTATTGGACCTTTAACAAATCTCTGAGACTCTGAGCAGGTTCCCACTTGCATTAACAGGGGCTCATTCCTCACCCAAGAGCTCCTTAGACTAACCAAATCCAATGTCCAGGCTCTTCTGTGCCAGCGGCAGGGACCCAGCCTTGGAATCAGCCCTGGCTTCATTGTCTACCTTTGATGCCCATGCGGTCAGCGACTCTGGCCGGTCACTGAACTCCTCATTGCCAAAGGCAACAAAGATTATTTTTGGGAGATATTCTGATCTACCCTGGGGGAAGGAGTTTGTCACTGGGAGTGCCCTCTCCCAAGGCAATTCTCCAGCCCCACCCCAAATATGGTGGGAATACAGGGAGGAAACAGTCACTGCTGGTAGCAGTAATACCTAACAAGGATAAATATGAAATAAACATGATAAAGAAAAAGGAATTATTTCAGGTTACTGAGGTGTAAAGTACTACCAACCAGGGTAGATGTCTTATTGTTTTTTGGGGGGGGGCTGTGGACCCCCGGGTGGTCCCTGAAACCTTTAGATTCCTCAGAATCATATTTTTAGACTCATAAAATAGTTTTACAAAGGAAGCCAATTATATAGAAATTCAAGTATCAGACTTAAAAAAAAAGTCAGTTCTTTGCCCCCAAGTTGAGAACTCTTAAAGTGGGGGTCATTTGGCCAGAGGAGAGGGGAAGGAGACTCAGGGCCGAGGGTGAGTGGGCCAGCCGGCTCCTTGGCCATCCAGAGCCTGCTTCTCTCCAAGCTGTCGGCCTCCCTGGCCCGTGTCAGGCGAGCCAGATTGGGAGGAGGATGAGTGCAACGTGGGTAAAGTGAATTCGATTTTCCGAGTGACTCATGACGCCCATTTCCAAGTTGCCTCGTCATCATTTCTTGACGTGAACAGTGGCTCCTAACGCCTGAGCGGACTCTGCCTTCCGTGGGCAGCGTGCCTCCCGGTTAATGAGCTCTGCATGGACGTAAGTGGCTGGGGAGAGCCGCTCTGGAACTGCCCCTTCTCTGAAATAAAGAGCGCTCTCGTCCGTGGGAGAGTCGCCGGCTGGAACCGCAGAGCTGAAGCCGTGCCGGGGACCTCAGGGAAGCCCGTTAACCTTTAGAAATCTCACTTCCCTCATCTGTGAAATGACATGCTTGGACGAGACCGGGGTCTCCGGACTTGTTTGTCACTATTTTGGTTACTGTATTTCAATACAATGGGTTTCCTTGGTAATCCTGGGGATTTTATTTTATGCATTTAAAAGCATTCTTCTGAGGAGGGGTCCACAGGTGTTTAGGAGACTTACTACCAGAGGGGCCCAGGACACAAAAGAGGTTATAACTCCTGGACTTGGTCTCTGTTTACTTCTAACTCTCCCTGGCTTAGAGGAGAGGAAAGAGAATCCTAGGAGCTGGGTTCTAATCCTGACCCTCTTGTGGCCTTAGGCAAGTTAACTAATCTCCAGCTCTGGTGATTCTGCTACAAAATGAAGGGGAAGGGGTAGGGCTAGATGACCTGCATATTATAATGGAGAGACTAGAGGCTCTGGGAGAAAAGGATCTGGGTTCCAATCCTGCTTCTGTTACTTTCTACCTTGAGTGAATTAGTTTTTCTTTCTAGACATTCTCTGTTGGCCATCCTGTAGAATCAGAGGATGGGTGAGGTAATCTCCAAGGACTGACCCCCTTATCCAGTTCTGTCCCTAGGATGAAAGTGTTGCCGGGAGATAGGTATGGATTACCCTGATGAGACTGAGAAGAACATGTTCCAGGGTAACACCCCTCACCATGGTTTTTTCCTTCTTGACCTCTAGTGGTGGAAATAATGATTAGAATTCTCCCTTCTCGAAGATTTATAAAACATGTACTCCATGGTAGATATATGAGGTACATGTGTAATTACCCCCATTTGACAGCTGAGAAAACTGAGGGCAAAGTCTCAGTGTGACTTATCTAGATTAAGGGGGGCCAGTGAGCGTCAGACCTGGGACTTGAACCCAGCTTTCTGGACTCACAAAGAATGTCATTCAGAGAGGTGGGGTGGGGTGGGGTGGGGTGAAGGTCAGGAAAATGAGTCTCTGGAATTGTTCTGGTCCAGAGAATGCCTCCTATCTTTAGGGTAGATAAGATCCCTTTCACTCATTTAATCAGTGAATGTTTACTAAGCACCTACTGTGTGTTAGGGATACAAAAGGAAGTAGAAGACAGTCTCTGCCCTCAAGGAGCTTACAGCCTGCCGGAGGAAGACAACATACAAACAGCTATGTACACACACACACACACACACACACACACACACAAGACACAGACAGGATCAATAGGGAATCATTACCAGAGGGAGGCTCTGGAAGTAAGAGGGGCTGGGGGAGCTTCCTGTGGATGGTGGGATTTAAGGGAAGCTCAGGAGGCCATCGGTCGGGGGGGGGGGAGGGGGAGCGGGAAGAGCAGTGCCGTAAATCACACAGAAAACGCCTTCTGGAGGAGCCAGGGACTGCTTCTCTGGCCCGCTGTCCATAAGAAAGGTCAAGGTCTCTGTCTAAGGTAAAGGCAAGTGTCTGTTTGCTTTGGCTTCCTGGCATTTCTTGCCAATGTCTTACAGCTGGGTCCATTCTGGCCAAGGGGCAGCTGGCATGACCCAGATGCTTCTGGTCCAGTTGGGGCTCACTTCCTCATAGTTCATAGAGTGTCAGAGATGGGAATGGACCTCAGAGGCATAGGGAAGAAACTGAGGACTCAAGAAGGAGAAATGGCTTAGTCAAAGGGGACCTCAGAGGTCTTCCTGGCTGGTTTTTTTTTTAGAGGAGAAGCCAAGACCCACAGAAGATAAATAACTTACCCAAAGTCACACAGGTAGGAAGAGGGCAGAAGTGGGCTCTGAATCCACTGCTCTTTCCTCAGTGGGGGAGTGTTTGGAGCTTCGAGTGTTCTTTAGCCCCCATCACCACTGCTTGGATTGCTGTGGATGACCAGTCCGAGAGGGCTTTTCTTGCTCCCTTCTCTCTTCTCCCTGGGAGGTCAGAGCTGATGCCAGGGAATGAAGTGCTGTGGTCTGAGAGTCACAAGATCTGGGTTAGTCTCCATTCCTTACTCTCTGTGTGACCCCAGGCAAAGCACTTCATCTGTATAAGCTTCTCTCAAGTGTGAATAACACAATCTGCCCTGTCTCATAGGTTCGGTTCAACAAACATTTATTAAACCCCTATTGTGTGCAAGACAGGCACTGTGGTGTGATAGATAGAGAGTTATCCTAAAGTGCAGAAGCTGAGTTAATAATTATAGCATTCAGCATTTACAGAGTGCTTTAACATTTGCAAAACACCTTATCAATCTTATCTCGTGTGATTCTTACAACAACCTTGGCAGGGAGGTACTATTAATAACAATAGCTAACATTTACAGAGCACCTACTGTGTACCAGGCACTGCTAAAACGCTTTACACATACCATCTTACTGATCCCCATAACAAGCTTGGGAAGTATCTCCATTTTACAGATGAGGAAACTGAGGCAAAGTTGAAGGTTAAGTGATTAGCTCAGGGTTACACAGCGACTGAGACTGGACTTGAGCTCTGGATTTGAACACCCAGCGATACTCCATCACTTAGTTGTCAAGTCCTGATAGACTGACTTTAAGACCTTGGGTAAGTCACTTAACTTCTCATTGCTCTGGGTAATTCTCTTAAACTATTTAAATAGAAATTGATGACTATTGGTGGAGGGAGTTTCCTCACTGGAAGTTCCCTATGCAAATAAAAGCACAAGCTTGGCTAAAAAACAAACAAACGAATGAATAAATAAATAGAGTGCTGGGCACCATTCTAGAGGCTGAGGATACAAAGTAACACTGAAGCAGCCCCTGCCCTCAGGGAGCTTCTGTTATATTGGGTCATCCTAAGGAAGTTGATGGTTTATGATTGTAATTTGATTATTTATGATTATACTTAGACTTATTCCTGACAAATAATTGAATAAATCACCCAGGATTTTCCAGGTGACAAAACCCCTCTCTCTCTTTGGGTTTGTTGGGGGCAGTGTTCTCTTCCCATCTGTAGAACTGAAGTGATGGGTTAAGGGTGCTGAGGTCCACGGTTCAGAGGTAGTGCAACCAAAATGCTAAAAGCCCAGTGGGGAGAGTGACAGGCCTGGAGTCAGGAAGACCCAAGTTTAAATCTAGCCTCAGACACTGACTGGCTGTGTGATCCTGGGCAAGTCACTTTACCTCTGTTTCCTCAGTTGTAAGATAGGGATGATGATGGCAGCACCTTACCTCCTGGGGGAGTTGTAGGGATCACATGTGCTAATTTACAAAGTGCTATGTAAATGCTACATGCTGCTGTTACTACTGTTATCACACTTGGCTGACCATGCCAAGGGGCATAGGGCACTCTGGCCCTACTATTTGGGATCTGGGGTGGATGTGGGTACTTACACACAAACACGTATGCATTCACTCAGTTCCATACCACGCACATACATGCATACAGATAATCACACCGGCATACCTGACTGGAAAACGCATCACAGGCTGACACCCCCAGGCTGAGCCATACTGAGACACACAGAATGGACCACCGGGTTTACCCCTGTCCCCAAGATATAGACGTATTGACCTCCTACACAAATACATTCAGTTATACACATGAGCAGACCCCCCCCCACAACATACACACAAGGATTGCACATATATGTGGTCACTGTCCACACCTGGCATCTACACCTGGGCCATGAGCTCTTTTTCTATTCTTTGGAATTCCCAATAGGGAAATAAATGTCTGAGGCTCACGTGTGTTACAGCTGGAAGGCTCATTTCTCAGCCTCAGACCCAAGCAGGGACATCAGGGCAGAGACATAATGTGGTTAGACTGTGTGGCTTAGGGAAGGCAAGCCTTGTTAGTCTCCATCCCCTTAGATGGCACTTCCCTTCTTAGAGAGACCCCCTCCATCATTACCGTCCCTGTCCAGAAGGTCAGCAGGCAGCAGGGGCAGATAGTAGCACTACTGGGATGTGGGAAGGTCTACCCCATGTAGATAGGTAAAGCACTTATTAAGTGCTTACTGTGTTCCAGACGCCTTGCTGATGTGTGAGAATCTGGTCTAAGCAGAATGAACAGGTGTTGGAGCCCAGGGGTGGGTCATGGAATGGAATGTGGTGCTGTCTTGGACTACTGAATGAGCAGTAGAATAATTTGCTTGCTCCTCTGTCCATCCATCCATCCATCCATCCATCCATCCATTCATCTATCCACCACCTGTCCACCTGTCCATCTGTCTAAGCATGCATTCTGTAACGTGCCCCTGTGTGACAGCCTCATCCACGATCATGCTAACCCTCTTTTCCATTTCTTTACACTTCAGAGGAGCCGCCCGGTGTGGCCAACCCTTACCGTGCCTCTGACCGTACGTTGCTTGCCTCCTGATGATGGGGAGAAAGAGGGATTACTGGGCTGGGGTTCCCTTGGGATTGAGGGGCAGGTGGTATACTGGGTGGCATTCTTTTCAGTCTGGGATGGGCTGGATGGGAGAAAGGGACCACGATCATTCATTAAGTGCCAACTCTGGGCCGGGCACAGAGGGCACAAGTACAATAAATAAAAACACTCCTCCCAGGGAATTTACATTCTAACGGGGAGAGAAGTACATTAATAAGTAGAACTTGCTTTGAGCAGAATGCTTCTCTCCCTCTTCCTCTCCCATTCCCACCAACTTTTCTTTTTTCATAGTTAGGGACCAGTGGCTGGTCCAGCTCACTGGTCCAGTCTGTGCACTGCACAACACACTGAGGACATGGAAACAAAAGCAATAAAGAGGCAAAGTGAACCAGTTCTGGCCCTCCAGAAGTTTACAGTTCACTGGAGTATCATCTTGGCCCAGAGTAGGAAAGCAAGTCAGAATTGTTTCTCTGGAGCTCAGTGGATAATCTCCAAATCATTTGTAATCTGTTACTGTGATTCTATTCTCCCTCTCTCTTGGGGAATTTGGTTTCCTGAGGTTTTGGGTTCAGATGAATATTAAATGAGTTTTCCATCCCTGACCCTACACTCATGAACTGCCATGGGTGGCTGGCAGAGATTGGAAGCCACTGGACAAGGAGAGGGAAGGAGGAGACAGGGGACAATTTACAAATTTGCAACCAAGTGTCTGATACCCTTGGAGAATGGACATCTGATCATATTTATAAATTATATTTACACTTATTTATACCATATATGACTATATTACATATATTTATTTATGTCATGCTTATAAATTAACTCCCATAAGTCAGTCTCTCTCTTGCTGCCTCCACAATGTTCTGAGGTTGTGGGCCTCCCTCTCCTAATGCCCCCTCTTTCGCTCAACAGTTAGCCATGACCAACAGTGCTGAACTATCCTCTTGGGATGACCATTTCCAGGGTCTTAATTGTCATTTCCTTCTGGAAAATCAGGAGTGATCTATCCCAGGCCTTATCCCGGGTCGAACCATGAGGAGCCTACAGGCTCCAACTGTTGCCTGGTCACAGAAAAACTATCCTTCAAACAAAATGTCTCATCCTGCTCCAGGGCCTCTCCCCTCTTCCCCTGTCCATTAGATGGGGGCAAAGCACCCTTAAACAGACCCCTGGTCTGAGAGAGTGAACCATTGTCTATGTATTTAGGGAGCACTTGGATTTTTAGGGGCAATTGTGATTCCTGTCCTCAGGATGAAATTAATTTCTCCTCAGCAGTGAGTAAATCCTTAGCTCTGTCCATGTCAATCTGGGCAAAGGGACCTTTGCTTTCCTGTTCTTTCTATGAAAGACTATCATGATTTTTGGTGGTTGGAAGCTGGAATTCCCATTCCTATAGCCTCTACTGCCATCTTCCTCCTCCTCAACCACAACAAATAAGAATGATATCAGAAACACCTAAGCTCCCACTTTGAGGTTTCTCTAGAAGTCTTTCTGGTTTATGGCTAGGTTTCCTTTAGACCTTACTGGAGAAGTCATTGGTTTTATCTTACTTACACAGGGATGTCCCAGTTGCTCTCCTTTTCTACCTTTGGGATAGATGACATAGATTTTGGGATATGAAGAATACTTTCTCTTATTACTGCCCTCCCAACAAAGGGACAGCCTAGTCTATCTGAGCTTCTAGAATATTGTAGCTAAAACCTCAGACTGGAAAATGAATGAATGAATTAGAAAGTAACACGAATGTTAGCTGGAAAATTTTGACATTAATGCCAACGAGAGTATAGAAGAATATCTGCTCCTAACCTTTACTTTGTTTTTAGACCTTATTCCAACTTTATTCCTAAACTGAACACCTACTGGACAGTATCAGAGTCCATAGATTATGTTGAAATTAGGCAACTTTGGTTTTGCTCCTCACCTTTCTCTAACGGGGCAAGAGGTGGTGACTCTGAGGGTTAGGGATCGCCCTCTTTTTCCCTAGAAGGAGAGAGCAGTGTTTACTTAGGCCCCTGTCCATTTGGCCCCATAGCTTGGCTTTCTGGGGATGGGCCCAGCCTAAAGTCTGAAATTAGTATGATTTGCCCTGACAATCGCTCCAGTTGATACCTAAGCCTTGGATGACTAATATCTAGGATGGAGAGGTTTGCATGGGGTATATGTAGCAGGTCCAGCCTTGGTGAGATGAAACATGAGGGATCTTGGTCCCATGACCCAGGTAGGGTTCAATGAAGACCCTTTGAAATTTAATCTTTAAAGCCTGAGGAAAGGAGAAAGTAATAAAAGCTGTTCATGGAAATTCGGGGATAAAGATGGGGGCTCAAGGCCAAGGATGGGGACTTGGGAACCAGACATTGGTAGCTAAGAGTCAGGGATGGAGAGTAAGGACTGGGGATGGGAGTGCATGTGGATAAGTGTTATTGACTGCAAGGTTCCCCAAACTGGACAGTGATGGGAGCCTGGCAACATTCAGTCTGTGTGCTGCTCTCCCCACTACCCACAGAACTGATTCTCTTCTCTGGTTTCCTAGTTGACGATGGCCTGGGTTTCCTCCCCACCTTTGGACCCTGCTACGTGAACCTTTATGGCAGTCCCAGAGAATTCACTGGTTTTCCTGACCCCTATGAAGAACTCAACCTGGGCAAGGTGAGGCTGAGGCAACTGCCGGCTGGGAGGTATGGGATCAAGTACAGAGAAGTGGTGGGGGGCAATCTGTCTGTCTTGGGGGCTCATGACGGTGCTATTCAGTAGGGGAGGCATTGATTAACTCACCAGGATATGTACACGCCGTGATGCGTTAAAAACTACCGTGTGCCAGGCACCGTGCCAAACACTGAAGATACAAAAAGAAGCAAAAGATGGCTTCTTCTGGGGCCATGGCCACAGGGGCAGGTACCGTTCCCCCGCCCGCAGCTCTTCCCTGTTTCGTGCCTCACCAGTTGAACCATCTCCAGCAATGCTCTCTCACGTTGGCCATTTTGAATATCCCAAATCTTGTTCCCTCTTGGAATGGGGAGTGACCAGACACAGGTTTAACCAAAGAATCAATCAATAAATGCCTACTATGTGCTAAGCACTGTGTCGTTATCCCACTGGGATGGCGACGTATGGACTTCCTCCTTGACCCCTTAGATCTGAAGCTCTGCCAGTCCTTTTCTGACCCAGGTCTGACTTTCCTGGACTCCCTGAGGAATCTGACTCACCTTCCTAATTCTTCTCCTGATTCTCCTTCTAACTTGAGCCATAGGTGTCCTTGACCACCTCCCTCTCCTCCTCAGCCCCTGAAGACCCAGCCCTATCTGTCCAAGTGTCCAGTTTCCTGCCCTGGTTTAGACATAAAGACCCCAGACCCCAATTCCTCAGAGGGTCTGAGCTGAGTGTCCAACACATAATGTTTATACTGGTTACTTCCTTCCCCTTTCCTTTCCCCATTCATGTTGCTCACCTGGATGTCATGGCCTCTTCTCACATTTTGTCTTAGGTTTAGCTGGGTTTTAGCTCCTTAGCCTAATAACCTCCAACTTACGCCTCTCAACACATAATGCCTGTCCATCAAAATATAGAAAAGTGGATGAATTGTCTATAGAGTAGCCAAGGAGGACACAGATTATTTGCCCCCAAATTATCATGTTTGAAAACTGAACTCAGCCAATGCCCCAAAAAAGGTAAGAACAATTAGCAGGATGACTAGACTGAATGTTTAAGTGAAGGCCTTATCGGTCTTTATCAAAGTGGTGGATGCATGAGAGGATATTTGTTTGGGTCTGGGTCTCCTGCTCTACAAAAGAAAGATGCAAGGCTTGAGAAATTCAAATACATTTCTCAAATCTTTGACTGTGACCTAGGTAGGGATCCTGCCTCCGTGAATAACCTTCAGAAAGAGGGAAATTATAGGATCACAAATACAGAAGGACCTCCAAAGCTATCTAGCCCAGCCCCTTCATTTTGCTGAGAAGGAAACTGAGGCACGCCTAGAGAAGTTATACAACTTACTCAAGGTTATTCATGTTTGCAAGTCACGGATTTGCTCATTGTTCTTAGTCCACTATGGACATTAACCAGACTTGGATGTTAGCTGGAACATGGACCCAGTGACCACAAGGAGAAGATTCTGGAGGGGACTTGGGCTTAGGAATTCACTCAGTACCCTGTTCCTCATCACCTGATGGGCTCTCATGGCCCTTTTCCTCTTTGGTTCCTATCATTTCCAACAATTAAGAGCATGTCCTCACATCCGTAGTATAAGAGCCTTCCCCAAGGTTGGCGCTTGACTCTTCTCTCTCCTTTCCAAATACTGTGGACAAATCACCTGTTTCCTCCTGTGCAGGGCGAAGGTGTGTCCTATCGAGGCCGGCTGCTGGTGTCCCTGGAGACGAAGCTGGTGGAACACACGGAGCAGCGGGTAGATGACATTCACGCGGACGACATTCTTCGGGTGGAGGTATCGGTGCTGGGATTAGAAGAGGGATGTCTTTGGGGCTGCCCCAGGACAAGGGACTAAGAGCAGCCTTGGCCAAGGCCAATGGTCACTTTCTGGGACGGCCCGAGGACCGGACTCTGGGTTCAAATCCTGGCGTGGGTACTTACTACCTGGTGATTTAGGGCAGGTGTCTTTGTCTATCCAAGCCTATTGTCCTCTGTCCAGTGAGGAGGTTCAGATCCTGTGGGACCCTTCCAGCTCTAGGGCTCTGTTTCTGCTATCCCCAACCGGGATGAGAACACCTGCCCTGCCTGCCTCCTGGGGCTGTTTGTGATGAGGGAATGAGATAAGTAAGGCATCTGGAAAAGTGGAAAGTGAGACAGAAATGTGAACTGTGATTGTTATCTTCACAGAGTAGTAATACCATAATTCTCTTTTTTGAGGAGGGCTATCTCCTGTTTCATTGGCATAGGAACTCCCAATATGGAAATTCCTTCCACTGATGTGAGTCAGCACCTGCCTGGAATTTAGGTTTAAAGAGTTTCCTGGGGCACTCAGAGGTTAAGTGACTGGTCCAGGGTCACCCAGTATGTGTCAGACATGGGTCCTGAGTGCAGGTCTTCATGGTTCTAATGCTAACTTTCTATTTGCTTTGCTTTGATACCTTTCATCATCATCATCATCATCATCATCATCATCATCATCATCATCTTAGACCTGTGATTGAATTTGTACAAGGAACTCTCAGTGTAGGAATTCCCTCTCCCAATGGAGAGCTTTTGGGGGGCCCTGAGAGGCAAAGTGTCTCCCCCAGGGTCCCATAGCTGGTATATGCCAGAGGCAGGGCTTGAACCCATCCCCATCTTCTTGGCTTCAACTATACCACAATGTAGTTATTGTAATATTATCATGACCAACATGTATTTGCTGAGCCGTTTCTGTGTGCCTAGGACCTGTGTTCCAGTCTTTCCACTGATTCTTCTTATATGCACATGGGCAGATTTTCCAGCTGTGCCTGCTGGGTCCTTTAAGGTTTATGCCCAAAGAACACAAGCTCTGACAGGTCCCATCAAGGTGGAAAGGCTTTGAGTATGGGCCCAACAATGGACTATATGTCTAATAACCCAGGGCCAGCCTCTATCGCCTTGCTGGCAGTGGGAGAATTATTTTTTCATCCACGGATTCATCCACGGAAACTCACGACAACAATCTGATGATGAGGTTTCAATCTTCATTTGAGGAACACTAGATCCTCAAAATATTGATGCATGGGTGAGATACAAAGGTGAATCAGATGAATCCCCTGCCCTCAAGAGGCTTACAGCCTAGCTAGAGAGATTCAATTCAATTTAACAAGCACTTATTAAGTACCTGCTAAATGTTAGGAGCTGTGTTAGGCACTGGGGATTCAAAGACAAAAATGAAACCACTCCTGCCCTCAAGGGGCTTCCATTCTCCATAGATACTTATGTGAATACTTCAAGGGTCAAAGATTCTATATGAGTGGGATTTCTTCCACTGGTTCACTGCAGGACCTCCATGCCTTAAGAGTTGATGTGGCCAAAAGAATTAGCCTGGTGACCAGTTGGTGCTAAGATTTTTAGCATTTAGTTAGGCTAGTCTTCATACAACCAATGTAGAATTTAAAGTGCAATCAGGGAGAGTGGATTCAAATCCTGACACCTGTGTGACCCTAGACAAGTCCCCTCACCTCTTAGGACCCCAGGCACCTCTCTTAAGACTCCAAATGTCAGAAAAGAGGATGACCTGTATTGGGGAAGGACATTCTCAAGACCAGTAAATCACAGGCCTTATCCCACCATTTTGTAGTCATTGAAATGCTAGACTTGATGGGCCTTAAGGTCCTTCCCAGATCTTTGGAGGGCTCTGCTGGTGGTGCTGGGGGAGAGTGGAAGAATCCAAGTCAGAGAATCTGGGTTTGAATTCCCATGTCTTTGGGAAGGATCTCAGTTTCCTCCTCAGTAAAATGCTGGAGCTGGACTGGAGGGCCTTTAAGTCCAGAACCTAGAGCTTCTCTAGTTCACCCCTTCCCTTTATAGAGGACGAAACTGAGGTAACTGGCGTGGGGTCCTATAGGTAGCAAGCATCCATCCTCCTTCTGACTTCTCTTTCCTGCCCACTTTTAGAAATATCTCAGAAGGCGGAAATATTCCCTGTTTGCCACCTTCTACTCGGCCACCATGCTTCAGGATGTTGATGATGCCATACAGTTTGAGGTTAGCATTGGTAATTACGGGAACAAGTTTGACATGACCTGCCTCCCGCTGGCCTCCACCACTCAGTACAGCCGAGCTGTCTTTGACGGTAAGACCTGGGGCCCAGAGTCCCCTAAGCAGCAGCAATGTGGCAGGAAGGAGACTCCCAGGCTGGGGCAGTAGGCCCTGGTAAGGCGGAAGAGAGTGGAGCCTGCCTGACACGTTGGGGAGGAAGGGGACCTCAGGGATTTCCTTTTTTCATTCATTCTTTAGCTAATCAAGTGCTAGGCTCTGTCCTCTCTTCTGCTGGAGACTTTATTGGATGGTAAGCTCCTTGAGGGCAAGACCCAACTTTTGCCTCTTTTTGTGTCCCCAGCACTTAGCACAGGGCTTGGCACATAGTGGGCACTTAATAAATGTTTATTCAATTGGGCTGAATGTCACGTGTTTCCATTTGGTACCGTAGAGTCATGCCTCAGCTGACCTGCCCTGGTCATGACTTTGGAGAGCAAGATGTGGCGGCAGCCACCAGGGAAATCCAAAGCATTAGATATACTAAGGGCTCGGGTCTTTTTGGTTTTGGTCTTTCCCTTTTCTGCTTCCTCCTTCTCCTTTCCCATTTTCCCTCTCTCTCTCTCCACTCTCCCTTTCTCTCTCCTTCTCCCTCTTCCTTCTTCTTCCTGCCCCTTCCTCCTCCTCCTCCTCCCCACTCTCTGTCTTTGTCTCTCTTTTCTTTTCCCTCTCTCTCCTTCCTCTTCCTTCTACCTCCCTCTCCTCACTCTTTCTATCCCTCTCTCCTCCCTTCCTTCTCTCCCTTCTTCTCTCTCCCCTTTCCTCCTTCTCCCCCTTCTCTCCCTTCCCCCCTCTTTTTCCTTCTCCCTCTCTTTCCTCCCTCTCCACCTCCCCCTTTCCCTCTTGTAGTCCTAGAAAGTTACCCAGGATACTGAAGGATTCGGTGACTGATCAGGGTCACTGTCAGAGGCAGGACCTGAACCTGGGTGTTCTTGACCCCAAGGCCTCTGAACTGCAGTGTATGCTGGTAAATGTTTAATGACCATGCTCTGAAAATGCAGGGCAGGCTTTTAAATTTAAGCTGCATCATTAACGTCTTCTACGTCACTTCCTTAAGTCTAGACAATCATTCAAGCCCTGATTGGTGGCGTTTGTCAGTATTGGGGGTGTCCATCCTCCCACTGAGCATTTAGCCATCGGCTCTGTGGAGCCCTGCCCCTTCAAAGTGTTCTGTGTATGTTGGCTGTTACTGTTGCAGCTGCCATGGTGAGCATGGCCACTTCTCCACTTTCAGTCTGCTCACCCAGCCTTTTTTCTCTCCATCCTTACCCCATCCCATTTCTAAGGGGATCCCATTGTCCTTTGCCCCTCCTGGTGAGGGGCCTGGTGAGGGGCCTCTGGCTGAAGCCAAGATGAGATCTGGACCTCTCACCATCCCCCACCCTGTCCCTGTTCCTCCCTGACCAGCTGGGGATGAGGGCACAGCTGGGCAGGCTTTCTTAGAGTACTCTCCACCAGCTGGCCATTGTTGACTCAGGCACTTGGCCCAAACCACCAGGGAGGTTGCCCTGGGCCACATCTGTGGCATCCGTCAAGGCTGGCAGAGGGATGGATTACGCTCGTGTTGCTCTCTTGTTGCCAAGGCCAACATTTTTTGGCATGCTAGTTCTTTTGATGGGCTAAGAAACCCTAATATGGACAGCAACCTCTGGTTAAATGAGTGGCCCATCAAGTGGCCAACAGAAGAATAGACCTAAGCAGAGGAGCTTCCTCTGGTCGCTGATGAATAAAGGGTTCTCCTGGAGGTGGGGGATGTCTGGAAGGGCACCACTCTCATGCCACAGAACTTGGATGTGTGGGGTTGACCTTCCCTGGGAATGACCGTGCCCTCTTTCCTCCTGTCCCCATGCTTAGTCCAGCCTCCTTCCTTCCTCTCTGCTTTCCAGGATGTCACTACTACTATTTGCCTTGGGGCAACGTGAAACCTGTGGTTGTGCTGTCCTCATACTGGGAGGACATTAGCCACCGGACAGACACGCAGAACCAGCTGCTGAGCATTGCCGACCAACTGGTGAGTCCAGCATGCCCCAACCTCCCCAACCTTCCCGACCCCCTGCCTTGCTATCTAGTATAGGCCGAAGACTGTGAGGGTAGAGAAGAGAAGGCTCAGAGGGGACAAGCTAGGGGCCTCAAATACTGGGCAGCCAGATTTCTCGTGGACAGAGCATGTAATGGTGGCACCTCCCAATAACCCCACCTCCCAGAGTTGTTGGGAGGATACAATAAGAGGATGGTTGTACAAACCTTAAAGTGCTGTAGAAACGCTCGCTACTAATGTTATTCTTTAAGAAGCTCTTATGGAAGACAGGAATTAACCTGGTTCTGCTTGGCCCCCGAACTATGGATAATGGGGAGAAGTTCCCAAGAAGTGAATCTGAGCTCTTTGGCCCTCACTTTCCTAACCCATAAACTGAGGAGCACCCTGGGAGTGGGTAGCATCACCAAGGGGAAGATGTGGAGAGGAAGGAGAGTAGGGCTGATGGCTGGGGAGGAGAGGGAGAGGAGGAATGATCACCCAGGGGGAGGAGGATCAGGGAAGCCAGTGAAAGAGAGCTTCAAGAGCAGGAGACTGAAGGACTGGGAAGTGTTGGAAGAATTAGGAGAAAGGGTGGGATCAGACTGTGAAGAGCCTTGAACGTTGGGCAGAGGGTTGGGACTCAGTTCTAAAATTAGCGATAGAGAGTCATTGAAACTTCTTGACTGGGGCTGGGGAGGAGACACAATGGACTCAGTGGTACTTTCATCAAGGCATCTGCTCTCCTTTCTTTTAAAAATGTTTTATTATCTTTTCTTCTTATGATACAGACATTTCCCCTCGCCCTCTCTCAAAGAGTTGTAAGGATGAGTAACAAAAGAGAGAACAAACCAATTTGGTAAAGTCAGCCAGCCCAGTCTGCCCTCATGAGTAGCTGTGGCTGCCTACCTTGGGAGGGCGCTGCCTTCTCCTCTCTTCTTGAGGACCAGACAGGGCCATGGTGATTTGGCTGCCATGTTGGTGGAGTCTATTCATTCACATCATTGTGGCCATTGCGGATCTTGTTTGCTTGGCTCTGTAGACATTAATGGGCTTCTCAATGCTTCCCCACATCCATACTCTTCACTGTTTCTTAGAGCAAACCAATATTCCACTACATTAATGCGTCACAATGTATTTAGTTGTTCTCCAGTCAAAGGGCGACTCTTTGGCTCCCAGTTCTTTGCTACCACAAAAAAGTAGCAACAAACTATAAATGTAATCACATAGACGGGGCCTTTCTGTGGCTTTTGACCTTCTTAGGCAGGTTCTCAACCTGTGGGTTATGTTCAATTTATAACAATGAAAATACATCCTGCATATCCGATAGATTCATAACAGTAGCAAAATTACAGCTATGAAGTAGCAACGAAAATAATTTTATGGTTGGGGGTCTCCACAAGATGAGGAACTGAATTAAAGGGTCATGGCATTAGGACGGTTGAGATATGAGCTTTCCGTTTTAATAAATTATACTTTATAAATCAGTCAGTCAATAAGCCAATAAGCGCCAGGTACTAATGATAAGTGCTGAGTATAGGAAAGAAAGTAAAAGTGTGGTCCCTGCCCTCAAGGAGCTTATAATCTAATGGAAAACCACATACAAAAAATGTGCACATACAAAAGAGAAACTGGGTGGTGCCTGGGAGGGTGGGCTGGAAAGGAGGAGGCTGTCGGGTCCTTTCCTCCAGTGGTGACTCCCTCTCTCTTTGCCCTTTAGGAAGTTGGCCTGAATCAGGTCCACGTAGCCCTCAAGGCTCAGTTCTCAGCAGAAGACCTTGACGGCCTGGTGGCTCAGGTGATCGACAACCTCATCTCTGACTGCAGGTACCGACTGCTTTTCTCACCTCTTCTCCCTCCCCCTCGATGCACCCCCCATCCTCCTTGATGCTCAGTCAGTCTTAAGGGGGAGTGACCGGGGTGTCAGGCTGGCCGGAGCACACCTGGCCGCCTGTCGCCAGAGGTTTCAGAGCAGAGCACAAAGTTGAAAAGGTGATATTTAGAGCAGGTCATAAATCTCCCGGCTGCTGCTGCTGGTCTGAGCCCATCCTGCAGCCCTGAATGGGCAGCATTGTGTCTCTGATTTGGGATCCCTGATGGGATCTCCAGGAGATGCTGGGAGCCACCCCTTGCCCACCAAGTTCTCTTGCCCCACTGGGAGTGGTGCTGGGGCTGATCTCCACGTCCCCTCCCAAGATAACTCGGGGGGACAGTGACCTGACAGGTAGTGGTTTTGTTTGACCTCTTAGTGACAACGCTGGTTGTTAGTTTGAGCACAAGGGAAGCAGGGAGCGCAGTATCAGAGGAATCGTATTAGATTAGGGTCGAGTATGGCTCTGAATTGGCAGGGCAGAGATGGTAGCATAAGATAGGATCAAATGGGGTGACATCAATAAAGCCCTTAGCAAGTGCCCAGTACATAGTAGGTGCTCCTCAAATGCTTGCTCCTTCCCTCCTTACCCTATGAGTCTGTGAAATGAAGGCTGGAACAGAAGGGAAGTGAGGGGTGTACCAAAGCTGATAGCCCACTATCTGTACCTTTGGAGACTGTCTGAGAGAGTCCTCTGAGCCTCAGGGAGGCCAAAGGACTTGTTCACAGTCATACAGCCAGTGGGTGCCCAAGACAGGATTTGAACCCAAGTCTTTCTGACCCCAAGTCTGGAGCTCTATCCCCTGGGCTGTGTTCAGCTTTCTCTTACATAAAATTGCACATTTGTGTCAGTGGGCTCACAGAGGAGCACACCAATGTGTGTGTGTGTGTGTGTGTGTGTGTGTGTGTATCTAATAGTCTCCCCCACCCCCTGAGGAGGCAGAACAGGATGGAAGGAAGAGACCCTGGCACAGAGCAATCCATGAAAACATATGGTCCTGCAAATGCTGCAAACCGTGTTATTCTCACTCATTCATTCATCCGTTTATTCAGTGAAGATTTATTGAGCAAACTGCTGTGTTTGGAGAGCCCCAAGCTAGCACTAGGTGGGGATGGGGGAGCCGGGGCCATCCCAGGTTATCTGGGGCTCTTGTGGTGAGTGGTGCAGCCTCGCTGGGACACACAGACTCACCCATTATTTCCACAGACACCTACTAAGTGCTCATTATTGGACCAGTACAAGGTTGGGATTCAAGGGCAAATAGTCCCTTTCTCCCTTTTGGAAATGCTTTGTTGATGCTGCCCTCACTCCAGCATTTATTAGATACCTACTATGTGCAAAGCCCTGGAGTCACAAAGATCTAACACTAAATAATCCTGCCCTCAGGGAGCTCACATTCTACCTGGGAGACAACATGCCCAGACTATGTGTGAAAAGAAATGCTTGTTGAGTGACTGGTGGAATGGCAGGGGCTGCGGCTCTGGAAGGACCAAGGACCGAGGTGGTGCTTCCTCTCTCCTTCTCCAGACCAAGGTTAAATTTCAACAGCCTGGTAGAGAGAGTGCTGAACTGTCAGTCAGCAACCATTTATTAGATACCCACCATGTGCCCATCACTGTGCTAAGCTCTGAGAAGACAAATACAGAGAAAAAGAAAGGCAGCCCCTGCCCTTGGAGAGCTTCTGTTCAGTTAGGGAAGCAACTGAAAAGTGGGGAGCATGGGAGGAAGAGGGTGCCCAGAGGGGAAATGAGCAGGGAGTCTGGACACCTGGATTCTTTGCTCTGTCTAAGTAGGCCTTCATGTTGCTACTGGAAGAAGATGGTTGGACCCAGTGGGCCCATGGGACTGCCTCATCTGTCAATGTCAAGTGACTTACCCAGGGTCACACAGCTAGTACGTTCATGAGGGAGGATTTGAACCCTTGACCAACACCTTACACTGCCCCACCGACTCTCAGTTCTGGGAGCCTAAGACTCAGACTGCATTTGCCTCTGTCTCAGCTCAACAACAACTTCACTGAGCTTTCCTTTGTGACTGTGGGCTGGCCATTTCCCTTTTCCGAGGCCTCAGTTTCCTTCTCTGTAGAATAGTCCTTTCTCTTTGTAATATGACATTTGGGGGTTTGGGTGAGGTTGGCTTTAAGGCTCTTTTGGCCCTCCTATCCAAAAGCATCCTCTCTGTTTTCTGCAAGGGTTCCCCACTTCTCCCCCTCCCTCAGTAGCAATTCCTGGTTACACTTCTATCGGACACCAGCTGGGTGACCCTGGGCAGGTGACTCAGCTTCTCTGAGCCTCAGACAGCCTTCTCAGACTGTCTCCCTCGTTAATAGAGAAGCTGTGACCTGCTGAGGTTTGAAATCTCCACCTGCCCCCCTACTTGCCCCTCATCACCTGTGTGCCCCTGAGGAGCTCCCTGATGGGTAAGAAGGACAGACAGAAATGAAAACTTCCCAAAGGGCTTAGGAGAGAAATTCTTTGTCTAGAAACACAGAAGTCATGTTTCCCATCATATCAAGGGCTTCCTGGGGGGAGAGCCTGTGTCTCCCCCAACAGACCAGGGGCTCCCTGGGGCAGGGCCTGTGTCTCCCCCAACAGACCAGGGGCTCCCTGGGGCAGGGCCTGTGTCTCCCATCAGACCAGGGGCTTCCTGGGGGCAGGGCCTGTCTCCCATCAGACCAGGGGCTCCCTGGGGCAGGGCCTGTGTCTCCCATCAGACCAGGGGCTCCCTGGGGCAGGGCCTGTGTCTCCCATCAGACCAGGACCCTAGGAAGGATTTTCATTCTCCCACTAGATCAGGGGCTCCCCAAAGCCAGGGACTGAGTCTGCCTCCTCAGATACTCGATGTATCGGCTCATTCTGATCCCACAGGAGGTGGAGAGCTTGGAGGCTTTATCCCAGACGTCTTTGTAGGATTGTTCTGAGGTGTCTTCATATCCCACGCAGGATCTTATCCCTGTTTCCCCCAACAGGGGAAGCCTCTGTTGGGGCTTCAGACAGAACCTCTGTCTGAAAGGTTCTGTCTGACAGAAAACCTTTTTGGGGCACCCATTACCCTTGGTAGTATCCCCTTCTTTTTGCCATAACCATCCCCCCTCCGCTCCCATCTTCCTGGGTAGATAACTCCGTGGTGACCGTCCTGGCCCACTTCCCCTGGCACTCTCCTCCCCTTAGAGTTTTCCTGTGGATCAGGAGGGGCCCAGGTCTCTCCTTAGACTGGGGGGATGCCAGGCATTTGCTCAGAGAACCTTGGCTGGGCTCATGGCCTCCCTGAAAACCTCCCTTCTGTGGCCGGTCTCCCAACCTCCCCCAGCTGCTGTCCCTTAGCCTGAGACATAAATCACCACCACAGACTTCTCCTTCCAAGTGGCTGCCTGGGCTTCCCCGCAGCGGCCCCAGGCAGGGCCCTCTCCCAAACTGGCAGGCCAGGGCTACCTGGCCGGAGGTTACTGTTTTCCTCCTTCTGGGAAGGACCCCCACCCGCCAAGCTAGAGCGATGGAGCCCACTCCGACCCTCCCCGGTGAGTGCCAGAACTTCCTCTTGGCCTGGCTGTGCTATGCTACGTGACCCGAACCAGGCCCTGGGGTTTCTCTGAGATGGAGCTGGCTCTCAGTTCCCCTTCCCTGGCCACCCCCATTCAAAATTCAATTAAAAAAAATAACAGGAAAAATGTCATGAGGCTGAAGGCTGCCAAGGCAGCGTATCTGGCGGGCAGGCAGGCGCTGGTGCCGCTCGGGCGGTAATTGCTTCTGCATAGCTTGGGGAGATTGGCAGAGAAATAAATCAGTGTGGAGCCGTGAGTGGGGAGCCCAGACAAGGCTGCTGCTGCTGCTGCTGCTGCCTCTGTTGCAGGAGGGGAAGGGCAGACCAGGATAGGACAGGGTGGGCAGCTGGCAGGCCAGCAGCTGGGGACAGCGGGCTGGGCTGAGCTTGGGAATGGGCTGTGGGGGCAGGCAGCCCCCTTTGTGCTGTTCCTCACCAATGGCCACAGCCTGCCAGTCACCTGCCCTGTTCTGCTGCTGCCTGGACGTTCCACACCAATGTCCCTGGCTTTCTTCTGGGGAGGAGTAGGTGGGTGAATTCTCTAGTATGTAGGGACTTTAGAAGGGAGTCCCCCTCGTTGGGTCAGAGTTCATGGGGAGCAAACCTGGGCCTCAGACTTGGGGTGCTTATGGTTCTCTACTCAGAGGGAGCCTTTATTCTAATGGGGAGCAAACACCTCCCCACCTCCCTCTCTCCAGGGAGCCCCTGGTCTGTTTGGGGATGCAAACGTCTCCTTTCTAATATACCTTGTGAGGTTTTTGTTTCTGTCCCTTGGTCTCCTCCCTGACCTGGGGGATGCTCAGGACCAGAGGGATAGCTGGAGGGATGCACTGAGCAGCAGGGGGTGGCTGCATCTATCCTTGGCCATTAGCCTTCCTGTCTGTCCTCCATGCCCTGTATGGGTCACATAAATTTCATTGTCAAACTAGACCTAGATCTTGTTCATTTAAACAGTAGGTGCCTGACCATAGTGTGTCCAGCCCTCTGCTCACTTATGTTGAGGGTTCAAATCTGGCCTTGGATGCTTACCAGCTGTGTGACCCTGGACAAGTCAATAGACCATTTTGCCTCAGTTTCCTCAACTGTAAAATGAGGATAACAATAGCACCTTCCTCCTGGGGTGGAGGAAGCTCAAATGAGATCATATTTGTAAAGTGATAAGTAGAGTGCTTAGCATACAGTAGGCACTCTATCGGATCAATAAAGTGCCCACTATGTGCTAGGAATGCAAATACATAAATTCTAGCAATGATTATGACCCTCATTTTACAGATTAGGTTGAAGCAACTTGCCCAGGGTCACACCACTAGTGAATGACCAAGCTGTGATTTGAACCCAAATGTTCCTGATTCCACATTCTGTGCCTGTTCCACGAAAGTCCTCATGGTGGGGCATAGTGGAAAGGCAGCAGGAAGTGGAGGTTCAGGCCCCAGCTCTGCCACCCACTGGCCGTGTAGCCAAGGGTCTCCCTTCAGGGATCTGAGACTCAGTTTCCTCACCTGTAAACGGGAATAATATGCATGACCAACCAACACTGTGATTTTTATGGAGAAAGTACTTTGTAAACCTTGTAAGAAAATAGACATTTTACTGATGTTTTTTAGAGACATTGTCATTATTTTCAGTTGTCCCCTGAGGAAAGCGCATGGGTCCATTTATCATGTCTGATCATGTGTGCCCTGTTCTGCCCCGGGAGTCCCCCACCTCTTTGCTGAGAGGAGAGAGGAGGTGTGTTTATTTCTGCCATCACACTTGTGCCTCTTGTCTCTCCTTCCACGGACAGTCAGCCTCTGGTGGATGTCAGGGAGAAGCCCTCTGCCACGCACCTGGACCACTACCTGTACCGACTCCGAACCAGCAACCTGACCCAGATCATGCACGCTGCCCTAGAGCTAAAGCATGCCAGCGCCCGCGAGGATCTGATGGCAGCCCTAGAGCAGGCCGAGGACTGGCTTCTGCGGCTGCGGGCCCTGGCTGAGGAGGTAGCCCCGGGGTGGGTCAGGAGCCTCTAGTGGCCAATGGATGCTAGGACCGGGAGCACCTTCTCTGGGATCCGGCCTCTTCAATGAGGGCTGGGGGTTCAGGGCCTAGATTTCTTCTGAGTCCCCTTCTCTCTCCAACTCTGCTTCTCAGCGTTACTTGGGGCAAAATACTCCTTTTGGGTATTTGGTTTCCTCATCCTAGTACCTGTCTCCCAGGGCTGCTGGGAAGTATGTGAAGGCCAGCTGGTAGCTACTTACCAGCCTCTGCTCTGGGGCATTAAAGGCTTTCTGTGTCCCCTTTTTCTCACCGGGACAACCCCTGGAACTCCCTGCCTTCCCATGCCTCTCTGGGACACCGGCCCTCAAAGGGGTTAGATAGCTGCAAGGGAATGTAAGCTCTCTGAGGGCAGGGTCTATTTCTTCTGTTATTGTAGCTCTTGGGGTCTCACTCAACCTAGTAGGTCCTGGGTAGAGGCTTGCTATAGATTGGGTTGACTGATAATTGAAGAGAATAGTCATAGGGTCAAGAAATCTCAGACTGCTAAAATATTGCCTGATTAGGAGATCAAGCTTCCTAAGTTACTGTTCTAGGATTTAAATAGAGCCAGAATGTCCTGGTGAAGTCCTGGGACGACAAGACCACAGACTGAGAGATGAAAGGAAATTTAGAAGGCCTTTAGTTCAAGCCTCATTCATTTTTCAGGTGTAGAAACTGAGGCCCAGAACTTGAGGGTCTCCCTTGAGGTAGAGAGGCCAGAGCTGACTGTGGTATCCCCAAAGGCTGCTGGGGTGAGGGGAAGAGGCTAATCCTCCTCTGGGGAGATAGGAGGGGGGCCAGAGACCCCCTCAGGGAGGTCGGGGGGGCTGGGAGACGGCAGTGGGAGAGGTTGTTGATTTATTATAGTCCGTGCTGAGGTACAGATCTGGAGGATAAAGGGAAGGGGGAAGTCTGGGGAGAAGAATTTCCGGAGGAGTTAGCTCTCCCAAAGACTGGGGAGGATTGGAAATAGGGAGAATTCCAAGGCAGAAGGAAGGCGTCCAGAAACATTCATCCTCTAAAGCTAACTTTGGACCCCTTCCCTGTGAAAAGGAGCTCATGCCTGCAGCTGGTTGCCCAGTGGTTAGACCCTGGTCCTAATGAGGCCAGGTTTATGGCTTTGGTGTCTGTCTGGGCCATGTAGTTATATAGAGGAAGACTGTTCTGTGACCCCATGCTGGCACCCTCCTCCCCACACCCAGCTCTGTGACCTTGGGCGAATCCCTGAAAGCCTTTGCTTGTCAAGTGTATAACAGGGATCATAATAGTGCGTACCTGGGTTTTGGGGGGCTTTTTTAAGGATTAAATAAGATAGGTATATCTTCTTTAAAAAGTGTCCAGCACAATGCCTGACATGTAGTATGCAATATCTATAGAAATGCACATTCCCTTTCTACTACAAGCAGACTCCCTGATCTCTGCCATAAGCTTCCTTTTCTTCCTCCTAGTCACACATTTAGCCCTTAATCTCTGCTAGAGCATGGACTTAATCTGGGGTATGGATTGAACCTCATCTAAACCCAGACCAATAAACATGTATTGAGTGCTATCTGTATGTTAGGTACGGGAGATACAGAGACTAAACCCAGAGTCCCTGCCCTCAGGGAGCTTATGTTCTGCTGGGAGAGGTGGAATCTCTACAGGGCTAAGCATGAACAAAGTAATTTTTACTTTGCCTGGGCCTGTGATTTCACAGGTATAGGTGTGGTAACTCTCACGTCAAGACCTTTTTCTACTAGACTACTCAGTGCCTTCTTGGCAATTTATAATCCTGGTAGTTAAGTGACCTGCCCAGGATGAAGCCATAAGTATGGGTCAGAGGTCTTCCCTGACCCCAGGGACAGCTTGTTCTCCATTCCAGGTCTGTCAAGCTCTTCACTGTGGGCCACACGTTGACTTAGAAAACCTCAAGTTAACATCTATCTTGTATTTTTATTTATTTAGTCAAAAATTGCCCAATTACATATTGATCTGGCTCAGGCTGTCTGTGTGATACCTGTGAAACAGAAGACACCAGCCTCTCTCCTGCAAAATTATATAGAGAAATATACAATCATGTAGAGAAATAATTTCAGGGGCAACACTAATAGAGGCATCCAGAAAGAGGAGTCCCCCCCAACCCCATGGGTCTTCCTTACATAGAAGGAGGTGCCTTAGCTCTGAAGGAAACTAGAGTTTCTATGAGGGAGGGCATCCCATGTGTGGGGACAGCCTGTGCAAAGTCACAGAGGTGGGAGATGGGATATCACATATGGGGAGCAGCAAGAAGGACAGTCTGTCTGGATTACAGAGTTTAGAGGAATATTCACGTGCAGTCATGGATAGAGCGCTGGGCCAGCCTGGAGTCAGAAAGACTTACTACCTGTGGGACCCTGGGCAAGTCACTTTACCCTGTTGGTCCCAGTTCCTTTCTCTGTGAGATGGGGATCATCATAACATCTACTTCCCAGAGCTGTTGTGAGATCCAATAAGATGATGGATATAATGTGCCCAGACCTGTGCTGAAGACTTCAGGAGAGACAGGAAGAGGATCAGATTGGGAAGGGTCCTCATTGGCACCTAACCAGTAGTCCCCTCTCAACAAGCCTGACAAGCGTTTGCCTCTAGCAAAGTGCGCCCACCACCTCCCACGGCATCTCAGATTGCTAGCAAACCTCTCCTGGCAGTGAGTCTAAAAGAGAGGGGGTGGCCTGGGAAGGCCTGTAGGAGGACCCTGGCCTGGAAGGAGGAGAGGAGGAGCCCCCAGAGGCTCTGGTCAGGTTGTTATCCAGAGGTGTTAAGCAGCCCTGTGCCCTCCCGACTCAGTGTTGTCACGGTCTGTAGTTGATTCAAAGGATGAAGGAATTCTGCCTCCATGCCTCCGTGATTCCATTGATTTGAAAACTCCTTTTAGTAATACCCCTACCTTTGAAAGGTTGTTCTTAAGTTTCTGGGGCCCAACATTTCATGAGTGTATGGCCAGCCCTGTAAGGTGGCTCGCAGAGCCTGAAGCTCAGATGCCACCATGAGGATGTGTCACTGTTGGAAGAGGCCCCTTACCTGAACAAAAGGGCCCTTCGGTGACCCTCCCCCACCCTGCTCTGGGGGTCATTTAGGCTTTGCTTGGAGAAACCCATCCCCCCATCAGAGGGAACCCCTTCCTGCTCCTTTCACTTTGAGCATATTTGTTGGAAAATGTTTTTTTCCTCATAGATATAGAAATAGGACCTGTGATTTCGATGGTAGAAGGAACTCTCAGGTGAGGGAATGCCTTCCCCCATGCAGGTGGGCACCCTCTGCAATCGAATGATCCTAGAGCCAAGAACACAGTGCCCAGGGTCACATAGCTAGCTTGTGTCAAAGCGGGAACTTGAACCCAGCTCTTCCTGGCCTTGAGGTTGGCTCTGTAGGGGCAGTCAGGTATTGCCCCGGAGTCAGCAAGACCAGAGCTCAGACACTTCCTAGGTGTGTGACCTGGAGGAGTCTCTACAATGACACCGTCTCCCAGGGTTGTGGTGAGGATGAGTGAGATGATGCGGAGTACTCACTCAGTACAGCACCCGGGTAGAGTAGGCACTTTTGTAAATGTTGGCTTTTATCATTCCTATTGTAATGTATTGCCTGTTTCTCCAAGGTTTTTCTTCTCGTATTATAGAGCCTAAATCTTGACTTCCCATCACTTTCACCTCCCCCCCCTCTTAATTCTGCCCTCTGGGCCCCAGTGGAATAAATAGAAAGTCCTCAAATTCTTGAGTTTGCGCCTCCTAAACTGAGGCTGACAGCCCCTGTCCTCGGGGCACTTCCAGTCTTGGAAGAGGACCGTGGAGGAAAGGAAGGGTCTGGGACCAGACTGTGGTCTAGACTTTGATGTGTTCCATTTCGGGCGCAGGGCGGGATGAGTTCTTTGGGAAAGGCTTCCTGGAGAAGGTGGGATTTGAACCAGGCCTTGCAGGATGGTTGGGATTTGGCAAGGTGGGCCGACGGAGGGAGGCTGCCAAGGATGTCTGGGCCGGCGCTTGGCCAAGGGGATGGGAAGGATCGGGCCCCCTCTCCAGCACTCAGTGTCCCCCATTGTTCTCTGCCTTCCCCATCTCAGCCTCAGAACAGCTTGCCCGATGTAGTGATCTGGATGCTTCAGGGGGACAAGCGCGTGGCTTACCACCGTGTGCCAGCCCACGAGATCCTCTTCTCCCGGCGCGGGGCCAAGTGCTGTGGCAAGAATTGTGGGAAACTGCAGACAGTGTTTCTGAAAGTAAGTCTTTCCTCCCCGGGGGTCATGGGTGGCTTAGCACTGCTTGGCTTTCCTGGACAAGACCTCGCCTCCCACCCGCCGCTCCTCCTCTTTCCCTGGCCTGTCCAAAGACTGTGTGCCTGGGAGAAAACCAGACACCCAAGGGGTAAGAGTGAGAGCCCACCAGAAACAGTCCCCTGCCCCTCCACACCCTGCGCCCCTAGAGGCAGTCTGCTAGGAAATGGCTCCTCTGGTCCCCTGGATTGGAGCTAGAGGGAGCCTCAGAGGCCAGCAGACCCCATCCCCTCACGCAGAGAGTGAGGAGCAGATCCAAGATCTGAATCCTGAGTTAGGCAGTCAGACCCGCTGTGCTCATTTTACAGATGAGTCACACTGAGGCACAGAGAGACAACTTGCCCAAAGTCACAAGTTAGTGAACAGCCTTGTCAGGATTTGAGATCAGATCCTCGGACTCCGAGCCCGGCATGTTTTTAGTGACTCTCCATTGTTCTCTGTAGCATTTAGAGATGGAAAATAACCTTGGAAATTATCCAGTCTAACTCCTGGTAAATTACAGATTGGGAAACTGAGGCTCAGAGAGGGAATCCTAGATTTTGTGTTTATAAGAAAGGAACCTTTGAGGTCACAGAGTCCAATTCCTTCCTGTGCAGGAGCTGTCCAAGGCCACAAAGGGAGGAAGAGATGGTGGTCAGAATTTGAACTCAGGACCTTTGACTCCAACGCTAGTTCTTTTTATGGTCCTACTTTGTCTCTTCGATGGAGGGACTACTTGTTTCCTTCTGGGGTCTCCTTGAGGGTAGGGCCTAGGGCTCCTCTACCTGACTTAGGGGCTTCAGAGGGTTGTTACTCCCTGGTCACAGTGGGGGCATCCTTGAGGCTGCATGGGTGGGCCAGGCCTCCTCCCCTGTGGTCTACCAGGGATCTCCCTTTTAAGGTTTTCCCAGACCTTTCCCCAGGCCTGGGCTTGGGTCCTCCACAAACCCCTCAGCTGTGGGGAAAAGGGGAGAGGCCTTCTTTCCTATCCCCAGGGAGCTGCATGGTCTGAGAGGAGCCTCTCCCTCTTCTGGAGTGTCTAGCCATGGACTTCAGCTCCCTTCAGCCTCCACATTTCTAGTGCTTGGCTATCCCTCCTGTTTGTCCTCCTGCACCCCCTTCTGCCCATCTTGGGAGGGGTCTGCATGGCCACGCTGCAGGGGAGCAGGTGCTCATTGCTGGGTCCAGCTACCTTGCAGCTGACACTATCTGTGGGCTGCCCACAGGCTTGTTAATTTGGAGAAAAGGCACACAAGGCTTCTTTGGCCCCAGGAACATGTGGTCAGGCCATGGTGATGTTCTGCTGGCCAGGCTCTTGGACACCAGTGTCCTGGGCTCTTGTGTGGGCACAGGAGAGGGGAAGAAGGGAGAGGGGGTCTGTGGGGGACTTTCTCATTGGGGAGAGCTGGAAGAGACCTCAGTGGCCAGTGGGGGTGACCCCCTCATTCTATGGAGTAAGAAACCACTTCTGTGAGATGAAAGAACTCTCTTGGGATTGCCCAGCTAGAAAGGGTGTGACCCGCTTGTCTCTCTGCCTTGTTGAGTTCTCCCAAGAGCAGAGCAGGGGTTAATCAGAGAAAGCTTCCCGGAAGAAAAGTCAGCATCATAGAGCAGGAAGAGCACCCCATTGGGCATCTGAGGCTTTGGATTCAAATTCTGACTTTGGCCCTTCCTTTTTCATTGACCTGGGGTGAACTGGGCCCCCTCTGGGGGGCCTTTCTTGTAAAACTGGTTGGATGTAAGTGTTCTAAGGTTCCTTTTAGGACTACATTTTGGGGGAAGGGGATTATGAAGTGAGTCCTGATGGCAGGCACCCAGGCCATGGCTCCGACCCCTAGACCCCACAGCATCAGGGAAATCTAAGCTGAAAATTTACCCTGGCTCCAAGTGTGAGAAAAAAAATAGAGAGAAAATTGTTCCTTCGTGTCTTCCCCACTCAGCTCATGAGCTTCTCCAGAGTGTCCTGAGTAAACGGAGAAAAAATGTTGGCCGAGAGCAGAGACCAAAAAAACATTGGTGTTTCTCCACTTGAGCCGAGGTCGGAAAAAATGATCGGCGGCCCAGAGAGCAGAACCCCAAAGCAGACATTTCTCCAATTGTCAGAGCTATTTTGGGGAGAGCGGGCTGGCTGGGGGGGCTGGTCCCAGGGAGCCTGGTAGTGGGTGGGAATTCCAGCTGTCTCTGTTTGGGGGGAGAAGGAGGGACGGAGAGAGGACCCGGCTGAGTGATGAGTGAGAGAATGAGCGATGGGGGATATTTCCATAGTCAGAGGCTTGTGGTGTTGGGGGTGTGGGCGGCATCTGGGGCCTGCAGCCTCTCCGTTCCCCAATGAGGCAGGAGCAAGTGTGGTTCAGGCTGGCCAGGCTGGTGATGGCAGAGTATGAAATGAGCCTCGCTCTCCCCAAGAAGAGATCTAGGCTGGGGGGCCAGAGACCTGGCTTAAAGGCCTGACTCCACTTAACTGGCTGCCCCTCTGGGGGCAATGAGAAAGCCTCTTTTCTTTTCCTCATGGGCCGTTATGAAAATTGAATCAGAGCGTGATGTACAGTACTCTGCCTGTGGTAGAGCTCTGGGTCTCACAGGAACCATGTGTAAGGACAAATCTACGGCTAGACAGGATCTCAGGGTCCATTTGGCTCATCCTGGTCATGAATAAATGAAAAAAAAATGAGGAAGCTTTTATTATGGGCCAAGCACTGTGCTAAATGCTGGGGATAGAAATGCAAAAGCGAGCTCAGCTCCTGCCCTCAAGAAGCTTACTTTCTAATAGGAGGATTGGGAACCAAGGTACTTTGGTCTGAAAGTGAGGTCATAGGGAAGTAGGTTGACTCACTCCACTCAGGTGTTAAGTGTAAGAGGTGAGATTTGAACCTTCCACCTGGCTCTTACCACTAAGCTGAACTGTTAACTAAGGAGCACCAGGTTAAGTGACTTGTCCAAGGTCACACAGGTAGCAAGTAAGAGTTCATGAATAACAAATGTCACTAAATATATCATAAACAGAAAGGCCAGAGAAAGGGAAGTTTGTTTTTTCTTCCCTGTCTTTTTATAGACTGTCTCCCCATTAGACTGTGAGCTCCTTGAGGCCAGGGCCTGTCTTATACCTTTCTTTGTATCCTCAGTGCCTGGCATACAATAAGCACTTAATAAATGTTTATTGCCTATTGACCACTGCCCCCCCTGCTCTATGCTCTTACCCTAAATTTGTTTCTAACTCACGGGTCCCAGGAAGAAAGTTTCCAATAAGCTAATTTTCACCGAAGTCACAGAATCATAAGGTTTCAAGCAGGAAGGAGTCCTGCCTGGTCTATCTTGTTCATGCCCCGTTTTACATATGAGAAACTGAGGGCCAGATCAGTGAAGTCACTCGGGTCATCAGAGCTGGGGTTTCAAGTCAGAACCTCTCCGTCCCCTAAACCACACTGGTGTCAGGGACTAAATGTCTCATCTGCCTAGAGGGTTTCAAATTTTCTGGTCCCCAAACTGGATCCAGCCACTGCCTGGAGAATCCTGAACTCCTTGCCTCAGTCCTTGCCTTCGTGATTGTTCTGAACTAAACAGAGCTTCTGAAGATGAGGGTCAGGAGCGGCTGAAAACCCACCAAAAGGGGCTAATCTGATTAAAAGGGGCAGAGATTCCTCAAGCCCAGGAGGAAAGAAAGCAGTTTATTAAACCACTCCAGTCTATTGACCCCCTCTCATGACATTATTCTTAAAAATAAACAGAATTTAACCATCTCTCCTTTCTCTAGCCGAAGCAGAGTGGTGGCAGGGACAGGGGCAGGCAGGTGATGGGCTGGATTTTTGGGTCACTTAATGCAGTCTAAGAGCTCATTCTCTCTTTTGGGGGGAAAGGAAGGTATACTTTTTTCAGATGATTCCTTTAGGATAATATTATGAATAAATATTGAGAGGATTCAATCAGCAAATCTAGGAACCTTTATTAACTACTTACCATGTGCTGGAATACAAAACAAAAACAGAAGCAACCCGGCCCTTGAATGAAGGAGAAGACCCGCACATCTCATTCCCCAGGGCGGCACTGTCAGGAGCTTTGTGGGCTTCTCAGCCTGCTCCTGAGCTGGGCACCTTCCCTCTCCCTTCTCTTTTCAGCCTTTTGTGTGTCTTCCCCCCCCCCCCCCCAGTAGATTGTAACCCCTGGAGGTCAGGGGCTGCCTTTCTTTTTTACATTTGTAGAGTACTTAGCACAGTTTTACAAGAACATTCTCAAGGTCTTTCAGAAGAACTTGGGAATTGATTGTGTGCCATGGGAGACACTGGCATAGGACTGACCAGCGTGGCATGCCCAACATCAGAGAAGGCTCTGTGCTCTATGAGCAAAGCAGACTTGCAGTAGCTCAAAGGAAATGCAGGATGCACAGATTTAGAGAATCAGCCTCAAATGTTCACATGGACTATTTGTGCCTGACCTGTGTTAGAGCATCCTGAGCTCATGTTGGTCTCATCAGTCACAGTTGGACACATTGAAACTTGACCCAGGCATAGTGATGTCATTTTGGTCCTCTTTGAGAACTGAGGATAACAACCACCATCCTTAGCACAGTGTTCCACAAATAGTAGGTGCTTAATAAATATTATTCACTAGTGACTATGTACATCCATTCAGCAGAATGTATTTTCCTTGAGGGCATTTAATATCTAGATGCTACCTGAGCGTACCTGGGCAGAATCACTTAACAGTTTCTTTGTCTGTAAAATGAGTAGTATCTCTCTCTGTCCCAGTGTCATTGTGAGGATCAGATGAAACTACAAAGGTAGGACACTTTGTGCACTTTAAAGAGCTCCATTACTATCCTAATTAATTCTTTGTTGTTCAGTCATTTCAGTCGTGTCTGACTCTCCAGGACCCCACGTGAGGTTTTCTTGGCAGAGATACTGGAGTGGTTTGGGCCATTTCCTTCTCCAGCTCATTTTATAGACAAGGAAACTGAGGCAAGCAGGGTGAAGTGACTTGCCCAGGGTCACACATCTAGGAAGTAGCTGAGGCCACATTTGGTGCTCTATCTACGGAGCCCCAGATAATTAATGCTACATTCCTAACGTTGTCACTGTTATCATCATGTTTGTATCAGTGGTGCCTAGCACAGAGCCTGTATGCAAAGTAAGCATTTTATGATAACTAAATTATTAATCTAATTAATTAATTAAATTAATTAATTTAATCAGATTAATTATAATAATGACACTTATATGGCCATAATATTTTATTCTTTTCAAACTATTTTTCCATTTCTAAGATCTAGGGTGTAAAAATTTGTCTCAAGCCCATTCTCAGACCCATGGGGAAAGGGGTTGCCCCTGTTGTGCCTGGCCCTGCAGGGCAGCCCTAGGAGCGGGGGTGGGGAGGAGAGGCAGGTTTGGGCTGGAGGCTGAGAGAAATTTCCAGACCTTGAGCACTGCCCCACTCCCCCATCTCAGAGGTTGATGAGTGTCCCCTGCCTCGAGGTCTCCAAACAGAAAACCTGGATGATGACTTATAAATTATTTCAGAGTTCTATTCCTCATCCAGGTATGGCTTGGATTTGATGGCGGCTGAGATTCTGTCGTTCTGGGGCTGTTGGGCCAAGCCAGGCTTGCTTACTGCAGCCACAGGGAGACCCTCAGGCTTGATGTCTTTATCTGCCCTTCGCAGCCCAAAAGATCATGGATGTAGAGCGGGCTGAAATCTCAGATGTCTAGTCCATCCATCCCATTTCCCAAATGAGAAAACGGATGCCTGGCAAGCTTAAATGACTTGCTCAAAGTCACAGAAGCAATTGGAAGCAAGAATCAGGATTTAAACTCAGGTCCTCTGCTGCCAAACCCAGTGCTCGTTCCACTACGCCCTGGTTCTCTGTTACCCATGATGGTTAAATGAAGGACCATGTGACCTCT
The DNA here is from genome assembly GCA_028646575.1 of Pseudocheirus occidentalis. Taxonomy (NCBI): domain Eukaryota; kingdom Metazoa; phylum Chordata; class Mammalia; order Diprotodontia; family Pseudocheiridae; genus Pseudocheirus; species Pseudocheirus occidentalis. The sequence continues at coordinate 305,731,205 of CM053595.1, forward strand.
TAGAAGATACACAGGCTGTTGGGGCTAGAGATGGAATCGGGGACATTTTCCTTCTGCTGGTCCTCTCTCATCAAAGTAGAAAGTAAGCTCTCCTGGGCAGGAACTGGGGAGCCACTTGATAAATGGTTCTCCCTTCACCAAGGGCCACACAATGAAATGAAGGACTCAAGTGAGCCCTTAGATTTTTGAGGTCAGTGGATACATCTCTTGCCAGGACCATCTTTAAGACCAAGGGAAGACTAGGGTCTGTCTTAGGGACTCTAGGTGTGGTCTTGCTTGAGGGCAGAGGGCTGAATGAAGTAGTTCTGGTTTTCTCTCTTTCCTCCTTGGTGTCTAGTATCCAATGGAGGGAGTGAAGGGCTCCAAGATGCCAGCCCAGATCCGGGTCCAGCTCTGGTTTGGTCTCTCAGTGGACGAGAAGGAGCTTAACAAGTTTGCTGAGGGGAAGCTCTCTGTCTTTGCTGAAACTGTGAGTTGCCTTTCCCTCTTCTTCCTCTCCCTCTTCTCCCTCTCCCTCTCCACTCCATTCTAGGCTGGGTTAAGTCCTGGATTATTCTCCTCCCCTCCCCTTCCAGGCTCAGTACCTCTTTTTTCTTTTCCCTCACTTAGTATGAGAATCAGACAAAGCTAGCCTTGATGGGGACCTGGGGGACCGTGGGCCTCACCTACCCCAAGTTCTCTGATGTCACCAGCAAGATCAAACTGCCCAAGGACAGCTTCCGTCCATCTGCTGGCTGGGACTGGGCTGGGGACTGGTTTGTGAGTCCTGAGAAAACGTGAGTCTGGGCTTGGGGCAGCCTGGCAGGCTGGTAAGGGATAGGGAGGGAGCAGGGACAGCTGAATGACAAGAGACAGGGTTTCTGATCAACGTGGCTGAGCTCTCCATCTCTCCCTCCCTCCTGCCTATCTGTCTGTCTCTGCCTGCCTGTCTGTCCATTTCCAGATCCCTTGTCTGTTTCTCTCTCTCCCTCCTTCTCTCCACCCCCCCCCAATCATTTTCTTTCTCTGACTGGTTACTTCTGTGTCTTTTTCTCAGCCATTAGCTACTGTATCATCACACTTTTTCTGGTAGGGGTGGTGGAGGTGGGAGTATGGAGTCTCTTTCCTACTCTTTGTCCTTCATCTCTTTCTGGTTCTATCTTGTTTTGGGTGCTACTTTTTTTATTTTACCAGTTGTGTTTTTCTGCTGATTTTTGCCCTATTCTCCATCTCATCTCATCTCTGTCTCTGTCTTTCCTCCCCTCCCC
>CM053595.1:305732951-305748150 GCA_028646575.1 Pseudocheirus occidentalis
CTCTCTCTCTCTCTCTCTCTCTCTCTCTCTCTCTCTCTCTCTCTCTCTCTCTCTCCCTCTCTCCCCTCCCTACTGAAGTGCCCTGATATTTTTGTATCCCCTCAGTGGAATTGTTGTGGGCAGAAGTTGCTTCCTTTTCGTCCTTGTATCCTCAGTATTTGGCACAGTCTTGCTCATAGTAGGCACTTCATTCATGTGTCTTGAATTATACAGGACATATCTCTCACAATGGACTCAGCTAAAAACCTTTGATGAGGAAGGAGTTAAGGTAGGGGAGTTGGGGGTTACCTCCGGGGAACTGCTTTGTTTCATAGAAGTGGGAGCATTTTTTGCAACAAGTACTGGAGTCTTTCCATGACTATTTACAGTGCTGGGCACACAGTAGGGGGTTAATAAATGCCTGTTGATTGGTTGATTGATGATTACTACATGCTACCCTCCTGAACCTGTCCTGCTTTTCCTGACTGTAAGAATCTAGACCTCCTCCTTTTGTGTCCACTTTGGGTTCCTTTGGGTCATAAAGCTGGGCTGAAATATTACCCTTCACCTAAAGATATCACTGGGAAGAGAAAATTCCTCCCAAGGAAAAATGGAGCCAACTCTGGGACACTTCCTTTTCCTCTTCCTGTTCATCCATTCATTCATTCATTCATTCATTCATTCATTCATTCATTCATTCATTCTTTCCCTGTGCCAGGGGTCAGGAATACAAAAACAGATCTTTATCCACAAGGGGTTTATATTGTAGTACCCAAGCCCTATAAGCCACTCTTATGGAATCTGGAGGCAGTGCCCTCCATATCTACAAGTCTCTGACCACTTGGGTCACCATTGAGAAAGCAAGAGAACTAAAACCCCACTAGGGACATGCATGGCCAAGCAAAATAAACCCCTAGGATGGCCAGGTACAAATACCACCTCTCTGTCTGCGCTCTGATATGGACTCGTGGTTTCATGGTGAATCTGATAGAAAAACTCCCCCTCCCAATGCAGGTCAATGCTTTCTTTACTACTTAGAGTTATCTAAAACACTGAGAGGTTTTAGTGACCTGTCCAGGGTCCCAGAAAATATATATGTCACCGGTGGGACTTGAACCCAGGCTTCCCCAGTGCCTCTGAGGCTGGCTGTCTAATCCATGATACCTCCCTGTGTGTGTACACACCTTTTTATACATTTATGTATATATACATATGTATTTGTTCCTATATATGTGTGCATGCATGTATATTCACAACCACACACACAGAGCTCCTGTTTCCCTTGACCCAGAATGGTTTTCTGAAACACTTGGGGCTTGAATAAAGAGACCAGGGGTAGGGTAGGGGGTGGGAGAGAGCTGTGTTTCTAAGAGCAAGGCAACCAGAGTCCTCTGACAATGAGGGCAAAGTAATTTCTACTCATCTGCCACGTAGTGCAAATATGCCTCAGCCTGAAAATGAATTACATTTGAGGTTGAAATTTTGTAAAATGAAATTCTGTAATATGAGCAGGCTTATTTTGGTGGTAACCATCTACACCCATCCCCTCACTCCCAAGCCCTAGGTTATCTGTAGTTAACTTTTCTATTGCATGGCCCCTCTAAGGTCCAAACTTCTCATCACCATCACATGTCACACTTTTGACACTACACTTTCCCGATTAAATACTCAGTCCTCTATTTATCCCAACAAGAACTGGAAGGTAAAGGGAATTGAGGGTCCTATCCCCAAACTCAGAGTCATCTTGTAAGAAAGATTTATTAAAATGAAATACACTGTTCTCCATTTCCTTGGGGAATTTGTGAACCATAGAAGGAGAGAGGTTTCCTAAGGCTGGGTGGTGATACTGGCTGGCCCTCCTTAGCCTAGAATGGAGCAGGAGGAAGGAGCTGATAGCTGGTACTAAGGAGAGAAGGGGTAAGATAGGTAGTGCCCCCCTCCCAGACCTCCCAGATCATGTCTTTGGGATTTAGCTTCATTCTTGGTTTGAAACAGTCATTCTCTTTTGCACATCTGAATTCATTTATTCAGCATGTGCAAGGGTAAAGGACACTGTGCCCAGTGCAGACCATGCAGAGACAAAGTGGAAAATAATCCCCGCCTCCACGAAGGCCTGTTCATCTGACACAGATAAGTCAACCCAAGATAGTTTGGTAACCAGAGGGGGTGTGGGGAATAGGGAGAGCACTCAGTTGGGAGGGTGGTACCTCCATGTTCCTTACACGGCTCTTTCCAAATGTGAGTTATTGTGGATCAGGAAGACAAGCACATTCTTCCCTCCCCTGCAGCCTGGAGTCCCCTTCATGGAAAGTGGGGAAATAGAGGGGAGGGGTTGGGGGGCGGAGTCCAAACTTTCCTCCCTTCCCCTCCCCTCTGTATAGTCACTTGGGTCTGGCTGGCCAGCTGCATCCTCACTCTTTCTAACGCCCTGTTGCTGCTCAGTGATGAACAAGTCACACTCCAGCTTCCCAAGATGCTATCTTTGGACAGCTACTAGCCTACCTACCGTTTCTTCCTCTGGTCCTCAGTCTCTCTTTCTCTCCTGTGCCTTCTGTCTCCTCTTGAGTCTGTCCATCTACCTAAACCTGGGACAGGAGAGGGACAAGATGTGGGACCCCCTGATTAGATGTCCCATTTCTTCCAGGCCTCAGGGAGCCCTGGCAGCCTTGATCGGATCCCTCCCCCCTCTTCCCTATTCTCTGCTTAGACAGAGGCAGCCCACACACCAGGACCACAGCGGGGAGTGAAGGGGAGGCTGCGCTGGGCTGGCCAGGGAGTGCTGGCTTGGGTTGACCTGGCGTGCTCCGAAGGCAATTAGCCTGACAGATTTAGTGCTCCCGTTGGGATGCTGGTGGGGCCAGGCGGCCTCCAACGCAGCCCTGTGCTGGCCTAGGGTGGGTCTGACTCCCCCCTTCCAAGAAATGGGGAGCAATTCTGTCAGACTCTTTCCATTGAATGGAGCCCTGCACGATCTTTGGGATGGGATGTTCACCTCTGAGAGTCCCTTTCTCAGGAAGGAGGAAGAGCTGTGGGCTGAGGCCCTGGACTTTGGTCCCAAGGCCTGGGGATAAGGAGGGTTTAGGAAGACATCATCTCCAAGGCCTCTTCCAGAACAACCTTCTCTGACTTTCTGACTCCTGAGCTGGGGCCTGGCCAGGTCAGAGTGAGTTAACTGTGGGCACAGAAAAAGGTGATTTTGAACCGGGCTCAGTGTAGTTTTTCCCATCAGACCAGCTGATGGGAAAAAAGCTCCTTAAAGGAATCTCCCACATTAAAGCAGGACATCTGGGAGGGAAGGTTCTTTGTCTCCCCCATCAGAACAGAGACTCCCTGAGGGCATTAGCTGAATCTTCCCACCAGACCAAGAGCTCCCTGAGAGGAGAGCCATATTTCTTCTCAGTTGAAGTTGACTAGTATCAGTATAACAAGTTTTTACTAAGCATGTACTGTATGGTTGGTGCTGTGGAAGAGAGGAAAGGAGGTCTGATTTTCCATCTATCCTTGGGAAGTCTCACATTTGGAACAGGGAGACTGCAATAGGGACCAGTGCCAGGCCATATTGAGTTATGTGGTTCAGGTGAGAGCTATTGGGTGTCAGAGAAGAGAGAGAATTCTCTGGATTGGACTGGTGAGAGATTTCTTGGAAGTGGGACTTAGGTTGGGCCTGGAAAGATGATTAAGGTTTTGGGGAGGCAGAAAAGATGGCCAATCTGAAAGCAAAAGCCTGGAGGGTGGAAATGAGTGTGTTCACAGGGTAGTGAGGGGCCCTACCTGCCTAAGGTGAGGAGTTTGTGTGAGGGTGGGAGAGATGAGGCTGCAAAGGAGGCTGGTGTTGAATTGTGTGTGTGTGTGTGTGTGTAGGACTTTGATGCAAAACAAAACTTTGGATGTTCTTCCTGCTGTGGCTAACAGGTTGCTATTGAAGGCTTTTGAGCAGGGGAGCAGCACAAGAAAAGTGGTCATAGTTAGGAGTCAGAGCAGGATGGGACTAGGAGTAATCTGGGAAGAGTGTGAAGGCAACAGAGTTGGGGTCAGGAGACGGGAACACAGGCTTCAGGAGCTGGAAGGGAGCTTAGCAGTGTCTCTTCAGCAGAAGCTCATCCCCTCTGGAGGTAGCCCCCTCCCCTATCTGACGGCTTTCATGGCGAGGAAGTTCTCCTGAGGTTGGGCCCCTAATGGCTCTTCACTCCTGCTTCTGACCAAAGAGAACAAATCTGACCCTTCCTCCAAATGACAGTCCATCCAAATACCCAAATTCAGCTCTTGTGTCTCCTCCTACCCCTCTCCTCCCTCTGGCATTCTTTTCTTCTTCATGCTAAGCAACTCTAGTTTTCCTGGGGGATCCTCATGTAACATGTCCTCAAGGCCCTTCACCATCCTGGTTTCCTTCCTCTGAACACTTCATCAATGTCCACCTTAAACTGTGGTGCCCAGTTCTGAGGAAGGCAGAGGACAGTGGGAAAGCTGGCTCCCCATTCCTGAAAGCTACCTCTTAGCGATTTGGGCTCTAGTCTTGGCTTGGGCACTTCCTTGCTGTGTGACCTTGGGTAAGTCATTTTACTTGCCTTGGCCTTGTTTTTCTCATCTGTAAAATGGTAGGGTTTTACTGGACGGAAGTCCTCGAGCAGAATCTAGATGTTGCAGAGGGAGATTCTTGGTCTCCAGCTGAGATCTGGAGATTCTTCTAGGACAAAGGTTTCTTTTCAGAGTTGGGTCCAATGTCTCTGGTCCCCAGGATCCTGTCTCTGGGAGCTGGTCTGTTCTCTGGGGGGCTCAGCTTGTCTCAGGCGTCCCATTTCTCCTCCTCTCCATAGGGTGGTGTGGTGGATGACAAGAGTGAAGATTCCAAGTCCGTCTCTACCTTGAGTTTTGGCGTCAACAGGCCCACGATTTCCTGCATCTTTGACTGTAAGTGGTCTTGGGTCATGTGTACAGTGAAGGGGCAGGGAGCAGAGGGGCTGTGATGGGATCCTTGGGTTGGTGTTTCTGTCTCTACCTGGGTGTGGATGGATGTGGCTCGGGCTTTTGTGTACCTGTGGATGTATGTGAATGAACGTGTCTGTGCGTCTGCTTGTGTGTGGGTGATTACGAATGTGTCTGTGGGTCCTTGTGTGTTGGATGAACAATTCTTTGTCCTTTTCTGTGTATCTGAGTGTGAAGTGGATGACTGTGTCTCTGTGTTCTTGTGTTTGTGTGTCTTTATGTATCTGTGTGTACATATGTGGATGTATGTGCATACGAATCTTTGGATTAGTGGATCTTTGACCCCGGAGACATTCTCTCTACCCGAGCCAGCCGTGGCACGTCCTCCTTCTATCAAGAGAAAACTGGGATCCTAGGACGAGACCCGGAAGGGGCCCCCCGTGTCTAAGCTGAGTCGCCGTTTGAATTTGAGTTCAGCAGCCACACCCTGGGGCTTACCTTAGCTGTCCTCTCTTTCTCTTTCCATGAAGATGGAAACCGTTACCATCTCCGCTGCTACATGTACCAGGCACGGGACCTCCCCGCCATGGACAAGGACAGCTTTTCTGGTATGTACATGTGTATGAGAGGCCTTATTTGGGGAGATGAGGACAGGAGATATGGGCAGAGAAATCCTGGGAGATGTCTTCTTGGAAGGCAACGATGGAAGGACTAACATGTTGGACCTCTTTCCTTAAGACAGGTCTTGGGAAATCTGCTTTTTGGGGGGGAAGGAACCAAGATACATGTTTCTTTATGTCCAGTCTAATTTCTTTTAGGCTGTGGTCTCCTCTTTGGGATTTCTTTTGGCCTAAAAGTTTGGGGCTTGTGAGTATTTCCTTCCATCAGAAGGTCATGCCCTTGCACCCTAACTTCCAATTGAGTGGCCTCATCCTAGACATCCGTGGACTTGTGGGATATGCAGGTGGCTAATAGTAGCCTGTATTTCTCAGGGTTGTGGTTAGGAGCAAGTAAATGACTTAGCAAACCCCAAAACATGGCATGTACATGTTATATACATGCTTGCTATTATGTAGAGGCAAGGACTGCATTGTTTTTCATTTACCAGGGAGGGAGTAGGTTATGGGGCACAGGTCAGTGCCTCTGGAATAGTAGGCACTTGATAAATGCTACTTAAATAAATGAATGAACAGGACACATCACAGGCACTGAGTGTTTTGTACACAGTTGGTACATAATACATGCTCGTTGAATGAATGAATAACTATGTAGAACACAGACAGAAGTCATAAGACAGAGCCGTACAGCCAAAACAGGTCCAGCTGAATACAATGGAGTGTGTCTAGAAGCCATGTCTTCCTCCATCCCTCCATCCCTCCATCCATCCACTTATCTTTGTATTCCTTCAGACTCCTAATACGAGTTGGTGAGTTTTGCACAGGGGTCATTGTCACAGGCAAGAGAGAAGGGGAGGACACACAGTAGGGACTTTTGTGGGGCTCTCTCTTGTCTTGAGCCGACTCAGAGAATCCACAACCTTGGCAGGGGCTGGGGCTTTAGCACAGAAGGTGAAAAGAGGGAAAGGGCTGTTGATCCAGTGGCACAGCCCTCAAGAAGACAGAGTGGGGGGCCTAGAGAGTGCTGGCCTGGAGAAAGTTCAGCCTCAGCTGGAGGAAGTTCCTGGGAGCACTTGGCTCTTGCCTGCCTGCCCTCCCTCCCCTGTCCCTGCACTGAGCCATATTTCATCAGCCCAGGAACTGTCAGGCAGTGAATGATGATCCCATTAGCCCTCCGCTCTCTTGGCCCTGAGCACGCTCTCCAGCACCCTGGGCACATTTGGAGATTTATGAGCCGTCACCAGGGGTGGTGTGTGTGTGTGTGTGTGTGTGTATGCGTGCGCCTGTTCATTCGAAGGAGGAGAGTAGCCAGGAGTCAGATGGAGTTAGTTGTGAGACATATGGAAAAGTTGGGACCCTGCTTAGTCTTCAAGACTTTGGAGAATCAGTTTGCTTTGTAGGCTGAGCCTGAGCTAAGACCTGATCAAGCAGACAAGGCAGCTTGTTCCCTCATCCCTCCATGAGCTCAAAGTGACTTCAGCCTGGCCACGGGGGAGGACCAGCAGGGCTTGCTTGGGGAGCCAGGGCGAGGCTGTGGGAGAGAGAGCCGGTCTTCTGGGTTGGCCAGGTCATTTGCCACCTCCATCTCTGTGTTGTTGCCCATTAGAGGACCAGGCCATGCTCATTGTTCTCTAGCTTCCACGCCTGAAAGAGGCTGCTCTGGAAGTCTGCTTGTCTTCTGCCCTGGTCAGACCACGAGTGGAGTATTGTGGTCAGCTCTGGGCATTCCATTTCAGGAAGGATATTGGTAAGCTGGGGAGTGTGCTGAAGAGGACAGCCAGGACTGGGAGGGGCCTCAAGTCCCTACTATACAAGCATTGAAAAGGGGAAGAATCAGGGTGGGAGTGGGGGTCATTAAGGCTGGTACATGGAAGAGGGATTGGCCTCGTTCTGCCTGGCCCCAAAGGACACAACTGGGAAGGGAGTGGGGGGTTATGGGGGGTAGGGAATCAGAGGAAATGTCACACTTTCCATTCTGCCCCCCTTTGTCCTTCCCCCCAAAATAAACACTCTGTGAATTTTCGGGGCTTTGCCAGGCAAACTTCCTCGGGGCTCCCTGTCGGGTGTGAATGAAAGAATTGATTGAGTAGCCGTTGGAAAGGAAAGCTGGGGCCAAAAAAACCTCCAGTGTTTATTTTCACTCCCAAACACTAAATCAGGGCTGTTCCCCTGCCCCCTCCTCCCCCCCCCCACTTCCACCTACCCCCAGTGAACAGCTCCAAGCTGGGGTGGCTGGCCAGTGAGCAGGGCCAGGTGGGATTTTCTGTTGGACCCAAAGCTTCAAGTTGGAACTTTTTTTTAATCTTTGTGGGGAGACCATGTTATAGCAGTGAGCTGAATTGAAGCTGTGTCTCATGGCCCCTTGGGGAGAGTACTCAGTCCTTGAAGTGTGGGTGCTAAGGGGCTCTATTTCAGACTGGTCAACATTGACCTGTTTAATCTGACTCAGGAAGAACTCAAATGTTTCGACCTTCACATGCCCCTGTACTCTTCCTTGTACCCACTGCAAGCTGGACAGCACCTCCTTTGAGAACAAGGCAAAGCACCAGCCTATAGCACTTCCTGACACTATTGAATCACACTTGCCGATGACCATAGTCATTGGGTATTTAAGTGCCTTGGTTTCACAGAAGGGAATTTCACCGTCCCTTCCCCTCCAACCCTAAGTCAGAAATCTAAGAAATGGATGTAGGCCTTCTCCAGGAGTCCATCCGTGGGACATAGTGGAAGGTCCTGGGTTCTTGTACCAAATCCACTGATGCCTCACATGGCTTTGGACAAGGCCCCCAACCTCTGTGAGGTTCACTTTCTCCATCTCTCTTAGGGAAAGAATAATGTTGACCTCCCTTATCTCAGAGGGATCTTGTGAAATCTCTTTGGGACCGTAATATGATGCATCATACAACTGTAAGACCTTGGCTGAGTCCCCTAACTTGCCTAGGCCTCAGTTTACCCTGGGGTAAAATTAGGGGGATGGGCTAGATGGCACCTGAGGTGTCTCCCAGCCCTAGATCTGGCATTGCTGTGGGAGGTTAGAAGAGGCCCATTTGATAGAACATTGAACCCTGGGCTCTGTGAATCAGGACTTCAGAAATCATCCTCTTTGGAAGTGCTCTTGAAGGGCATCTGGGCCATCAGTGTCCAATTCAAATAGACAGCATCCGCTAAATCATTCAGAAGAATCCCTGTGGCCTACATGTTGACTTAGAAAACCACTTATGTCTCTGTTCTTTTACTAATATATCAATACATTAAATGTAGATGGGAGCAGCATTTTCATCTGGTTCTGACCCCATCTGGGGGACCTTGTGCAGCCTCTGGCACTTCTGAGCCAGGCCAGTCTCTATCTGTACAGGAATGATATCTCCAGCCACTGCCTGAAGACCTCTAGTGATGGGGAGCTCACTACCTCCCAAGGCAGCCCAGACCACATTAGGATAGCCTTCAACGTCAGGACTGAAATCTGCCTCTCTGGACATAACTCCCAGGCCTGCCCTCTAGAGCTGAGAATGAGAGAGCCTGTCAAGGCTGTCTGGTTCAGTTTAATTTATTACCCCATAGCAGCTTGAAGGTCAACAGCTGGCCTTCTAAGCACTTGATTCCATCCCCCTAACTCAGGGGAATGCCTCTGAGGCACAGAGGGAGAGGGCTGGTCTCCAGGCAGGGAGACCTGGGTTGAGACTTCTTCTATCCCATACTGGCCGGGGACCCTGGGAAAGTGCTCTGTCCCTTCTTTCAGCCTTGAATTTATGGACAAGTTGTGGATCTGCACCAGAAGAGGGGCTTTCCAGGTGGATAAAATCACAGGGCTGAACCCACCTCTCAGGGAAGGCCTGGGCCATGTAGCTCTGTGTAGGCTGCTTCTCAGCAGCCGTCTGAGGGGTGATGCTAGCCATCCACACCAAGGAAGACCCGGAGGAAAGGGGGGCTGGCTACATTCTTCCCCTTTTCTCTCTCCTTTTCCCTCTCTCCATGCAATCTCAGCCCTTTCCCCCCGAGTCTTTATCAGCTCCCCCTTTCCTGCTTTTCTGAAAGAAATAAGAACAATCCCTTGCATTTCTCTAAGGCTTTGGGGCTCATAAAGCCACAAAAGATGTCAGTGGCCATCCCATCCCATCCCACTCCTGGGTTTCACGTTTGAGGAAACTGACCCCCAGACACATGTCCCATGTCACGCATGTAAAAAGTAGGAGAACGCACTTTCCCTACAACATTACTGTCACTTAGCTCAATTCCTGGCACACTTAATTCCTGGTGCTTAGTGTTTGTTGACTGACTGGCTGAGGCTCAGAGACCTGCTGGTTACTGTTAGGCAGTATTCCAACCCCGGTCTCCCACCAAGTCAAAGGTTCCTTGCACTCCGTCGGGCTCGGCTGCCTTTCTGCAGGAGGGAAAGCGGCTCTTTTCTCGATTTCTCCTCCCGACCCTTCCCCCTTCCTCCCCCCGAACACTTTGGGGGAAAAAGAAAACCTAAGACCGTGGGGGGAAAACCCCGGGCAGCAAGGAACAATACGGCAGTGTCTGCTCGCCACAATGCCTTTGTTGTGTGTGCGCGCGTGTCTGTGTGTGCGCGCGTGTTTCCCCTCCCTAGGGTGCAGGCGTGCGTGCATGTGCGTGCGTTTCCGAGAAAGAGGAGGATTTTGTTTAAAAAACCTGCTTCCCAAGCGTTCAGCTCTCCGCCCCAGCCCGTGGGGCAGCTACAGGGGAGTCGGGGTGGGGGTCCAACAGCAGCCGGGGCCCCACCGCTACAATGCCCAATTGTGGTCTTTGTTGAAACGCTGGCGGGGCTGGGGGCCTCCCGCTTATAAAAATAAAGCATCGGGGAAGTGGTGGGGGGCGGGAACAAAAGGGGCTTTTTGGAGGGGCGGCCTTTCCTATACTGTGGCTCTATTTATCCGAATGTGGACTCCCTTCCCTTCCTGGAATCAGGGAGAGGTTCTCTGCGGAGCACGGAGCTGATGATATCACGGCCAGACGGAGCTTCATTAAGCGCCCAGACGCCGCTGGGCCGGGCCAGGGGGAGCGAGACGAAGGTCTGGGTCCAGCTCCTGCGGCAACCGAGGCTGGGGACTCCCCCTGGGTGTGAGAGTATGCGCAGGGAAGGTCCTAGCAGAGGCTATCGGAGAGTTGGCGAGAACTGATCTGCCTTTCCCCATTACACTATGCTCTTACTGCCTTCTGCTCCAGAAGCCACTTCTCCCAGGAAGCCTTCCGATAAATAGATCATTAATGTGCAAATATGATACAGCCATAGGTAGGCAGATAGAGCAGAGAGTGGAGAACTCAAGAGTCCAGTAGAACAAATCCTGCCTCAGACATTGACCAGCTGTGTGACCCTAAGCAAGTCACTTTAACTCTCTGCTTCTTCCTCATCCACAAAATGAGGGTAATACCAGCTCCTCCCTCTCAGGTTGTTGGGATGAGCAAAAGACTTAACATTTGTTTTGTGAACCCATTTTAAAATGATCTTATTTTTTTCCAATTTCACATAAAAACAATTTTTAACATTTTTTAAAAATTTAACTTCTAATCTCTTTCTCTCCTTCCTTACCTTTTCCCCTCACGGAGAAGGCAAGCAATTTGATATAGGTTATAGGTGTGCAGTCATGCAAAGTATATTTCCATATTACTCATGCACTGAAAGAAAACATAGAATGAAAACCTCCCAGAATAATGAAGTTAAAAAAAAAAGCTTGCTTCAATCTGCCTCAGACTCCACCAGCTCTTTCCCCTGGAGATATAGTATATATATATATATATATATATTTTTTATCAAAAGTCCTTTTCAGAATTGTCTTGGATCACTGTATTGATCAGAAAAATTGTCATTCACAGTTGATCATTGTACAATGTTGCTGTCACTGTATACAATGTTCTGGTTCTGCTCACTTCACTTTGCATCAGTTCATGTAAGTCTTTCCAGGTTTTTCTGAAAGCATCTTGCTTCTCATTTCTTATACCACAACAGTATTCCATATACCCTATAGATTCCCCATATTGTACCACCACTTGTTTGACAACAGCCCAATTGATGGGCATCTCTCAATTTTCAATTCTTTGCCACCATAAAAAAGCTGCTATAAATATTTTTGTACATATGGGTGCTTTTACTTTTTTTTTGTTAAATCTCTTTAGAATTCAAAACTAGTAGTGGTTATTATTGGGTCAAAGGGTATGCCCTTTGGACATAGTTCCAAATTGATCTCTAGAATGACTGGATCAGTTCTCAATTCTACCAACAATGTATTGGTGTCCCTATTTTTCCACGTCCTCTCCCATATTTATCATTTTCCTTTTCTGTCATATTAGCTGATATGATAGGTGTAAAGTGATGCCTCAGAATTGTTTTAATTTGCATTTCTCTAATCAATAGTGATTCAGAGTATTTTTTCATGTGGCTACAAATAACTTTGATTTCTTCATCTGAAAACTGTATGTTCATGTCTTTTGAGTGTTTATCAATTAGAGTATAAATTGTATTCTTATAAATTTGACTCAGTTCTCCATATGTTTGAGAAATGAGACGCTTATCAGATAAACTTGCTGTAAATTTTTTCCAGACTTATGATTACTGTGTATTTCCCTCCATCCTATTTCCCCCATTTATCCTTGCTTTCCTTTCACTCTGTCCTTCCTCAAAAGTGTCTCGCTTCTGAGTACCACCTTCCCCAACCTGTCTTCCTTTCTATTGCACCCTCCCACACCTTCCCTTTCTACTTCCCTGTTGGGTAAGATAGATTTCTTTACCTCAGTATGCATGTTATTCTTTCTTTGAATCAATTCTAATGAGAGTAAGGTTTAAGTGGTGTCTGCTACCTCCATCATCTTCCCCTCCACTGTAAAAGCTTTTTCTTGCCTCTTTTATGTGAGATATTTTATCACCTTCTACCTCTCCCTTTCCTCCTCTCCCAATGCGTCCCTTTTTCTCACCTTTTAATTTTATTTTTTTAGATATTATCCCATCATAGTCAACTCACACCTGTACCCTCTGTCTACATATACTCCTAATTGCCCTAATAATGAGAAATTTCTTATGAGTTACAAGTATCATCTTTCCATTTAGGCATGCAAACTGTTTAACCTTTCTGAATTCCTTATGACTCCTTTTTCCGGTTTACCATTTTATGTTTTTTTTGAATCTTGTATTTGAAAGTCAGATTTTATATTCAGTTCTTGTCATTTCATCAGGAATACTTGAAAGTCCCTATTTTATTAAATATCCCATTTTCCCATAAAGGATTATACCCAATTTTTTCTGGGTAGGTGATTCCTGGTTGTAGTTCCTTTACCTTCTGGAATATAACATCCCAAACTCTGTGATCCATTAATGTAGAAGCTGCTAAATCTTGTGCTATCCTGACTATGGTTGCACACTATTTGGGTTGTTTCTTTCTGGCTGTTTACAATATTTTTCTCCTTGACCTGAGAGCTCTGGAATTTGGTTCTTATATTCCCAGGAATTTTCATTTGGATCCTCTTTCAGAATTGGTGGCTTCTTTCAATGACATTTTTACCCTCTGGTTCTAGGCTATCAGGGCAGTTTTCCTTGATAATTTCTTGAAAGATGATGTCTAGACTCTTTCTTGGTTGTGGTTTTCAGGTAGCCTAATAATTTTTAAATTATCTCTCTTAGATCTATTTTCTGGTTGTTTTTCCATTGAGATATTACGCATTTTTTCTTGTTTTATTGTTTCTTGATGTTTAGTGGAATAATCAGCTTCCACTTACTTGATTCTAATTTTTAAGAAATTATTTTTTTCAGTAAGCTTTTGGTACCTCCTTTTCCATTTGGTCAACTTTGCTTTTTAAGGTGTTCTTCTCTTCGTTGGATTTTTGTGCCTCTTTTACCATTTGACCTAGTTTGTTTTTTAAGATGTTATTTTCTTCAGTATTTATTTGTACTTCCTTTACCAAACTGTTGACTCTGTTTTCATGTTTATCTTGTATCGCTCTCATTTCTTTTACCAATTTTTCTCTACCTTTCATATTTGATTTTTAAAGTCCTTTTGAGCTCTTCTAGAAAGCTTTTTTTGTGGACTGAGCCCAATTCGCTTTTTTCTTTGAGGCTTTGGATAAAGCTCTTTTGACATTGTTGTCTTCTTCTGAACTTGTATTTTGATCTTCCCTGTCACCACAATAACTTTCTATGGTTAGGTTATTTTTTATTGTTGGTTACTCATTTTTCCAACCTATTTCTTGACTTCTAACTTTATTTTAAAGTTAGACTCTGCTTCTGGGATGGAGGGAGTACTGTGCCAAGCCTCAGGGTTTTTTGTGCTGCTGTTGTCAGAGCTAATTCTGGGGGGGGGGTCTGTAAGTTTCTAGTTCTTCCAAGGTAGCATGATCTAAGGAAATGTATGGTCACTACTCTCCTGTTCTGTGCTCTGGTCTGTGAGTGACCACAAGCACTCTTTTCTACCTTGGAACTGTGACCAAGATGCCTCTCCTGCAAGTACTCCTCACCCTGGGATTGTGACCCAGAGACACGTATGAGCAATGCAACAGAGTTTTCTCCTGGTTGTCAGCAAAGGGTCTCCTGTAATTTCCTTCTGACCAGTTGTTGTTTAATCCCCTTGCCATCTATGGCCTGAGAGCTCTGAAGTTGTCCCCCCTAATTTAGTCACCCTCAAAGCCTGGTTTGCCAGGGGAGGCCTGGGCTGGACTGCACTTTATTCTCATCTCAGTGAGACAGACTTTTCCTGCTGACCTTCTCAGTTGTCTTGGGTCAGAAAATTGTTTCACTCCATCCTTCTGGAGGATCCACCACTCCAGAATTCATTCTGAGGTGCTGTTTCAAAGTTATTAAGGGGAAAGCTCAGGGGAGTCCCTGCCTTTCCTCTGCCATCTTGATTCTGTTCCGTATTTTGTGAACTTTAAAGCCCTCCACCAATGCTAGTGATTAACATTATAAAGCATATATTATGCACTCACTATGCCAGAGATTGTGCTAAACACTGAGATATAAATACAAGCAAAAAAGGCTGCCTGTCTTCAAGGAGCTTACATTTTAATTGGTGGGGGATAGACAACATAGAAAAGGGGAACTGGAGAGTGTGTGTTCAATGAGGGGGGAAGCCTTGATGGCTTGCATCAGCATCCCCAGGCAGAACTATGGCCGGGAAAATTTAGTTGAACAGGATTTGGTGGTGATGGATACAGAGAACACTGTGTCCTGGATTGATACAGAATTCTGATGAGGTGGTGGCTTCTCCCCAAAGAGACTAACCTTGCTCCTTACCTAGGAGCTTTCATCCCCTGGGAGGAGGGGAAGGGTAAGCAGTAGGTACAGCAGGGGAGGAAGTAAGTTGTGCCTGAGGAAAAAGATGCCATGGTAAAAGGATCTTGGGGCAGCTGTCTGGTGGGTCACGACCCTACTTCTGACACTGTCCCTGGATCCTGTCTCTACCACATCAGCTACTTCCAAGGAACAGATTTGGGGCTGAACTCCCCGATGAAACCCCCCACTGAACTCTTGAGTCCTTTCATTTGCAGAGATGATTGGCAGGTCCTGATTCCAATGAGCTGGCTCAGGTGGGCAGCCTCACCCACTGCCCCAGGTACTCTTTAATGAGTCCTGGCTGTTGGGTCAACGCATTTCCAGCCTGAGTCAGAGGTTTGCTTTCTCATGGATTTGTCCTCTCTCTTCTTCCTCACCTGCTTGACACAGACCCGTACGCCAT